>OX457049.1:34888393-35000893 GCA_949752735.1 Lumbricus terrestris
TTGTCCCCCGGTCACGCACTTCTATTACGCAGCAGCGCCGTGCCTTTTCTGTCGTTGGCCCTATAACCTGGAATGGGCTTGCTGTGGAACTACGTCTAATGCCTATAGAGCCTTTGAGACTATGTTCTACTCTGCTCTTAAGACTGTTCTTTTTAGCCGTGGTTGGGTCGGGAGCGCTTCTGAGTACCTACTCTTGAAAAGGCGCTATATAAATACTTTAAATGAATGAATGAATGAATCCAAAAGCAAGTTTCTCAGTACCAAGCGCCTTAAGCTTAAATGCAGCACCGCATATCTGCTCAATTGTTCATCCTTATAATCTCATCATTGGAAGGCTTAACTTGACGACCATCAACCCTTAAACACCTTTTTGTAGCCGATCAGTTGCCTTATATATAAAGGAGAGAGCAAAAATAAAGACAGCTTCAACCTTCATTAGCAAACTCGTCCTATATAATTATTAGCCCTGTCGTATTATAATACGAACCGGTCATCTCTATCTTGTCATCCCAACGACCGCGCACGGTTACACAAAATAGTCAAGAATAATAGATATCAGGAACCAAAAGAAACGTAAAAATGTTACGCGAAATCAATTTATTTATTTAGTTATTTCTCGCATTTGCTACAGCCCAAACTACTCAGCGGCGCTCCCGACAACAGCGCGGACACTGCATCGGAGTTTCACGCCGAAGCACACGAGCAATTGCGATGGAAGGACTTCCTCAAGGTCCGCATAGGATATACGCGGCGACTTGAGGTGAATTCGAAGCCTGAACCCTCTGGCTTCAAGGCACCGAGTCCACCATCTGTCCACCACTGTCTCTCTCTGGCTGTCCCTCTGTCCATCTGTCTATCTGTCTCTTTTTGTCTCCCTCTGTCTCTCTCTGTGTCTGTCTCTGTCTGTCTGTCTCTGTCTGTCTCTGTCTCTCTCTAACTGTTTGTCTCTGCCTCTCTCTGTCTCTCTCTGTCTCTCTCTGCCTCTCTATCCGTTTCTCTATGTCTCTCTCTGTCTCTGTCTAAACATAATATTCTCACAATTTTAGATAGATTGCAGAATGCAGATACATGTAAGGCAGACCTGAGAATGACACGTAGACCTTGATCCCGGTGCACGACTGCTTCTGATGTCGTTCTTTCTGGTGACTGGTGAGACTTCCTTTGGCAATCGCTGTCTGACTGTCGGCAACTTTCACTCGCGGATCTACAACTGAATGATCAAGTCAGCCTTTGATTAAGATGAACGGCAAAATCACTCAACCTTTAACTCCGCCACTGGTTGCACTCTGCCAGTGTCAGTCCCAAGCCTGGATAAAGGAGGAGCAGGGCTGTTTTAAAGGAATTTTTAGAACTGCACATCCTCTTCTCTCCTTTTTCATCCTCCATGGTAAATTACTCCCAATCTGAGGGAAATGGCCTATTTTTTAGTAGTTTTAACTGCACGGAACGTGACGGAAGTGCTTCTACAGCTGCACGAATCCATTTAGAACTGCACATTTTGTGTAGAACTGCACGTTAAAAAAAGCCCTGAGGATGATACACCGGAAGTTAATAACTTTTGATCATCGGATCGTATATACTGCGAGTTGTAATCACACTGCATTGTGCTAATTTGAAAAATAAACGAAGATTACTAATCAATTCTTTTGAACAGATCTCTTTGTCAGTTTGGAGTGTAAATCCCGGGGCGTGATAACCAGAGCCCCTTATCCAAGTTTATCTACCGTTTGACCGCCCTGGATTCTGTACTGCATGGCAGCTTGCAAAATGGACAAAATGGAGCCTGGCTTATAGCAGACTTGGTTTACATAATTACAATGCTGGTAAATAAGCAGATCTCCCTAATGTAACTTCAGTGTAGCCTACTTTGAGAAATGTTCAAATTTTTGCATTAGTATTCATTTTTTGCGGTTGTGATTATTTGCACTACAGCTAGATTCCACTCAAGTAGGTCATAATCGATAAACCTGCAGTTTGCACGGGCGCCCACAGGAGGGTTGAAAGCCAATAGTCATTGTTACAGTTTTTAGAAAGAGCTTGAATAGGCAATGCGGAGAGTTATAACAGCATGTTTATTTCTATAGAGATCTCCAAACGTAGATTTCTGACTTTCACTGTCTGTATCATTCGTATCATTGGCGCATTAATGCAAAGAAATTTGTTAATAACCCAAAAGTAGTAGTTAAAAACATAGGTATCAATTTTCCAGGGGGCAAGTGCCTCCCTTCAGTGGCGGCGCCAGGATTTCAGTTGGGGGGGGTAAGGGGTTTTTTCGTGCAAATATTTCATTTTTACATGGGAAAAACATGGATGGCCTTTTTTAGGGGGGCTTAGTGCCCTAGCCCCCCCCTACTAGCGCCGCCACTACCTTCCTTGCCCCTATGTGCGGGCACTCATGTCTCCAGTTCCTTTTCTCGTTGTCCTGCACCTAAACTACCGCAATAACTTCGTCTGCCGCAGATGCGCCAAGGATGGATGGATGGATCCGATTTGACCAGGGTCTATGGCAACAGAGACCGTTACCCTGGACAGAAATTTGCTCGGCATATTACAGCACTTAAAAGAGCAAGGTACTGAACCAGTTTTTTTAATGCGCCAATGCATGCAGGTCCAATGGTCCATGCAATGACCCATGATGCATTTTGTTTCGATGGTCTTTGTTTCGGTCATTCACGTGCTATAGAGGTTTTTTCTACACGAAGCTTTTGATTTATGGCACCTGCCCACAGATCTAAGATCATAGTATTCTCATCTCTAAGTATGAATTGCCTCCCACAGACAGGTATACGCCACGGCAAAGAAAAAGGCACGCAGAGAGTTCAACAGACAGACATAGGCTGCAGAAAAAGACAAAGGACGAAGATTAAAAATATGCACAGTGCTACACACGTGCCAACGCAATCGCATACAGATGCTCATAATCAAGTAAATACATAGTTTATATGTACATAGTCTATATATAAATTCACACAGATATATATATATAATTTACATATATATATATTAATCAAGTAAATACATAGTTTACATACGTACATAGGCTATATATAAATTCACACAGATATATATATATTATATATATGTAATTGATAAATATATATTAATCAAGTAAATACATAAATTATATGTACATAGGCTATATATAAATTCACACAGATATATATATATATATATAATTCACAGATATATGCAACTTATACAACTTATACATCTACATACACAGGGAGGGTCTACAATTTTTGACCACCCCCTGCGTTGAGAGAGCATAAATTGTGAACGGAAAACGGACGAGTCGGAAGGATCCACACGATGCAGAGCAATTACGGCTGCAACTGTAAAAACAACTTTTCCTTTCGATGTCAACGACCTCTTATGCTTCCAAGCTGTTCCGTAATTCCATCGGGCTAGGAAAGCTTTTTGGGAACTTCACTGAGGATCCAAAAAACCGACAAAATAATATATGTAGCCGCGGGTTGTGGGCGGCTTGCTTCCCGGAGTGGCTGTCGAGGTCATCGGCCGGGTTTAGCGGCTGAGAGACCGCCAGTTCATGGTGGCAATTTCCGTTGGTATCGTAGGAAAAACTTGTATTTAAGAATGAATGCAGTAGTGCAGCAATGGTCGATTCATGTAAACTGTTGTGTTGGATAAAAGACTTAGCTCTATATGCACTATGCAGTCTCCCTCAAACAGTAGACATTGGCCGGCCACATAGTAGGCTATCATTCCCTCAAACAGAATAGGTCTACTACCACTAAGAATAATTTTTATCATCCTGATCATGATATTTATGATAATTATAGTTGAAATAACAAATAATAATGATAATAATCGTTGCTTTCTAGCACAGAAGAATAATTTCTGTCTCAATGTCCTTTCGGACTCGTAAGCAATAATACAGTGCATGGTGTGAAACAGTTTTGCATCCCCCATATATTTTGCGTTTCTGTGCATCATTTCTTCTGTATTTAGAATATCCCGTTAACGGAGACTTCTATTTGCTTACATTAATTTAACAAATGGCTATAGACGGCTCTCAGGGTATCAAAACCATCAGAAAATAAAAGCACCACAGAGTTACCAAGTCTCACCTGTCTTTGACACCGACTTTGTCTTGTTGCTGGGCAGTTTGACGCTTGCAGGTGTCGCGGCTGATAAGGTCGACTTGTGTTGAGGACACTTGTGAACGAGGTAGGCCTCGCGAACCAGTGGATCGAGTCGCATCGGGGCAGGAAGGTCGTAGTAGCGCAGAAGATTTGACGTCAGGTTCGTCAGCCGTCGACCGAAAGCCTTCTTCAGCTTCTTCTCGATGTAGCAGATGCGAAGCATTTTGCGACTACAAAAAACAATCAAGCTCTTCATGACGCGTCCCCCCAACTTTTGAGTGGTCCCCTAGCTTTATTATTATGCCCCCCCAACTTTTAGGACGTGATTGCGCCTATGTTCACGGCCATTTATAATACGAATAATACGAATAACACGAATACAAATAATAAACAGTGGTGGCGCGAGGATTTAAGTTTTTTTTTGGGGGGGGGAGCTGAATTCTCGCGGAGGAAATTTTTTCCATTTTCATCCGCCAAAAGTTCTGAGCTTTTTTGTCATCCGCGCGTCAAAAATCGTGGAAATATTTCAGTTTTGCATGTAAAAAACCGGATGGTCTTTTTTTAGGAGGGCTTAGCCCCCGGGTTGCCTTTTATAGGGAGGCTTAGTCCATTAGCCCTCCTAATAAAGCCCTCCATAGCGCCGCCAACGATAATAAAAGTGCTGCATGAATTTAGGCGTATATAAGAAATGCGCCTAATGAAATCGTGGCTTGGTAATTGAAGTGGTAACACACATGAATTGCCTACCCACAGACACACAGTTTTTATTTTTAATTCTCGCATTTGCTTTATAACAGCGCCCCTTCAAGCGGTCTATATACATGTATAGGTCTACTCAGAAGCGCTTCCGACTATACAGCCTGGACACTGAATCGGAGGTTCATGCCGAAGTGCTGAGCAATTGTGAGTGAAGGACTTGCCCAAGGTCCTTACGCAGCGGTTTGAGGTGAATTGAAACCTGGAACCTTCCAACTCCAAGGCACCGGACGGAACCATTACACCACCGCGCTCCACAAATAGTCTAATAAATGCGCAACATGAATTTCAGCGCATATAAAAAAATTACTACATAAAATTCATGCCTCACCGATGTAGGCCTAGTTTCTTTTGTGATCTGAATCCTTTTTTAGAATTCCGGTTTAATGATATAATAAATCAAATTTTTCTTAGATGTTCGTTAAATTCATCATTTGCAATGTACTGAGTGTTCTGAAAAATTTACATTTGACGAATTACACAGTGTAGAAATGTTTTGAAATAATTAACGACGCTGATCAGAGCACGGCCATAATTATAAGCTCATTTACATAAAATTCATGCCTCGACAATGTAGGTTCTTTTGTGATCTGATTATTTTTTTGAAATCCGGTTTAAGCATAATGATATAAGTTAAAATAAATCAAATTTTTAAGACGTTCGTTAAATTCATCAGTTGCAATGTATCGAGTTTTCTGGAAGGTTTTCATTTTACGAATTTAGACAGCAGGGCTGTTTTTAAGAAATTTTTAGAACTGCACATCCTCTTCTCTCCTTTCTCATCCTCCATGGTAAATTACTCCCCATCTGATGCAAATGACCTATCTTTTTACTAGTTTTAACTGCACGGAACGTGACGGAAGTGCTTCTATACAACTGCACGAATACATTTAGAACTGCACATTTTGTGCAGAACTGCACGTTAAAAAAGCCCTGTTAGACAGTGGGGAAATATTTTGAAATAATGAACGATCATTTACTGTAGCCTACTTCTGGCGTTTCGAAAAATTTCACGACAGCCTTAAATCATCATCTAAAATTCGAACTTACTGATGACTTTATTTTTTCGTGCATTCGAAATCCAAGACATCTTCAGCGTTAAGTCCAATTAAAAGTATTTGAGACTTCAGACCTTCAAACTTGCCAGGCACTCAGTATAATAGGCTAAGGCCAACAACTAGGCCTACAGTGTCTCGTGCAATAGGCTCAACATGAAAATGAAATTCAGAAATTTGATATTTAATATGAAGTTAATCTACTGCATGAAACGTGAGTTATAATAGCCTTATAAAAATAGGCTATTTAAAAAAACATATTTTGAAAACATATTTTGAAAACATATTTAAAAAACATATTTAAAAAAACATGGGCCTATTATTATGTATACCTGTGTCCAGTTTCACTTATGCTCCGTTCTATCCTCCTCTACCAAGGCCGTAGCTAGGGGATGTTTTGGGTGTTTGAACACCCCCGAAATGGAAAATGTAAAATATAAACTAATGCACTAACTAGCACATGATGTAAAAACCATGAAATAAAACCATGAAAACACCCCCAAATGAAAAATAAAAAATTGAATGAATTGCTGATTGTGACATTTTCTGAAGATTTCGGCCGGATGACAAACAAGTCGACAAAAAAGGTCATTGGTTTTTTTTTCGGACGGGAAACTGAAGAAACACCTCTCCTCCCAAATCAAATCTTGGCTACGACCTTGTCACATACTATTCGAATTCGTATTCTAATTTGGCTTAATATAATAATATAACGCGGCCAATTATTCGTATTCTCAGTTATTCGTGTTCTGCAGCATAATATAGGCCTATGCAATCTTGAGGATTCAACAATTAACGTCCAATTCAGTAGCAGTATTGGTTGTAATAATTTAGTTTAACGACACTGTGTTATAACCATAGGCGTACGGGAGATTTCAGCAGTAGGGGGGGGGGAGCAAAAATTGAACTTCTGCCCGAAAAAAATCCTGAAATCTCGTGGAAAAAGTTGACGACCTTTTTTAGTCATTTCCCGGGTCTGCTTGCCCAAAAAACAGTTTTACCCGAAATTTGGGGGGAATTTGGCCCACCCTCTGGACCCCCGCCTCGTACGCCTATGGCTATAACAAAGATTATCAGGGTCACCCTCTACTTTTCCACTGTGAGAGTGCAAGCAATTGCACAGTTAACGATTGTCAATTCAGTAATCTAATTCGGGTCTTTAAGACGATCGCCAAGGAGTGTCTAATTCGGACGTCTGTGGCAAGCGATATCAACTACAGACATACTTGTAACAACCACTGTATAATACGGGTCGCTGAGTTCACAGCTAAAGGAGTCGCTACAGCGACCGAAGTATCTTAATATGACCTAATTAACGTTAATTCACCACAACCCCTGGGAGGCTATGACTGTGTGCTGTGTTACACTTTGCCGGAATCGCGATTAGAACCTTAGAGGAAGGAACATTAGTTTCGTTTCATCTGCGCTGTAGGCCTATGCTTATTTCGAGTGTTCTATTTGTCGGAATGAGGGGTCTCACTAAAAGTGATATAACTTTTATTCTGTTTGAAATATTTTGATGAAATCTGGCCATCATGTATAGATATGAATTGTCTTTAAGACTGTAAAATGTCATTTCGAAATCCTCACATCTGGCCAAGATATTGTTAAAAAACCTTGGGAGGGTCTTTTTGGACCCACCCAGTAGATCCATACAGATGAATGACACACCGCACCCAAACGCACAATGTTGTACAAGCCAGCCAGAAAGAAAGTTCATCAAGTCAATTTAAACTTTATAATAAAGTAAGTGGCAGGACAGCGTTCAGATTTTAAAATAAGTGCCTGAACGCCGTCCATGACCATCCAGGCACACTTTAAGCCCCGAGACAAAGGTTATAATGTCGCTGCACTGTACGTGGAGAAAAGGCGACTTAATTTTACATTCCACACAATTTCCTTCTCATCCTTTTCTCCCCTTACATCCCCACACTTCACTTCATTCTCCACAGTTTCCCCCACTTCATCCCTCGCTTGTTACTGCTTAACGAAATTTTCATTTCAAAGATGGATGATCAGTGTCGCCCTCCTCCTCAATCCAGGCTTTAGACTGGCACTGACATAGTGCAAGCGATGACGAAGTAATCATCCTCCCCTCCCTATCCTCCCTTTGTAATTGTAATTGTAATCGTACATTTATATAGCGCCCCTTCAAGAGAACTCCTCAGAGGCGCTCCCGACCTGACACCAAACCACAATCAAAGAGAATGGTTTTTCCCTATATTTATCCTACCCGTATTTATCCTTATTTATCCTCCTCCTCCTTCTTTACCCTCGTCCACTTTATCCTCCTGCTTAATAATTCTCCTCCTTAATTATCCTTCTCCTTATTTGTCCTCCTCCTCTTTATCCTCATCCTCCACTCTATCCTCTATTCTTCTATTTCTCCTCCTCCTTCCCATCCTATTTCAACTTATTGTGCAGTATCCCGACCGTTCAGTAAATTTTCTGCCTCAAATTTTTTTCTTCTAGGCCCTATGACCTTCGAATGTGTAACCGTGCTATTAGTTAAGGTGTTTACTGTTTAGTTAAGGTTTTTCAGAAAATTTTCTTTCTCAATGTTGTTTTGTCTTGTTATATCATATATCGAGGCTTCTTTAAGGCAACCTAATGGCCTTCATCATCATGGTATTTCCGCCCAGGGACCCACCTAGCGGGACTGCAAGACCCCCCTTCTGAGTCCCCTGTGCAACCAATTGTAAACTATCAGCATCATTACTTAAGCACTGTTTTTTATTTTATTTTGTTAACTTTGTTTCTATGATGTTTCATTTGATCTATTTTGTTGCTTTGGTTGCCAAATAAATTGATTTGATCCTTCTCCTACCTTCTTTCACCCTCCTCACCCTCCCATCTTTATCCCACACCTTTTTTATCCCCTCCATCCCACCTCATATTCCTCATCAGAGTCAGGCTCATATATCACGGTTAGGACCGTTAGGGTGTGGGCGTATGGGCGTGTGCTCTGTAATTGAAATCCCTCTTTAATTAATCGACACCAATGATGTACTGTAGTACTGTATAGTACTGATGTACTGCCAGCGTTTACTAAGTATTTCATTGTAAGGAAATCACTTTCGTAAACGCAATTTATTTATGACTGAGTCAAGCGAAATGCGATCTTTGTACAGCGCATCTGGCTGAGTGACTTTATTATTTAATCATATACGACTAAACCACCGTAGCCACAAATGAGTTATTCACTGACGGCATATATTGTAATTTTTTGTAATTGTAATTGAACATTTATAAAGCGCCGCTCACAGATTCAGTAGCGCTCCCGACCCAAGTTACATGTATAATAGTGCTCCCGCCAACAAATAATATAGTCTTCAAGCGTTTACGAAACAAGGGAAGAGAAAGGCCAAGGAGCTCAAGACGCATATTGTGAGGAAGGCGATTCCAACCAGAAGGGCCAACATAGACCCTATACATGTATATACACTGTGTCCCAATAAATCGGGGCCCCTTTTTATAATGTAAATAAAACTGGCAAATATTCATCGATTGTCAAAATTTCAAAATTGTTTTTATCCTGAGATATTTATCTACAAATTGGTAATTTATGAACGGCCCTCACTAAAAAATTACGTCATAATGACGTCATTAATTTACATATCGAAACCAAATGTCAACAAAAATCTTTGGAGAATGGCGTTCAGCCAAAAGACAAAATTGTAATAAAATTCTTACGGATAAATAAACATTACGGCGCAAAAAAGTTTATTCGAAAATTTCCGGACAAGGGATGGACAGTGAGCGGTCTAAAAAAGCTTCTAAGAAATATTGATTTGACCGGTTCGTCGGAGCGTCGCGCTGGTAGCGGTACTTGACATTTGAATTCTATGATGCAAATGACGCAATTGTGACGTCAATATTCATGCCAGAAACTTAATATTTGAATCAGTGTAAGATAATTATCTCAGGATAAAAACAGTTTTGAAATTTTGAAAATCGATTAAGATTTGCCTGTTTTATTCACATTATAAAAAGGGGCCCCGATTTATTGGGACACAGTGTATATAGGCTATATCGCTATTTTCTTCATCACCACCATCATCATCTTCATCGTCGTCGTCTTCGTCGTCGTCGTCATCATCATCATTCTGTTGTTACATTAAGCAGTCGGCCGTCATACATGTACTTCCAACCCAACGTTATCAGTGGCCCTCTTTTGGGTCTTCTGCGCAGACTAACATATTCGACAAAATTATATAGGCCTACGACATGCATTGGGCTGGCTACCGAGTAAAACATAAAATAAAAGGGATTTTAGTGGTTCAAAAGACGTTGGGTCTGTGTTAGAACTTAGAGCCACTGAAAATTAACCTGGAATTCACCTAGCCATATTTCCCTATAATCGTCTTCTTAAGTGCAGTGACTGCCCTCCAAACTGCTCCACAAGTCTACATATCTAGCCAGAAGAATAATTTCTGTCCCAATGTCCTTTCGGATTCGTAAACAATTTGCTTGGTGCTTATTCGAAGAACTTCTAACAACATACATGTAGTGCTTGCTTTCCATAAATGATCCTAGATGCTTCAATTTGATCTCTGCTCCCGACTCTCTAACGTTATTAGCTCAAACTTTTTCAGCTTTTCTTCATAATATTCGAATCTTTGTAACCATGTCGAATTATGTTAACATCCCCATCCGATAAGAAGTTTTGATTTGAATGTAGCCTACCTGTCTGTCGCTGTCTGCCTCTGTCTCTGTCTTTATTTATCTGTTTATGTGTGTGTCTCTGTCTCTGTCTTTCTCTGTCTGCCTGCCTGCTTGTCTCTCCCTCTTTCTGTATGCCTGTCCCCATCTCTAGCTCTCTCTTTCTGTCTGTCTGACTGTTTATCTCTGTCTCTCTGTCTCTGTCTCTGTCTCTCTCTCTATGTCTCTCTGTCTCTCTCTGTCTCTCTATATGTCTCTCTCGTCTCTCTGTGTCTCTGTCTGTCTGTCTCTGTCTGTCTGTCTCTGTCTGTCTCTGTCTCTCTGTCTCTCTCTGTCTCTCTATATGTCTCTCTCGTCTCTCTGTGTCTCTGTCTGTCTGTCTCTGTCTGTCTGTCTCTGTCTCTCTCTATGTCTCTCTCTGTCTCTCTCTGTCTCTCTATATGACTCTCTCGTCTCTCTGTGTCTCTGTCTGTCTGTCTCTGTCTGTCTATCTGTGTGTCTCACCCTCCTGTCTGTCTCTGTCTGTCTGTCTATCTGTGTGTCCCACCCTCCTGTCTGTCTCTGTCTGTCTGTCTGTCTATCTGTGTGTCCCACCCTCCTGTCTGTCTCTGTCTGTCTGTCTATCTGTGTGTCCCACCCTCCTGTCTGTCTCTGTCTGTCTGTCTGTCTATCTGTGTGTCCCACCCTCCTGTCTGTCTCTGTCTATCTGTCTGTCTATCTGTGTGTCCCACCCTCCTATCTGTCTCTGTCTGTCTGTCTGTCTATCTGTGTGTCCCACCCTCCTGTCTGTCTCTGTCCGTCTGTCTATCTGTGTGTCCCACCCTCCTGTCTATCTCTGTCTGTCTTTCTGTCTATCTGTGTGTCCCTCCCTCTCTCCCACTCTATCTATCTTTCTCTTGTACATGGGTCGGAATGGAACTGGTTCAATTGTTGTTAGACGTGGATCGCAACAAGAATTCAAACCTTGAACCGAACGATTATTCGACTGAGAATTTTTAACTCTATATCGAATTATCCGATTACTCGTTTAGCATTGAACATTTAAGTACATAGGCCATCAAGAACACTTCTTTATTCGACCGTGTGGTTCCATCAGTCTCTATAACAACGTATGCATATCGCTCGTCTCATGCGTTTTATTTTCCCCGCTTCCCTCACTTCATCTCTCCGTATTATAGCGAAGATAATAATTATAATGAATTATAATGTAATGTACATGTAATATATCAAATAAAATTGTCCATGAAGCGTACTCGTAATCGTAAACTCTGAACTTCTCAAATTTAGAGCGTCGCAAAAGCGAAGTCGCGGGAACCAGCTTATTCGCAGGCGATTAACCGAAACAAAGTCAGCCGGTAGTGGGTCAAGATTCGGCGAAGCAGACAGTATAAGACAATCATGGGACGAAGTGTGAGAATTGTGGAAAAATAAGTGTGTGTGTGGGGGGGGGGTTGAACTATGATCCACTTGAAATTGAAGGGTGAAAAAGAGACTTAACTGTGGGATTCTAAGAAATACTAGTGATTGAGGTGGAGAAATCAGCATTGGTTCTGCGAAAAGACAGTGTTTTCGGTTTCGAGTGAAAGCGAGATCCTTCCGTGGAGAGAGAGATGGATTTCTGGTGATTTCGATTGGTCAGATGTTTGTCTTAGCGCTCTGCCATGCTGTCTTAATTCCAAGGATTCGGAACACTGTCGGAACAGCTAAGGATATACACAGTGATTTGCTCATTTGCTTATCTTGTTTCGGCCAGGAAAGGGCTATATGTTATACGTGACCGTACCTTTATATTATACGTGACCTTACCTATATATTATACGTGACCTTACCTAGGCTATATAATATCATTATACCGTATAATAATATTATATAGGTAAGGTCACGCATAATATATAGGCAGGGTCACGTATAATATATAGGTAAGGTCACGTATTATATATACTGTATATACTATATATATATATATATGTGGTGTGTGTGGTGTGTGGTGTGTGGTGTGTGGTGTGTGGTGTGTGGTGTGTGGTGTGTGGTGTGTGTGTGTGTGTGTGTGTGTGTGCGTGGTGTGTGTGTGTGTATGTGTGTAAAGCAGCACAAGGATTACAATACCACAATACCAAAGAAATACTTGTCTTAAAAATACAGTTAAAACTGTACTGGTTAGCGAATTTTAGCATTTACGCTCGCAGATGACAGTAGTGTGTGTGCGTGTGCATGTGCGCGGTGTGTGTGTGCATGTGCGCGGTGTGTGTGTGCGTGTGTGTGTGCGTGTGTGTGTGTGTGTGTGTGTGTGTGTGTGTGTGTGTGTGTGACCTTACGCAGGTCATTGTGAGTCGTTAGTTTTCCTGGCATTCGCGTTAATCGTCTTTGCAAGTCGATGTCTGGTTTAGCTCACCTGCGCTTACCTTTCAATTTCAATCAACTCAATGGTAGTCAGTCTATCTGCGTTTAATCACATCAAAAGGAGTCAAGTGGCTGGAATTATATTGCAGGCACTCGAAGGGCAACCTGTTCCCGGTGTTAGACACACAGACAGACACACACAGACAGACACACACGGACAGATACACACAGACAGACACACACGGACAGATACAAGCACACACATACATATACAGACACACAGACAGCTACAAACACACAGACATATATAGACAGACACACTCAGACACAGACAGGCACAGACACACATAGACATACTCAAACACACGAAAACACACACAAACAAATAGGCACACACCACATAAATACACACAGACAAAACACACAAACAGACACACAGGCATACACACAGATACACACACGCACACACTGGCGCATACACGCACACCGTCATTTTCGAAGTATAGTCACTTTAAACGGACTTGAGGGACTCGATAAAAAAGCCACCAAGTGAAACCGAATCGTTGTACTCTATGCCCGGAGGGAAGGGAGGGGGCACGGTCATTACACCTTTTGCTTTTTTCTGTCTTCTCAAACCTACTCGATTCATACCCCGACGCTTTTTTCCCTTTCGCGGGGGGAGGGGGACTTCTCTCTCCCGGTGTCAAATACCATCACGTCGACAAGAGACGTAAAACGACACCAGGCTCGGTAAGATTCCTAGATATTAACGATGCATCAGTCGGATGAAAATGTTGCTTGAAACCCAAGGCATCTATATTTAGAGAGTAATCTTTACTCGTGAAAGTAATGAGTTGTTATTCCGTCACTCTCAAACTAGATGTCGCCCCACTTCGTATTTTATTTCTTTTTTAGTTGCATGCATAGGCGTACGGGAGATTTCAGCAGCGGGGGGGGGGGTAAAGATTTAGCTTCTGCCCGAAAAAATCCTGAAATCTCGTGGAAAATAAAACTTTCTCCCGGAAAAAAGTTGATGACCTTTTTTTTAGTCATTTCCCCGTCTGCTTGCCCGAAGACCAGTTTTGCCCGAAATTTGGGGGAGGGGCAATTTCCCTCTGGACCCCCGCCTCGTACGCCTATGGTTGAATGTGATGTTTTAGTTGTCCACTTTGCAATGGTGACTATTCGTCAAGCTACCTTCGGAAAGGTTGTTCCTGGAACGCGTTTGGTATGTAAACAAAAGCGAAACTTCCTGATTTACAATTATTATTTGTCCAAAAAACTACGAACGTTTCCTGTATTTACATAGCCTGCTGCCGTTTCTTTTTACTTGTACTTGGGCAACCCTGACGACGGGATACAGAATAATAGTCCCTTAATCGTAATCGTAATCATAATCGCAATCTCGAGACTTCTACAGCGCCCACAAAAGCGAAGTCGCGGGAATCAGCTTATTCACAGGCGCTTGCGGTTCTCTCCTTTTGCTTCTATTAGTTACCATATCTATCGTGATTCGTGAGTAAGAAAGATGTTTAGTTACGTACTGTCACTTTAAAACTGTGATTATGGCTATCAAAGCCGTAGCTAGAGAGTGTTTTTGGTGTTTGAACACCTCCCGCTGAAATGGAAAATGTGAAAAATAAGAGAATGCATTTACGAGCACATGATGTAAAAACCATGAAGTAAGACCATTAAAACACACCCCGAAATGAAAAAATGTAAAAAAACAGGATGCCGGATGACTAAAAGGGAAATTGGTCACATTTTTGGAAGATTTCGGCCGGGCGACTAAAAAAGGTCACCAGTTTTTTGGGGAAGGGAAATTGGTGAAACACCCCCGAAATCAAATCCTGGCTGCGGCCTTGATGGCTATGGTCATTATAACATGGACTTATAACAGAGTCATGTGCAGAAACTGTTCATGGTTGGAACCTGAAACGTACTCCACTAGATGTCATCGTCTTCTTACCAGCCACGGTGCTGACCCTGGGGGAGGTTTATCGATAGCGTCGGTCTCACATAAAATACGCTTATCAGAGAACCAGCGTATACGCTGCGCTCCGCAGGGCACCAGCGCGTCTACGTCTCATCCGTTTCAATCGACGGGAGGCTAGACTTAAGCGACGTGCCCAGCATGCTAGCCGCTGAGTAAAATCGGCTAAATACGGAAGTCATCGACTGCTAGGGGTAACTTCGGTGATAAGTCAGACAGACGGTCAGGGACACGGCCAGACTATAAACAACACCCACGACTCAAGTCCACTTTCAGTTCATATTATATTATATATATGCATAAAATTGTATAGCCTATATAATTATATATTTATATATATGAATATACAGTATATATGAATATATATATATATAATATGCATATATATGTATATGTATATTATATACATACCGTAATTATATATGTATATGTATAAATACTAGCTGTACCCGGCCACGCGTTGCTGTGGCTGAAAAGACCCTCCCTCCCTCCCTCCCTACCTCCTTCCCCTGCCTCCCTCGGTCCCTCCCTATCTCCCCTCCCTCCCGTTTCCTCCATCCCTGCCCTCGCTCCCCTCCGCTCCCCTTCCTCCCTCTTCCTCCCGCACCCTCCCCTTCCTTCCTCCCTCACCCCTCTCTTCCTTTTCTTTGTCCCTCCGTCCTCCGTCTATCCCCGTCCGTCCGTCCGTTGTCGGTCCGTCCGTCCGCAAAACTTTCCTAGATCCTTGATATATTGCGCTTTTTGGGAAAAAGCATATTAAAAACCCTGGCGATCGAATTCGAAAGGAACGTTGTGTGAAAATTTGAAAGCAATCGGTGAAGATATCCTTGATTTTGTTCAAACCAACAGTTGGATAAATATATGCGCTATAAAACTGGCTATAAAAGGAAGCACGCATGTGCGCTATAAATAGACGGGCGCAGTCGGAAGCAACGTCGGTTTGAAATTGAAATCGAGATCGGTCAAATCGTTCGTATAGTTGTGTTTTTTGGTCGAAAAGATTGCGCTTTTCCCCAAAAGGCATTATAACAACACGCTTATGTTCAAATGGAACGGTTTGCGAAAATTTTGAAAAGAATCGGTGAAGAACTTATCGAGTTCTGAGGCCACAAAAAGTAACGTTTTACATTTTTATTTATATAGATATTATATGTATCTATATAAATAAAAATGTAAAAAGTTACCGTTTGTTACATCGGTTCTCGGAGAGTTCTGAACCGATTGCTTAGAAAATTTTCGCAAACCGTTCCATTCGAACACCTCCGGGTTTTTTTATGCCTTTTGGGAAAAAGCGCAATCTTTTCGACCAAAAAACACAACTTTTAATTCCACTTTCACGCGTCCGTCCATTTGCATTCTAATGAGGCCGCGCCGTCCATTTGCATTCCAATGAGGCCGTGCATACCGTCGCGTTTTCTGTAGCGCATTTATTTGTAGGCCTTAACTGTGATTTTTCAAATTTTCACACAGCGTTCGAACGGACGGGTTTTATATGCTTTTTTGGAAAAAACACAACGCGTGTATGCGGATTTTTTTTTTAATCCGCGCGTGCGACCAAAAAACACAATTTTTAATTCCACTTTCACGCGTCCGTCCATTTGCATTCCAATGAAGCCGCGCCGTCCATTTGCATTCCAATGAGGCCGTGCATACCGTAGCTGTAGGGAACGGAGGGGGTGAGGGAGGAAGGGAGGGGACGGAGGGAGCGGGAGAAAGAGGGAGGGGAGGGAGCGGACGGGATGGATGGATGGAGGGAACGGGAGGGACGGAGGGAGGGAACGGGAGGGAGGGAACGGGAGGGAGGGACGGAGGGAGGGAGGCAGGTAGGAGAAGAGAGGTAGGGAGGGAGGGATGGACGGTCTTTTCAGCCACAGCAACGCGTGGCCGGGTACAGCTAGTTATACATAAAAATATGTACATAATTGCGTGGCGCCGTGGTGTATGTATACATGTATATATATATATTTATATGTGTTTATATATATATATATATATATGAATATATGCATATATTTGTATATATATTATATATACATTATAATATGTACATAATAATGTGCACATAATTGTGGGCGCGGTGGTGTAGTGGGTATGTTCGTCCGGAGGGTTGCAGGTTCGAATCCACCTCAAGCCGCCGTGTAGGGACCTTGGGCAAGTCCTTCAGTCGCAATAATATTGCTCAGCGCTTCGGCGTGAAACTCCGATTCAATGTCCGCGCTGTAGTCGGGAGCGCCTCTGAGTAGGTTTCAGGACTTAACTATTATACCTGACTGGTACAATTCTCATCCTGACTCCATAGTTACCTACTGCCCTGCCTAACTACCTACTGCTCTGCCATCCTACTGCCCCGCCTACTTACTGCCTACCTACTGTCTACATACTGCCCTGCCTTCCTACTGCCCACCTACTTACTCTCTACCTTCTATCTGCCTACTTCCCTACCTACCTACCTACTACCCTGCCTACCTACTGCCCAGCCTACCTGTTGTCTACCTACATCCCTACCTACTGCCCTGCCTACCTAAGACCCTATATCTACTGCCCCGCCTACCTACTGTCTACCTACTGCCTACCTACTTCCCTACATACCTACTGCCCTACCTACCTACTGCCCTGCCCGCCTACCTACTACCATGCCTACCTACTGCCCCGCCTCACTACTATCTACCTACTGCCTACCTACTGCCTACCTACCTCCCTATTTGCATCTACCTACTGCCCAGCCTACCTACTGCCCTGCCTTCCTACCTACTGCCTTACCCACCTACCTACTGCTCTACCTACCTACTGCCCTGCCTACCCACCTACGACCCTGCCCACCTACCTACTGCCCCACCTACCTACTGCCCAGCCTGCCTACTGCCTACCTACTGCCCTGCCTTCCTACCCACTGCCCTACCCACCTACCTACTGCCCTACCTACCTACTGCCCTGCCTACCTACCTACGACCCTGCCCACCTACCTACTGCCCCACCTACCTACTGCCCTGCCTTCCTACCTACTGCCCTACCCACCTACCTACTGCCCCACCTACCTACTGCCCTGCCTACCTACTGCCTACCTACTGCCCTGCCTTCCTACCCATTGCCCTACCCACCTACCTACTGCCCTACCTACCTACTGCCCTGCCTACCTACTGTCTACCTACTGCCTACCTACTGCCCTGCCTTCCTACCCACTGCCCTACCCACCTACCTACTGCCCTACCTACCTACTGCCTTGCCTACCTGCCTGTTTACTCTGTTGGTTATTTGTTTGGTCAACGTCCAAATGAATGACCCAGATACGACTTACCAACACCCAGACATCTCCCAAGACTCCCTTCAACTTTCGCACCCAATCCCTGCAGCGACCTGGTTGCTCATGTATATTATATCTCTGGCTTTTGGGTAACAGTTAAACTGCTTCTCTTCCTGGAAGCATCGCCAACAGGTGGCTCTTCATAATCGACCACAGAAGCTTATAATAGATGGCAACGTTTCATGGTCTCAGTTCGTTGTTTATGGAGCTACAGTCTGGCACCGATGACGAAGGCAAATTAGCGATGATAAGGATAACTAACCTACACTCTCAAAGAAACGCAAAGAAAATGGATAACCTGAAGAAGGCTCCCAACGTTACAACGCTAACGGTGCACACACTGTACAGCAGCGAGGTAATCGAAACCGTACGATATCAATCAATCAATCAAAATCATTTATTGATCCCACAATAAAAACATAACAAACAGAAAATAATGCAAGACAATTTATATTTAACATTGTAATGTATTCAATACAGAACTTTATTAGATAGAGAAGGGAGCAATAGGCCCTCCAGAAGGGACAAGTCCCGCTTAGTAGGGAGCCTATATACCATGATTAATTTAAGCAAGATGGTGGGGTATGATTAAATGGGGAAAGAACAGACGCTATAGTATAGTACATAATAATTATTATACAGTATGAATAATATATGAAAGCATGTCTTAACTAAAGCTTAACTAAAGCTTAACTAATAAACAACAAAACTGAGATTAGGAGATGTAAATTAATGTGTGTGCACGTGCAAGGGTTTTAAAGTGGCTGAAGGATGTAACCAAGCGGATTTCTTTGGGTAAACTGTTCCAATTAATAGGGCCCTGTACTCCAAGCGAAAACTTACGGACATATTTAGTCCTAGCAAACACAGGTCTAAAATCATTACTGCTCCTATAGTGCATATCAGGTGCGGTGCAGGATCAAAATAGGAAAAGAATGATGGTGGAAGGAGGTTATTAATATATTTGTACATGAAAATGCAAGTTTGTAGAAATTTAATTTGGGTTATGTTTAGGAGTTTGTGTTCGTAGAATAGCGGACTGGTGTGTGAATTTGGTGGAAATTTAGTTATCACTCTTATGGCCTTTTTTTGAAGGATCCTTATATCGTTAAGATGAGAGTCGTATGTGGAAGTTCAGATCATATTGCAGTAAGTAAGATATGGGTATATGAGGGTATAATAGAGATCCCGTAAGATATGAAGTGGAAGAAGATAAGACACTCGTTTTATAATGCCTAGGTTCTTCTTAATTTTATTGCTAATTTCAAAAATGTGAGTTTTCCACTTCAGGTGTTGGTCAATGTAGATACCTAAAAATTTTGTTGAGGATACTTGAGGAATAACAATATTGTTTAAGACAATTTGACTATTGTCATAGGGAATGGATTTTCCTATGGAACGAAAGACGATGCAATTTGATTTTTTTTGCGTTAAGTGTTAATTTATTACTTATAAACCATTCACTTGCAGACATAAGTTCACTATTAACCAATTGTATTAAGTGGTCATATGAGGTATGGGAAAAAAGACATTAGAGTCGTCTGCAAACATAATGAAATGTAGCACAGTTGACGAATTTGGCAGATCGTTAATAAATATTAAAAATAAGAGTGGGCCAAGAATTGATCCTTGTGGTCATAGATGTAAAAAACGTTTTTTTCCGTTTTTTATTCTCTCCCAAAAAACGTCGTTTTTTTCGTTTTTTATTTATCCCATCGTTTTTTATCGTTTTTTATTCTTTCTTTAACTTTATTTATTCATTTACTTTCGGTTATTATTTTCCTTAATTTTCACTTTTTTCTGATATTCCTTATGTTTTCCGCCAACTCTCAAGAATTCATCTAACTAAAGTCATTATTTCATCGTTTAACATCATCATTTAAGAGATAGCCTGCGTGTAGTAGGTTCCTAATGAATGTTTTCAAGCTTAAAATGCGGTTTTAGATGTAGCAAAGTCAAATTATTTACCGTTTCCGTTTTTTTCATCGTTTTTTTGTCGTTTTTTATTTTTTCGAAAAAAACGACGTTTTTTTCCGTTTTTTATTTCGTTTCCATCGTTTTTTACATCTATGCTTGTGGTACACCAAATAGAATGGGTAAAGGGTTTGAAAGGAAACCATTACATATAACTCGTTGGTAGCGATTCGTAAGATAACTAGTAAACCAATCCAATGAAGTACCTCTAATGCCATAGTGTTCAAGTTTAGTTAGGAGGATATTATGGTCAACAGAGTCAAAGGCCTTGGCGAGATCAAGAAAAATTCCAATAGAATATTCATTTTTGTCCATCGCAGCGGCTATCCTGTCTTGGATATCTAATAGGGACATTGAAGTTGAGTGTCCAGATTGGAAACCATGCTGCGAAGGGTATAGGATAGATTTATGATTAAGGTAGGAAAAAAGGCGATCATACATAACTCGTTCATAAAATTTAGAAAAAAATGGTAACACCGAAATAGGTCTATAGTTAGCTATATCATTTTTAGAACCTTGTTTATGAATTGGGACGACTTTTGCAATTTTGATTTCAGTGGGGACAAGCCCAGTTGTAAGTGAGCAATTAATTATATCGTATAACGGTGAAACTAAAAATTCCATAACAGGAGATATGAGGTGAGGGAATAAATCATCCATTCCTGAACTATGAGTTGATTTGAGAGTTTTATTGATCGACATTAGCTCTTGCGGACAGGTGGGTAAGAGAGCAAAAGAATTTATCGAACGTGGAGACAGAATAAGATAGTCTTTAAAGTTCTTCTTACAAGGGGGTAAGTCAGAGGACAGAGATTTTGCTATTCCAGTAAAATAAGAGTTAAAATGTTCCGCCATCAAGGTGGAATCATAAATCGTGGCATCATTTACCTTGATTTCTAAAATGGAAGTGTCTTTGTTATCAGCTTTGATAATAGTTTTGATTATCTGCCAGGTCTTTTTAATATCCCCGCTATATTTAATAAATTCATTAGTATAGTAAGTTTGCTCAATTTTGGTGCGTATTAATTTATAGCGGTTACGATATTTCGTAAAGATATTTTTGTTTTCGATCGTGGGATTTTTTATGTAGTTAATATAAAGTTTTTCTTTCTTTTTTGTAGAATTTAGCAGTCCTCGAGTCATCCATGGTTGAATAAATGAATTTTTCTTAGAAATCTTCTGTGTTTTAAGGGGAAAGGATTTATCATAGCAAATTTTGACTTTTTCAGTAAATAAATTAAAGGCCTGATTTGTTTCATGCGCATTACATAACTCTGTTACTGAGGTCCAATCGATTTGGGATACAAGTGCTTTAAAAGAAGCAGTTGTCTGGCTATTTATAGTCCGTTTCAGCTCTATTTTACCCAAATTACGTGAGGTAAAGGGCTCAGTTTTAATCCAGGTTACTATTGGTAGATGGTCCGAAATTTCAGATGTAATTATAGCTGAGGTAATAATGCAGTCAGGGGTATTAGTGAAAGTGTTATCAATTAAGGTAGCCGAGGTGGGAGTTATTCTAGTAGGTTGGTGGATGAGTGGGAAGAAGTGGTGGGTCATCATACTTTCAATGAATTCATTGGTAGGGTTGTGATTACCATGTGCTAGTAAATCAACATTGAAATCACCAGTTAAGAATATTTTCCTGTTCTTACAAAGGGTAAGATTGTCCAATAACGAGTCTACTTGGGTGTTAAAGTCATCCATATTGAGACCGGGAGGCCTATACAAAACACCGAGTAGAATGTCGGCGGACTTAACAACTTTAATGTTAATGAAGAGGTTTTCGAACGATGTCGTTGGTGTGCAAATGTGCATCTCACTATAATAGATGTCTTGTCTAATAAAGAATCCAACCCCTCCTCCCATTCCCTCCTCCCTATGCTTATGTACGAAGTTATAACCAGGTATGAATATTGAGCCAGCCGTTGAGTTATTTAACCATGTTTCGGTAACCGCTAGGACAGAGACAGGAAGCTGAGTTAATAAAAGCTTAATATCGTTAATTTTATAAGTAATGCTGCGACAGTTAAGATGCATAATCGAGAATGACGAGGGATCGTTTGATACTATATTATTTATCTGTCGATGATTAGATGCTGCGAGGTAAACCGCGGTCATCTCAGCAATGAATGGTTTGCTACTGTTTAACGACACCGTCATATCTCTGCCAGAGCCAGTCCCAATCCTGGATAAAGGGGGAGGGCGTCGCTAATGGTCTTTGTTACAACACAGTGACGTTATAAACTGCAAATACCACCACCACACCGTCATATCAAAGATGATAACGAAGAGCATTAGAGACGCCCTCCTCCTTTATCCGGGCACGGCACTGGCACTGGCAGAGTGCGACCAGGGACGGAATTACCACCTCGCCAATTCAACTGTTCCGCCCCCTCTGATCCTATGAAAACCTTTGGACTTTGGACAACCTCTGGACCTTCTTTGGACTACTCTTACGGACACACCCTATCGACTCGACGCAGCGCTTGTGAATTATTAACTGATACCCCGCGCATGGCTATCGATAGATAGGTAGGCAGGGCAGTAGGAGGCAGTAGGTAGGAAGGCGGGGCAGTTGGTAGTCAGGGCAGTAGGAGGCAGTAAGTAGGAAGCCGGGGCAGTAGGTAGGCAGGGCAATGGGTAGGTAAATAGGCAGGGCAGTGAGTAGGTATAGATAGGCAGAGCAGTAGGTAGGTAGGCAGGCAGGGCAGTAGGTAGGTAGGCAGGCAGGGCAGTAGGTAGGCAGTAGGTATACGCAGTAGGTAGGCAGTTGCAGTTGCAGGTAGTCCAGATTCTAGAAATGTTACGTTTTTCACTCCATCCTATTGCTCAAGGTCCCTACGCGGAGGCGGCTTGAGATCGCTTCGAACCAAGGCACCGAACCAGTGGCGTAGCCAGGAATTTATGATAGGAGGTTGGATTTTTTGTCTGGCCGGATGCCCTTTCTGACACCAACCCAAGAGCATTACAGTAAATAGAAAGGGAATAAAGTAACAGAGGGAATAAAGTAAGAGAAACATTTGTTTCTACACGCAATTATTGTAGGTAGGGCGCGGTGGTGTAGTGGTGGCGTCGTTGCCTTGAAGCCGGAAGGTTCGAGGTTCAAATCCACCTCACGTCGCCGCGTAGGGACCTTGGGCAAGTCCTTCACTCGCAATTGCTCAGCGCTTCGGCGTGAAACTCTGCTGCAGTTTCCGCTCTGCAGTCGGGAGCGCCTCTGAGTAGCGAGAGAGCTTGAAGGGGCGCTATAACAAGTGCACATACAAGCAATTGTTTTGTTTCTCTGATTTAACCCTTCGGAGGTGAGGTGACGATTTGTAACGCCAGAGGTGAGGTGGGGTTTGACAAACCCCAATACATATTTTTATTTACAAGGCGTTATATCAAATGGAAAATACAAAGTTGAGTTAAATTATTATTCTTTGATCAATAATCAACTAAACAGATGCTTACCACGAACAAATATCTGCTTTCAATCCTTATTAGATGGCCAGAAGGTGAACCCATCCAATGTGTACTTAACCCATGCAAGTTTGGGTCCTCAAGTGCAACATTATTAAATGCACGAATAACCATAATATATATATTTTTAATACAACATAAAATGTTTTAGCCATCATTGTCGTCATCCTTCTCAATGCCAACACAAAATTGACGTGTTCAAGGCACACTCGCATGCCAAATCATGGCTCATAAAATCAACATGTATAATTGTTTGTATACGAAAAATTGCAATTTCCTTTGAATATGCAACAAAATAAAATTAAAAAAACTGTTCGTTCAAATTACCTGAAATTGTGGTGAAGTGTCCGTATTTCATATTCACCAAGGTAGAAAAAATAATTAGAACTGGCCCCATGTTTTCCGCTAAAAATTTAAAGTAGAATGCCTCTGGGGTGTGTCACACCCCACCTCACCTCCGACGGGTTAAATGGATAAATAACCTTCAAAAAACTTTTTCCTAGGCCAATGGGGGGGCTTAAGCTTAACCCCCGAAACCCCCCCCTTGTCTACGCCACTGCACCGAACCCACCACCGCGCCCCCAACCAGTAAGCTTATATACCAGTCTACCAATCTATGCAAATGTCCTCTTCTGCATCTTCTTATCGCTCACTGCTGACCATCTTGATCAGTTAATTCCCAGAACTGCTCGTGCTTAAGATTTGCGAGGCGCAGTGGTGTAGTTGGTATGTTCGTTGCCTTGCAGCCGACGGCTTGCAGGTTCGAATCCACCTCAAGTCGCCCGCCACGTGGGGATCTTGGCGCTCTATCAATTTCTAAGGTCAAAGACAATTAATTTTATTTGACATGAAACTTGTCTTTTCCAGTAGGCCTACATCGAAAGAAAACACGTGAAAACTAAATGTCAACGTAATTACATGCTATACTATAATTTTTAGTATTTGCAGATTTATAAAGAAACTCTCACAGTATACAGTCTAATAAAAGTCTAAACACCAATGCTCTTAAGTGCTGTAATACGCCGAGCAAATTTCTGTCCAGGGTAACGGCCTCTGTTGTCATAGACCCTGGTCAAATCGGATCCATCCACAGTCTAATCGCAGTGCAAAGAACCCATTGGAAAAGAAAAGTCTTAATACAATGGGCAGAAAATTAATAGCAGTGCTTCCAGATTTAAACTCCGTATAAGCTATAGGAGGTTCATTCCACAGCAAAAGGTGGCACTCCAAGCGATAATGTGACAATGTAATTACTTGATTGCAGATATCTGCAAGGGTATAGATGAAAAACTTAAGATGGCAACATCTGATCAAATTTTGGATGGAAACACCGTTTTACTTAGCATTAAACTCATCTTTTCCAGTACATCAAACATACGTGTGCTGATTAATCATTTACGTAATCACATTAATTAATTACAGATATCTGGATATAATAACTTCTATTCACACGTTCGTCAAAACTGCATCAGGAAGCAGATTCGAAATTTCATGAATTACACCGTTTAAATATAATATCAATTATAAACATAATATCTAATCACTGGTAAACTGAAACACCAAGCCCGTGCAAAATAATAAACTGACTATCGGTGGCCCATAGCTGTAGGAATTGGAATCTTGGAGCACGATCTAAGAGTTCAAAGACCGATCAATATTCTAGTACAGAAAGTTCACGCAGTGCAACAGGTGGAGAGAGGTTCGTCCTAGAACACGGTCTACGCCTCACCAAACATTGCGTTACCGATGCATACGTTTACACGGGCGCTCGTGCATAGGCACAAGAGGGGGAATTCCACAGGGCCAGTGGCGTAGACAAGGTGGGTTTCGGGGGTTAAACCCCCCATTGGCCTAGGTAAAAAGTTTTTTAAAGGTTACTAAATAACTCTGATAAATTAATTTTATCCACTTAAATAAGAAAAAAACAAACAATTGTTTGCAGTAACAATTGTTTTTCTTACTTTATTCCCTCTGTTACTTTATTCCCTTTTTAATTACTGTAATACTGATGCGGTGGTGTCAGAATAAGCATCCGGCCATGCAAAAAACATCATAAATTCCTGACTACGCCGAGGGCTGTACACGAGGGTCTACGCGGGTATACATACAGCGTGTACTCACCTAAATATATTTGGGCATAGTGTGCTTAGTTCTTAAAACGACGGCATGCGAGTATGAAAAATATATTTATTTATTGACCTTACAAAGAGTAAAGATAGAACATGTCAAAAATAGAATTCTCGCAAGAATATGATAAATCACACATTAAAAATGATGAAATAAGGTCGTTTTATGCTGCGGAAAACGGACAGCGACCAGTGCATTGAGTAGGCTACAGATACCCATTTTCTATAGCAAACAATTCGATTTTCAGCAAATTTCTTCCACGGCGTGCTAATGATAGAAGAAGTGGAACTTAGAAACTCATATTTAGAAACCCCTATAAATTTATGGACAAACACTCATGTTCTTAACTTCCTGCTTTTAAATTTTGCAAGCTCTTGGCAATATATTTTTGACCATTGTGTTTTTGCACCTACTGGAAAATATTGCTATAGCTACAACTATTATTACTACTCTAGCTAAAAATAGTACTATACTATTGCAAGTATTGCAACTCTGACTAAAAATAGTGCTATAGGCTTACTATTATAAGTATTATAACTCTGACTAAAAATAGTACTATACTATTACAAGTATTGTAACTCTTACTAAAAATAGTATTATACTATTACAAGTATTATAACTCTTACTAAAAATAGTACTATACTATTATAAGTATTATAACTCTGACTAAAAATAGTACTATACTAATACAAGTATTACAACTCTTACTGTTACTGGCCGTACTGGTAGGCCTACTGGTAGTGGCAGTGGTTGTGGCAGCAATAGTAGTAGCAGCAACAACAACTACAGCAGCATCAGTAGAAACAGTAGCAGTGACAGTGACAGTATAGCAGCAACAGCAACAGTAACAGTAGCAACAGTAGATACTTAGTAGTTAAGGCAGTAGTGGTAGTATCTATAACTATAACTATAACTGTGACTATAACTATAACTATAACTATAACTATAAATAGAACTATAACTATAGCTTTAGCCATAACTATAGCTATAACTATAACTATGACTATAATTATTATTATTTTTTATGCCCCAAGGTATTTATGATCCCTCAGAGACTTAAATATTAATTAAAATCAGAATAAAAACATCTGGAACGGCACCTAATCGTTGTAGAGATCCTGCGCTGGAATGGCACCGTGGAATGCAACCGTATTTGAATAGCTGGATGGTAATAATGATAACAATGATAATAATAATAATAATAATATTATTATTATTACTATTATTATTATTATTATTATTATTATTATTATTATTATTATTATTATTATTATTATTATTATTATTATTATTATTATTATTATTATTATCATTATTATTATTATTATTATTATTATTATTATTATTATTATTATTATTATTATCATTATTTTTGTTATTATTATTATCACTATTATCACTATTATCATTATTATCATTACTATTATCGTTATTATCATTATTATCATTATTATCATTATTGCTATTATTGTCATTATTGTTGTTGTTATTATTATTATTATTATTATTATTATTATTATTATTTATTTATTTATTTTTTAATTATTATTATTACTATCATCATCGTCATCATCAATATTATTGTAAATATTGTCACCATTATTATTTATTTATTTTCTACTATCATTTAAATCAGCTCTGTTTATCAAAAATTATTTTTCAGTATCCTACCTGATCCTCGCTTCTTCCGCATTTAAAATCCTATCACCAATCGCCTGACTTGGATCAATCCTCTTAACCCCGACTCCGGTCTCCTTCCCGGCAGTCACCCTCCGCTGCAGCTGCCCCTCGTGATTCCCCGCCGCAGCCTTTCGCGGCCCCTGCGTGACCACAGACTGCCCCGTCTGGGCGACCAACGCAGCGATGCCCACCAAACACAATAAACACGACGGACACATGACTGAAGAAACAGCGGTTAAGACGGTAGTACTCTCCTGAACATCGAGTACAGTTGGTGTGTATTATTATAGGGGTCATGTACCGACGCCTTGCTTTCCAGCTGACTCGCTCTAATAGCCAGCCTTCCAATGGCAAGCTGGTCTACCGTACACGCGGCGGTGGCGGCCGTAGAGTCCACGCGCTCGGCCGTGCAACGCTTTCTCCGATGGTCTCTGATTATAGGTCGTGCACCTCCTGTTAGTGCTGCTAGGCGCGGTCTGCTTCTCTGGTTAATTCACCCGCCTGCTCGCTGTCCATAGCCTTCTCCACGTATACGCGGTTGTGTCTCCAAGTCTGGTGCCTACGCTTCTGTTTCTCTATGTCTGTCTGTGTCTCTGTCTCTGTCTGTGTCTTTGGTTTTGTGTATGTGTCTCCATCTCTTTCTCGCTCTGCCTACATGTGTGTGTGTGTGTGTGTGTGTGTGTGTGTGTGTGTGTGTGTGTGTGTGTGTGTGTCTGTAGGCTATGTTTTTCTTCCTTCCTATCTGTCTGTCTGTCTTTTTTCTTTCTTCCTTCGATTTTGTCTGTATGTCTATCTGTATGTCTGTCTGTTTTTTTACTTTCTTCCTTCGATTTTGTGTGTCTATCTGTCTCTGTCTTTCTCTGTCTCTTCTTCCTGCTTGGTCTGCATGGTTCTCTCTTCCGTTACTATCCTCTGTAATGTTCATCCTCTTTTAGTCTATTATATTCTTCGATCCACTAATTCCGCTCCTTCCTCTTTCTTTCTACCTTTAAAGTTAAACAATCGTATTATAAGTGACAGTAACTTTCAAACTCGTTTACAGCGCCATTTTTTTCGTCCTCCATCTTTTCCCTCTTCCTCCTCACCCAGCTCGCGTTTGCTACAATTTGTCGAAGCTCAGTATAACTTCAAAGAAATTGGCCATTCATTATAAGTTGATGATCGAAATCGAAGTGTATTGCATCCAATACATTTACGAGGTACAATTTACAAAGGTTTAAAACAATGTTACACGTATATTGCATAGCCGCGCTGTGCACTGGTTTTTAATTATTAGTTAAATTCTGTGTTAATAGGTCGTGCACCTCCTGTTAGCGCTGCTAGACGCGGTATGCTTCTCTTGTTAATTCACCCGCCTGGTCCGTAGCCTTCTTCCGCGTTGTGCACTGGGTTTTAATTATTAGCTAAACTCTTGTTTTTTGTGTGCTAATTTTCAATCGATAAATCATGATTTGCCATTAGGTTGTTGAACATTACTTAATGTGTCAGCTGATAGACTTTTAAAATTCATGCTGTTAACCGTCTTGTCACCTCTAGACGTGGTTCTAGCAAATAGGATCATGTCTCACCGTTAAATTCTTTTTCGTCACCATCCTGTTATTTATTGTGAAGCACGCTACTGTACAGGTTTTTTAACGTGCAGTTGTACACAAAATGTGCAGTTCTAAATGAATTTGTGCAGTTGTAAAAGCACTTCTGTACAGTTAAAACTAGGAAAAAGGTAATAATTGTCATCCGATTGGAAGTAATTTACCATGGAGGCTGGGACAGGAAAGAAGGGATTGTGCAGTTCTAAAAATTCCTTAAAAACAGCCCTGCTACTGTAAGTAATTGCTGGCCGATGATCACGGTAGATTGAATAATTGAAATTGAAATTGAAAACTTGTATACGTAGTGCCGCGAAAGAACCCTGGGGCAGTGGGGCGGGTCCATCCCTTTTAGGGTCAGGATGAAACGCCTTCGCAGGTTCTTCTATCAGACCGCCACCACTTAGGTTTATCCATGCAGCTGGTACAGTCTGGCATCCATTCAGCTTTGTCCTGGATTCGTTTCCCTAATGCACCATGTGCGCCGCTGTCACAAAATAGAGTATCCCCCGTATTAATTGTATCCCCCCAAATCAAAAAAAGTCGAAAAAACCACTTCCGCGTGTATTTATTTTTGCAAATTAATTTTCATCTGCTTTGTTTTGAACAATGACACTAACAGGTATGTTTATTCCTACTAGATAATTTTGTTTTGCCCTGTTTTTAGATCACTTAAAAAATTTAAAACTCTTAAGAACACTCAGAGCCACTAAATAAATTCGAGTTGCCTTTATCTGAGCATTGTGGACGGATTTACCCCAAAGATGTTAGGAATGGTACATAGTGCCTATTTTAACACTCGAGTGCCCAAGGTATTTTTTGGTACACGAAGGCCCAAGGGGGGTCCGCGCGGACCCCAGCGTTTTCATGCTAATATCTTGAGAAGGGATTGGAATATCGTTACAGAATTTAGTTCTATGTATTCCCAGATGAATTTGCAATCGATTGATGTATCTTATACCACAATAACACCACCTGGTGTAAAATAATAGTGTAAAAATCTCTTGATACACATTTAACGCTTGCTTGCGTCATTTACCGAAGGAAGTCTATCGTTTTCATGCTAAAATCTTGAGAAGGGATTGGAATATCATAACAGAATTTAGCTCTATGTAATCCCAAATGAATTTGGGATTACATAGATTGATTGATTGATTGAAAAGCTGAGCCATTTATTCGCGTAACGTTGAAAGAACGGTTGCCACCGTTTGTATGAACTGTCCTAAGCCCTCCGTTTTGACGCACGCCTGTTACATGCAACTATTGCTGTGATAGGCCTACGCAGACTTGCAGTCTTTCAAATTCTGTGCTGCAAACATAGGCCAAACATAGTGCTACAATGTCAGTAAATCTAAGTTCAACAATACATATGAATATTTATTTCATATAACGTGCGCTGACCATTTATTTATTGGCCAGTAACCATACGCATGTATGACTAATAGCCGCAAATCTTGCGGTACCCTTAGTATACGATGTGGTTGTGGGGTACAGGGTTGGACAATACTCACGCAAAATATACCATTCGATGCCCAAATGGTTGCTGTAGGAATACCTAAAAGCATTTTTGCTTATCTATAGCCGTTAAAAAGTTATCCGGAAAAAACGGGCCTGGGGTCCGGTCGGACCCCCTTGGGCATTCGAGGGTTAAGGTAGTAACTTTATATTTTGTACCGATATACCCAGTTTTAATTTAAAATATAACTTTGAGCATTGCTTAGGACACTTAAAACAATAATTAGAGTCACTTTAAATTTTGATTACAGCATGATTTTTTTGTTATGCGCATTTTTTTAAAAAGGGGATAGAATGGTTTATCCCTCCGAGTAGTATAGACCGGTTATTTCCATCCGGGGGGATAGATTAATTCATCCCCCGGATAGCTTTCAGGGGGATACTCCGTTTCGTGTCACCGCCATGTGCGCGGTGACCCCCTCGTCTAATTCACAAAGGTCAGGCTGCCTCGAGCGAACTCACACACACGCGGACATTATATTATTGTGATCCCAAAATCAACTTACAACTATATACCACACCCACGTCGATGCTTCTAACGTCTGCCACGCGTCTAATGATGTTTGTTTGAATTTGCTTGCGTAATAGTGTCGTAGTCACTCTCGTGCTGTCTGACTGTCTGCCTGTGCGTCTTTCTCTGTCTGTCTCTGTCTGTCTCTGTCTGTCTGTCTTTGCGTCTTTCTTTGTCTGTCTCTGTCTGTCTCTGTTTGTCTATCTCTGTCTCTGTCTGTCTTTGTCTGTCTTTGCGTCTTTCTTTGTCTGTCTCTGTCTGTCTGTCTCTGTCTCTGTCTGTCTTTGTCTGTCTCTGTCTGTCTGTCTTTGCGTCTTTCTTTGTCTGTCTCTGTCTGTCTCTGTCTGTCTGTCTCTGTCTCTGTCTGTCTCTTTCTGTCTCTGTTTGTCGGTGTCTGTCTTTGTCTGTCTGTCTGCCTGTACGTCTCTCTCTCTTCTTTCTTTCTGTCTGTGCGCCTCTATCTCTTTCTGTCTGTCTGTCTGCCTGTCCCATCCAGTGTCTGTTTACTCTGTGCACCTGTTTGTGTGTTTGTCAATCTGTCACTGTCCTTGCCTGTCTGTTTATCTGTCTGTCTGTTGCTCAGACACAACACAATAACAGAGCTTTTGGCGTGCAGTAACTACGCAAAATCTGCAAGTCTGAATGAAATATTTGTGACATTGCATTCTCTCGACGACGCAGTCATCTCCTGTGCAGCTGCGCCAGCACTCTCGACTTGCGTCTGTGCACTTGTTTTATTTTCAAGTTAACTCCTTTTGATTCTTCAGTTATACAGTTATTGTTTTTCAGTTTCTATTACAGTTTCAGTTATTCAACATTTTTCAGTTTCAGTTTCAGTTACAGTTAACTGGCAAAGATTTTTTAGTTATTCTGCTATTTCAGTTACAGTTTCAGTTAATAGAAATAACACTGCTTGAAGGCAACCTCGAGGTTCGAATCCACCTCAGGTCGCCGCGTAGGGACCTTGGGCAAGTTCTTCACTCGCAATGGCTTGGGCGCTTCGGCGTGAAACTCCGATGCAGTGTACGCGCTATAGTCGGGAGTGCCTCTGAGTAGAGAGCTTGAAGGGAAATGGAGAAATAAATAAACAAAATAAAAAAGGAAGCGAAAAAATGGGGGATTGTGCAGTTCTAAGAGAACAACGAAAATATCCATCTCAGCGACGTCCTCACGACTATGCGGCGTCGCGTCAGACGGGTTGTCGACTCGTCTATCCCCCAAGGTAGTTCCTAAAGTCGGCGGCGACCACGGTACCATCGCGTGCATGGTTGCTCGGAGCGACTCGCTGAGAATTCGCTGGAAAAGTAGCCCAACGCTGTCCATAGCCGCGAACATTCCACGTCTCTCACCTTCCGTGTTTACCGTATACTTGCCAAAACCACAATGAGGCAAAGTTACAAAGCGCTGACGGGTGAGAAGGCTACTTGAGAGCCAGACATGTATCAGCGTTGAGCGGTTCGTATCTGCAGATGCGACCGCCAGTGAAGCCATAATATTTACTCCCGCTTGCACTTAAATGTTGCCGACCGTCCTGCGTAGCCATCAGGGTGTTTGGAGTCGGAGGAGAGAGAGAGAGAGAGAGAGAGAGAGAGGGGGGGGAGTTTTGTTGAGGTTTTGGTTTCATGGCACTCGTCAATGTCTGCGCTGGAACAAAGCTTCATTGATTCAATGCGTGGAGGGTTTCTTGGTCTTGGCGATTGGCGGCGGATGGTGATTGTCTCTCTCTTTTGTTTCGAACGCTGTTGCAATTTATCGCGAGAAGGAAGAGGAGGAGGAAGCGGAGGAGGAATAGAGGAGGAGGAGGGGGAGGAAGAAGAAGAATGAATTAGTAGTAGTGTTGGTGATGGTGGTGGTGGTGGCGGTAGTATCGTATCGTATCGTATCTCGTATCTGACCATTTGTAAAGCGTTTCTTGCAGCAAGAGCCTTTCAGAAGCGCTCCCAGTGCGTGCAACTCCGAGAGAAAAGGCAGGTCTTTAGACAAGAGAAATATGACGAAAGACTACCAGAGAGGATGGCAGAGCGAACGGATGGGAGAAGACCATCCATAGGGAGGAACCTATGCAGGCAAATGATCTGGATTGAGCCATGGCGGTCCTGACGCGAGGAACAAAGAGGTCAAGCCGATCTGAGGACCTAAGAGGACGCAGCGAAGTGGCCGAAATGGGGCGAAGTATGAGATCACAAAGATACGTCGGAGCAAGGTCTCGTTGAGACTTGAGAACCAAACTTAGAACTTTGAATTGTATGCGAGCTGAGAGTGGAAGCCAGTGAAGTTGTTCAGCCATGAATGTAGATATGTGTGAGAATCGAGGAAGACGGGCAATGAGCCTCGCAGCAGCATTGAGTACGGACTGTAGGGGAGCTAGCCGGACCTTAGGGAGGCCAGCAAGGACAGAATTACAATAGTCAATCCGAGAACAGACGAAGGCGTGGACAATGGAGGTAAAGATCGAAGATGAAACAGATTTGCGAATAGCCCTCAGCCGCCTTAATTGGAAGTAGGAAGTGCGAGTAAGCTTGGCTATGTGTTCGGTAAAAGTTAGAGAACTATCTAGGGTGACAGAGACAGTAGTAGTGGTAGCATAGTAGTAGCGGCAGTATGATAGTTGTTGCAGTATAGAAGATGAGGAAACGAAGATGATGCTGCTGCTGATGATGATTATGATGATGATGATGATGATGATGATGATGATGATGATGATGATGATGATGATGACGATGATGATGATGATGATGATGATGATGATGATGATGACGACGACGATGATGCTGATGATGATGACGATGGTGACGAAGAAGAGGAAAAAGAAGATGAAAAAGAAGAAGAGGACGCTGAGAAGCAGTTCTTTGTGCTAGTCTCGTCCCTTGCCATCCCATCTTTTCACCGACTGCATGCATAGTTGCACTTATTACTACTGTAAGTTAGCCAGTGGAGCGCAGAAGAAGAAGAAGAACCCTCCGAATTTCTGCCCTGGCGCGAATTTCGATCCCCGACCTTCCTCCCAGCACGTTAACCATTCATCGGCAGTTAGTTACTCAATCCTCATCGTTCACAACCGTATTTTCTTTCAACTTTCGCTCCAGCCCACGAGTCTCTACTTCCGAGCATACATGCATCACCCATGTGACGTCCCTCGCTGTGGGAGTCAATTAAAAGGAGCCGTATAAATTGCCCTGCCAGAGACGCACACACGGGTAATGTACAGCCAGCGAGCGACTCGCAGTCTGTACTCCCCCGTGTGACTTAAGGGGCAGAGCACGCTTCACTCCCGCTGCTCGCTGGCGGGAGTCCCCGGTCACCCAAGACCGATTTATGGTGGAACGGTGGGAACTATGCGCGGCATGCACCGAGGGGTGTGCTCAGCATGCCCCGTGGGAGACGTCCGCCGACTGTCTCGCTTAGAGACTGCCGCTCCCTGTAATGTCATTGGAAATATTTGACCTCTAATTTAGCATCAATTCTTAACGGGAGGATGATGTTGATGCCAGCAGGACGTCGTCTCCCAACCGGGCTCTCCATCAAACGCCCCAAATCGACATTCTTGTGACAAATTTGGAATGACTTGGGCCAAGTTTTATCTGCATCAAAATTAACCCTAGACTTCCAATTCTCCCTACAGCTTTTACTTTTACACCTCACTTTGATAATTGGGCTCCTACTTAGCGGGACTTGTCCCTTTTGGTGTGCATATTTGTTCCCTCACTCTTATTCTACTTATTCACTTTGAGTATTTGCTTATTGCTGATTATGTTTATACTTAAGTATACATGTAGGCTACAATTGAATTTTTGGGATCAATAAAAATATGTCTAGGCTATGTCTATGTCTATGTCTATTGCAAGCGATTCCAAGATTCTTGCCTTCAGTATAGTTGTTCAATGTTCAGCCTCTTTGGAATAAACTTATGCCCGTATAATACTTCGACAAATAGGCTACTTGACCAGACTGACCATATATCTGAGGAACTCACCAAACACCGGGGATTTTATTATGGAATTGTTTAGAATAGCACGTCTCTTTCTTGCCCTTCCTATCCTCCATGTCAAATAAATTACTCACCAATCGGATGACAATGACCTTTTCAAAAGCTATTGATTGTTCCCTGCGCCTCGCCCTTCCTGTGGCCATAAACTCTGGCTCATGGCTTCTCTCTTCCGCAAAGAAATAATTGCAACTTTGTTTCTAGAGTAGGACTTGCTGTTCAAAAACATTACTTAGCAAAACCTACAACAAACTCATATCAAAACCATGGCATCTATTATATTAATTCAAACCCAATATTTAGTTGTGTTGCATATGAATAAAACTTACGCATAAAATATTTTGTTAAATTTGTTGAATATCGAGATTACACAACAGGCTGCGTTTTACCAGCCTGGAGTCTTGATTAAACGAAAATTGAATTGAATTGAATTATTTCCAGCTGCACAGAAGTACTTCTACAACAGTATTATACTGCACAAATCGTAATATCGTAGACTCTACACTTCATATCCATTATTTTAGAACTGCTCAGTGCACACCATATGTTGAAATGCACGCTTAAGGAACCCTGTCAAAAACCCACCTTCTTTAATTTGCTATCTCTTCACAGATCTTTCTCTTGAAACTGATACACTGCTGCTTCAAAAATTCCTATCCTGTTGCTGTTTAACGACACTGCCATATGAATGATGATTAGAGATGCCCTCCTCTTTTATCCAGGCTTGGGACTGGCATTGGCAGACTGCGACCAGCGGCAGTTTTTCCTATCCAGCTTCCTCCACTTCCTCTTATACACAATTGTATATTATTATATATTTTATGTAATTATTATATATCATATATTATATATAATATAATATATTAGACTATATATCATATATTATAGGGCCTACATTATATATTATATATAATTATCTCCCTCGCCTTATCAACTCGGAAGATCGCCCATCCTACCCGTTCTACCGTCTCCTTGCCTGACAAACTATCCGGAAGTTTCGAGTCTACAATAGTTATATATTACGACAAATTACCTATAGCCTAATCATTGCTCCCGGTTTCACCTCCAAGCCATCGCCATTACCATTATATTTATCGAGTCAAAAATTATACAAAGAAACATCTCGCCTTAGGTCTACTAAGGACAAGTGATCCGTTTGTCACAGACGGGACAGCAGAGTCACGCTGGTTAGGGCTTGGGGCGCGGTGGTGCAGTGGTGGCGTCATTGCCATGAAGTCGCAAGGTTCGAGGTTCGAATCCACCTCAAGTCGCAGGTTACTGCTCAGAAGCGCCTCCGACTACAGCGCGGACACAGAATCGGAGTTTCACGCCGAGGCGAATGATCAATTTCGAGTGAAGGATTTGCCCAAGGTCCCTACGCGGTGGCGGCTTGAGGTGTATTCGAACAGGCAACCCTTCGGCTGCAAGGCACCGTACATACCCACTACATCACCGCGCCCCAACTTAATTAAGACCATAGGCTCGATGCTACTACGACTTGATCCGAGTCGGAAGCGCCTCTAAGGGAGATATAAATTTCCATTGATTGATTGACTGGCCTAAGTCTTAAGTCATTTCAAGTTTACCACAGGAATGCTGATTGGCGTATCAGATACAGATAAAGGATTGGTGTTAGATAATTGGGGTCGCATATTTCCAATGACTTATTATGGGAGCGGTCTTTTAAGGGGCGGGGGTCGGAGAAACATCTTCCACAAAGCCTGCAGTCTATCCTGATTGATTGATTGATTCCAGGGCATTTTAGTGTGCAGTTGTTGACGAAACAGCTGTTCGAAATGGATTTCTGCAGTTGTAGAAGAAGGCCTACTTCTGTGCAGTTAAAAATAGCAGTAAAAATCATTGTCAATCATTTGGGAGCGATCTACCATGGAGGATTGGAAGGGAAAGAAGTTGTGCACAATGACCAGTTTTAACAAAAATTTTGGGCGTATACATTGACCAGCATCTAAATTGGAAGGAACACATCAATAATATCTCTAGCAAAATTGCTAAGACTGTTGGTGTGCTATTTCGCTCATCTAAACTGATTCCTGTCTCTATCCGGTCTATGCTATACTATTCTCTTATTTATCCTTATTTAACCTACTGTAATTTAATTTGGACGTCTACTTACAAATCTAATTTTATCAGACTAGTCACCCTTCAAAAATATGCAATCCGTTTTATAGCTAATATTCCTCGCCGAGCCCACACCGCTCTGTATTTCAAGGAATTTGGATTATTAAAGATCGATCAAATTAGGCACTTGCAAATAGGAGAGTTTATGTACCGTTATAACCATGGCCTATTACCACTTGTATTTAATGATTTCTTTAACCTTACCTCTGATCGCCACTCTTATTCAACTAGAAAATTAACTGTTTATGACCTTCCCTACGCACATAATAATACTCGTCGATTCTCTATACAATATACTGGCTCCCAATGTTGGAACTCTCTCCCTACACATCTTCATTCCCTACCTAACACAAGATTATTTAAGCATAAACTTCGCCTTTATCTACTTAAAACACTTCCTGATATGTAATGGTTAAGGTTTCTGCTCAGTGGTTTCGCCAAGCCCTTAGTTAAGTCTTTAGTTAAGTCATTAGTTAAGAGTTGTTTTTCTCGTTATATACAGAAATGTCGATTGCTTAATTTGTTTTTCTCTCTTCCTCATCATTTTTTTATTCCTGCAATTGAATGTTCTGTCATGTTTTTTCTTTTATATTTTACATGAATTATGGGTGGCCCTATTAGCGGGATTTTACATCCCTTCTGGGTCTCCCCCTCTTCACCAAATTCATGTTAATGTATTATTCACTGCCATAATTGTATCATGTTTGTGTGTTGTTTTGGTTGAGGAAAAAATAAATAAATAAATAAATAAAATAAAAAATCATTCCTTTTGAAAAGTAGGGATTCATTATTAATTATTTCTGAGCAGTAGCCTATATGCCGCAGTTCCACTATAAACAATACATCTCCACTATGTTGGAACGCCACCACGATTTAAATTTACTCAATCTCACAACTTTCATATGATGTATCTTACACGCATTTATTCACTTTATTAGTATTTTGGCAGGATCTTAAAAATCCCTTCAAAATCACGTATAGCCTCAACGATCCTGAATAATAGCTAACCAATAACATGAAGCTGTTCAGCAGCAGTTATTTAAATCGGAATTTTTAAAGAACTTCGCTACATCGACCTCTGTCAAAATCAGCAGTTTAGATATAATTACGCAAATAACGAAAATCAACACATCATTCAACACACATCTGCATTGACACCGTGCAAGGCCGTAGCTATGGGAGTGTTTTGGGTGTTTGAACATTCCGAAACGAAACAATATAAAAATGAAATCATGCATTTGCCAGCACATGACGTAAGAACTAAATACAGTGTAATGTATAATTTCGAGCAGAAAATAATCGAAAATCGCGAAAAATGTTTTTTTTGCACCGTCGTTAGCGTATTACGAGCCATAAAAGGTTAGAAAAACAGGCGATGACTAAAAAGGGTCGTCAGAAATTTCAACGACTGAAAAAGAGGTCCTCAGGAAATTTCGCCCAAACGAAAATGTGTCGGGAAACGCCCCCGAAATAAAATCCTGACTACGTCCTTGTTGACACGTATTGAACCTGCACTGAAGATACATAGGCCTACATTTTGGAATATTCAATTATTCATTCATTCATTCATTCATTCATTCATTCATAATCATTCATTCATAATCATTCATTCATTCATTCTATGGACTAAAATAGCGCTCTATCAATAGACCTACTCTGGAGTGATGCTAATCGAATCACGGTTGAAGAAAAACGACTTGAGTGATTATAATAAAAGAGTTAATGACTATAATGGGTCAAATATCAAGCAGTCAATCAATCAATCAATCAATCAATCAATCAATCAATCAATCAATCAATCAACCAATCAATCAATCATTTATTGATCTAGATACAATTACATGTATAAGTTTGACGCTGCATGCAAAGAAGTGGTAGGCCTACAGCTTATCGGGATGAAGACGTATCTGCCAGGGCTTCTTTTAAGGAATTTTTAGAGCTGCACAACCCCTTCTTTCCTTTCCCATCCTCCATGGTAAATTACTTCCAATCGGAGAACAACGGCCCTTTTTTGCTAGTTTTAACTGTACAGAAGTGCCTCTACAACTGCACAAAACCAATTAGAACTGCACAATTTGTGTACAATTATTGCACGTTAGAAAAGCCCTGGTATCTGCATGAAATGGTTGACGTCGAGTTCGCCAGAGCGCATGCGCATGTGAGCGAAGCAGTCGCTAGAAAGCATCTTCCAGTTTCTCCAGGAATGTAAGCGAGTGCATGACACATATGGGAGTGGTGGAGAAGATTACTTCTCTTAACTCATTCATCACTCATCCATTCTTCCATAAACCATACTTAACTTGTCTTTCATTGCCCCTTTTCCGCAAGCGTCTGAAAACCATTCTCTTTGATTGAGGTTTGGTGTCATGTCGGGAGCGCCTCTGAAGGGTTCTCCTGAAGTGGCGCTATATAAATGTACGATTACAATTACAATTTGATCTTGACCTTCACATATGGTGGGAATTATCGGGGGAGGGGGTTAGGGGCTTCAACCACCAGTCTATCTTGGAGCCCTATATCAAATTCTGCTGTTCACACCCAAATTCCATGTGGATCATAGTCCAACCCCCAGTTATTTTTTCATAATTCCCACACTGCCTCTGCAAGCCTCAACATTGCAAACATAACGTAGGCCTAAGTCCTATACAGAACGACCAAGAGAAACATCGGCAAAATTCGTTGAAACCAAAGGAAATGGCCTACAGGAGTATTAACTAATGATGACAATTATAAAATGAATTCTTAGGACTGCACATGCAACGTCTTCTTTGCCCTCCTGACGTTTCCGTCCTCCGCGCAAAAGCTTTTATTTTTCAGATGTTATTTTTGATGACTTTTTGCTTTTCACTTCCGATGATCTATTTTAGCATATGAAAAGTTGAAAACTATAAGATGTTTATTTCTCCTATATGAAAATCGTACTATATCAATAACATAACTTTTTTACTATTTCTAGTGACTAGTGTCTTAACGACTGCACAAATTCATTTAGAACCACTGCGCCAGTGGCGTAGCCAGGAATTTTCAATGGGGGGGTTATGGCCGGATACCCTGTTTTTTGCTATTTTTTCTTACTTACATGGATAATTAACCTTAAAAAACTGTTTCCCGGAGCCAATGGGGGGTTTTAACCCCCGAACCCCCCTTGCCTACGCCACTGCACTGCGCATTTTGTTAAGAGCTACACACTAACAAAGCCCGGCGAAACTGCAGTATCGGGGACCGATCATACACAATATCTTAGTATAGGCCTATAGTATAATGTATAGTATATAGTATCTAATGACGACACTAACCCTAACACTAACCCTAACCTACCCTCACGACGCTTAACCTGATCCTAACTGACACATACGGTCCCCGATACTGCAGTTTCGCCCAAAGCCCTAACTAGCCATAACTAGCCCTAACTCACGACGCTTAACCTGGCTCTAAAGAACAGCCATGTCCCAGAAATGTGGTTATGCCATTTTTTACATCCGAAGTCGTAAACTATTTGCAATGGTAGCGAATACACTGTGGATATAAATCATATAATTATAATCGGCGTGGCTAATTTATCGTCTAGTAAATCAGTTACACAGTTGAGAGATCTAATTATTTCTATACCGTTAGTACCGATAAACATGATTTCACACGATTAAACTCTTAAATTTAACCGCGATTAATCGTTAAATTTGGATAATTTGCTCTAAGATGTATACGCACCGCGTGAAGAACTGTCAGAAATGTAGTCACCGAGTTAACTGCTGCTTTCTATGTAGAAAATAGTTGGAAAAACCTAAATCGAACTGTTTAATTTATTGTAATGTAATTGAAAGGCTTACTTCAAAAATTTGTCAAGTTGCTCATCTTTCATAATAGAAGTGACGTAACAATCAGCTTGTATTCAAATCAGTTTTCATGGTTAGTAAGAAACCTGCTTTATAATTGAAGTGACGTAACAATCGGCTTGTAGCCGATTCAAACCAGTTTTCATGGTTACTAAGAAGCCTGTTTTATAATAGAAGTGACGTAACAATCAGTTTGTAGCCTGTTCAAACTAGTTTTCATGAAACCCGTTTCATAGTAGAAGTGACGTAACAATCGGTTTGTTGCCCATTCAAATCAGTTTCATGGTTAGTACGAAGCCTGTTTGATAATTGAAGTGACTTAATAGTAGTTGACGCAACAATTAGTAAACGTTGGAACTATAAATTTTCAACATTATTAGAAGTGACGTAACAAAAGGCCTATGCTCCTAAAATAAACCATAAAGCGTCATATTTCCATCAAAGCAAGGTGACGTAACAAGAGACCTAGTCAATATTTGCAAAGAACTAATTTTAATAGCTATATAGGCCTAGATATGCCGCATAATAATGATGACGTCACAATAGGTCTGTAGTCTATGTTCTCAAAGTGAACTCATTTAGCAACCGCCTTGCTTAATCATAATTGAAGTAAAGTATAAGCCCATAAAAATAATGTGGAACAATAGGCCTTGTACAATTGTTAAATTATTAAAATGTTAGCAGCATTGAACAAGAAACAAAAGACTGATTCAATGCATGAAATGACATAACAATGAGTATTTATGTAATAACTTGCTTTTCTACCTAGGTTTCCCGTTCTTTTCTCGTGCTTGAGTTATACTAATTAAAATATATTTAAGGAGGATGCTGCGTAAAGGGTGTAGGTTATAATAGTGTAGACACAACCTTTCTAGCAATCAACCTTTCCAGTTCTCCTCTCTCTCTCCCACTCCCACTCCCCTTCCAACGCCTCCCACCTCCCACTCCCTCTCCGACTTATAGCATAGGTTCATTTAAAAGGATTGGCTATATAGATCAATCCATGGGCGGAGTTTATCAGGGGCTGGGGGGCTAAACCCACAAGGACTAGAAAAGGTCATCAGAAATGTATTATTACTATTATCATTGCTGCTATCATCATCATCATCATAGTCGTCATCTTCGTCTTCGTCGCCGTCGTCATCGTCATCGTCATCACCGTTGTCATCGTCGTCGTCATCATCATCATCAGCATCATCATTTTAATTGTTTTTATAACTATCATCATCATTCATAGGCGTACGAGACGAGGGTTCAGGGGCAATTGCCCCCCCCAATTCTGGTAAAACTGGTTTTCGGGCAAGCAGACCCGAGAAATTACAAAACAGGTCGTCAACTTTTTCTGGGAGAAAGTTTGTATTTTCCACCAGATTGGAGGATTTTTTCGGGCAGAAGTTAAATCTTTGCCCACCCCCCACTGCTGAAATCTCCCGTACGCATATGTCATCATTATCATCATTATCATTGCTATCATCACTATAACTATCATCTAATTAATTAACTGTTTTAATCGTCGAAGCAGAACATGTATCAGAAGATGAACTCTGGTATCTCTGCGCCACCGTCTCTCTCGTCGGACAAACATTGAGCGTTGCAACAGCAAAGGCTGTCACCGTCGGCGCCTGATACACGAGGCAACCGTGAGTCGTCGTCACCGCAGAGGCAGCGGCGCCCACAGAGATGAGCGGCCGACACTCGGTAACAACCTGAGGGAGCTCCTCGTCGACCGCCCGGCCTTTCGTCGCCCTCTCAGTGTCCTCTTCCTCCTTGTCGCGGGGCATCGAAGCCGGTTGATTTGGATAGTTGGACCGTCTTGAGGGGTCAAGTTGGTGATGCGAGAGACAGGAGCCCTGCCTGCTGCACAGTAGCCCGAGGTTCCTGGGTGTCGTCGTCGTCCTATCGGTGGTGAGAGCCTCGAACGACCGGCTCCACGTCCGCCTAACCGGACCCGGGAATCGACCGTCGACGGGTGAGCAAAGCGCCAGGCGACGGTGGGGGTGATGTTGCCCGCCTCCTCCCAGGTCGGAGTCGTCGGCGTAGGCGCGGCACCCGCAAGGCAGATGAGCGAGTAGGGTCTGCTTGTGGCGTGGAAGGGAGGCGTAGAGGGACGGGCGGTCGCCGTCGGTGTGTCTCTTCAGAGGAGGGTTGGGGGTCGCGGCGGTGGCGGTGACCAGTGGCTTCGGTGGAGGGTAGAGCCCTGGGTCGAAGCAGGTCGTGCCGTCGTCGTTGCGGATGAGAGTGGCTTGGAGGCATCGCTTGCTGGGGATGATGGGACCTCCGTCGGACAGAGAGATGCGGTGGCGACAGTCCGTCCGTGATGGGCAACGATGGCGACGTCTATACGCAAACAGGAATTGTATTGTATTGTGTTGTATTGTATTGTATTGTGTTGTATTGTATTGCATTGTATTGTATTGTATTGTATTGCATTGCATTGTGTTGCGCTGTTTTCTGTTGTGTAATATAGCATGGCATTGCATTGTATTGTATTATAATGTATGCTATTCGAGTGTATTGTATGACATCGTATAACATAGAACTTTATAAGATAGTTTGTAATTGTACTATATTGTATAGTATTGTATTATATAACATAATATAGCACAGTATTGTATTGTATTGCATTGTGGTGCGCTGTTTTCTGTTGTGTAATATAGAGTAGTATTGTGTTGTATTGTATGATAATGTACTCTATTGTATTGTATGACATAGTATAACATAGAACTGTATAAGATAGTTTGCATTGTTCTGTATTGTAATGTATAGTATAGTGTTGCACTATATAACATAATATAGCATAGTATTGTATTGTCTTGTAATATAATGCATTGTATTGTAGTATTGCCGACGTCTAAGCAAACAGGAACTGCATTGTCATTGCATTGTGTTGCATAGTATGGCATAGTATTGTATTATAACCACAACTATTATAATCATCGATTTACCGAGGCAACACAATTACTAAGTAACACATCGCCATACTAAGAACTTGTAGTCACGCTGCATGGTTAGAGCCACCTATGGTACATATACATTTTCTGGTGCTTCACGGTTGACAGAGGCTATTGTATTGTGTTGTATTGTATAGCATAGTCAAGTATTGTATTATGTTGTATACATATACACTATAGTATTGTATTGTAGCAGTTGTATTGCAATATGTTGTGCTGTATTTCGTTACATAATATTGTGTTGTATTGCACTTTATTTTAATGCATTGTATAGTGTTGCATTGTATTGCGTGGTATGGTGAGATGTGGTACGGTACAGTACAGTATAGCATATCATAGTGCAGTGGAGTGTAGTATAGTACATGTAATAATAGTATGGTATAGTATAGTATGGTATGGTATGGTGTGGTGTGGTGTGGTGTGGTGGTGCGGTGCGCTACGGTACGGTACAGTATTATAGTATAGTACAGTATGGCAGAGTATAGTATTGCATTGTATAGTATTGCATTGTATCACATGTGATCATTTACAAAGCGATCATCGCAGCAGAAGCGCTCCCAGTGTGAAGCACACAGAGAGAAAAGGAGTTGCTCAATAATAAATTATTGTCTTCTGGTCTGAATGGAAATTCATTAACAAGTCAAACTGAAATAAAGTGAAAAAAGCCGAAGAATCCAGCATTGTATTATATTATATTGCATTGTGTCTGACCATTTATAAAGGGCTTTTCGCAGCAAGAGCGTTTCAGAAGCGCTCCCAGCGCGTGCAACCCCGATAGAAAAGGCAGATTTGGAAAGGAGAGAAAGATGAGGAAAGACTGCCAAGGAGCCAGAGCGAATTTATGGGGAAGTCCATTCCATCATTCCACAGAGAGGAATCTAATCTATGCAGGAACATGTCGATCAGAATTTATGTAGCGCCTATCAGATCGCTACCTGGAATGGACTTCCCCACCCCCTATCAGTATTGGTTTCCCTCGACTGTTCGACATTTCCAAGACTGCTGAAGACTGCTTTTTGTCGCTTGACCTAGGCCTGAGTGCCTCTGAGTGGGTGAGGGATCTTGAAGGGGCGCTATATAAATTCTATCGATTTATTGATTGTTCGAACAATGCACCCCTGTCACAGTGAACCAGGAACCTGACTTGGTGGCAGCACCGAATGATTGGATCCGATCTTACCACGTGAACTTGTCTTACCTCTTGAGCAGAACAGTTCCAGCGAAGAGGACGAGGTTTCCGATAAAGATGGCGATGACGAGAACAATTGCAATGGACAATCCTACAAACAATTGAAATATTATTCTATTGTTCTCTTTCTGAAGTTTTCTCCGTAAGTTAGTATCTGTACTGTACTGCTAGACAATCGTGGAAGAATAAGAATTGATATGGAATGACCTCCCTTGACACTTCGCTCCTTCCATATAGGAGACTCCTTCTCACACGGGCATTCCTCTCTCATCTTAAGACAGTTCATTTGGCCGCGCTGGGGCTGGGAGCGCCTCTGAGTAGTCTCCTTGAAGAGGCGCCATAGAAACATACGTAATGAATGAATGAATGAACGAATGAATGAATGAATGAACGAATGAATGAACGAACGAACGAACGCACGAACGAATGAATGAATGAATGAATGAATGGAGTAAATGGATGAGCAAATGAATGAATGAACGAACGAACGAACGAACGGACGGACGGACGAACGAGCGAATGAATGAATGAATGAATGAATGGACGACTGAATGAATGAGTCAATGAATGAGTAAATGAATGAATGAACGAACGAACGAATGAATGAATGAACCACTGACCGTATGCTGGTACGGCTGACGTCGGTGCCGTGCTTTCTGAGTTGAATCCAAAGACGACTGTAACGCAAAAAAGCACAACAGACCCATATAATTAAACATCATTAACACAAGACCTATGTCATCTTCGTCGCTACCAAATACACGTCGACAGACATCCGGGAAAAGCACTCTGAGCAAAATTAATACACCCCTTGAGAATCCCGTATTTTTTTTACTGAAGGTAGCACGGGTCTCTTTATTATAGTAGTTGTATACGTAACTGACTGGGCTCGCACAGAGGCAGATCCAGGGGGTCAATCAGGCCATGGCCCCATTTAGAAATTTCTTTATTTTTGACCAGCTATTCTGGCTCGGAAAGTTGACGTGGTCCCCCACCCATGAGTAATTCCGTAGGCCCTCCACACACCCACGGAAGTCCGCACACCAGATCAATACGACTGAAAAAGGTCATCAACTTTTTTCACGAATAAAATTATATCTTTTTTCTTGGTAATTGGAGACAAATGACTAAAAAAAAGAAAAAAAGGTCATCAGATTTTTCGGCGACCAAGACAAAAAATTTTCCCTGGCCAAAACTCAAAATTTTGCCCCCACCCCCTTCGAAACTTTCTGTATCCGCCCTTGGGTTCGCATATTCAGATTCGCATTCTGTTCACATTTTCTGTTTCGTAATCTGTTTCATTCGACAATTCTCTTCTGTTATTGTTACTATTGTATTCGTATATTGGTTACGCAGCTATCAGTTACAAATGGAATTGATTAAATGGAATTTTTTAACCTAAGGTTGTCTTTGCATGCCTAGTGAACTTATCTTGGGATGAGTGTAGAAAATAACCTACAAAGAATGATTAAAGATCACCTATTTTATGCTAATGGTAATGGGGCGCGGTGGTGTAGTGGTGGCGTTGGTGCCTTGGAGCAGGATGGTTCCAGGTTTGAATCCACCTCAAGCCGCCGCGCAGGGACCTTGAGCAAAGTCCTTCACTCGCAATTGCTCAGGCGCTTCGGCGTGAAACTCCAATACAGTGCTCGCGCTGTAGTCGGGAGCACCTCTGAGTGGTGAGCTTAAAGGGGCGCTATAGAGAAGGAGAAATAAAATTTATGTAGATAGTATTAATAATTTTCGTTCATTTTATCAATCCGGTTGACAGACCGCAAGCGGTTACAGTGTACAATAATATATGTAGTTGAAACAATTCACAAGAACAGCTACTCAGTTCACAGAATGCATAAGAGGTTCCTTCGTTCCTTTTTCTCGTACTACTACCATGAAGAATCGAGCCTTTTCTGTGGTTGACACAGTGGTCTTGAATGGCCTTCCTTTTGAGCTACGCCTACTGTTGTAACACCCTGGGACTCTACCAAGATCCTTGCTAAACTCAAAACTGTTCTTTTTGGGCGCGCTGGAGTCGGGAGCGCCTCTGAGTAGTTTTTTTTCTTGAAGGAGCGCTATATAAATGTCCTAATGAATGAATGAATGAATGAATGATTGAATGAATGAATGAATGAATGAATGAATGAATGAACGAATAAATGAATGAATAAATCTTAACTATAGTAACAGAACAGACAGCCTGCAAAACACGGCGCTAAATGCATAAAACATAATTACGAGATTAGCTATAATAATTACTCATAGTTAGTGCGGACCTGGAGAAGAGCAGTTCGGCATGTCTCCAATCCAATTGCTTCCGCTGCATTTCAGATGGTAGATGTCCCTGGTGAAATTACACCAGATGGTCGTACCATCTCCGTTCCTCACCGTCATGGAATTCTGGCTCGATGGGAGATCGGCGCATCCCACGGCTACAGGAAAAGCAGAAGGAAGAGAAAACAGTTTAAATGCAGAAAGATATGCAAATGCAAAACACCTAATACTATTTCATCGTTATTTCAATTGTTGGAGTTGTTGTAATTGTTGAAGTGCAGTAGAAGTAAGAGATAGTAATGGCAGTGAAGTGGAGTAGAGTGGCAGCAGTAGCAGTAACAGCAACAGCAGCAGCAGAAGTAGTTGTAGCAGTAGCGGCAGCAGTATATCAGTAGAACTAGCAGTAGCAGTAGCAGTAGTAGAAGTATAGTAGTAGTAGCAGTAGAACTAGCAGTAGCAGCAGCAGCAGCAGTAGTAGCAGTAGTAGCAGCAGCAGTAGTACAGGTAGTAATGTTAGCAGCAGCAGTAGCAGCAGCAGCAGCAGCAGCACTAGCAGTAATATCAGCAGCAGCAGTAGTAGTAGTAACCTCAGGACGATCACCAATGTCCGACACACTATACCAGGCATACCACTTGCATTATTACCCCAGCAAGTAACATCATCTGCAGCCAGACAGTACCGAAATCAACCGACTGGTTCCACCCTGCGCCCAACAGCTGAACCACTTCATTTGCGCCATCTCTCGGCGCTGCAGCGCTTCGTTATGGTGCTCCAGCGATGGAGAAAATGTTGTATCCATCGTCGGTGTGTTGCGACTAATGACCATCACGCAAGCAATATGTGCGACGCCATTACTGACAGATGGTTCGTTGATAAATGCATAGACATGTAGTTGCATGGCGCTAAAGTAATCAGCAGTCTATGATAAATGCTATGCTGTTGGTCATTGCGACGTTTTAGGGACAGTTGCCTGTTTTCGTGGCGTGACCGCTAAATGCATTTCGTAATACATTCTGTAGTCTACTGAATTTCTTATTGAACTCTCGACTTAATGCATGAGACCTAATTTCCTCTTAGTTATGAAAATACTTTCATTTGCGACCTTTGAGGTTGCGCGGAGTCAAAGTAGTAGTAGCAGCAGTGGTGATACTAGTAGTATTAGTAGTAGTAGTATTAGTAGTAGTAGTAGTAGTAGTAGTAGTAGTAGTAGTAGTAGTAGTAGTAGTAGTAGTAGTAGTGGCGGTGGCGGTGGTGGTAGTAGTGTAGTGGTGTAGTGGTGGTGGTGGTGGTGGTAGTGGTAGTGGTAGTAGCAGCAGCAGCAGTAGTAGTAGTAGTAGCAGCAGCAGCAGCAGCAGCAGCAGCAGCAGCAGCAGTAGTAGTAGTAGTAGTAGTAGCAGCAGCAGCAGCAGCAGCAGCAGCAGCAGCAGCAGTAGCACAGAGGCACCTCGCCGTGAACCGTATCTGGCAATCTCTTTCCAAGAATGTAACCATGACCATGCATGGTCGTTTGCCATCATGCAAACTACATGTACATGTCTGCGTACTTTTGTGACTAGAATAAGTAAGTAATTAAGCATACCCTTTATTGTTCCATTTGCAAACTCACGATGGGACATCGAGAAATAAAGCAATTTAGCAAAAAGAAAATAATAATAATAATAATAATCAGGGCCGGCCTTAGCCCAGGTGGCGCCCTAGGCAATGCATACATTTGGCGCCCCAGGCATAGGCCTGAATTTGGCGCCCTTAGTTTCCCACTCAATTGTTCAGCCCACGTCAGAATCTAAAGATGAATTAGGCAGAGCCGGTATACCCTTACAGGGCCGTAGCCAGGATTTTCGGGGGATGTTTTCTTGACCGTGAATTTTGAGGTGCGTACACGCTGCGGGCGACTTTTTGGGGCGAAATTTTCTGACGACTTTCGTGTTAGTCGTAGAATTTTCTGACGTCCAAAAAACACTATTTTCCGCGATTTTCGACTATTTTCTGCTCAATATTACATTACACACTGTCATGTGCTAGCAAATGCATAATTATTTCATGTTTACATTACTTCATTTGGGGGGGGTGTTCAAACAACCAAACATCCCCCTAGCTATGGCCTTGTAGGCCTACGCTCAACTGAGTAATTCATTATAATTTCTTTATTAGTGTACACTGAAGGCTGGATAATATTTCAATTTTGTGGAGAATGGTTTAAGTTAAAAAATATTAAAATACACTCTTGTGGATATGGCGCCCTCTTTATGGAAATGGCGCCCTCTAGAACTTGGCGCCCCATGCAACTGCCTGCTTTGCCTATGCCTTAGGTCGGCCCTGCCTCAGCTACTGCCTTTTCTTCATCATCGTCCCTATTAGACTATTTTATTTCAATCTGAATAAAGGGCAGGCTGTAATGTTGTAATCTCATCTTCATACTCGGCAAGTCTCACTCCCATTTCATTTCTTGCAACATCTTCACTATCGAAATTGAGCGTCGCGTATTTTAACCTGTCTCCTAAAGCAAAGAGTACGGAATATCGTTAAAAATCGAATTTTATTTGTCGATATAAAATTTATGCAGTCCTTGAAATTGAATTAGGCCAGCCTGAACATTATTTTAAATTCTTTCCATTAGCGAAAGTTTTGAGTTTAAAGAATATAGTGTAAAAAAATTAATTCAGTGCCGCGGCGCCCCCAAAGACTGCGGCGCCCTAGGCAACTGCCTACTTTGCCTATAGGTAAGGCCGGTGTCACGAAATAGAGTATCCCCCGTATTAATTCTATCCCCCAAATTACAAAAAGTCGAAAAAACCGCCTCCGCGTTTATTTTTTTGGGCAAATTAATTTTCATCTGCTTTGTTTTGAACAATGACACTACCAGGTATGTTTATTCCTACTAGATAATTTGTTTGCCCTGTTTTTAGAGCACTTAAAACATTTAAAACACTAAAGAACACTCATACTAACTAAATAAATTCGAGTTGCCTTTATCTGAGCATTGCTTAATGCTTAGGACACTTAAAACAATTAGAGTCACTTAAAATTTTGAATACAGCCTACATTTTTTTATTGTGCGCATTTTTAAAAAAAGGGGATAGAATGGTTCATCCCACCGGATAGTATAAACCGGTTAATTCCATCCGGGGGGATAGATTAATTCATCCCCCCGGATAGCTTTCAGGGGGGATACTCCGTTTCATGACACCGGCCCTGATAATAATAATAATAATAACAATAATATTAATGATGGAATCAGAACGTGGATTATTACGACGACTAGGTGCCGTTCCAGATGTTTTTATCTTAGCATTAGATTGTAAGTCCCTGAGGGATCATAAGTACCTCAGGGCAAAAAAAAAATAAAATAAAAAAAAAATAAATAAAAAAAATAAAAAAATAATAATAATAATAATAATACAGTAGATCTAGAGTGCTATGCATGAAAAGTAAAGTAAACAAAATAATGTCAATAAGTGTGAAGCATTGTAATGATGGAATCAGAACGTGGATTATTACAAGGCTGTGTGAACGTTTAAACACAACCACTTTAGCCGTCCGTCCGTCCGTCTGTCTACCTGCCTGACTCTCCGTATCTTGACTCTCTACTTATGGATTTTGTTTTGATGAAGCGCCTGTGAATAAGCTGGTTCCCGCATCTCCCTTTTGTGCCCAAGATTTCGATTACGATAACGATGAACGCAAAGCAGGGCTGTTTTTAAGGAATTTTTAGAACTGCACATCCTCTTCTCTCCTTTCTCATCCTCCATGGTAAATTACTCCAAATCTGAGGAAAATGACCTATTTTTTTACTAGTTTTAACTGCATGGAACGTGACGGAAGTGCTTCTACAACTGCACGAATCCATTTACATGTAGAACTGCACATTTTGTGTAGAACTGCACGTTAAAAAAAGCCCTGACGCAAAAGAGATTTGTGATTTATAAACAGCAGCAATACACTGGCAATGATAACAGTGGCACCGACCTTGATACTCTAGCAGATAGTTCGCAACGCTCCTCCCTATTTCCGCTCGATTGATTCCGACCTCCAGACGATTCGTTCTACTCGAGTAGACTGCAGACAGTCTCTGAGTTCCCCCGCAGATGGACACGTTCCCACCGTCGTTGACGAATGGTTCCCACAGCACCGCATACAGTAGACAAGACTCGACCACCTGACCTGAGTACATGGTAGGGTGTTTGGTCTTCGAACTCGAGGATCTGCGACGCGTCAGGTAGACCCCGAAGTCGTAGAGGGTGACGTGGATCGTCTGACCGTGAGGTACGTCGATGCGCCAAGGATATGGGACTCGACCACATCCGGTTACCTCTGAGACGAGACTGGCAAGGGTGGCAGAGGGAAGGGTGAGCGGAAGTGGTTCGATTGATGGGGTGTTGCACCGGGTGACCGATGGCCACACCACTATCAACAGACACACACAGATGGAATATTTTAGTGATTGTATTCAACCTGTGATTTAATTTGACCGTCTAATTGTCAATTGTAACTTCGATGAATTATTTTTTAAATGCTATATATAATGTTCCAGTTGTGCGCTTGCAAGTGCATGGAGTAATAAGGAAAATACTCATTTATTTTTAGACAAATCGATGACAATCAGACATGCAATGAATGAATGAATGAATGAATGAATTAATTAATTAATTAATCAATCGATGAATCAATCGATGAATCAATCGATGAATCAATCGATGAATCAATCGATGAATCAATCAATTAATCAATCAATTAATCAATCAATGAATCAATCAATGAATCAATCAATTAATTAATGAATGAATCTATCAATCAATCACTTAATCAATCACTGAATCAGTCATTCAATGAATTAATCAATGAATCATCCAATTAATCAATGAATGAATCAGTCAATCGATCAATCAATCAATGAATCAATCAATAAAATTTTCACCAACAAACCGAACATCGTCGTTTTCTGCTTCCATGTCATTGAAATACTTGCATTAACCTATGATGAATGATGACTCACCTTTCTCCAGACGATTACCTACATTTTGAAATACCTTAAACTCATTCCAGTTGGTATAACACATTTATAATAGCTACAATCTATTCCAGATGATGACGTCCCTACGAAACACCTGCCATCTGTTCCAAGAAAAAATCTATCCTTGAAACACCTGTGGCGCATTTCAAATGTCGCCTCACCTGTGCAATCAATACCTGCAACTAACTCCAAACAACAACTCACCTTTGTGACACCCTCAACTCTTCCCAGAAAAAGCTCTACTTTTGAAACAATAGCCCAGTGGTTCCCAACCTTTTTTAACTCGAGGGCCACTTTTTCTAAGTTGGAGGACACGAGGGCCACTTGTTCTTAGTTGAAGGACATTAGGGGGCCAAAAAGTTAAAATTGTATTAACTAAAAGCATATAAAATTGTTATAATTAATTCAAAATATAATGCTTTATATTATTTATCGACGTTAAAATAAAATAATTTGTAATAAAAACTAAATAAGGTGTTCTATCCTGTCCAAATTGCTAATTTTTTCGTATATTTTTGATCAGGGCTTTTTTAACGTGCAGTTGTACACAAAATGTGCAGTTCTAAATGGATTTGTGCAGCTGTAGAAGCACTTCTGTCACAAGTTCTGCGCAGTTAATACTGGCAAAAAGGTCATTGTCCTCCGATTGGAAATAATTTACCATGGAAGATGGGAAGGGAAAGAAGGTGTTGTGCAGTTCTAAAAATTCCTTAAAAACAGCCCTGCTTTTGATAATTCATTGAGAGATGAGGGCCATTTTCTTAGGCCTGGCGGGCCACTTTTGGCCCGCGGGCCACGGGTTGGGAACCGCTGAATTGTAGCCCATTACAAATGACGATTCGCCTCTGCAACACCTGCAATTAACTACAAACAATAACTTACCTGCAGTGGTTAAAGTGGTTTGGGTGAGCAGTGGGAACGCTGATGAAGAATTGTATTGAAATGCATGTGTTTTGGAGTTCCATTATGATGAGCAGTGGGAACGCAAGCCAGGAATTTAGAGAGCAGTGGGAACGCCGTTTCCACGCGTTTCCACCCACTTTAAACCCTGCTTACCTGTGAAACACCTCCTACCTGCTCCCTTATTAACCTACCTTTGACGCACCTGTAGCCCGCCTCGAGGTACGGCTTCAGATCATCAGGACACGGTTTGTTCCTGCTCATCTCCGCGTCCGGAATCCGGATCTCGCACTTCTGACGTCCGGAACAGCGGACGTCCATCGCGAGGATGACGTCAGCGAAGCATCCGATGTGTCCGTAGTCCAGACGCACGCACCGACTGAAGCGCATCCGACCGTAACGCGCATGCGTCATGATGATCACGTGGTCCGACGGGCAGCTGGCGTTGAAGACTTCCGTCTCGCAGAAGGCGAGAACTTCGTCGTGGTATTCTGAAAGACAGACAGAGAGTAACAACAGACATGCTAGTAATAATAATAATAATTATAGACCAAATAACGATAATAATTGTGAGCTAATTTTGTATAGTGTATGTGGTCAGCTAAGGGGTGAGCGTACGAATAGACCAGCTCAAGGTCAGCTAATTGTTAAGCGTACGGACAGACAGACTTGCAGGTGGCAGACTGGCGGGAAAGTTGGCGCGGCTCGGCCGACCGTCGCCGGAGAGCGCGAGAGAGAGAAACAGACAGACAGACAGACAGACGGAGAGAGGCAGAGAGAAGGACAGAGCGGCAGGAGGAAGAGTGTACGCCCAGACAGTGAGATAAGTTGTTGAAGGAGTGCTAGTAGGTAAGACGTTTTAGAGAACAGTGGAGTGTGTGTTGAAAACTTTAGAGAGGAGTAAGATATTAAGGTTGCGTTGCTGTCACAGAATTGAATCGCTTGTCGTCGTTGATGCATTGTTGTGTTATTTGCGAATATTAAAACGGAGAAGAAAATACAAGAAACAGATCTTGGTTGTAAGTGAACAAGTTAAGAACTTTAGAAACTTATACACTAGCCTTAGATAGCCTACCGTCATACAGGGAATAGGTTAGGGCTAGGCTGCGCTACAGAACAGTAAGAAGAGACTGGAGAAATCGTCAGTGATTGTGGAACCTGACATTTGGTGGCAGCGGTGGGATAGTCAATCCAAGTTACGGACGGTGGGATAGCGAATTCAAGCAACGAACGGTGGGATATCGAGTTCAGGCAACGGACGGTGGGATATCGAGTTCAGGCAACGGACGGTGGAATACGAAGTCAAGCAACGGACGTCGGGATATTGTATCCAGGTTTACGAACGGTGAATTGCGAAGTCAAGCAACGAACGTTGGGATAGTCGTATCCAAGCTACGGACAGTGGATTTTGAAGCCTTACGAGACGCCGACCACACGGGAGAAGGACAGTGAGCATCTGAACAACCGGAGAAGCATTCCGAGCATCCGAACAACTGGTGAGAAGATACAACGGGCATACGAACGACATTACGACAACGCAACGCCAGAGAGAGGTATACAAAACTCGCTCCTTGAATAAATAAGCAATAGAAATTACAGTCAACCAATCACAGAAAGCATAGCCACTCCCTCGATTTCTTCACGCAAATCATTGAAGTAAGGAAGTAAGATGGAGAAACTTACAGAACAAAAGCAAGCTAATATAAAGAAGATGTCTTCTGATCGAATAATAAAATTATTAATCGAAGCTGATCTAGACGTGGAAGAAGTCGAAGAGATGTCAAGGGAAAATTTAATGAGAGCTCTAGCAGAGGTGTGGCTAAAAAAGGAAGCTGAAGAGAAAGGCGCTGTAGGTGGTGTTGAAGAGAAACCACAGGCTATGTCTATGGAGGCGTTGATGCAATTTATGATGATGAGGGAGGAGCAACGGAGACAAGAAGAGAAAGAGAAAGAGGAGCAACGGAGACGAGAGGATAAAGAGAAAGAGGAGCAGCGGAGACAAGAGGAGAAAGAACGGAAACAAGAAGAGAAAGAACGAGCAGAACAAACAGAAAAGACTAAACAGGAGAAAGAGGAACAACGGAGGCAAGAAGAGAAAGAACGGAGGCAAGAAGAGAAAGAACGGAGGCAAGAAGAGAAAGAAAGAGTGGAAAAGGCAGAAAGGTTGAGGCAAGAAGAGATAGAGATACAGAAGCAGCAGTTCCAGCTTCAGTTAGAACAATTGAAAAGAGATCGTGACGAAGCTGAACGAAGAAGGATGGAACTAATGATAGAATACGAGAGAGCAAGGAAAAGTGATGAAGAAATACGAAAACAACAGGTTGAAGAGCAAAAGGCTCGCGAGGAAGACAAAGAAGCCATGCGTTTGGCAGAATTGGAAAGAGCCGAAGAGATTCGACAGGAAGAATTGAAAATGGAGAAAGAAAGTTTGGAAAAAGCGGAAAGAGAAAGGGAAGAACAAGTACAATTGGAACAAAAGAAACTCGCTTTGAAGGAAGCTCAGCTCCGAGAAATGGCTATAGAAAAGGAGGAACGCAGAAAGCAGTTAGAATTGTTGCAGCAAAAGATAGAACAAGAAGAACTGCGTAGGGTAGAAGATCAAAATAGACTGAGGGAACGAAATGAAGACGAAAGAAGAAGCCGTGAAGAGTCAGAACGAAACAGGATTCGAGAAAGTGAGACAATGGTGTCCAAGATTAAAAAGATAGGTGATGCAATGAAACACGTGTTACCAAAGATGCCGTATGATATGATGGAGGTGCCATTATATTTTGAGACAGTTGAGAATGCATTCAACAGTTTTACGGTGGAAAAGCAGTTTTGGGTCAAATTGCTGTTGCCACTAATGACGCCAAGAGCGAGAACGGTGTTGAACCGATTGTCTTTTGATGATCTAGACGATTACGACATAGTGAAAGAACATTTACTGAAAGAATTCAAATTGACAGCGAGAGAATATCGATCACGATTTGGAGAAGCGAAGAAAACGGCAGAAGAGACATACACTATGTTTACAGCAAGATTGAAGAATCTGTTGAACTATTATGTCAGAAGTAGACGAGTGGGCAAAGACTATGAGAAGTTATTTGATCTGTTGGTGGCGGATAAGTTGAAAGAATGTCTACCACCGGGTCCACTACAGTTCGTACTAGCAAAAGAGGGTACTGAATGCTTCGAAGCTAGTAATGTTGCAGAACTCGCAGACATACACGTGAACAATCGAATTGGTCTAATGTTTCAAGACAAACCGAAATATGAAGCATGGGGTAATAGTTCGAAGCAACCCAGGTGGAGTAGTAATAACAAAGAAACAGGAAACCAAGCCAGAAGTAATGAAGCAAGGAATGATGGTGCTCCTGGAAGACAGTTTAGTCAAGATAGAAGAGAAGCAACGGGTGACAGACAAATATACAGTCGAATTCCAGTGATGGGACGCCAAAAAGAAAACAATGCAGCGTACAATTACAGGCGGGAGAGCACTGAACAGAGAGGGATTGGTAAGAAACGTTGCCATAATTGTCAGTCAGACAAACATCTGATAAAGGATTGTCGAGTACCACCAAGAATGACAAATCTGAGAAATAGATTTACTCGAAGTGCAGAAAATCTCAGAGTAAATCAGATCCAAGTAATGAATGCACCGAATCAGCCGGAAGAACAAGACAACCGCGAAACGGAAGTGAAGTCAGTAATGAAGTGCACGCCTCAATTTGCTATACAGAGAGAAATAGTAAATTCTGCTCCCATCAAAGATACTGGTCGAGAAACTGAAAGCAAAGATGAGTGTCAACGTACAAAGAAGTCATTACTACAGCATGTCAATGTAGAGATACGTGGAAATGATGACAGTTGTCAGCCTGTGCAAGTCAAAGCGCTGATTGACTCTGGTACTGAGATTCCAGTAATCAATGAGGAATTGTTGAAAGGAGCGACAGTGGAAGAAATTGGCAGAGTACATTTGCAATGTGTGGCTGGAGAACCCATTCCAGCTAAGTTGGTGAAAATCGAAGTGCGGATGAGTTGTCATAACGAAGGAGGAGATCTGAAAGACAAGGGAGTAAATATCGCACCATATTTAACCTTGGTGTGTGCCAGCATTCCGGCAGTCTTGTGCAAAGATAACAAAGAAAAGTTCTTGCTGCATCCAGAGATAATCGCAGAACTGAAAGAGGTTCCACCAGTGAGTGTATTGCAAGGAGAATTGCAAGCGAATGTGACTACAAGAGCACAGAGTCGGAGAAGAGAAGTGGAAGAAGGAGAAGAGGAAAAGTCAAATGAAAGTTTGCTAGATGAGGACACCGAAAGCGATGATGAACAAAGCGTTCAAGAAGAAGAAGAAGGAGTAACATCCGGAAACAATGAAATTGAAGAAGAGATGGTTGCATGTGAGCGTGATGATTATGATGATTTTTGGAGTGATGGTGAAATGGACACGAGTATGAGAGATTTGTTTGCCGAGAACACAAGTGATGAAAGACAATTGGCAGACGCGAAGAAGTTTGAAGAGCAGCAGAGAAATGACGAGTCACTGAGGTCGTGGTGGAGGATAGCTGAAGACAAAGGATCAGAGTTTAGTGTGGTGAATGGTTTGATGTATAAGAAGCATCAAATGTTGGATCAGTTGGTGTATCAGTTGGTGTTGCCGAAGGAAAGAAGAATTCAGGTGATGGAATTGGCGCACGAGTCAGTATTTGGCGGACACTTGGGAGAAGAGAAGACAAGGGAACGTATCAAGTTGTCCTTTGTGTGGCCAAGAATGCGTAGAGATGTGGTGAAATTCTGCAAGTCCTGTGAGAAGTGTCAGTTGAAAGCACGAAGTTTGGTGATGGATCGAGTGCCGATTACACCAATACCAAGGGAGGATGTGCCGTTCAGAAGAATGACCATGGACGTCGTAGGACCAATCGAACCGACGTCAGCAGCAGGGCATAAGTATTGCCTGTGCATCGTGGACTCATGTACAAGATGGCCGACAATATTCTTGATGAAATCATTGACTGCTAAGGCTGTATGCGAAGCTTTGATGAAGCTGTTCATGGATGTGGGAGTTCCGTCAGTGATAACGAGTGATAGAGGAACGAATTTTACAGCCAGTCTAACAAGAGAATTTCTGAAACTGATGGGGTGTTGTCCTCGATTCGATTCGCCAGGGCATCCAGAAGCGGCAGGATTGGTGGAGAGATGGAATCAAACGTTCAAGAAGATGATTCATCATGTCATTGTGGAAAATCCGAGACAGTGGCATAAAATTATTCCATTTACAGTCTGGGCATTGAGAGAAGTGCCTAATGCAACTACAGGAGTGGCACCGTATCTGCTGGTCTATGGAAAGTTGCCGAGAGGGCCACTAACCATTCTTAAAGAAAGCTGGACCAAAGAGATAAATCTACCACCGAACATTGGAGTGCAACCGGCAAAGTACCTGAAGAATTTAAGAGCAGACATGGAAAAGGCCTTGACATTCGCTGAGAGCTGTGCTGAAGAAAAGCAAAAACAATACGCCAGTCAATATAACAAAAGAGCAAAAGATAAAGAATTCGAACCAGGAGAAAACGTCATCGTGCTGTATCCAACGTCAACCAATAAATTGATCTCCCGATGGCATGGTCCATGCACGGTCTTGCAAAGAAGATCCAAATATTCGTATCTGGTGGACATGAACGAAAACGGTCGACGGATTATTCATGCTAACAAGATGAGGAAGTTCATTACGAGAACATTGTCTTGTGGTCTGATCGTGGAAGAGGATGACGAATTTGGATCAGTGGTAGAAATACCGCTGAAGGAAGACTATTCAGAGACAAAACAGAAGTCACTCCAATTGGATTACGAACAAATTGGACATCTGACGAGCGAACAGCAGAAACAATTACTTGATGTACTGAATCGATATGCAGACAGATTTTCAGATAAACCTGGACTATGTACATTAGTAGAACACGAAGTGGTGCTGAGACCAGACTTTCGAGAAAAGGAATTCATGGCATATCGAATACCACTAATATACCGAGCAGAAGTGGAAAAACAAATACAAGAGATGCTGAAAGAAAACATCATCCAACCATCGTCAAGCAGAATGGCAAGTCCACTTGTCATTGTCAAAAAGAAGGATGGATCCTTGAGATTGGCTTGTGACTACAGATACATTAACTCTTTTACTGAGAACTGCAGATATCCTATGCCAATCGTCAACGATGTCTTGAGCAAAGTCGGAAAATCCAAGTTCATTTCTGTTATGGGCTGTCGCAGCGCATATTGGACTTGTCCTGTGAAAAAGAGTGACCAATGGAAGACTGCGTTTGTTACACATAATGGACTGTACGAATTTACGCGTGTTCCTTTCGGAATGATTAACTCTGGACGGACTTTTGTAAAAGCGATAAATATGATTTTGCAACTGATACATGATTTTACTGAACCTTATGTTGATGACATTGCAGTGCATTCTAATGATTGGGACATTCATTTAAGACATTTGGAATTATTTTTGAAACAAATAAGACTGCATAATGTAACATTGAACTTGAAGAAATGTGTGTTTGGTAAGAGTGAGGTGAAGTTCATCGGTCACATTATAGGATCAGGGAAGAAGATGATGAATCCAGACAGGATTGACAGTTTAATTAATTTGAAGAAACCTGAAACCAGGAAGGAAGTGAAGCAAGTCTTAGGATTTTTTGGGTTTTACAGACAGTTTATTTGTAATTTTGCTGAAATTGCTAAACCATTGACAGACTTAACCAGCAAGAAAGTACCTGAGAACATTGTTTGGACTGATGCACATCAGAAAGCCTTTGATTCCCTTAAACAGATTGTCTTGTCAAATGTGATTCTATATATGTTTGAGGTTGGGAAACCATTTAATTTGTACTGTGATAGCAGTGATTTTGCTGTGGGAGCTGTTCTGTCTCAGGTGGACGAGGAAGGGATAGAACGTCCCGTTTCATTTATCAGTCAGAAGCTGACTGATACCCAGAGGAGATGGGCGACGATTGAGAAGGAAGCCTATGCAATCATATGGGCTTTAAACAAGTTGAAAGAAATTCTTATTGGTTCTAAAATCAATGTGTTTACAGACCATAATCCTTTAGTTTATTTGACTGAATCAATGTCGAAATCTGCTAAATTAGTCAGATGGTCTTTATCATTGCAAAATTTTGACATTCTATTGAACTATAAGAAAGGTAAATTGAATGTAGTAGCCGATTGTCTGTCTAGATTGTAGTGTAAGATATTTTATGATGTATTATGTTATGGACTATTTGCATTGTTTAGTTAAGATACGTTCGCTAATTTTTATAGATAATTAGCTCTCTTTAAAAGAAAGGAGGGAGGTAATGTGAGCTAATTTTGTATAGTGTATGTGGTCAGCTAAGGGGTGAGCGTACGAATAGACCAGCTCAAGGTCAGCTAATTGTTAAGCGTACGGACAGACAGACTTGCAGGTGGCAGACTGGCGGGAAAGTTGGCGCGGCTCGGCCGACCGTCGCCGGAGAGCGCGAGAGAGAGAAACAGACAGACAGACAGACAGACGGAGAGAGGGAGAGAGAAGGACAGAGCGGCAGGAGGAAGAGTGTACGCCCAGACAGTGAGATAAGTTGTTGAAGGAGTGCTAGTAGGTAAGACGTTTTAGAGAACAGTGGAGTGTGTGTTGAAAACTTTAGAGAGGAGTAAGATATTAAGGTTGCGTTGCTGTCACAGAATTGAATCGCTTGTCGTCGTTGATGCATTGTTGTGTTATTTGCGAATATTAAAACGGAGAAGAAAATACAAGAAACAGATCTTGGTTGTAAGTGAACAAGTTAAGAACTTTAGAAACTTATACACTAGCCTTAGATACCGTCATACAGGGAATAGGTTAGGGCTAGGCTGCGCTAGAGAACAGTAAGAAGAGACTGGAGAAATCGTCAGTGATTGTGGAACCTGACAATAATGATAATAATGATGATGATGATTAATAATAATAATAATAATAATAATAATAATAATAATAATAATAATAATAATAATAATAATAATAATAATAATAATAATAATAATAATAATAATAATAATAATAATAATAATAATAATAATAATAATAATAATAATAATAATAATAATAATAATAATAATAATAATAATAATAATAATAATAATAATAATAATAATAATAATAATAATAATAATAATAATAATAATAATAATAATAATAATAATAATAATAATAATAATAATCATAATAATAATAATAATAATAATAATAATAATAATAATAATAATAATAATAATAATAATAATAATAATAATAATAATAATAATAATAATAATAATAATAATAATAATAATAATAATAATAATAATAATAATAATAATAATAATAATAATAATAATAATAATAATAATAATAATAATAATAATAATAATAATGGACTCGATTACTCTGCTGGGAGCACCACTCTGCAGAGGCACGGCACTAGACGAAGCATTGGAAGACCATTCAAAGAAATTGGAGCAGGCAATGGTGGACATGAGGAGGTTGCCCACGCAGGGAGCTCTGATGCTGATAAGATCTTGCTTCGGGGCGGCGAGGTTAACCTTCCTGCTCAGAACCGCACAATGCTGGGAACACCCGTTGCTGAGCAAAATGGATCAGCAGATGAGAAGTGGATTGGAAGCAATCGTTAACATCAGACTGAGCGACATCCAATGGATACAGGCGACGTTACCGATAAGAGACGGTGGATTGGGGATAAGAAGGCTTCAGATGCTGGCATCTTCCGCATATCTTGCATCAGCTGCATCAGCCAGAAATCTTCAATCCGCTCTTCTTCACTCGGAGGATTGGCAAGACGTCTTCAGGGATGAGATTCTTTCTGCTCGCGAGGCTACGCTCCCAAACGGTGCATTAGAGAACATCACTGCACAGAGGGTTTGGGACAGACCACTAATTGAGAAAGACCTATCTGAGGTGTGGCGCTCGGCTACAGATCCGATTAACAGGGCCAGATTGGGGGCTGTGACTTCCGACCATGCAGGAGATTGGATGGCTGTGTTCCCAATTGCCTCTTGTGGACTGTGCCTCAGTGATGAGGCTGTCCGTGTGGCGATAGGCCTACGCTTGGGTCTGGACCTGTGCGAGCCACACCAGTGCCAGTGCGGGGAAACAACAGATCAGAGAGGAAATCATGGTCTCGTCTGCAAGCTGTCTGGAGGGAGAAGTAGCAGGCACTTTGCGATGAATGACACCATCTGGAGGGCCCTCCAGCGAGCTGAAGTTCCAAGCACCAAAGAACCAGCAGGATTGTTCAGAAGTGACGGAAAAAGACCTGATGGAGCAACGCTGATACCCTGGTCAAGAGGCAAATATATGATTTGGGATGCCACCAGCGTGCACACGTGCGCAAACTCATATATTCACCTCACTTCATTAACGCCTGGAGCAGCAGCAGAGATGGCAGCCACTAGGAAGATCACCAAATATGCTGAAACCCCCACTACCCATGATTTTATTCCAGTGGCTCTGGAAACCCTTGGTCCCATCAACGCTCAGGGCCGGGAATTCTTGGCAGAACTAGGTCGGCGTTTGACCATTGTTTCTGGGGACCCGCAAGAGACTGCACGCTTGTTTCAGCGACTTTCAATTTGCACGCAGAAGTTTAATGCCGTTGCATTTCGAGGCACTTTTGCACAACTGACCGATGAGGATGACCGTTAACTCCAGAACAACAAAGCTTTTATTAATGATTTTAAGCCTGAGGGATCATAAATACCTCGGGCGCTTAAAAAAAAAAAAAAAAAAAAAAAAAAAATAATAATAATAATAATAATAAACGATAACGATGACGATGACGGTGACGGTAACGGTGGCGGTGGTGGTGGCGATGGCGATGACGATAATAATAATGATAATGATAATGATGATGATAATAATGATAATGATAATAATAATAATAATAATAGCAATAATAATAATGATAATAATAATAATAATAATAATAATAAAGATGATAATAATAAAGATAATAATAAATACATTAAAAAAATAATAATATAACATAATAATAATAATAATAATAATAATAATAACAATAACGAAAACGATAATCGTTGTTTTTATTAAAAAAATTAAACTGTATAATTATTTAATTGAATTTGCCACCCCAGTAGTAGGCTAACTGCAGTGCTGATGTACGGATATGAGTTTTGGCGACTACGGTAGTAGGCTATTGTATTTGTATAAGGATCAGCTGAGCAGAGAAGACCAGGCGGTTTGGTTATGTAGAAAGAATGGTAATAATAATAATGGTAAATAATAATAATTCAATTTCAATTCAATATTCGTTTGAACCAACATAATAAAATATCGGCAGTGATCGCAAAATATTTGATATACTAATATACAATGACATCATTTTTGCCGTCTCATTCATTCGTGATTTTCATTTTCTTTTATTACCCGTCATAGTACATTATATTGTCACATGGAAGGAGTCGAGGAAGACAATTTAAAGACATGGATGAAAAACGTGAGACACTATCCCGGAGTTAAAGGACATGAACACGAGAACGAGGCTCTGGAAACTATAAGAGACAAGAGGAATGAAGCCATCTTGTAAAAAAGCTCATGGTCGGCACACATCTGACGGGGGATGGAGAGAGAGAAAGAAAAGGAAGAAACGGGAAACCGCAGGGACTTTAGTATCACAAGCTGTCAATGTAATTTGTCTGGAGTTTACTCGTCATCATAAACGAAATACCTACTTTTACCTACATGCCTGCCTGTCTGTCTGTCTGTCTGTCTATCTATCTATCTATCTATCTATCGGCCTAGCGCCGCGCTTCAACTTTTCTGAGGCGATTCCGACCCAGGCACACCCAAACAGGAAAGTCTTGAGTAGTTTATAAAAAGAGACAAGTCCAGCAGAAGAGGACACAGGCCAAAGGCGAGGGGAGGCTATCCAAACACAGGGACCCCAAATCGAGAAAACCCTATTCTGTATGATGGCTGTATGTGCATGCTATTTGCTTTTGAAGTAGAATAGCAACAACAACTGAAGAAAATATCTTTAAGTATTTAAGACGTTTAACTCAACTCGAAGTAGATTCAATTGGTTCACTCTTGGTGGTGGTATTTGCAGTTTAACGTCACTGTGTGGTAACAAAGACCATTAGCGACGCCCTCCTCCTTTATCCAGGTTTGGGGCTGGCACTGGCAGAGTGCAACCAGCGGCGGAGTTTGTGGTATTTGATCTTCGAAGAATAAGGCAATCTCACTGCGAGCGAGAACAAGATGGCCGTCTATATTTCCATAGCGTGTCCTTCTCGCCAATCATGTCACGTGCAGGTTTCGACCGATGATTCTTCTTCCGCACCAACTTCTATAGGGTCATCGTATCCCTCAGTTAAATTACTCCTTTTGTTGCTTTTGATTCAGGGTGTCTTTGAGGACATCTCTGATGATCTGCACCCCTTGCGGTGACAATGGACCCTTCCGATGTGATCGGTGTCAGGTTACCGGGTCGGTGTCGAGACTCCAATTATCGGGGAGTACCAGGAGAGTCCGTGGTTTGGTATTAATGACCGTTCTACTTCTGTTACACTATACGGCTACAATTGCTGGACGTGTGTAGCCTATGCATCTATGTATTGCACTGCGAAGAATGTGTATTCCCTATTGACTATGTCATAAAAACCGTCTTCATTACGTTGCTCAGACCAGAAAGAAGGGTGAGGCAAGGACGCTGTGCCCTTGACCATCCACGAGGGAGTGCTTGGCGATGGGGCTGTTGCGTTGACGTTGGGCGGCGGGATGATGTGGCGCCGATACTAAACACTCCCTCCGCGCTAATAGCGTGCTAGGAGCACATCATTTGCCCTACACATTCTACGACTCTGACGCTACATAACCATGCATGCGTACTTATACATACGTAAATTCTTCATACATATCATGCATAATTGCATATATACATGCATACATAAATGTAAACATAACATACATACATGCATGCATACATATACATACACACATTTCTACATAATGCATACATGCACATATGAGCAAGTAAATACACTGTGGTTTCCAACCTTTTATGACACGGCCAATTTTTCTAGTTGGAGGTCATGACGGGGCCACAATGTTAAAATTAATTTTAAATTTAATTGCTAATTCTATGCTTTATTTGTCTAGTGATTTACTAAAAAGTAAAACCACACGGTATACAATTGATCACATTAAATAAAAATAGATTGGTCAATGTTATTTATAAATGTCCAAAGAAATTAATTTGCAGTTAAAAATAATTGTATATTCTATACTGATCAAATTGTCAATTTTTGCATGTTTTTTCAATTCTTTGAGAGGTTGAGGGCAAATTTTGAGGCTTAGCGGGCCACTTTGGCCCGCGGAAACCACTGAAATACACACACATGCATACATTTGATATGGTCGCAAATTCACAGAATGTACACGGAATTAGTTTTAAAATATTCGGAAAAGTATATTTCGTCGGAGGTGATGTGGCTGGACCCGTTAACGGTTCGTTGACCACCTTAATCCGTCCATGCCAGTTGATAAAAAGGCAACAACCACCGAAAGGACAGAATCCAAATCCCACAACAATTTCCTGACTAATAAGTACGGAACAGCAGCGTAATTCTCTTTCCAATGACCAGAAATTCGCCTCTGGACTCAGGCGGCGAACGCATAAGAACGCATAACAACGCATAGCAACGCATAAAAACGCACAAGAACGCATAAGAACGCACAAGAACGCATAACAACGCACAAGAACGCATAAGAACGCACAAGAACGCATAAGAACGCATAAGAACGCAAAAGAACTCAAAGAACGCATAATTATAGGATCGCATAAGAATTGCTAATGCGAAATGGAAGAGGGTGGATGGATAAGGTAGGGAGGGGTGGTAGTCGGAAAGGAAGGAAAACTCGTCTACTATGGTGATTACTCAAGACATTGGACGCGATGTTTCTGCTCAGTGAATTCGATCAATCTTTTGTCAAATGAAATTCACGAGCAGTTCATTTCAAATACCTCGAACGTATACGTCGCACTTGAGTTGCTAGTCGCGTTGTACCGAAGCGTGCTCTACCGTGCATATTTGATATAGTGAAACTATAATATATATATTATATCTATAGCCTATATATAGGCATATATAGGCATATATATATATATTGACAGCATATTTATGAGAAAATATGCACCATAGATATTTATTTCAGGATACCTATATGCAGGGTTTAAAGTTGGTGGGAACGCGCTAGAACGGCGTTTCAGTTACTCTCGAAATTCTTGGCTTGCGTCCCCACTGCTCGTCATGATGGAACTCTAGAAGCACAAGCGTTCCATTAGAACTCTTCATCAGCGTTCCCACTGTTTATACATTCAGCGTTCCCACTGCTCACACATTCAGCGTTCCCACTGCTCACACATTCAGCGTTCCCACTGCTAACACATTCAGCGTTCCCACTGCTCAAACATTCAGCGTTCCCGCTGATCGTCCAAACCACTTTAACCACTGCCAATTATGGGATTTATTGAAATAACTATAACTTATTGATATCCATTTGAGAAATTGGGGCTCCATACGCATTTGTTTGTATGTGCACTTGTCATAGCACCCCTTCAAGCATGCTACTCAGAGGCGCTTCCGACTGCAGAGCGGACACTGCTCGGAGTTTCACGCCTAAGCGCTGAGCAATTGCGAGTGAAGGACTTGCCCAAGGTCCCTACGCGGCGACTTGAGGTGGATTCGAACCTCGAACCCTCCGGCTTCAAGGCAACGACGCCGCCACTACACCACCGCGCCCCACATTTGATGGAGCCCAATTGAGCCCTATTTGGTTCCATTATCATTTAGAAAATGTCAAAGATTTTTAAAGTTCTTCCACGCGAGTAGCCATCCAAAGGTCTTGTGATAATTAAATACATAATTGCATATCCATAGAACTTTGAGGTGGAAACCATTATAGGTATTACACGACACAGTGGCGTAGCCAAGAGTTTATGATTTTTTGCCTGGCTGGATGCCCTTTCTGACACCAACGAAACTGTATTACAGTAAATAAAAAGAGAATAAAGTAACAAAGGTAATAAAGTTAATAAAAACAATTGTTACTGTCAGGATTGTTCTGGCGGGTAGGGTTACATACTTATTTTTTCTGTTGTTGTAAGCGTTGTGATAGCAGGTGAACAGTGTAGATAGGAGGGTGGAAAATGGCGACTGGAATAAAACGCAACGAGAAGATATAATAATATATTTCATGTTTAAACGATTCCACGTGTTTTGGTTTCTTTTAATGCGACAGAACTAACTCCTCACAAATACTACAAGCAATTGTTTTGTTTTTCTTATTTAAGTGGATAAATAACATTTAAAGAAACTTTTTTCCTAGGCCAATTTGGGGGGGTTTAACCCCCGAAACACCCCTTGTCTACACTACTGACACGGCAGGACATCACGTGACCATTCGAATCCTGCCCTTTGCATAATAATTATGCATCGTTCCTTTAAGAGAGTTTCCTCTTCCGTGCATTATTCATCGCTAGGCCACACAACACCTTATGCCGGTCATAACTCATCGCCGCCGCACATGTTCGTCCCCCGGAGTGACCTTAAACGCACGCAACTCTTCCCTCTTTCGTCCAACTACTGTGGAGGCTTCCGCAGCGTCCAAACGGAGACGACCTGGAAAGGGCAGATGCTTCCTTCTCCTTCCCTCTTCCCTCCCTCCGTAGCAGCAGCTGCTCCAGTCAGCAACAGCATAATCGTATCTGAACTCTTACACTCTGATGGATCGGGTTTGGAAATGATGAACCGTGTTGCAGAGGGGGTAATTGTTGTTGCTCGTGGTCCATATTCGCTCGGGTTATATACTCGTAAAGTGAACGCGTGAAGGTCTTATTTGTCAGAGTGGTATACGTAATTGGTGAACGGACATTATGACCCTGGACATTATCCACCCTGGACATTATCCCCAGGACAAACGCGACTCCCGACATTATCCCCCAGGACATTATCCTCCCCGGATTCCCCGGATATAATCCTCCCCGGGCATTATCCCCACGACAAATGTCCTCCACGACATTATACCCGGACATTATCCCCAGGACATTACACCCCGGACAAAAGCTCCCGGACAAAAGTGGCTCGGGTGACTCGTAAAGTGACCGCATGAAAGTCTCATTAGTTAGAGTAGTATATAATTGGAGAACGGACATTATCCACTTTGGACATTACCACCCGGACATTATCCTCCCGGACATTATCCCACGACATTATCATCTGAGACATTATCTCCCCGGACATTATCCCCCCACGACAAAATCCCCGACATTATCCCCTCGGACATTATCACCCCGGACATTATCCCCCGGACAAAAACTTCCGGACAAAAGCCCCCGGACATTATCCGATCTTTACGATCAGTATAATTATATGGAATGGAGGAGGATTCTGCAATAAGGTTTAGTAATGATGCTTATGGATGTGTTCCCGATGTTCTGTCGGTTTATCTGTGTGAAAAGAGGTGTCGGTTATGCTGTGCCCCTATCCACTAGCACGACAGCGAAAAAATTATAAATGAATAAATAATAAATAATAAATAAACAATAAAAAAATAATTAAAATAATAAACTAATCATGCCGTGGTTCGTTTGTTTTAGCTGAATAAACGCGATTACCATCGTCATCATTTCTATTAATAGATCGAGGTTTAGAGCTGGTGCCATGGCGCATGCGCAGTTCCATTTTATCCCGTCATCCGTTGAGCCGTTGACGTCTGTCTGTTCCTTGACGAGTAAAATATTATTCCTTGAGCCTTGCCACGTGGTCCCGCGGGAAATCACCGAGGACCAACAGCAACGGCGAGAAATCGTTTATGCCCGGATGACATAACGAACGAATAAATCCCCAGGGAACCAGTCTCCGTGACACGTGGATCAGGACGTCAGCGACAGCGGTGCCACCTACCGGTCGTTGTTGGCCTTACGAATTATGACGCCCGGAAATCCCACTGGGTTTTTGTGGTCGTGGTGGTGGTCATGTGATCATCCGGATACCTGCGACGTCTGCGCAGGGCGACCGCGGCTTTTGCATGTCCGGAACAAAGTGGCGTGTACATAGATGATGGAGTGGGTCTTGAATGAATGAATGAATTAAGGAATGAATTAAAGAATGAATTAATGCACAAATGAATGAATGAATGAATGAATAAACGAATTAAGGAATAAATCAGTGAATGAATCAATGTATGAATGAATGAATGAATGAATGAATGAATGAATACATAGATGATGGAGTGGGTCTTGAATGAATGAATGAGTGAATTAATGAATGAAATGATGAATTAAAGAATGAATTAAGGAATTAATGAATTAATGAATTAAGTAATTAATTATTGCATAAATGAATGAATGGATGAATGAACGAATGAATGAATGGATGAATGAACGAATGAATGAATGAATGGATGAATGAACGAATGAATGAATGGATGAATGAACGAATGAATGAATAAATGAATGAATGAGTGAAGTAATGAATGATTGGATGAATGAATGAAAGATAAAAAGAAAGAATGAATGAAGGAAGGAGGTGGATGAAAATGAATGAAGGAACGAAGGAAGGAATGAATGAGTGAATGAATGAATGAATGAATGAATGAATGAATGAGTGAATGAATAAATGAATGAAGAACTTCGTCCGCTCTTTGTCCCACTTTTTCTTCCTTATCTTCCAACTCCTCGTCAGCTCTGCCGGATGGGGGGAGGGCAATAACCAGTGTAGGAAATCCCCAGAGAGTACGCCCACTCCAAGTCAACGCCAACCGTGACCCAACCATCTATTGGCGACATACACAGACAGTTGTAGCCTATATACACACAGCAGCACACACGAAACGCATATATGCGTTCACGAACAAGCACACATACATACACACACACAAGCACCCACGCACAAACACACACACGCACACACATGCACGCACACATACGCACACACGCACACACAAACACACACACACACACACACACACACACACACACCAATATTCAAAGGCCTACAATGTCATTCATCAGAATTTCTGTAAAACGATCCTGCGCGCAAAATTAATTGACTTCTTTCTTTGTTTAGAGTCTGCTTAGTTTGCTCACAGAAGGACTAAACGTTTCGTTTTTCTGCTGCATGGATGGATGGAATTTCAAGCGAAAATAATTATTATATTCTTGGGCATGTATTTGAAATGATCATTCTGTCGTGAAACTTTCGAGGGATCAATCAATAGCAATAGTTGTATTATTCCCGCGCATAAATTACAGGCTTCTGCTCTCGGACCATGATTAGTTATTATCAATTATTATTAATTTTTAAGTATCGAAATCGTAAAGTCGAAATTTCCAAAGCGCTACTCGAAAGCCAAGCGCGGGCACCAGCTTATTCACGAGCGGTGCGTGGAGTCAGAAGGGTTGTCCGTAAGAGTAGTCCGTGGTGGTCCAGGTCGAGTAAGTAAGTATTTCCACACCATACTTTACTGAATGTACACGTAGAAGAAATCTCCATGGCCAAATAAAACACTGCAAGTCTTAAAGAAGTTGATTTTGATTTTGAATTCAAAAGTGTGGATGGATCCAGATTTGACGAGGGCTATAATTATATATGACAACAGAGGCCGTTGCCCTGGAAAAAATTTGTTTGGCATAGGCCTATTAGTTATCTCACAGCGCATAAACCGGAAGCTAAAAAAAATTGTATAGCTAGAAAAAGACACAGCACGGTGAAGCGCTATTTTATGTAGCGCATATATTGATAATTATGCGCTGAAATCAATGCAACGCTTAAAACTAAGCGTATATTCGGATTCTGGTGATTATTCGTCCAAATACGAATAACCAATTCGGAGCACAATTCCGGTGAGAAGCGAATTGAATACTAATTTCGGTGCAGCTGTGGTTCAATAGAGGCAGAGCAGTTGCGCCGTCGAGCTGTGTGTGTTTCCACTTATGAGCAATATCAACTTTCAATCAATCAATCAATCAATCAGTCAATCAATCAATCAATCAATCAACCAATCAGTCAATCAATCAATCAGTCAATCATTTTTTTATTGGCCCGTGTGTATCAAGCACACTAAGGCATTAATCATGGAGAGTGGGAAAGGAAAGAAGGGGTTGTTCAGTTCTAAAAATTTCTTAAAAACACCCCCGATTCAAACAATCATTTCACGCAAATCACAGGACATAAACAAATTAAGTTGCAGCAATGTCAAACGCATGCTCGATGTACTTTAGCTGCCACACAGGGAATAAAGGAAGAGCTAAACCCACAGGACCTCTTATGGGATTCTAACCGCGTCCCGTAAGCACTTCAAGCAAGAGTGTCGTCCATTATGTCAACCTACTCCACATTAAGAATTTGGATCATCGCGTTTGCACAAAAACCCATCACCAACAGTCAGACGGGCAGCAAATGGTTTGTCAGTTTTGCCAAAACAACAGGTTTATACCTCGCTCATTTGTTTGTATGTGCACTTATTATAGCGCCCCTTCAAGCTCACTACTCAGAGGCGCTCCCGATTACATAGCGGGCACACCTACGGAACTTCACGCCGAAGCGCTGAGCAATTGCAAGTGAAAGACTTGCCCAAGGTCCCTACGCGACGACTTGAAGTGGATTCGAACCTACAACTCTTCGGCTGCAAGGCGACGAACATACCCACTACACCATAGCGCCCCACATTTGTACGTTCCAATTGTAGCTCATGTATTCATTTCCCTCTGATAACAAACCAATAACTGTTTATTGTATCCGCTACTTAAATCACTACTATAATTATACTACTACGGTAATGCCCGTTGTTTTACTCTCGAGTACAAAGCAGATGGCCCGCGGCAAGGGTGCGGTCATGTCAAAGCGACCAATCGCCCGTGAAGTCAAGATTGACTATTTTCCCATCATCACATGGATGGACATAGCTTACATGGCGATCGTTTAGTACCGTCGGTAATGTCCGCTTGCCCTTTCCGGTGTCGTTGGATATTCTATCCGCACAAAAGCTATCCGTGGGCGGCAGTGGCGTAGCCAGGAATTTTTGATGGGGGTTGGATTTTTTTGGCCTGGCCACATGCCCTTTCTGACACCAACCCAACAGTATTGCAGTAAATAAAAAGAGAATAAAGTAACAAAGGGAATAAAGTAAGAAAAACAATTGTTACTACAAGCAATAATTGTCTTGTTTTTCTTATTTAAGTGGATAAATAACCTTCAAAAACCCCTTTTTCCTAAGCTAATGGGGGGGGGTGGGTTTAACCCCCAAACCCCCATTGTCTACGCCACTGGTGGGCGGGGTGAATCAATCTATCCCCGATGGAATATACCGGATATATAGAGTATCCGAGGAGGGGATAAACCATTCTATCACTGCATACTATTATTGAAAGTGCGTATAATGAATCAATTCATATTGCAATCAATATCCAAAGTGACACTAGTAAAATATTGTTTTAAGTGTTAAGCCAGATAACTCAAATTTAGTTAAAGACTCTAAATATTCTTGAGTGTTCCAAATGTTCTATGTGTTCTGGAAGCAAAGCAAACAAAGTTAGCTATCTGGAATAAAGACAACGCCTGTTAGTTTCAATTTTCAAAACAAAGCAAAGCAATTGAAGTTAATTTGCAAAAAAAACATAGGGCCTACGCGGAAGTGGCTTTTTCGACTTTCTTCATCTGAGTCTGGCATGGGCGGAGTTTGGTTTCCATTCTTGGAGGGGCTAAATTTTTGGGGCTGAAACTCGGTCCGTGAACAACAGAACCATTTTCCGAAGAAATTTCTAAGTCTGAGCCTTATTACGGGGGGGCAAAGCCCGAAAAAGATACCATTTACACGGTAAAAAAAACTCTAGGTCTTCTTGGGGGGTGGGGGACTTACACCTCTATCCCCTGATGAACTCCGCCTATGGGGTGGGCACGATTAATAGGGGGATATTCTATTTCGTGACACCGGCGGTATACTGTCCGCTTGCCTTGGCCGCCCTTCCGTGACATCTCGTCTATAAATTGGATCAAACGACCAATGTCTCACGACGCAAATCGAACGTTGAAACGTGCGGACGTCGTGACTTGATTGCGAAGATCCTGGTCTTCTTCCTCTTCTTGTTGTGGGTCGATCGCACGATGCTTTGTTCAATGGATGTGGGATGTTTTAGTTTCCAGGCGTATGGAACGAATGGAGGACAAGGTATGAGAAAACAGAGGGAGAGACAGACGGACGGACGGACGGACAGACAGACTGAAGACAGACGGACAGACGGACAGACAGACGGTCGGACGGACAGAGGGACAGACAGACAGACAGACAGACGGACGGACGGACAGATAGACAGACAGACAAAAAACAAAACAAAAAAGAATCACACAGCGGAAGTCAAGCACAAAAACCTACACAAGGACCCCTATGAAGGCCGCACGTCAAGCGTACAGAAAACCTTCACAGGAAGGCCCCCATGAAGGCTACATACCCAACCCCCACAAGAAGCATAACCCTTTGACAGATAGACAGACAGACAGATGGACGGACGGACGGACGGACAGACGGACAGACGGACAGGCAGACAGGCAGACAGGCAGACAGGCAGACAGACAGACAGAGACAGACTGGCAGACAAGAGACAGACAGACAGACAGACAGGCAGACGGAGAAACAGAGGTGCTTATTGATGCATGGATGAGTGATTGACTTAGTAAAAGGCTGATTGATGGGCTAACAAAATTGACTGATTGCTTCAATATTTGACTCACCGATTGAATAGCTGATTGACTCACTGACTGATTGATGGATTGATTGACTGATTGATTTACAGATTGACTGACTGAATACTGAGCTGCGCTTGGACTCACTGATTGATTGACTGACTGACTGACTGACTGACTGACTGACTGACTGACTGACTGACTGACTGACTGACTGACTGACTGACTGACTGACTGACTGACTGACTGACTGACTGACTGACTGACTGACTGACTGACTGACTGACTGACTGACTGACTGACTGACAAATAGAATCGATGACAGCGTAACTGATTTTACTAACTACCTTATTGACCGAATGCCTGAAATGACAGATTTAACTGAGTGATTGGCAGTTTCTTTGCTTCTCATACGAACTTTCCACAAGCATCCATCAGTGTTATTTCAGTGACGGTTTTTCACTTACAGTTACAATTAATAGAAGTAACAGTGGCATCCACGCATGTGTAAGCTTATAATAATAAATGTATGTTAATAAGCGCTGCCTCTGCTCGGATCGCGTGCAATGCTGTACGTGTTTACGACGTCTATTTATAGTATTGTATTAGAGCATTAAAACGGTGTCTAATTCAAACGCATTAAGAGGCACGAGTCAACGGCGGTCCATCTAACAATGTCTCCATCATCTCTCATTGCTTCTCTCGATATTTATAGTTCTGATCGTATTATACGATGACAGAATCACGTGATTTATATAGCGCATTATTTCTTGTTCGAACATTACTGCTTTTGTGTAAATATCGTTCGGACAAAGGATGAACGAATGAAGAGGGGTTGGATGGTTTCCCTTTGGAATCGATGATGTGGTCGCTTAAGACGCACCGGGATATCATGAATATCATGGGATATCATGGGATAAAGAAATCATAAAAGTGGAGGAGTAAGATAAGAATGGGCGAATGCTGGAGGTCAGTGGACGGTAAAATCTGAAGATAGGTAGAAATTTACGGATGGGGGACAGACGAGGATAGATAGCAGGACAGGCAAGCATAGACAAGGATACAGGGAAAGGAAGACTGCGACATAGATATCTGATGAGTATAGAGAGATTCATAAAGATTTACAGATCTAGACGAAAAAATTGAAACAAAGAGAAAGAAAGATAGATAGATAGATAGATAGACAGAGAGAAAGAGAGAGAGAGAGAGAGACAGACAGACAGACAGACAGACAGACAGACACACAGACACACAGACACACAGACAGACACACAGACAGACAGACAGACAGACGTACATACATGCATACAGAGACGGAGAGCGAGAGAGAGAGGGGGAGAGAGGAGAGAGACACACAGAGAGACAAAGATAGAGATACATGTAGAGATAGAGATAGGGAGAGAAAGATGGATGGAAGTATGGAGAGAGGGGGAGAGGAGAGAGGAAAGACAGTGACAGACAGACAGACACAGAGACAGAAACACATAGACAGAGAGCAGGTTTTATGAAGAGCAATTAAAAGTCAGCGAATGTACTCAGAGAGTTAAATATCGGCGAATATTAAATCGTAGTGATTAATAATTGAAGAATTCTTTCAAGAAACCAGGAAACGATGAAGAATTCGTGGAATATGAAAAGAAATCATAAATCAGACGCGCGGAGAACTGAATTGTTCTTGAAGCAAATTCAAGAAGAATGGATGAAAGTATAAATTGAACGAATAAAGAAACCGAATGGAAACTACAAAATCTGTTGTGGCATCGTACAGATCATCACTTCAGTTGGCACATGCTCCAGGGCCGGATTAAGAAATGGGGGGGGGGCGTTTCGGGAAAATCTTTTGCGGATCTTCGGCCGAAAATTCTGTAGAATTTACCGATTATTTCCCTCCAAAAGTTGATGACTTTTTTTTAGGCAATTGGTTGAAATCTGGTAAAACCCAAAAGAAATTTCGGAATTTTTTTTCACCGCATGTGTGGGCCCCCTAAAGTGTGGAGACCCTGTGCGGTCGAACATGTTGAACATGCCTTAATCCGGCCCGCATTTAATGAATGTACACATGGAAATTGATCCATTGGAGTCCCGCAACCAATCAGACAATGAGCTTGAATTTGCCTAATGAATATTCATGTTAGGCCTCTAGCCATAAGTAAGAAATACGAATGAGCTTCGGAACTTAATATTTTTTAGGAATAATTCACTTCAAGAAGCATATAACTCGGTATGCAAAGAGTTATCGTAATACATGCATGTAAGTGATATTGTGATCTAGTGACATTGCGCGTGTGCAAGTAAATTTGGAACAAAACGTGATTCTTATGAACGAAGCGCTGTTAAATCAGTTGAAACTTTTCTATTTTTAGAACGGAAAATCCGTGTTGGAAATTGGATCGTTTATTAAGGAACTTTATACAAGAAAATAGGGTGTCTAACGACAAAATTTTAAATTTTTAAAATGATTTTCAAATACATCTGTCTGACTCCGTCACTGGCTGCACTCGGCAAATACCAGTCCCATGCCTAAATAAAGAAGGAGGGCGTCGCTAGTAAGCTTCGTTATCACACAGTGACGCTAAATTAACTGCAAAATATGATCATATAATATTGCATATCTTCAGATTCTGTGAATAGAAACAGCTGCAAATTACTATCACCTTGATCATCCATTTTCAACACAAAACTACTCGATCTGAAACGGAAGCTGGATTAAAGTATTTATATCTCTGAAATGGAAGCTGGATTAAGGTACTTTTATATGTGAAGTGGAAGCTGGATTAAGTTATTTATATCTCAAAAATGATAGCTGGATTAAGGTACTTTTATATGTGAAGTGGAAGCTGTATTAAGGTATTTTTATATGTGAAGTGAAGGTGGATTAATGAAAAAACGCTTGAGAAATGGAAGCTAGATGAAGAAGGTTCCTTATATGTGAAATAGAAGCTGGATTGACGAAAATAACGTTTGAGAAATGGAAGCCGGATTAATGATAAAACGCTTGAGCAATGAAAGCTGGATTAAGGTATTTTCATATATTCAATTGAAACTGGATGAAGGTATATTTATATCTGAAATAGAAGATGAATCGACTATCCTGCTGAAATGGAAGCGGATGCATGTTGAAATACATGTATGAAAATCAACAATCCAATTTCCATTTCTTAAGCTTTTCATCATTCATCCAGCTTCCATTTCAGATATATAAAAACCTTCATCCAGCTTCTAATTAAGATATAAAATGCCTTTATCCCGCTTCCATTTCTTAAGCTTTTTATCATCCATCCAGCTACAACTTAGCCAAGAAAATTTTCATCCATCCAGCTCCCAGTTAAGCAAGAACATTCTCATCCATCCACCTTTAATTTAATCAAAAAGATTTTCATGAATCCAGCTCCTATTTAATGCAAGGCATTTTAATCAATCCAACTCCAGTTTAAGGCAAGGTATTTTAATCATTCCAGCTCCAATTTGAGGCATGACACTTTCATCTATCCAGCTCCAATTTAGGGCAGGACATTTTCATCAATCCAGCAGATTCCAGCTTTACTTCAGGTATGAAAATACTTATTCCTGTTTCCTTTACTAGAACCGCTAAAATTTTAACAAGACGATTTTAGTCAATCTAAATCCGACTTCTATCTAAAATTGAAGCATTTTCATCAATCCAACTTCTAGTTAGTAACGCGATTATTTCGTGTAAACAACTTGAATTTTTACAAGCATTATTTTCATTAATGCGACTTCATTCAGGAAACGTTCTTCGGGGTAAGAGTATCTAAAGAATGATTGATTGAGTATATCGGCACTTCTGCACAGAATTGTCATTTCGCAGATTCGGCGAGTTTAACAAAAATCACTGTTTACAACAGACTCCTGCTATTTACCGATCTAACGCAACCCAATTGACCTATTGAATATTCAATATGCCGTAAATGCTGAATATTCATAACGCAGTAAATGTCATTATTGATATGGCGACAGCTGATTTGTTGCTGGTGTTCCTTGGATCAATTTCCATGTGTACTTTCATTAAATGCATCCGGCCCTGACTTGCTCCAAGACACGAGTCCATCTGTCCAACTAACTTTATATTGTATTGCATTTTATCTGACCATTTTGTAAAGCGCTTCTCGCAGTAAGAGCCTTTCAGAAGCGCTCCTAGTGCGTACAATCCCGAAAGAAAAGTCAGGATTTGAGGCGAGAGAGATTTTTGAGGAAGAACTACCAGAGAGGATGACAGAGCGAACCAGGGCTGTTACAGTACTGGCAAATTTTGAGGTAAGAACACGCTAACAGGGAGAAATATCGACTTTTTAGGTGCGAAATTTCTGATGACCTTTTTTAGTCATCCGCCCCAAAAATTTCCATTTTCACGTCCGAAAAATCTGATGACTTGTTTTAGTCTTTCGCTTCGAATTTCATCAAACATGCACCTAAATAGCCGCGTGTACCATGATTTACTCGCGTGTACCCATGTACCCTGGCTTTTATCCGCGTATACCCTGGTTTTCGGGAGATTCCATTTTTCGCCGGTGGTAAGTATACGCCGTATACCCGCGTATACCCTTGATTACAGCCCTGGAGCGAACTGATGGTGGAAGTCCATTTCATGGAGGGAGACCTATGCAAGCAAACGACCTGGATTGAGCCATGGTTGTCTTGGCGTTTTGGACAAAGGGGTCAAGACAATCAGAGGATCTAAGAGGACTTTGCGAACTGGCAACAAAGCGAGGGACGAAATATAAGACCACAAAATTACTTTGGAGCGAGACCCAATTGAGACTGATGGAGGAAGTCTCCAGTTATTTGTCATTATTTTTCTGTAATTCTCATACCGTGTGCAATCTATAAATATAATAATATTGTCATTATTACAGTTTTACACAAACGATTTTCTGCTGTTTAATTGGCAACCAGTTGTCTGTTTCTTCTGCTGTTTTCAGAATACATTACTGACGCCCTCTGCCGTTTGACGAAAAGAGAGCGCTTCTGAAATCAATATTTACGCATTCCCTTAGCATTGTGGTCCAATAAGACAGCACAGGGCACTTTTAACGTGCAGTTGCACACAAAATGTGCAGTTCTAAATGGATTTGTGCTGTTGTATAAGCACGTCTGTACAGTTAAAACTAACAAAAAAGGTCCAATTGGAAGTAATTTGCCATGGAAGATGGGAAAGGAAAGAAGGAGTTGTGCAGTTCTAAGAATTCTTTAAAAACAGCCCTGCAGTACTAGTTTATCCATAATCCTCCAATCGGGTCGACGGTCGGCCATAGGGAGGGCATGGAATGAATGACCGGGTGAGAGATGGACGAGGGCAGACGATCTCAGTCTTTGACCAATGAATCGCCATAATATGGGGTGGGACAAGTAATTGACCGCGGGGTGGACTAAGAGACGAACAAAAGGATGGACAAAGCTACGATAGCAGACGATACATGAACTTTTGCCCGATGGACAGATCGCCATCTGGATCGAATTAAGGTCGCCTAGTAGGTCCGCGTAATTACGTAAAGAACGGAAATGGAGTTTAGCCATTCGGATCAGCGTCTCGAGGATCGGTTTAGGACGGGAAATGCGCTACAGAAAGAAAACACAACGGAATGGATGAGATTGGTTCTTGTTTCCGTCGTCCGAGGCGCCACTTGCCTCGAAACTAGGATCGAAGACGCCAGGATTGATCTGCTTGGAAGCCTAAGTTGGATTATGGTGATCAGTCTGTTTATTCGGAATATATACCAGAGACGGGTAATTTCCAGACTCTGTCTTAGTCAGGCGGCAATGACTGTTCAGTGTTTATACACAGGACCGGAATCCTCTTCTTTAATTAACCGCCTTGTGCACGTCTTTGGACGATTATAATCGGAGTTCCGGAAAATTTCACATAATATTGTTTACAAAATATAATCATTATAAAGAAAGACCAGTAAGGTTAGTAGACCGAACAAACAATTTGTTGGGTCTACTTACCTTATTGAAACCTTCATAGAGTGAAATGGATGGCAACAAAATGTTCACGATTAACCAGTAACCAGTCCTGTAATAGAAACGGTTGACTACTCGACCACCTTCTGATCAATTACAGTAATCAATTAAATTAGTTGGGTAACAAAAAGGAAAGACCAATATGGTAAGTAGAGCCAACAAACAGGACCATCTAATACTTACAATCCTACATGAAGGCCTACGAATGCAATCTATTATTAATCTATTAATAACCAACAAGTCTGTTATGAGGACGAATCACATTCCTAAATGAAGGAAGCGATGGTTGAAATAAATTTATAGCGCGATTATAAACAGGTTCGAGTATTCAAAACAATCTCAAGATCAGTTTCAGCAGAATATAGAATAGATAGACTGAGATTTATTCAATCAATCGATCAATCAATCTTGTTATTGAAACCTTTGTATGCAGTGGCGGCGCTAGGGGGCTAAGCCCCCTTTAAAAGGCAACCCGGGTGCTAAGCCCCACCCCCTAAAAAAGGCTATCCGGGTTTTTTACACGTAGAACTGAAATATTTCCACGGTAGGGTCGGTCGCTAAAAATGGGAACACATAGCCTACATGAGATTAGGATCGAAAGACTAAAAAAAGGTCGTCATAAATTTGGCGGATGAAAATGATGGACAATTTCCTCCGCGAGGATTCAGTCCCCCCAAAACTGAAATCCTGACGCCGCCACTGTTTGCATGCCAATATAATTGTAGGCTGCATCATAGACACAGCAAAATAGCCTACAATTATTGGAAATCGAAATTGGAACTCTGGCAACTCAAGGACCCCAAAAGGGATAGTAAAAGGGATAGTGAGTTGTGCTAGGAGAGTGGGGCCCCAATTTCCAAATAGCAACGGGTAACAGAACGAGTTGTACTGTCCTGCTATAACAGTACCCAACCATGGGCGCCCGCATAAATATTTGCAGGAGGGAGCAACGCACAATGGCCACGGTCAATTTTTTTAACGTGAGCTTGAAAATGCAAAACAGAAAAATAAGAACACGGTTTCTAAATGTCAATTTCTCAGGTTCAAGTTGTGTAGAATTAGTAAAATAAGCGATTTACTTCGAAGGAATTTGTTAAAAACCAAAGTAGTAGTTTAAAAAATAGGGATTTTTCCAGGGGCAAAAGTGCCCCCTCTTGCCCCTATGTGCGGGCGCCTATGCAGAATGCACCCAACCTTATACTCAATATAGCCTATTTGATTACTGGTATATAGCCTTCCGTACTTAAAACGTGCCTCTAAACGTGTCGGTCTCAAAGTGCCAATATATAAATTCCAGTCACAATTAGAGTAACAAGCGTTGACATTTGATATCGTCCTGCGCCTCTCTGATTGCACACAATCTAATAAAGCTGCATTGTGATATTGCTCTCATTCCAATTTACTGTTTGCAGTTTAAATCGCCAAATTGCCTACAGTTATTTATTGTGATTGCATTAAGTTTTGGTAACAAAAGGAAAGCAAAGTAAACTCAGTAGACCCACCAAGCAGGACAACCTAATGTATTGTGGGGCGCGGTGGTGTAGAGTTGGCGTCGTTGTTTGAAGCCGGAAGGTTCGAGGTTCGAATCCAACTCAAGCCGCCGCCCAAGGACCTTGGGCAAGTCCTTCACTCGCAATTGCTCAACGCTTCGGCGTGAAACTCCGATGCAGTGTCCGCGCTGTAGTCGGAAGCGCCTCTGAGTAGCGGTTGAGGGCTGGAAGAGGCGCTATAACAAGTGCGCATACAAACAATTGTATTGTACTGTATCTGACCGCTTTCAAAGCGCTTCTCGCAGCAAGGGCGTTTCAGAAGCGCTCCCAGTTCGTGCAACCCCGAGAGAAAAGTCAGGTTTTGAGACGAGAGAAAGATGACGAAAGACTACCAGAGAGGATGTAACTAGTGTCATCTTTATCAATCAGCCTAAATTAGTGCGTAGCCTAAGCCGTTTTAGCTCTAAGCGTAGAGAAGTACTAGTCACGTGGCACCTACCGATGAGTGCATTGCCTGTGCTCTATTATATGCGTATAGAGAACTGCAAGGTACTTACCCATGAGTACGCTATTTCCAGCCTCGCTGTTCATCGTCATAGCTGGTAAAATAGACATCCCCATGAGGAAAGCAATCGATGAAGGAATCAATCCAACCAAGACCATCATAGTTGCGACTTTCCGTTTTCAAGTATCTGCAATGAGAGTTGCAATGTTCTATCCTATCTGTTACTCATGAATTATACCTCGACCTCGGTGTTTAAAATAAGGCATTTGCGAAAGTCACTCAATCACTGTTATCGCAAAATTTCGATTCATTGTTCACAGAACTTTTTGTTATTCCCGAAGACATATCGTCCGATAGAGACTTTCCGTTCCTATTAGCCATTTTGAACCCGCTCCTAATTAGCCATTTTAAAACCGTTCTTAATTAGCCATATGTAGACTATCCATTATTAATTAGCCAGTTCGAATCAGTTCGTCAGTAGCCATTTGTATCCGTTCCTAATTAGCCATTTGCATCCATTCCTAAATGACCATTTATAGCGGTTCCTAATTAGCCATTTGCATCCATTCCTAAATGACCATTTATAGCGGTTCCTAATTAGCCATTTGCATCCATTCCTAAATGACCATTTATAGCGGTTCCTAATTAGCCATTTGCGTCTACTAATTAGCCACATGCATCCATTCCTGAATAGCCATTTATATTCGTTTCTAATTAGCCATTTGTATTCGTTCATTATTAACCATTTCTGTCCGTTCCTAATTAGCCACCTCCATTTTTTTCCGATACACTTTGTGTACGACGTAGGCCTGTGTTAATCACAAAATCAAGTCTCATAATGGTGAAGTTGCCTATAAATAATATTAATAATTTTATTATTATTATTACTTCACCTGTTAATTAAAAATCACAGTATATCATCGAGTCTACCTGTTGCGTTCTTTAACCAAACTTAATCACGGTATCGCCGTTGCTTATTCGCAATTTTCGCATAATTTATCTCCATCTTCCGCCGATAAGTCATTAGCTGACAAAATTTTGGAGACGAATATAGCAAGACGAATTATATGGCTCAGTATCACGATCGAAACCGATGGTCAATAATCGTAATCGTAATCGTAATCGTAATCGTAATCGTAATCGTAATCGTAATCGTAATCTCCAAACTTCTAAAGCGCTACTCGAAAGCCAAGCGCGGGCTTTACCTTATTCACGAGCACTGCGTTGCGTCAAAAGGGTTGCCCGTAAGAGTAGTCCAAAGGTGGTCCTGCAGGTCGACATGATGTCGTCATTTAATCAACGTTGAGTTGCCGTCTCCACCCGACTCTTTTTTGTTTACATCAGATGCGGCTGTGTTCTCCTTTAGGTGTATATAACAATAATCATATCCACATCAGAATGTTACATTATTCACACGAGATTTCTTCGTATTTCTCTTCAGGCTCGGTTACAATATACTCCATTATTCATACGATAAGAAGTCATCAGTCGCATAAACACCTATTGCCGCACATATGATATTTTTCATCCACATTTCTATAGCGCCAGGTTTTCTTCACACATACACACACACCGATTGATTGCCCGTCGTTCAGTTTACTACTCGATTTTTATCGACGGCCATTTCTCATTGCACATCGCCAGTTTCTCCATTCGCCTTTCGTTCAAGTGCATGTCGCCGTTCTGCGAGGCGCCCTAGTACATTAGCTGGCACCAGAAGCATTGTTGGCAGCAGTGCCAGCCGTGGTTGCGTGGCGTATGACGCCGTCCATTGTTTACTCCATCACTCGTTCGCCTGAGCAGATGCTGCAGCGTGGACCACAGTCCAAGACACGTCGCAGCTCAACGTTGACTCAACGTCAGTCTTTGCTTTCATATAGGATGAACTGAACTGACGACCATCTGTAATAATACGCGCAGTCATTGAGCATGCGTGGGTAGGTCTAATTATTATGCATGCGCGAGTGAGTATGACCGCTTACAATATTATTGAACAAACAATTTAGTAAAATCAATAAATAAGCCAACCGACCAAAAACAATAGATCAACAAATCAATATGTCAATCAGTCAATCAATCAATCAATTTGTTGCAATAGAGGAGGCAACTTGAAGTCAAGAATGTGCATGTAGAATTTGAAATGGAAGCAAATCTGACAACCATTGTCATCATTTTAGATTATGTAAAATGTGGAAATAAAATTTAATACTTTCTGAAAAACTCATGCTGTAGTTTATCGCAGATGAAGCAATTCTTCCAAATCCTACTCTGTAGAGCATACATATACTTAGACATAAAGTATTCTAGAGTATACATTACATACCCAGGCACAATGTACTCTAGTGTACGTCATACCTAGGCGCAATGTACTCCATAGAGTACATCATACCGAGGTACAATGCACTCTAGTGTACGTCGTACAGAGGTACAGCGTACTTTAGAGTACATCATATCCAGGCACAATGTACTCTAGAGTGCATCGTACCGAGGTACAGAGTACTATGGAGTAAATCATATCGAGGTACAGCATACTCCAGAGTAAATCGTTCCTAAATACTATGTTCCCTGGAATACCCATGGTCACAACTCTTGAATATATATCTTACCTATATGCACATCATACCCCAAACTTGTGTGTGTATATATATATATATATATATAGTTACAGTGTACTCTGGTTGAGAATGGGAGGCGGTGAAGCCGAGGAGACAGCATATAAGGCGTTTCGATGGCAAACATTTATGGTGGTGTTTGGTCGCGTGGTGACGTTCGAGTCGACTCAGGATTGGACAGCTGGAAGAGCTTGACCATCATTCGTTAAGGACAAGTGGTAGAGGGGAGATGTACTCTTGGGTATACACGGAATACAGCGTGTACTCAGCTCCATGAAAAATGGCATCGTGTATATACTTATCTCCGAAAACGAGGGTAAGCTTATACGAGGGTTTACAGCGCATACGCACCTCACAACGAATTTTCAAAAAAGGGTATGAGAAATTAAAATTTAATTACAATCACAAAATAATTTAAAAAATAGTAGAAAGTAGTGGTTTTTGGACGGCCGTGCACGTTTCACGAGCCAGATAAAGGTTAGAAAAGTAGCAAATTTCGTCAAAAATCTCAGCCCAAAAAAGTCGATTTTTTTCGGTCGACGTAACCAGTACAACCATAATGGAACGTGGATGCGGAGTAGCGGTGGAATCAACAGCCGAGATAATAGTACGCATTGTATATACGTTCTATGCTATGCATTTCCCACTGTTGTGCCTCTTTTCCGACACGAAATTCGCCTCACGTTGAAGACTTAAGAATACAATGTTGTATGCGTTCTGTCACTAATATCAATGTTTAGATCTACACGATTTATGTAGGAATACATAGGCAGACGATGCATAAAACACAAACACAAACACACAAATATACATAATATATTTCAATGCAGTATATTATATGAAAAAATATATGTACATGTATATGCCCAAAATGCGGTGAGCAGATGTTTTCGTGTGTAGACGCATGAGCAGAAGAGCAGTTGCACGCATATATCACAATGCAGTAAATGACTGTCCAGCATGTCCAGCATTTATTAGACACTTGCATACACTCCATATATATATACTCTATGTATTATATATTATATGTATATTTATATATTGAACTTTACAACTGCACACACACATATATATGCATATATATAAATATATACATATACATAGACCCTAATATAATTCTGTATGGATGACTGTTGTGTATTCCAATGAGGCCTGCGTTGCAGTCTGCGCAGATTTTGGCTCGCTACTGTCCGCAGCGCTTGTGTGTCAGTAAGTCAGTCAGTCAGTCAGTCAGTCAGTCAGTCAGTCAGTCAGTCAGTCAGTCAGTCAGTCAGTCAGTCAGTCAGTCAGTCAGTCAGTCAGTCAGTCAGTCAGTCAGTCAGTCAGTCAGTCAGTCAGCCAGTCAGCCAGCCAGCCAGTCAGTCAGCCAGTCAGCCTGCCAGTCAGTCAGCCAGCCAGCCTGCCAGTCAGTCAGCCAGCCAGCCTGCCAGCCAGCCAGCCAGTCAGTCAGTCAGTCAGTCAGCCAGCCAGTCAGCCAGCCAGCCAGCCAGTCAGTCACAGGAGACTACGTTCATCGACGAGTAATAATTGTCGGCTCCATCATTATTTCATTAGACACAAAGTGCTCCCTGCAATATTCAACAACCGAATGATCCCTTAGCACTCATCACCCCCGCGTCATCTACTCCCCCACCGCGCCAAAGTCTCGCCTGCCCTCCCTTCCCTTAACGAACGATAGTAGATTGATTACCAGAACCAGTGGACCCAAGGGCCCTCGGTTGGTAGTAGTCTACGAGGAAAGGTGTGAGAACATTAGGTACGCGCAGTGTGTAATATGCATACAGAGTGTGTCGGAAAATTGCAATGTTTGTCGGTTTCAGTTTGAGTATAGCGACAGTTTTTATGCAGACGGTCGTTGGCTTGTGAAGGAAATGTCGTGCACAGTCTGTAGACGTTGAGAGTTTTTTTGTTCGGTGCGTACAGAGACAGGGGTAGAGGCGGAGGGAGTGTGAGGGGCAGAGAGAGGTAGAGACAGAGGCAGAGACAGTGGTGCAGGCAGAGTGAGGAGAGAGGCAGAGGGGGACCAGTGGCAGAGGGAGGGTAAGGGGCAGAGAGAGGTAGAGACAGAGGCAGAGACAGATGTTGATATGAGGACAGAGGCAGAGACAGAGACAGAGGAGCAGGCAGAGTGAGGAGAGAGGCAGAGGGCGACCAGTGGCAGAGGGAGGGTAAGGGGCAGAGAGAGGTAGAGACAGAGGCAGAGACAGATGTTGATATGAGGACAGAGGCAGAGACAGAGACAGAGGAGCAGGCAGAGTGAGGAGAGAGGCAGAGGGGGACCAGTGGCAGAGGGAGGGTAAGGGGCAGAGAGAGGTAGAGACAGAGGCAGAGACAGATGTTGATATGAGAACAGTGGCAAAGACAGAGACAGAGGTACAGGCAGAGTGAGGAGCATAGGCAGAAGGGGACCAGTGGCAGACAGAGAGAGATAGATGTAGAGGGAGGGTGAGGGGCAGAGAGAGGTAGAGACATAAGAAGGGGCAGTGTAGAGAGACTGAGGCAGAGACATAGGTACAGGCAAAGTGAGGAGCAGAGGCAGAGGTAGGGACAGGGTAGAGAGACGCATAGGCGACAGAGGCAGCTGGAAGGTGAGGGGCAGAGAGAGGTAGAGACAAAAGGAGGGACAGCGCAGAGAGAGACAGAGACAGAGAAACAGATACAGAGAGACAGAGACAGAGATACAGATACAGAGAGACAGAGGCAGAGAGACAAGAGGCAGAGAGGCAGAGACAGAGGCAGAGGCAGAGAGACAGATACAGAGAAACAGAGGCAGAGAGACAGGCAGAGAGAGACAGATACAGAGACACAGAGACACAGACAGAGGCAGAGAAACAGAGACAGAGACGGAGGTACAGGCAGAGTGATGAGCAGAGGCAGAGAGAGAGAGAGAGAGAGAGAGAGAGAGAGAGAGAGAGAGAGAGAGAGAGAGAGAGAGAGAGAGAGAGAGAGAGAGAGAGAGAGGTAGAGGCAGAGGCAGCTGGACAGGCGGAGAGAGAAACATAGACAGAGGCATAGAGACAGTGACACAGAAACATACACGCTGTCTTTGCACTGACCCATCCATAGCATCATAGTATTCCTTCCCGCATATCCGTCTGCTCCGTGGCATTTAAGTGTTGCGACGAAGTGGCATCAAATGCCAATCACGACTCACAATGGCGCCAGCTGGTGTCAAACTCTCCAATCAATCAACTAACCAACGCAGGTCAGGTGAGCTGCAGAGGAGGAGGAGGAAGAAGAAGAGGAGGAGGAGGAGGAGGAGGAGGGGAGGAGGAGGAGGAGACGAGGAGGAGGAAGACGAGGAGGAGGAAGAAGAGGAGGAGGAGGAGAGGAGGAGGAGGAATAGGAGGAAGAGGAAGAAGATGAGGTGGAGGAGTAGGAGGAGAGAAGGAGGTGGAGGAGTAGGAGGAAGAGGGGAGGAGGAGAAGGAGAAGGAAGAGGAGGAAGAAGAAGAGGAGGAGGAATAGGAGGAGGAATAGGAGGAGGAGGAAGAAGAGGAGGAAGAGGAGGAGAAGGGAGAAGAGGAAGAGGAGGAAGAAGAGGAGGAGGAGGAGAGGAGGAGGAGGAATAGGAGGAAGAGGAAGAAGATGAGGTGGAGGAGTAGGAGGAGAGAAGGAGGAGGAGGAGGAGAGGAGGTGGAGGAGTAGGAGGAAGAGGGGAGGAGGAGAAGGAGAAGGAAGAGGAGGAAGAAGAAGAGGAGGAGGAATAGGAGGAGGAATAGGAGGAGGAGGAAGAAGAGGAGGTGGAGGAGTAGGAGGAGGAAGAGGAAGAGGACAAGGAGGAGGAGGAAGAGGAGGAGGAATAGATAATGTGCAGCATCCTCTTTGGATCCATCTAATCACGCGTCAAGCAATCAATCAATCAATCGATTTTATGATCGATCAAGTCCACCTAACTGGAAGTGCCTGATTTTCCAACAATACCTGTCTTCCTGATAATATCGATCTCTATGTACGCAATCAAGTATTGTATTGCATTAAAACATTTATAAAGAGCTTCTAATTGGGTGAACCGTTCAGAGGCGCTTCCAGGGCGCAAGGCCACGACAGAAGAAATAGGTCGTGAGACAAGAAAATGTGAAGGAGAATTTGCCAGCCAGATCGAGTGGATAGAGGAAAGTGCGAACCTATAATAGCCTACATGTAATTCCATAGAGAGAGGGACAATTTATAAAGAGCTGAAACTGAGAGCTGAGAGTTTTGCGCTGAATTTGCATGCAGGGCCTGCCCTGGTCATTGTCTTGACTGCAAATGTACGCGGACACACGAGCAATGTTAGCGGATGTGAGCGCCGTGCGCTCCGATTCCCATGGTTTGCAAGTAGAAAGTCCTGTTTTATTAATTTTCCGTAGCAGATAATACAAGGTATTGTTTATTCCATCCTCTGTTAGAATATTCGTTAATCATTTCAAACGAATTAAATCCCTTACCAGTTCGTAAAATTAAGATCGAAACGCGATCATCGTCTGTCAACGGCGCCAGGTTGCGTCACAAATGACAGAAAAAATATGGTAGCTAGCGCTGTTCCGGGCATATAATTAAAACCGAGACTAGTATCAGTTCGACCTTTTTAGAGATAATACTAGAGTGAAATACCTTTAATTTGATGCATAAAGTATAAATAAATGTTAAAAATTGGCGAAGTTATACGCGTGCAAAGTCGGGACATTTATGCTGGCCCACCCTGTAATTATAGCGTCTGTCTTACCATGAGTAGGCCTACTATTCACATTAAAAAAATCCTAATTACTTTTCCTCTGTTTACAAAAGGATTCCTAATGAATTTCACCTTTCTGACAACGAGCCGACTAAAGAGCGTAACTGATGGGCATGCGCAGTGACACTTGACCTCCAGTTCTCGTCACTGCAAATTAAACACGGTTCATCAAAGACTCTGACGTATTCAGATGACGACACGTTACTATGACGACGAGAATGACGCAGATGATCAAGGCGATTGGGTTGCTACTTAAGAGGACGATGACGATGATGAGTATGTATTAGATGGAGTATAGATGTGCTATGAACTTTCGTTAATTCGTTCGTTCGTTCGTTCGTTCACTCATTCATTTCAAGAATTTATATAGCTATGAACGTATACGCACGTCCAGGACTGAGATATTGAAAAACGATGAGTAGAGACGAGTTTGATTTTTTAATCTGACGCGAAAATGAAAATAATGAGAGAAAAAGTTGCCGGGTCCGACTCTGGTGCATTTTCATTCGCCAAAATTCCTGACGACTTTTTGAGGGTCATTTGGTCAAAATCTCGTGAAATATTTCATTTTCCCTGTCAAATAAATGACTATCCCCTCTAGCGCCGCCACTGCTTTGGTGGACGAGCCGACGTCTTTTACCCGAAAATGATTTTTCTGGCGACGTTTTTTCTAGTAATTTGCGCAAAATTTTCAACAAGCCTACCATTTTTGCCTATTTTTGGCACCTGACGACATTTTTTTAGTTTTTCGCAAATGATATTTGGTAAACAAACAACCCGGCTGAGAATCGACAAATGCAGGTCTCGAAAATCGATTCCGGGTCGCAGACCCGGACCGACCCGGGTAACTTTCAGCCCTGCTGCTTCTACAACTGCACAAATCCATTTTGTACCCCACATTTTGTGTAGAACACTGCACACTAGAAACCCTGATCATATAAGCTTAGCAGTTCCTAATTCCTCAACTATTATTATCAGGCTCGATTGCGTTTGATCAGATCGACAGAGTCCGCACCTCAACCGAGAAAGCCCGAGAAGCCCCTCACCGCGCGACCCGCGACCCTTGACTCGGCGGTGCTGCACCGGGTCTCGCCGGGCAGTGGTCCTGGTCGGGTCGCTTCGGACTGCGCGATCCTCGGACGCCGATCAGTCAAGTTTTGTCGGACGCTAATTGCCTCTGAGACGGGACCCCGAGAAAAACGCTCCATCAAGGCAATCGAACCTCACTTGTCAACATTGTAGGCTACACGTCAGCCACAGTACTGTTGTTACACCATGCAGTCTCTGGTAGCTGTTAGACACTAATGCAATGATGCACCAACTATTCAGTTTTTTCTGAATAATATGATGACGTAACAAGAAAGACGTAACAAGAAACATATGATAATATGAAGATGTAACAGGCCTTCATATAGTCAAATCTAGATTACGAACGTTATCTACTCGTGACACCTATTATTTATTTATTTATTTTATTTATTGCTCCAAGGAAATAAAATAGAGCATAAGTAGGCCTAGGCCTACTGCAGGTAGCGGATACAGAACAGTCTCTGAGCAATAGGTTTCACACTGATCGCTCTGCGTTACTCAGGGTGAGAATTGCCAAGGGGTTGGAGTCTCAACCCCCAGTCTTTCTTAGAGCCCTATAGTAAAGTCTGTTTTCACACCCCAATTCCAAGTGGATAATGGTCCAACCCCCCAGTTATTTTTCCAAAATTCTTACACTGTCTGGCTTTTCTGTGATTGTTTTATTTTCCACTGTGCACCAAGGTTGTTCCATCTTTCGTTTCATTTGGCGATACTTCGTTCTGTGGGTGTCACTCCCAGCGGGATTGCGATACCCCTTAGGCCTCCCCTGTGTACATAGGCGCAACCACCCTATGGGACCCACGGGACGCGTCCCCCAACTTTCGAGTGGTCCCCTAACTTTATTATTATAGTCCCCCAACTTTTAGAACGTGATTCATTTGGTCCCCCCAACTTTTAGGACGTGATTGCGCCTATGCCTGTGTAGCCAATGTCTCATCAGCCTGTTACAGTGTTTGCAGTGGCGGCGCCAGGATTATAATTTTGGGGGCTGAAACCCCGCGGAAGAAATTTTCTATTTTCACCAGCAAAATTTTTGACGACCTTTTTAGCAAACCAGCCGAAATCTCATTTTTAGCGCTCCAAAAAACAGGATGGCTTTTTTAGGGGGCTTAGCCCGGGATGCCTTTTACAGGGGGTTAAACCCCTAGCGCCCTAGCGCCGCCACTGAGTGTTGGATGCGAAATTGGTTGCAAGTGGGTCGGTCACACGTGAATTAGTGTACCACTATAAATTATAGCTACACGCTGTAATTTATACAAATCCGGAACGCCCAGTCATAGTGGTTTTTCTAGCCATGCATTGCTTTTGACGGTCCTACAGATACATGTAATGCGTTAGATTTTGCTTGGCGTCGAACTTTAGCCTTGAAAGCTATCGATCGCAGATGATGGACGGAGTGATGATGGTATTTACAAAAAGCGTTGACAATAAATCCCAGATAAGCCTTAGTCAGACAAGTGTATGCATGAAAATTGCACCAGTGAGCATTGACCATACTATAGACTTTTTTGCGTGCAGTTCTCTACAAAAATAATGTACAGATCTTTATGGATTTGTGCAGTTGTAAAAGCACTTCTGCGCAGCTAGAAGAAGTAAAAGGGCATTGTCGCCTAAAAAGTCATTGTCATGCATTATTTTATTTGCGGGGCGCGGTGGTGTAGTGGTGGATTCGGTGCCTTGAAGCCGAAGTGTTCCAGGTTCGAATCCACCTCAAGCGGCCGCGCAGGGACCTTGGGCAAGTCCTTCACTCGCAATTGCTCGTGCGCTTCGGCGTGAAACCTCGATGCAGTGTCCGCGCTGTAGTCGGGAGAAGGGCTGAAAGTGGTTTGGAAAAGTTGCCCGCGCTGACTTTAGCACATGAGCCGACCGGAAAAAATCGACCCTTTTTATTTATTTTTTTTAGTCATCACCTACTTTTTCTCCTTACTTGTGGTTCGCGGCAGTCCGAAAACCACTTTTGCTTTTCGCCATTTCCACCTATTTTCCTCATCGTTATTTCGTTTCTCACACAATTTTACCTAATTTAGGCATCATTAAGGGAAGCGACATCAGAAAGACAGCTATGAAGAAAATGGATCATGTCGGTCGCTAGAGCGCCGGGAGCTGAAAGCATAAGGTGAGGCATCATCTGACGACCTTTTTTTTAGTCATTCGCAACCCATTTTTGGCTTTATTCTGCGTTCATGTGCTAAACAAGCGACCCGGCTGATACCCGGCAAACAGCAGGTCACGAAAATCAATGCCGGGTCGTAGGCCCTGATAGACTCGGCTCACTTTCAGCTCTTGTCGGGAGCGCCTGTGAGTAGAGAGTTTGAAGGGGAGCTTAAGCAAATTAATGCGAGAAATAAGAACTTAGATATCAGATGGGAGGGTCAGGTTTGACAAAAGCAAAAAATCACCAGAGAAATCAGAAAAGGACATTAATTTTTACAATGGAGAACGGACGGAAAGGAAGACATCGTGCGGTTCTAAAAATTCCTTTTTAAAAGCCCTGGCATAAATAGCCTATGTTATGTAATGTCACATAAATATTATATATTATATAGCTATGTAATGTCAAAAGTCTGGAATGAGCTTGGAAGAGCTAAGAGAGGCGACAATAAACAGGAGACAATGGAGAGGATACATCATGACTGTCGCCAGAGCTCCAAGAGCTGACGGCACCAGGTGACCAGATGATGTAATGTCACATATATATGTGTTTGTTATATATTGTATATCTATGAACAAATGTGGCGCCACACACCAAAACCAGCATTAAGGTGATTTTCCAAGATATTGAGTTTGATACATCACTTCAAAGGCCTTGTTTCAGGTTTTAAAATTACACAAAAAGTATTGCTCTATAGCATTATTTCAGCCGAAGATTTAGCCTAAGGAAAAGTGATCCTATTAAACTAATTAATTAACCAATTGACTTAATTAAAGCAAACTAATTTGCATATCAAGAACATTAGAAAGCTCTCAAACTTGTGTTTTTTTAATCTGCAGAAATAAATTTAAATTGAAAAAAAATTAAATTCTGCAAAAAAATAAAAAATCACAAAAGACTATTTCTCTAAATATCTCTGTTGTGTAATTCCGACTTAATGCTGATTTCGGTGTGGACCGCCACATTAATGGGAAACGGTTGCTAACGACTGAGCCGTTTGTAACTCGCAATGCAATCGTAAACTTCAAAGTTCTTATGTGCTACTCGAAAGCCTTGCTACTATTGTTATTGCTATAAAAATACCGGGAAAATTATTGCCCCAGTTATACAGAGACTTGATGGCCCTATTCGGTACTATAGTTACACTGAAAGTACAGGGCACGAGGGTATTCATTGTCAGATGCAGAAACGAAATAGTATTATTCGCTAGATGGCTGTGCTTGCTGGCAGAGAGACAAGACTATTCGAGATGACCGATGTGAGCGTGTAATAACGGCTGTACTTAGATCTATCAAAAGCCATTAGCATACTCTTTTTCAAAAGCCACTATCATACTCTTTTTCAGAAGTCATTAGCATACTCCCACCCTCGGAACATGTCTGGCTCTTTCTATAGATTACTCAAGACTTTTCTTTTTGACCGGGCTTGGGTCGGGAGCGCCTCTGAGTAGACTCCTTGAAGGGGCGCTATATAAATTACATAGATAGATAGATAGATAGATACTCTTTTCCAGACGATTAGCAAACTCTTTTCCAGAAGATTAGCATACTTTTTCAGAAGAAACTGCCTACCAGTGTTTAATCTAGACGTCTCTGGGGGGGGAAAAGTTCCCCCCCCAGGATTGACATTTCCCCCCCCAGAAAAATTTCACAAAATGATAATTTTTTTAGTTACTGTTTTCATCGTTGTTTTACATGAAGTGTTATGATATACCGTGATATTATTTACTATTATAGGATTATAATGACATTATTTACTACTATAATATATGATACTATCATGTTGCAATGAGTATAACTTGCTGTATACATTTGTATAAACACTTTTTTTCTTAACTAAAAACATAGATGGCATCCCTTCCAGAACAATTTGTCAAAATGATAATAGTTTTTAGGTGCTGTTTACATCATTGCATTACAGGAACTGTTATAATAATATACCGTAATATTATTTACTACTATATGGTTGTAGTAACTATTTACTATAATATATGACAAAAATTCACACAATCCTGCTAAAATGAGTTTAACTTACTGTTAATATTATGTACAAATACTATTTTTGCACAACTCAATGGCTTCAATCCAGTGCTATTCTTCAAATTTTAAGCTGTCGAATTTCAAAATGTTTTGGTACCATTATTTGAACATCTAGTAAAACAACATCATTACTACACATGGCTTCTTGATTTTGGTACCGGTAGTTTATTAGTTCTTGGTTGATTTGTGTACCATATGATTTCAAAAAATGTATCTTGGTAAGCAATTCAGTATTGGGAAACAGGGATAAGCTGATTAAAGTGCTTAAAAGTCAGCTTATATAATCACGTCTGCAGTTATTCATTAGAATAACCCAGCAACAGCAGAACTGAGCTGCTGATCTCGATACATAAAGATTTTTTTATTGTAATTATAATTTTATATATATATATATATATATTGAAATCCTAAAGAACTTTATATCAGTACTGAAATAATGGAGTTATTTTGCTAAAATGGCATCTTAAAAGTGTACCATTGCAATGTGGAAATTCAAAAAGTGTCTAATGGGTCACTGAAAAAGTACAGCTATTTTGTTAAGATAACACCTTAAAATTCTATCATTGCCATGTGGAAATTCAAAAATTTTCTGATGGGTCACTGAAAAAGTACAGCTATTTTGTTAAGATGACTCCTTAAAATGCTGCCATTGCAATGTGGAAAGTCAAATATATTTTCTAATGGGTCACTGAAAAAGTACAGCTATATTTTCTTAAGATGACACCTTAGAATGCTGCCATTGCAATTTGGAAATTCAAAAATTTTCTAGTGAGTCACTGAAAAGGTACAGTTATATTTTGTTAAGATGACACCTTAAAATGCTGCCATTGCAATTTGGTAATTCAAAAATTTTCTAATGGGTCACTGAAAAAGTACAGCTATTTTGTTAAGATGGCACCTTAAAATGCTGCTATTGCAATTTGAAAATTCAAAAATTTTCTAGTGGGTCACTGAAAAGGTACAGTTATATTTTGTTAAGATGACACCTTAAAATGCTGCCATTGCAATTTAGTAATTCAAAAATTTTCTAATGGGTCACTGAAAAAGTACAGCTATTTTGTTAAGATGGCACCTTAAAATGCTGCTATTGCAATTTGAAAATTCAAAAAGTTTCTAATGGGTCACTGAAAAAGTACAGCTATTTTGTTAAGATGGCACCAATGCTGCTATTGCAATTTGAAAATTCAAAAAGTTTCTGGTGGGGAGGGTCACATCCCCTCCCCATACCCCTCCCCTTCCGGTCTCGGCACTACGCATATTACGAGCGCCCTTCGGACGCTCAATTGTCTTCCCCCCCCAGAAACCTGAATTCCCCCCCCAGAGTCGGGGGACTAGATTAAACACTGACTGCCTACTGAATAATTTTGACTGCAAAACTGGAGCATGTCAACTGTGAAGTGAATGAGTTCTTAACATAAGCTATTGCATAATTATCCCATAAAAATCCCTTATGCATTTTGTATGCACACTTGTTATGGCGTCCCTTCAAGCTACCTACGCAGACTCAGACTCAGAGGCGCTCCAGACTACAGAGCGGACACTGCATCGGAGTTTCATGTCGAAGCGCTGAGCAATCGCGAGTGACGGATTTGCCCAAGGTCCCTACGCGGCGATTTGAGGTGGATTCGAACCTGCAACCCTCCGGCTGCAAGGCAACGAACATACCCACTACACCACCGCGCCCCACAATTATTAGTACCCTACATCGGTAAGAAGAAGAAGACAATGATTATATTGTCTCATAGATTCTCGTTTTATTTCCAATTTTCTTGCATCTCGCGTCTCTAAATCATCCCGTTAACTTTTCTAAATGCCACGAAGTGCGACCGACGATTTTCTATGTTCTGTCTTTTTTGCTGTAGCCATCTGTGGTTTTCATCTATCCAAGATAGAGCCGTTGACCACGTCTGGTCATTAGCTTGTACATGGCTTCTCCCATTGACAGCTCTTTGCGCTTTACAATATAGCTATTGTTTTAATCAACAATGCATGCGTTAATCTCCAGACTAAGTCTTCGACTGGCTTCGTCCAACGTACTTGAACAAAGCTATAGGCCTACGTGCGTGCATGAGCGCCTGCGGCTATTTTTATAGGAGAAGCAAAAAAAGAATGGCCACAGAATCACAGGTGAATTTTTAGCTAGAGCTAAAAAAAAAAGTAAAGCAGCAATTTAAGAAGTTTCTTGAAGGTTTATAAATGTGAATTGCTCAGTCTTAACTTGTGGATTATAGGGTCTAATTATTTATATAATTAGTGCCTCAATGCCAAGAAACTTGCTCTCAACCAAAAAGTATGGAAAGGCAAGTGCCCTCTCTTTCCCCTATGCCATTGGTCCCTCCCTATGGAATGGTCTTTCCCCCATCAGTTCGCTCCATCATTCTCTCTGGTAGTCTTTCATAATCTTTCTCTCGTCTGAAAACCTGCTTTTTCTTTCGGGGTTGAACGCACTGGGAGCGCTTCTGAAAGGCTCTTGCTGCAAGACGCGTTTTACAAATAGTCAGATACAATACAATACAATAAAATGCAATACAATGCAATGTAATACAATACAATGCAATGCAATGCAATGCAATGCAATACAATACAATACAATACAATAAAATACAATACAATGCAATGCAATACAATACAATACAATACAATACACTACAATACATAACGATGCAATGCAATACAATACAATACAATACAATACAATACACTACAATACAATACAATACAATACAATGCAATACAACACAATTCAATGCAATGCAATGCAATGCAATACAATACAATACAAAATGCGAGGGCGCACATGCATAATATGTGTACGTGTGTGTGTTGATGGATGCACGCGTGCGTTGAAGCATTCATAGATAAGAGTGTTTTGTGCGAACCGCCACAACGCTTTGGTTTTCTAAATCTAATAAAGAACCGATCGCAAATCTTAATCGTGTCGCCCACAAAGCGAAGACGTATTTATATGGTAAGATAAAATCTTCGGACTGAGTCAAAGCAATGCAAGAACGAGGATATCTGATAACCGCAATCGTAATCTTCAAACTGCTGAGGCGTCACCCGAATGCCAAGCGCAGGGAGCCAGTGGCGGCGCCAGGATTTCAGTTTTTTTGGGGGGGGGCTGAATCCAATCCTCGCGGAGGAAATTTCCCATTTCCACTCGCCAAAATTTCTGACGACCTTTCTTTAATCATTTGGTCGAAATCTCATGCAGCATATATTTCAGTTTAGGGGGAGGGGCTAATCATGGAAATATTTCATTTTTACTTGTAAACCAGCTCTGTCATTAGGTTATCAAGGCGACATAAAGAACCGTAATCGTAATCGTAATCGTAATCTCCAAATTTCTAAAGCACCAATCGAAAGCCAAGCGCGGGGCATGGGCTTATTCACGAGCGCTGCGTTGAGTCAAAAGGGTTGTACGAGAACGTCGAGGTTCCATTTAATGTAGATTACCCCCCCCCTTATGGGATGAAGACGAGAGACTTATGTAAAATAAAAGCAGTTTACAACCGTGCCAAATTAATAGTTGTTTATGGTTACAAACGGGATCCAGACAAATTTAATTTGCAAATCTAAGATATTGGCTTAACACTCACCAGAGGGCCAGAGAGTTCAAAGCTTAAATATTATTCTAAACAGAAAACGCGCCGAGTCGTTTATTCATTCATTCATTCGCTCATTCGTTCGTTCGTTCGTTCATTCGTTCATTTCAAGAAATTTTTATAAAGTCCCTTCAAGAGGCACACTCAGAGGTGCTCCCAGTTCAACCACGATGATACAAGTAGGTTTTAAAACACTGACGAGTCATTAGTCAACCATATAATTATAGGTAACAGGCGTATCTCCCACGGGATACTATTCCAAACAGATGAACCTACAACTGAGAAAACGCTGTCAGGTTGAGGTTCCAACACAAAGGACCAAAAGCATCAGAGGGGCTGTCGAAAGGTTGGCCTGAAGAAGGAGTTACCAGATGTCAGAGCAGCTGGTTGTATTTGAATTTGTATGTGCACTTGTAATAACGCCCCTTCAAGTTCTCCACTCAGAGGCGCTCCCAGCTACAGCGCAGACACTGAATCGGAGTCTTACGCCGAAGCGCCGAGCAATTGCGAGTGAAGGGCTTTGCCCAAAGTCCCGACGATGCGGCTTGAGGTGATTCGAACCTGCAAAACTTTCGACTGCAACGCAACGAACATACCCTCTCTCTGTCTCTCTGTCTCTCTGTCGCTCTCTGTCTCTCTGTCTCTCTCCTCTCTCTCTCTCTCTCTCTCACTCTCTCTCACTCTCTCTCTCTCTCTCTCTCTCTCTCTCTCTCTCTCTCTCTCTCTCTCTCTCTCTCTCTCTCTCTCTCTCTCTCTCTCTCTCTCTCTCTCTATCTCTATCTCTCTCTCTCTCTCTCTCTCTCTCTCACACTCTCTCTCTCTCTCTCTCTCTTCTCTCTCTCTCTCTCTCTCTCTCTCTCTCTCTCTCTTCTCTCTCTCTCCTTCTCTCTCTCTCAGTGGTCAGTAGTGAGTGTAATGTGCGGTCATAGAAAATGAGTGTATTGTTCAAGGTCCCTACGAGGCGGCGGCTTGATGTGGATTCGAACCTGCAAACCTCGGTCGGCAAGGCAACGAACGTATACCCACTACACCACAGAAGCTGTTGATGTTAATGCATGCGTCATATCGTCAAGAGGGCGCACCTAGTGACCTTATCATGCATCTGAAATGACCAATATATATATATATATATATATATATATATATATATATATATACATATACATATACATATATATACATGGAGAGGCTGAGTGTCTGCAATGACAGCCGACAACAATCCAGCCGATCACTCTCAGCTGTCACAGCGCTGTCGTCCTTTTAAGGACACTCCGCGCGGACGCCGGAATCTCGTTCAACGGACGACGAATGTGGGTCAAGCTGACACAGCTCTTCGGATGATAAGTGGATGGACAAACTAAGGAACGAAGAAGTGAACGAATCATTGATGAATGAATGAATGAATGGATGGATGAATTAATGAATGAGTGAACGAACGAACGAACGAACGAATGAATGATTGGCGACTGAATGCGTGAATGAACGCACGAACGAACGCACGAACGAACGCACGAACGCACGGACGAACGCACGAACGAACGCACGAACGCACGAACGAACGAACGAACGCACGCACGAACGAACGCACGAACGAACGCACGAACGAAAGAACGAACGAACGAACGAACGAACGAACGCACGAACGAACGCACGAACGCACGAACGAACGCACGAACGAACGCACGAACGCACGAACGAACGAACGCACGAACGAACGCACGAACGAACGCACGAACGAACGCACGAACGCACGAACGAACGAACGAACGAACGCACGAACGAACGCACGAACGAACGCACGAACGAACGCTCGAACGAACGCACGAACGAACGAACGAACGAATGAATGAACGAACGAACGAATGAATGAACGAATGAATGAACGAATGAACGAATGAATGAGTCGATCGGCAAATCAATCAAAGGAATGAATGGACGAATCGAACTAATGAATAAAAATTGAGATCGGTGAAGGAGGAATCTTTAAGTATAAAACTCAAAGTTTGTCCTTCTGTGTGTGGGATGCACCAATTTTGCCCGGAGGCCTACTCGGAAATTACAGCGATTCGTTTAAAAAAAATTTTTGCAATCGATTCTTACCCACATTTGGAGTTAAACGCCACTATTTTCGGCTGCCAATTCACTTTATAAGTCCCGAGATGTCAACATTTAAACTTGCACGCGATAAGCGATTCAAAATCCAGTCACGTTGATAAGGCCTCCATTGCCTACCAGAGAACTACAGCCAATGGCATTACGGTTTGAGGTCACGTGATATTTACTTCTATCGACAATATTTGCGAGGATTATTCTCGGCTTTTTTCTACTGATCCACACGAGAAAATCATAAAGATCGCCATCCAAAAATCTTTCCATATTTTAAATTTCGCTGTTATAAAAACGATATATTAGACACGGCATAATTATGTTCACTAAACTCATGACGTCATTATTTTGAGCTCAAATCTTAACGTCACATCTCGCCAAACCGCGTAGCAAAAATGTTGTGGACGTAAATAATGCGAATATAACTGCAAATAATCGGAATAAAAAAGCGTAGATTTAAAAAAATTTCCTTTATCTAAGTGGCAAAGAACAATTTATGAAAAAAGCACGTTGCGCTGAATGGTAGTATCTTTTCAGAAAAAGTCGTTTTTCTCAGTTACGTGTCGAATGGACTTAACGGGTTTTGCTCTTCGATTATCGACCAGACCTGTACACCTAGCGGAGAGGTTCGTTACTTCTCCTTAACGCGGGGGTCGATGGAAGGCGGGGTCAGAATGGTGAAGTCGGAACGGGGTCAGGCGTGGCTGGGGACAAAAACTTATATTTCCCGGGCAACGCCGGGTTATTCAGCTAGTAATGCCATAAGAACAAGTCGTCTAAACATGGCGTCACTGGTTTTGTATTTGCGTGGGTCTACCTACTTGTCCGTCTGTCTGTCCGTCCGTCCGTCGTCTGTCTGTCTGTCTTTCGTTCTGTCTGTCTGTCTGTCTGTCTGTCTATCTGTCTATTGGGCTCGGGCATTCGAACCGACTAGCCTATCTATTTATGTGTCGTGTCTATCTTCATGTCTGTTAATTTGTCTGTCTGCCTGTCTGTCTGTCTGTCTATAGCTGTGTCGGTCTTTCTGTCCATTCACTTGTGCGTGTGTATGTCTCTTCTTGCATCTGTCTGCTTGCACTTTTTCTTTCGCTATCTTTCTTTTCACCTCATAACTTCCAATATCTGATCCGCATTCCTCAGTGTTCCGTATCACCTCCTTGAAACGCCATTCCTTCTTTTCATCTCTACATCCAATTCCATTCCATTATCATCTAAACGGCGATCGGTTCGCTTGACCTCAACCGACGAACCGTCAAGCTTCATTTCGATTCGACTCTGACGCGCCAAGGACCTCGCCATATTATGTAATAGCTGCTGGAAAGTCGGATGTTGGCCGTACTGCACGCAGTTTCTTATACACCCGTTTTTAACATTAAAATTTTTCTATATATGCAATAAACCTGCTGAACATTAAAGGGGGTCCCTCCGATTCTCCCATGAGGCGTTGCCCTTGGTGTCCGCAGATTATCGACCGCAGACCGCCTTCGGACACCGCAGCCGCATAGTAGGCCATCCTTGTGGGATGAGGGCATTTATTGGTGTTTCGAAAAGTGCAAAAAGAGGAATGTTTTTTTTCATTGCCATAGTACAATTGGAATTTCTTCTGATATTTCGAAAATTTATCGTGATACATGTGCATTATTTATGCTTATCGTTACGCAGAGCTTAAAGTGTAGAAAAGGAAGTGCCTGGACGCTCCGTATACCTTTCCCTGCATGCTGTGCGGGCCAAATAAGTGACAGTACGGTGTTGAGATTTTAAAATAAGTGCCTGGACGCCGTCCACGACCGTCCAGGCACACTTTAATCCCTGTCGTTACGTCACTTCATATAATTAAAAAATGTTAATTCAGTGAATAGCTTCAATTGTTACGTCAAGTCAATCAAACAGCATGTCAATGAAAAATCATTAACACTAGAAAAGTGGGAGAACAAAGTAAATGCTTGTTGCCATAGATACGTGACTTCAATAATATGAAACACTTCTATTGTTAGGCTACGTATTATATAACAGAGAATGACGTCCATTTTTGTTGCGTCAAAATTCATATGCTCATGTCAAGACATGACGCCTACAGTAACTGTTACGTAAAATGCAGACTATTGATAACCTGGCAAGGAAAACATTTATCGTAATTACGCTGTACGAACCAATTCAGAAAGCCAGTGAATAAATATATTATGCATGTATATAGAGAGAGACAGAGAGACAGACAGACAGACAGAGATTGAGACAGAGACAGATACTGAGACAGAGAGACATAGAGAGACAGGGCAGAGAGACATAGAGACAAAGAGAGACATACAGAGAGACCTACAGAGACAGATACAGATACTGAGACAGAGAGACAGAGAGAGAGACAGAGAGACACAGAGAGACACAGACAGAGACAGATGCTGAGACAGAGAAAAAGAGACAGAGAGACACAGGGACACAGAGACAGAGACAGAGAGACAGAGAGAGAGAGACAGAGAGACACATAGAGACACAGACAGAGACAGATGCTGAGACAGAGAAAAAGAGACAGAGAGACACAGGGACACAGGGGACACAGAGACAGAGACAGAGACAGAGAGAGATCAGCGCGCATCGAAACAAACATCACCGGATCATGAATATTTAACGTTCAGCTAAAGGCGAACGAAACAAAAACTGGACGGCAGCGTACGTAAGAGTGACTGATGGGTCTTGGCATTTGAAATGAGATGCTACACGAAGAAGATCTTGCGGATCGGTTTAAACGCACAAAATAACAGCCACGAAAGCACGAAGCTGTGTCTCGTGCAACAGGGATGCCACTCGTAGCTTTTTCCACCCAGATCTAGGTTTTTCGGTCTTGTCTAGGTTTCTAGGCTTTTTTGGTCAGGATCTAGCTTTTTTCTCACGGCGGTTTTTTCGAGTTTTTACATATAAATTTATTTTTTTAAGGTGAAAATGCACAAAATATGTGAAAAAAATCGAACAGTTTGTGACTTTGGACCAAAAATCGTAAATTTTTGAGCAAAAGACTAAAAAAGGCCATTGGAAATTTTTCGGGAAGGTAAAGATAGCAAATTTTTATCATCGGACGATTTAAAAAGGGCGTCAGAAATGTCAAGCCGGAAAATTGGAAAAATCTATGTATTTTTCAGGGAAATTGTCAATCTAGCCTTTTCTAGCCCTTTTTAAGACCGGATCTGACCTTCTTTCAAAATCCAGAGTGACCTCCCTGTCATGCAACGAAAGCAAAGCTTAATTCTTTTGACACGCTTGTGGGATGGATGGCCCCGAAGTGGCTAAGCAGGTCGTATAATTAGCATGATTGATGGAAACGGGTCAGAGGTAATAGACGAAGTCACGAAGTAATGGATGGACGCAGTGGCGGCGCTAGGTGGAGGCTGGGGGGGCTAAGCCCCCCCCTACAGGAGGCTAAGCCCCCCCTAAAAAAATGGCCATTTTAATTATTTTACATAGAAAATCCACGATTTTTGGTCGATGACTAAAAAAAAAAAAAAAAAAGGTCGTCAGAGATTTTGGCGGCGAAAATGGAAAATTTTCCCGCGGGCTTCAGCCCCTCCGAAACTGAAATCCTGGCGCCGCCACTGGATGGACGAAGATCTTGGGGTCTGGCAATGGGCGGAGTTTGGTTTTCGGTGTTTTTTGGGGGGGGACTAAAAAAACTCGGTCCAGAACGTGCGGCGCTGAAATTGTTTCTCGTGTCGGCCCCAGAAAGTTGAATTTTTTTAGTCGTCAAGTTCAAATCTCGTGAAAATCACTAGGCCTATATATTCCCGGCCGAAGAAGTTGATGACCTTTTTTAGTCATATGGCTGAAAGTTCTTGGTGGGGGCTAAGCCCGAAAAAGATACAATTTACACGGCAAAAAACAAATTTTGGACTTCTTTGGGGGGTTAGCCCCTCTGACCCCTGATAAACTCCGCCCATGGGTCTGGCGGGCGCAAGACGAGAATGAATTTTCATTATTATTATTATTTTATTATTATCATTATCATTATTATTATTATTGTTATTAACTTCTTATACAGCGCATCTTCAACGTAAACTACTCAGAAGCGCTCCCAATCCAACGACGGCTAAACAAGGCAGTTTTTAAGCGAGAAAGGAACGCAGTGGTGTGACCTATAGGCACAAGGTGGAGTGCAACAGGGAACTCATAAGTAAAATTGGTGAGTATGCTGAACTTGCTAAATTTAGGGCACACCTATTATTAACCATCTAAGCCTATTATGACTTTGGCTTATTTTACTGTTCACTCATTACTTATAAACCCGATTACTTATTCACATCAATGAGGCAGACTTTGTTCAGTCGAACGAAGGGAGCGCAAATGACGAGAACTAAGAGTAGGGCTGTAACAGAGCTCACAAAGGTAGACAGGAGCAAGGCTTAGCATGCAGCGCCAGACTAGAGTAGAGATCCTATACTCAATTCGCTGCTTGAGTGGGAGCCAGAGCCAGTGGAGAACATCACGCCTGTAGCTACCGAAACTAAAAGCCCTTCAAAAAATGTATTGGACGTTGTTGCGAAGATTCGTGACATCTTAACACAAATAAACAATGTTTTTACTGCAATCTTTAAGTAGATTCATGACTTTGCTGTGGGGGACCGATATCGGTTTGGGTATACGACGCCCACCGTGTAACGCGGAGATAGCCAAGAACTTTCAAATTGGAATATTATGTTCAGGCCTTGCATTCTGTAAGCTTATGCATTGAGTGTTATAAGGCTCTATGTCCATTTTTTTGCGTGGGCCTTCTATAAAAAAATTCATAAAAATGCTTTCTCGTTTTACTCACAATCTTTTGCGATATACAATGTCACATATTAATTGGCAAATGAACTAAAACCTTTAGTTACATTTGTACTATTTTCATTATTCTTTCTGGGCTAAATTGGTGAACTTTCAACTTGGAATATCTCGGAATTGTACTTTTCGGACATATAGAGCCTTATAATTCTCAACCGACGAAGTGCCAGCCTTCCCCTAGAAGGCTTAGATGTTTACTGTGTATACGGTCCTTGACCGACTTTTTCGCCCACATCTTTCCTTCCGACTTGAATTAGCCCTCGCAGGGGAGGGGTCAACCACTCGGATCCTATTGTCGTCTCCACATTGTTCTTCGCTCACAATTATTGCCCATCGAATCAAGCGATGGTTAATGAACACTTAATGGAGCAGATGATAAAATTGTTCCTTTCATTGCGGTGCGCGTCATTAGTGCTTTGTGAGTTGTTGTCACCATTGCTGCTGTGGTCGTGTCCTCAGGCCAAGTTTTTTCAAGTTACATAAGTGAGTTTTTCTCTTATATCTACTCTTTTATCCACGCCTCGATTGGCACGACGAGTAAGTAATTTTGTTATTGTTGATGCTATTTTTGTTCATGTTGTTCCTGCTATAATTGTTTATGCTATTGTTGTTCATATTCCATGATACCGTTGTTCCATTGTTTCTGCCATTGTTGGTGATAACATCGCTGTTTCTATTGCTGTTGCATTTCTGGTTGCTATTCGTAGTGCCATTCCTCTGCTGTCGTTCTTCCTAATGTGGCTGCTATTTTTCTCATTGTTAATGTCATCGTGTCGTTGCTGCTATTGATGTTGTCGTTGCATGCTGCTGATGTCATTGTTGATATTGCTGTCGCTATTGTCGTTGCTAGTTCTCAAAGTTGTGTTGCCTTCGTAATAATGATTAAAATGGCCATTGTGTATTCGCTGACATTATTGTTACTGCTGCTGTGGAAATGAATTATGTTAACCTTGGCTGCACGAAGCATAACAACATTTTTCTAGGCAAAAAAAATAATTCACACTCAGGCATAATACTGTGACTGGATATCTTAAGCAACTAATGAAAATAATGCAGAGAAAAGTATCGCACTGGTGCAAGCGATGCTTAGATTGGCATTGATGACGGACTGAGTTCAGGATGTTTATTGCGTCTATTCGCCTATGCTGTTATAAGTTCCTGAAAGTCTATAAGCAGAGAGACTCAGTGTACGTAGATAAGAAATATCCTCTCCCTCTCCCTCTCCCTCTCCCTCTCCCTCTCCCTCTCCCTCTCCCTCTCCCTCTCCCTCTCCCTCTCCCTCTCCCTCTCCCTCTCCCTCTCCCTCGCCCTCTCTTTGTTTCTTTATGTCTCTCGCTGTCTCTGTTTCTATCTCTGTCTTTTTTTCTATTTATCTGCCGGTCTCTCTCGCTCTCGGTTTTTCTATGCCTCCCTCGTCTCTCTGTCTCTCTGTCTCTCTTTCTGTCTCTGTCTGTCTGTCTCTGTTTCTCTCTGTCTCTCTCTTTCTGTCTCTCTCTCTGCCTTTCTGTTTATGTATGTCTGGCTCTGTCTGTCTGCCTGTCTGTCTCTGTCTCTCTCTCTCTGCCTCTCTGACTCTCGTTCTATTTGTCTGTCTGTCTCTCTCTCTTTATCTCCATTGTTTCACTTCCATAATATTTATGCACGACGTGACTTTCGCTTTTACCCGTAGACTGATTGACACGTAGTAAGAGACGGACAGACGAACACAAAGCCACATACATCAAGACGACAATACATGCAGACAGTGATGAGCGGAAACGGAAAAAACGGGACTGCAAGAGAAAGGAGAGAGCGATTACATCCGGGAATTTATGACGTCTCCGGCGAATACGCTGGTTCCCTAGACTTCCTGTTTTCCGGACGACCTTCTTTACTGCCACCACCGGGCCCCAGGGAGACAGTCGAGGTCCCCCCCACTGCTCATCAAAGAGCATGCTCTTAAAAATCTTAGGATATCTTGCAGCATGCTAGACAATGCGTCTTTGAAACAATGGCTGTTGTGTATTGCCGTGTACTTGCTGATACAGAGAAGCTATTTCGAGTCCCAGTTAAAGATCACAAACTGCATCTTTCGGATGTTAAAAGTTGGTATACACGGCTTCAAAGAGCATGCTCTCAGCAATCCGTGGATATCTTGCGGCAGGCGGCTAGACCGTGCGTCCGTCAAACTTTCTGGTCTCATGATCAACAGCATTGGCTGGTGCATGTATTCACTGAGTGGCGTAGACAAGGGGGGTTTCGCGGGTTAGCCCCCCCTCCATTGACCTAGGAAAAAAGTTGTTTAAAGGTTATTTCTCCACTTAAATAAGAAAAAAACAATTGCTTATAGCAACAATTTTTTCTTACTTTATTCCCTTTGTAACTTTATTCCTTTTTATATATCGATATACTGTTGGGTTGGTGTCAGAAAGGGCATCCGGCCAGGCCATAACCCCCCCACATCATAATAAATTCCTGGCTACGCCTCTGTATGTATTGCCGTGTGTATGTGCTACTTACCAATACCGGGAAGCGATTTGTCCGTCGTATGAGATTAAAAACTACATCCATCGACTGCTAACAGTTGGTATATATATACACGGTCGAAATGGTTCGTAACTTATGTTTATCGCAATTTATTGCTGAAATGTCTCGGCTCCCGATATATAATAGTTCACAAGGCCGTAGCCAGGATTTGATTTCGGGGGGTGTTTCACCAATTTCCCTTCGCAAAAACCGGATAACCTTTTTTAATAATCGGGCGGAAATCTTCAAAAAAGTCACCAATCTCCCTTCCCAAAAACCTGATGACCTTTTCTTAGTCATCTGGCCGAAATCTTCAAATAATGTAACCAATTAATTCTGTTTTTTTCCATTTTTCCATTTCGGAGTGTGTTTTATGGTTTTATTTCATGGTTTTTACATCATGTCCTGGTAAATGCATTCCACTTTTTTCACATTTTCCATTTCGGGGGGTGTTCAAACACCCAAAACACCCCCTTAGCTACGGCCTTGATAGTTCAAGCCTGCACGGGGAGCCTACGCTTTGGGTCGCTCAGCCAATAGTGATGTCGGTGATGAAGGTTTTGGTAATGGTATAAGCTTCGACTACAACTCAACGGTGCTATATGCAAATCATAGGATGGCATCAGATATAGCAGAGTGGCATGCATTCTCTTGAGGTCATAAGATAAGAGCAGGGGGCTCGGTAGCGCAGTGGATAGCCGAGAGTTCGGACATGCTTATAGGCTGCTGTAAGCGCCGATTATAATTATTGCAGGCTGTCTGTTCTGTTAGTAGTTAAGTTTAATTACGATTACTGCATAACTTGTAAATGTAAAGCGCAGTGCATCATCATCGTCATCATCGTCGTTATCATCGTAGTCGTCGTCGTCATCGTCATCGTCGTCGTTATCATCGTCGTCGTCGTCGTCGTCATCGTCATCGTCATCGTCATCGTCACCGTCACCGTCACCGTCACCACCACCATCATCGTCATCATCATTATCTTCTTCTTCTTCTTCTTCTTCTTCTTCTTCTTCTTCTTCTTCTTCTTCTTCTTCTTCTTCTACTTCTTCTTTGTGAAAAAGTTAATAAAGTCAGTGGAGTCTTGAAACGAATATCAACTCGCCTGATTCCGTAAGCCACCACACGTGACTATGGCTCACGATAATGGTCTAATAAATTCATATAATATCCGGCATCTTCTGTCCGAACAACATCGTCTCTTAAGCAAGCCTCCACTGTTCCGCAATAGCAGCAAAAAAGCAGATCGTGATTGACTAAAATGAGACGAAACTAGAACTGCTTGCTTGCAGAGACCATATATATATATATTATATACATAATATATACCATATATATATATATATATATATATATATATATATATATATATATACTCGGAGTTCGCAGATCTACGTCGTAGCCAGGATTTCGTTTCGGAGATGTTTACTTGATGTTGAGGCTTTAAGCCGACAGGCCACCGAATCAAAAAAGCAGCTTCCATATCATATCATATAATAGGCCTATCATCATCACGACTAGATAGATCTATTGCACAATTTAAAATATATAATAACAATTTTTTATATTAATATTATTATTAATATTATTATTATTATTATTTTAATTGCAATTAAAACAATAATTATACAGGGTGGGCCAGCATAAATGTCCCGACTTTGCAGGCGTATAACTTCGCCAATTTTTAACATTTATTTATACTTGATGCATCAAATTAAAGGTATTTCACTCTAGTATTATCTCTAAAAAAGTCGAACTGATACTAGTTTAGGTTTTAATTATATACTTGGATCAGCGCTAGCTACCGTTTTTTGTCATTACTGACGCATTATGACGCCGTTTCCCGAGAAAATTCTATCGTTTTTTGCTAAAACGTGCGTAGACACGATCATTTTGGGTGTTTGTAGGGTCCCTACCATGAATATATTCTAATCGCAAAACCGTGTCCTTTCAATTTTGCCAACAGCCGTGCACTGCCATGCGCTGCTTCAGACGCTTGCACGCTGCCAGTCGTTTCTTTGCGTAAGAGCTGGAGAGTTCGTGGGACTTCTCGTCGACAAATTACTTTAACTTTAGGTCTATAATCTTTTCCAATACGCTATTCAGTGCTTCTAAGACGGCCTGTTTTGCGCTGAATTTGCATGCAGGGCCTGCCCTGGTCATTGTCTTGACTGCAGATGTACGCGGACACACGAGCAATGTTAGCGGATGTGAGCGCCGTGCGCTCCGATTCCCATGGTTTGCAAGTAGAAAGTCCTGTTTTATTAATTTTCCGTAGCAGATAATACAAGGTATTGTTTATTCCATCCTCTGTTAGAATATTCGTTAATCATTTCAAACGAATTAAATCCCTTACCAGTTCGTAAAATTAAGATCGAAACGCGATCATCGTCTGTCAACGGCGCCAGGTTGCGTCACAAATGACAGCAAAATATGGTAGCTAGCGCTGTTCCGGGCATATAATTAAAACCGAGACTAGTATCAGTTCGACTTTTTAGAGATAATACTAGAGTGAAATACCTTTAATTTGATGCATCAAGTATAAATAAATGTTAAAAATTGGCGAAGTTATACGCGTGCAAAGTCGGGACATTTATGCTGGCCCACCCTGTACATAGATTTAATGAATATGTTGAAATAAGAGCTTCAAAATTAAATCACCCCTAGTTCTTACTCTGTGGGTAAGCAAATGCATTACTTCACCAGTAGGGCGCGGTGGTGAAGTGGTGGCGTCGTTGCCTTGAAGCCGGAAGGTTCGAGGTTCGAATCCACCTCAAGTCGCCACGTAGGGACCTTGGGCAAGTCCTTCACTCGTAATTGCTCAGCGTTTCGGCGTGAAACTCCGAAGCAGTGTCCGCTCTGCAGTCGGGAGCGCCTCTGAGTAGCGTGCTAGGAGGGGCACTATAACAAGTGCACATACAAACAAATTTCAGTTCTATATCATTTGATTAGTTTTGGAGAGGGGAGGGTGTTCAAACGCCTCAAAACACCCCCGTAAATACGACCTTTACGCAGATAATATACAATTATACATACACAGTTGAATAAAACACAATGCTGCGTAAGTCGGCGTTCGGCCCTTACGAAATAATAATTAGCCCAAAGATAAATCAATTTATTCGGAGCTGCAGCGTCAAGTGACTGGTGGCCCGCAATGGTTGGTCGCATCTGGTCATGGCCAGACCCGGGTTAAGATTTTATCGGTCCGTAAGCCTCTGCGACGCCTGGAGAAGTGATTCTTCTCTCGTCGCCACGGGCCAACAGCTGAGCCCTGGACCTTCGAGGAGAATGGAGATATCCATCTAATGACCTTCCCAGATGATTTTCCGATCATCGAAGAAAGACGTATGGTTGAGTCTCGCGCGATACAGGTGGCGTATCACTTAATATAGGATTTATAGGACTTCTTGTGGTGTTAGCTTATGTATGGTAAGAAAAAAGAGACACTGGAATTGAGCCTTGAGGCAATGCCGGTATTAGCGAGATGTTTTGGATGCTTGAACAATGAACATCTCCCGAGATAAAGTGAGCTTAAAGTAAAATGAAATGATGCATCTACCCAAGGCCGTAGCCAGGATTTGATTTCGGGGGGTGTTTCTTCAGTTTCTTCAGTTTCCCGTCCGAAAATGGCCTCTTTTTAGTCATCCGAGCAAAATCTTCAAAAAATGTGACCAATTCATTCTATTTTTTCACATTTTTCATTTGCTCTTACAACGAACATTTCCCTTTTTCTTGTAGGGCCTACATGACAATGACAATAGTAATAAAAATAGTGATAATAATAATAGTGAAAATATCTATTATCTATCATTTTTCATTTGGGTTGAGGGTATATTTTCATGGTTTTATTTCATGGTTCTTTCATCATGTACTAGTAAATGCATTCTATTAATTTTTCCATTTTCCATTTCGGGGGTGTTCAAACACCCAAAACACACACACACACCCCTAGCTAAGGCCTTGCATTTACCAACACACGAAGTAAAAACTAAATCAGTTGATTCGGTTGCTTGTCGGCATGCTGAAGATCGAGTGAACACACTCCTCTCCCGCCCCCCAAAACAAATCCTGGCTACGGTCTTGCATTGAGGAACCCCAAAAGCAATGTCTTGAAGGCTGGACAATTTTCCATTGCGTGAAAGTTGCATATTACGGTTCTTTAAATAACTAATGTATAATGTCTGTAAAGCACGAGTGATATATGCGTCGATAACTTTCGTCGACCAGGCACTTTCGCAGGTCGTTTACCACTTTCTTGCTATTTATTATTTATTTATTATTATTTATTATTTATTTATGACTAATTATTGCTGTTATTTTTAGCAATTCAAATATCTACCGTTATAAGTGTTTATAATAAGTCTTATAATTATTATTCTTAGGATAACTTTTTATTATTATATTTGTTTCTATGATTATTACTTTTGCCTATCATTATCATATATTATCATTACAACGCTTTTATCATTATTATTATTTTTAAATTATTTCTTTTAATATTTTCAACAAACAGCATCCAAAACAGGAAGTACAATAAACTAAAAGAAGCAGTAGCTATTATCGCCAGCACCATCACCATCACCATCACCATCACCATCACCATCACCATCATCATCACCATCACCATCACCATCATCATCATCATCATCATCATCATCATCATCATCATCATCATCATCATCATCATCATCATCATCATCATCATCATCATCATCATCATCATCATCATCATCATCATCATCATCATCATCATCATCATCATCATCATCATCATCATCATCATCATCATCATCATCA
>OX457049.1:35003393-35100893 GCA_949752735.1 Lumbricus terrestris
TAGTTTTTAGCAAAATGTATACACTTTATACACTTTGAGCTTTTAGTTAGGCTACTAGGCATATCTGCATTTTTGAATTACATGAACTGCTATAAAAGCTATAACATACTATAAAAAAATCCTATTACATGATTATAATTATGTTTTTACTGTTTTAATAAATAATGCAATCATATTATAATTGAAAAAATAATGTTAATACAAATACTATTTTGCACAACTAAAATAATGGCTTCTCTCCAATGTTATCTTTCAAATTTCAGACAGTCAAATTTGGTCCTTGAACACTTAGTAAAGCAACATCATTATTAAGTGGGCTTACAATGTAGGACCTACATTGTATTTTATTGTATTGCATGTTGCTCTAAAAATTTATGTAACGCCTCTCTAGTGCACACTGATCACAGGCGCAAAACATATGTATGGCTGCCCAATTTTGGCAGCAATTCCTCCACTGAAACAGTAGAGTAATTTTGCTAAGAGGACAGCTTAAAATGCTGAAATTGCAATGCGGAAATCGCAAAAATTCCTTATGGGGAGGGGCACATTCCCTCCCCATACAAGGTCCCTTCTCGGCGATACACATGATTCGGCGATCGTGTGCTGGATGCTCGTTTGTCCCTCTCCAAACAAACCTTCATTCCCACACTAGAGGAGAGAATGCGCTAGATTGAATATATTGCATACATAGAGGAAGGCCGGTTGAGAAAAGGGGGGGAAGAAAGTGAATTGCGCCCGGTTGCTTAGGGGGGATAGAAGCCCCTGGTTCAAGCACAATATAATTTTCCTCAGATCCGAGAAAACATTCACGTTCCATAAACCTTGAATCGATCAGAAAACATAGAGAACTACTTCAAGCCCCTCGTCAGTCGTGTTGCGACGATAGTGTGTGACTGTCTTCTGTTGGTCGCCTGTTTCATGCCGTGATTCCGTGATTAAGATTCAGTGCCCGCGTTGGCACCAAGGCCGTCAAGGCCGTAGCCAGGATTTGATTTCGGAGGGTGTTTCTTGAGTTTCCCGTCCGAAAAACTGATGACTTCTTTTTTAGCCATCCGGCCGAAATCTTCAGAAAATGCCGACAATTCTATTTTTTTACATTTTCTATTTCGGAGGGTGTTTTGTGGTCTTATTTCATGTTTTTTTACATCATGTGCCCGTAAGTGCATTCTATTATTATTACATTTTTCATTTTGGTAGGTGTTCAAACACCCAAAACACCCCATAGCTACCGCCGTAGCCAGGGGGTGTTTTGGGTGTTTGAACACTCCACGAAATGCAAAAAGTAAAAAATAACATAATGCATTTACTAGCACATGATGTAAAACCATGAAATAAACCATGAAAACACTTTCCGAAATGAGAAAATTTGAAAAAATAGAACGAATTGATCTAGGTCATTACTTTTTTCGGGCGGGAAATGTGTGACATTCTCTGAAGATTTCGGTCGGATGACAAAAAAAAGGTCATCAGTTTTTCTCCGACGGAAAACTGAAGAAACGCCCCTGAAATCAAATCATGGCTACGGCCTTGCGCGTTGCAGTCGGGAGCGCTTCTGAGTAACAATCTTGATGGGACGCCATAACAAATGCACATACATACAAATATATTCATAGGCTACACATCCAATGTTTATGCATGCATGAAACACACTAAAATTATATAGGTCATCATGAAATTACTTTTATGGATAGTATACATCTCTCATGCTATGCCACCGTCAGTTGTGGGCAATTGCTCATGCGCTTCGCCGTGAAACCACGATTCAGTGTCCGCGTCGCAGTCGGGAGCGCATCTGAGTAGCAATCTTGATGGGGCGCTATAACAAATGCACATATATACAAATATATTCATAGGCTACACATCCAATGTTTATGCATGCATGAAACACACTAAAATTATATAGGTCATCATGAAATTACTTTTATGGATAGTATACATCTCTCATGCTATAGCTATATGCCACCGTCAGTTGTGGGCAATTGCTCATGCGCTTCGCCGTGAAACCACGATTCAGTGTCCGCGTCGCAGTCGGGAGCGCATCTGAGTAGCAATCTTGATGGGGCGCTATAACAAATGCACATATATACAAATATATTCATAGGCTACGCATCTAAAATTATATAGGTCATCATGAAATTACTTTTATGGACGATATACATCTCTCATGCTATGCTACCGTCAGTCGTAGCCTAGACTATTATACGTCTTCACAGAACTATCGAACTTGGACCGCGCGGAACTCGCGTTATTTCCCAACGGTCGCCTTATTCGAAGAACGACTCTCGCAAACTCATTTTCTTATTTCACAACCTCTTCTTCCTGCGTTTTCGTGTTATTGCGGTCTGAGCTTGAAATATTAATTTTAACGCCGAGCATAGGGACCTTCCTTTCTCCTTAATTGCATTTAGATTTAGTATGGCGTATATGTCCAACGAAGGTATACTAGCATAATAGGCTGTTGCCAAGAAGTCGTTTGTTGTCCACACTCATCACACACGCTCCTACTCACACACGCATGCACGCGCACATTCATGTAGGCTACACTCACAAAAGCTCCTTATGACTGCACACAACGCTCGTGATTGAATAGGTGCCCTTCACTTCTCTTTTGAGATTTAGCATTTTTACAATGGTGCAAACTCTATGTATTTGTTTTATTGAGTTCTTGCCGAGCCAGTTACAAATAAGAAATAATACAGAAAATCATAATAATTCAATCAAATTGGTGGAGGTCAGAAAGATGGGCAATGGTCAAGTATCTGCAAAGTATTCGAGAAAATGTAGTTCCTTTCCTCCTTAATCGGTAGTTCAAAACTGTGATGTCAAGGACGAAAACACTCAAAACTGAAAACATTGTTTTCTCGAAAATCCTAGTCTGATTTCGCTTCTTCTCCTCACCTCCCGTGTCATTTCGACTCTAAACATCATCCACATTGTTATAAGCCGTTTGTCTATCATCCTGCCTGTGTGCCTCTTCGGATCTTGACCGCTGCATGCCTTTCGATTTTGTCTCGATGCAAGCATCTGTGAATTAGCTGGTTCGCGTTTGTGGGCGTGGAAAAAGTTCCGAGTTTACGATAACGATTACGATAACGATTATGATTACGATTATGATAACGATTACAATAACGATTACAATAACGATTACGATAACGATTACGATAACGATTACGTTAACGATAACGATTAAGATTTTGGAGCTTTACGATTATGACCATTTTCTCAAATAATTTAGAGTTTTCAGGGGCATAATAATAATAATAATCATCGTTTATTGACATTCAATTTGACAGACCGCAGAATGATTACAGATGCAAGTTATACGAAATACGGCCAGCTTCGCACGACACGCAGGTCGGCTACAACAGGCTCGGTAGCTTAACACTAATGGCCTAAATGCTGGAACGCCCCTGGTCCGGCCAAGCCAGGAGTGGGAGGGGCGATCTTATTTTCAACAGACCCGAGGCAAACAACACAACAGAAAGCGCCACTGGCAGCTAACAGAAAATTCAAATACTTTTTTGCCCTGAGCGAGGCTTGAACACAGGCCGCGATAATGACTACTCAGTTTATCGAACAGCGCTCTCTCAACTGAGCTACCGACCCCAAATAATCAAATAATGATTTTGATGCGTATTGGACTTTACGACAACACCATAGCTTAGCTTGGATCTGTGTGACAGAGATCTATAAACGATGACAAAATGTGGATCAGTTACTATGATTATTATAAGCTCCAATCGCAATCGTGCACTCGGAGCTTCTACAGCGTCCACAAGATCAAAGTCACGGGCATGGGCGGAGACTTAGGGCGGACAGGGGAACGATCCCCCTCAATGGGTGTGGTTGGGGGACGGTCCATGCATTTGTCCCCTCCAAAGTCAGAAAAAAGGTCATCAACTTTTTTTACATAGAAAACCAGCCTAATCACAGGTGCTTATATCTAGACAAAATCGATAGACGGGGGTAGGGGGCGTGGTAAAGATTCGACGAATCAGGCAGGCTGACTTCAGACGGCTATCATGGTGAACGGTGTTTAGAGCTGCTGTAGCGTGGTAGGTAGGGGAAGTGGAAGAATGAGAATAGGATCTGTGGAAAAGCAATGTTTTTCAGTTTCGATACAGCGAGAGGTGAGGAAGATTTGTTGAGCGCGTTTAATGGCAGCGATGTAGTACTCGAGTCCGGGAAAAGACTCCAGTCCGACCCGAGACCGATTTTCCGCGGACTCGGACTGTCCGGACTCGGACTCGAAGCCCAGGACTCGAAATTTGACTCGATGACTCGGGTTCCGAGTCACGATATTGTCTCCCGATAAAATGACTTGCATGCTTGCTTACTATTCTAAAATTATTTTCGCATTAGCTATCAACGTTATTGGACCAGATATTTGTCGCAATCTCAGTGAAAGTTGGTTTTTCTATGACTTCCTGTTAGGGTATAGGCCTACGCAGTGATCGCTTTGTATCTTTCGTGATGATATTATTATGTTCGCTATTCTGCTCTGTTATCTCACGCAAAAAATAAACAGTGAAACAAAATATGGTGATTCATTGAATGAAAGACATTGAACGGAAGACGAAAATCGTCAGAGATAAGAAATAAGCCTATCTTAATTAAAGCCATAGCCACATAATATTATTATGTGGGGCGCGGTGGTGTAGTCGTGGGCTCGTTGCCTTGCAGTCGGAGTGTTGCAGGTTCGAATCCACCTCAAGCCACTGCGTAGGGAACTTGAGCAAGTCCTTCACTCGCAATTGTTCAAGAACTTCGGCGTGAAACTCCGATTAAGTGTCCGCGCTGTAGTCGGGAGCGCTTCTGAGTAGCAACCTTGAAGGGGCGCTATAACAAGTGCCCATAACACAAACGTACGTACGTGCATACGTGCGTGCGTGCATGCGTACGTACATACATACATACATAGGCGTAGGGGACATTTCGGAAGTGGGGAGCAAAATTTTTATTTTTGCCCGAAAAATCTGATGACTTTTTTTAGTCATCCGCCCTTTTGTTAGTCATTTCCTGTAAATCTTCATAAAAGTTATCTTTTTACTCTTATGTGCCCGAAAAAAATCCGCCTGTACCTGTTTGCCCGAACAAATTTCCAAATTTGTTTTCCCGTCCGTGCCTCTTTTGCCCGAAAAACACATTTGACCGAAATTTGGGGGGCATTTGCCCCCGTGGACCCCCGCTTCCTACGCCTATGCATACATAGATAAACACATACATACAGTGCTGTTGAAACTGTTGAAACTCTTCCGACATAATTATCAACATCCGAAGGGCATAAACTATTCTTAACCGACACGAATACCACATATCACAATCGACGATGATAATTATTTCTCAACGGGAAGAAATAAAGTATTGTTTTGAAGTAGTTGCTGAAAATCGGCCAGAAACCAAGTCAGAGAGATAGATAGGATGGAGGACCGTAAATAATATCCACGGGCAATGCGGTACCTGCTTCCTGCCATGGAATCCAGATAAGGTCTGAGAACCTCACGTGATTATGGTGTTGGAGTATGCGAGGCGGTCGATGATATGAGTTTGGAAGTGGGGGGGAGTCGCTTTGCCTGCGCATGCTGCTGTACCCTGGGGTTCTTCAGGGAGGGAGAGATTGCTGGTTGGGAGTAGATCACAAATCAATGCCAACGTATCATTAGGTCGGAGTCAGGTCTCGGTTGGAGAATGTATTTGTACGGAATGGTCGTTAAAAACTTATGTAGAGACACACAGGGACAACGAGCAAGATAAAACCAGCTAGACAGACAGACAGACGGACTCAGACAGGCAGACGGACAGACACATAGACAAGCAGACAAACAGACAGGCAGACGGACGGACGAACAGACAGACGAACAGACACATAGACAAGCAAACGCAAATAAATGAACATACAGACAGACAGATAGACAGACGGACAAATTGACACACACACAGACAGCTATATAGACAAAAAGCCAGACAGATAGACACACAGACACACAGACAGGCAGACAAGCAGGCAAACAGGCAAATAAACGAACATGCAGATAGATAGACAGACAAACAGACACGCAGACAAATAGACATAGAGAGAAATAAAGAGACAGACAGACAAGAAGGCAGATAGACAGGCAGACATTCAAACAGACATACACACAAACGGACAGCAAGACAGACAGGCAGACATAGACATTGATAGCAACTGAGAGACAAACTAATAGACTGACAGACAGAGGCAGAAACAGACTTACAGAGACAGAAAGTCTAGCTTTGGAGATACGCTTATTACCTCGGAATAAATCATAACAGTTTTATAGACACCTTAAGTACTTTTTTCCATCGCCTTGGTTGGACTGGGAGCGCATTCTGAGAAGGGTTCTTGAGGGAGCGCTATATAAATTCTTGAAATGAATGAACGAATGAATGAATAATTAGATAAAGGAAGGTAGAACCAAACTGACAGAGACAGAGACATAGCCAGACAGAGACACAGAAGCATGTACATCAGTCAATCAATCAATCAATCAATCAATCAGCCAGTCAGTCAGTCAATCAATCAATCATTCATTCATTCAATCAACCAATCAATAAATCAATCAATCAATACTTTACTGATCGACATGATACATGTACTTGCAATCATCAGATTATACATTCATGTACATTGGCGTCAATGCATGGATAAACCCAAAAGAACGTATTAAGGTTCCGCTAAGTAGGGTCACCCTAGACTTATCTGGAAGATTCTCCCCACCCCCTCCCGGCGGATCTGTTCCAGAATAGATTCGCCTCTCGAGAATACCTTCTGAAATAAAGTATCCTCCGTGGACGAAATAAAGTTATTACTCCTCCCCTCTTCAGCGTGAAATTCGTTGCAGTCGCATAAAATTTAAACTGTTAGCGTATAGGCCTACGTTGCTAAATTGTTTAACAGGAAAAATATATAATTAATGCATAAAAGAATTTCTTCCAATTTAGAGTTTCAGCCAGGCGGGACTCTGTTTCGGGGGAAACTTTGTACCGGAGGAAATCGGGGGGAGATTTTATATAATGGCACTGGTTGTGTTTTTTTTAAATGCGCTGATTCATGGCATAGACTAGAGGATCATGCAGATACTGGCTCATATCTATAAAAACGACCGCCTCAATCTGCTATAATGTTCACTTCTATAATGCTAGAGCAGACTTTCCACTGAAGAAACTGATACACAGAAAATTCTCTAGCAATGTTGGCCTACTATTCAGGAGACAACGTGGATATACAGCGGTACAATGAGAAAAAATCAGAGGAGCACAATAATCATATGACACATTTGTATGTATTAACGGAGATGGGCAAAGAGCATGTTGGCATTTGAGGGAGATTATAATAAGAGCTGCGCGTGGAGTGCGTGGAGTGCGGGTGGCAGTGTGGCAGGGCCATCAGGGGATTCATCTTCCTTTTTGCCGTCTCGTCAAGCGAGAGAGGTGCTTACAGGGACGATCAGGACTCGCATGAATATTTGACGAATCAGAGCGGGAATATCTGTGGACGTCGATGCAACGGTTGCAAATGCGAACGGTTGCTTGTGCAACGGTTGCCAATGAAACGGTTTGCTGATGGACTTGGGAATGCAGAAGCTGCTAATGCAACAGTTTTTTATTCAACGGTTGCTAATGCAAATGCTGCTGATCCAACGGTTGCCCACTCAATGGTTGCTGATGCAACAGGGAGAAAGACAACCACACATGCAGATATAGAGATAGAGATACAAAGACAGGTGTATGGGTACAAGAAAACATGGAAAAGAAACATGGTCAAAGACTGACACTGAAAAGCATGCACCCAAACTTAGTCGAACACAGAAGGGAAATAGACAGCTAGACAGATAGACAGACAGACAGACAGACAGACAGACAAATACAGAACAACAGAGAGGGAGAGACGGACATATATAGAAGACAGATATAAAAAAAGACAGGCAGACCTACGAGCAAAGGCAGAACGACAGAGAACGAGAGAGAACGAGACAGACAGACAGACGGACAGATAGATAGATGGATGGACAGATAGATAGACAGACAGAAAGACAGACAGACATAATTATAGACAGAGAAATGGACAGACAGATAGAGATATACAGAGCTTAAACGACAGTGACGTCACCCTTCAGCTGCCCTTCAAAACATATTTCCCTAAACGGGAAAAGTAGAATAGCTGCTTGTCCACAACCAACCACAACAACATTTAGCATCTGACTCTTGGGTCTCGCTTCTTCATCAATTGCTGCCAATGCATCTAATTGCCAATATCATACGTTTCGCTGACACATATTTGACAGCAGATGCCAGCATCTTACGTTATATGAAGGCCAAATCATATGCCCGGCTGTTCACACAGATTTCTTTCTAACATAATACTCAGTGGCGGCGCCAGGATTTCAGTTTCGGGGGGGGGGGGGCTGAAGCCCGCGGCAAAATTTGACATTTCCATCCGCAAAAATTTCGGACGACCTTTTATTTTTTATTTTTTATTTTTTTAGTCATTGAAAAAATCTCATGAAAATTTTCCATTTTCGCCGCCAAAATTTCTGGCGATCTTTTTTTAGTCATCAGTTGAAAATCGTGAATATTTCTATGTAAAATAATTCAGATGGCCATTTTTTAGGGGGGCTGAGCCTCTTGTAGGGGGGGGGGGGGCTTAGTCCCCCCAGCCCTCTCCCTAGCGCCGCCACTGATAATACTTGTATTCGCCAAGGACGTTTTGTAGACATGTCATTCCATGTCACGATCAAGGCAGCCAAATTAAAAAATGGATCAATTGATATCTCCACCAATTTCATCATCGTCGTCGTCGTCGTTGTCATAATCATCATCACCATCATCATCATCGTCAGCAGCAGCGGCAGCAGCTTTTCGGACACACGACGAGTATTACTGATAAATAACCCCAAACCCTGCTTTTGTTATTAAGTCTTTGGAAGCGAGGTGAAACACGGGGAACGATTGTGGTGAGGCGGGGTATGACATACCCCAAAACATGTTTTCACTTGCAGGTCGCGGTATAAAATGTTTTAACAAGCAATGTTATTTGTCAGCTAACCCATTCTTTTATGAGCAATAATTATAATATAATTATGACATAATTATCAATATAATCATCAGCTAAACTGGCGATTAATTATGAGGAGCAATTAACAGTCTTCAATCCTTATTGAAATGTCCAGCAGGTGAACTAATTACCACCCGATAATTTTAGGCCTATCGGGCTCTTAGCACGTGCAATTTGGAAGTCTCATTCGCAGCATTATCAAATGCACGAATAGCTAATTATTTCAAGTGCAACATAGAATGTTTTAGTCACCATTCTCGTCAGCCTTCTCAGCGCTGAGTATGTACACACACTACAAGAGTGTACACACTCGCTTGATGCACAGATGATCAACATGCATACGAAAAAGTACAATTTCATTTTAATATGGAGCAAAATATAAAAATAAACTGTTCGTTCAAAATACCTTAAATCGCGTGGTAATGAGTCCGTATTTCATATTCCCAAGTGCAAAAAAAAATAATCCAAGTTAGTTCCACGTTTTTCGCTAAAACCGTAACGTAGAATAGCCATGGGTGTGTCATAACCACCTCAACTCCAAGTGGTTAAAGCAGATCCGCACGTGGGCCAATAACAGTTCTATGACAGTAAACCTATTATAGCAACAGTCAATTGTACCCCGAGTTTAGTACTCCAGCTAAAAGAGTTTCTCAAGTAGACCAATATTATTATAGTCCAATACATTTCTATAAACAGTATCGTAACAGCCAATAATTGTCCTAGTGCTCTATGGCTATTACAACCTAAACAGCATGTAATGAAATATTCCCGAAATACCCTTGTCTGAACCTCGACGCGTACTACTCATAAATACACCCCTCCCATAACCCTACTTTGGTATTTAATAAGGCAGAATTGCTATTGGACCAATACATTTCTATAACAGTGTTGTAACACCCATTTATATCCCGAGTGCTTAGCAGTAATTGCAGACGAGACAGATCAATTAATCCACCTTCTCGAGAGCCAACAATATCTGCCATTTATTGGCTGATGCTTTATGGTGTGGATAAGCACTACTATTATAGACAGACAATTTATCTGTTTAACGCTGAACAGAGGTTGTTAACTCTCGCATGTCATTATGAGCAGGTAGCTCGGAAATAGCGCAGCCGCCGCCTGAGTGGGTGGGTGAGTAGGTATACGTGTGGGTGGGTAAGTGGGTGGGTGAGTGGGTATACGTGTGGGTGGGTAAGTGGGTGGGTGAATGGGTATACGAGTGGGTGGGTGAGTGGGTGAGTGGGTATACGAGTGGGTGGGTGAGTGGGTATACGAGTGGGTGGGTGGGTATACGAGTGGGTGGGTAAGTGGGTGAGTGGATAGACGAGTGGTTGTTTGAGTGGGTGAGGGTGTTGATGGGTGAGTGGGTAATCTTTCTTGGTGGTTGGCTGGGTGGTGAGTGAATTAGAGAATGAATGAGTTAGTGAGTGCGTGGTTGGGTGAGTAGCCTACAGTGAGTAGGTAGGCGAATGAGTGGAAGAATTGATGGATGGATGTAAATGTAAATGTTATCGCATATTTATATAGCGGCTGTCTTATGGCCTCGACCCTGAGGGTGAGATCCTTCACCACCGCTACTCCACGTTTATATTGCGACCGAGCCACCCGCAGTAAAGATCCGAGAAATTAATATCTGATAAACCGACCGACCGGGAATCGAACCCGGGCCGCCGGCGTGGCGAGCGGGCTACCAACCCACTCGGCCACCGAGGATCTGATGGATAGATGGATAGATGGATGAATGGGTGAATGCACACCGTATATGAATGGATGGATGGATGGACAGATGTACGAATGGATGTATGAATGAAAGGTTGGATGTGCATATGGATGGATAGATGGATGTATAATCGCATGAACTACAACTTCGCAGATATTCGAGCCTCTTCTGCAGTGTGGTGGGCCCACTGGACTGGAATGGACTCACACAGGAGCTATAGTCTGCTTCCTGGGGCTCTTACTGAAGCATTCTTATTCAGCTCAAAAAGTACTATAATAGAGGTGGTATCGCTTCTGTGTAGTCCCATAGAATAGACAGTTAGACACTCTATAAATTCTTGAATGAATATGACTAATAGATGGATTGATTGACTGACTGACTGACTGACTGACTGATTGATTGATTGATTGATTGATTGATTGATGGATGGATGGATGGATGGATGGATGGATGGATGGATGGATGGATGGATGGATGGATGGATGGATGGGATGGGATGGATGGATGGGTCGGTGATGAACAGAGGGGTGTTCTGACGGACGGACGGACGGACGGATGGATGATTCGACTGCTCGATATAAAATTATTGTGAGGGCGAATGTGGCATTCGTCGAGGGTTTGGATGAATGACATAACACACGGATTATTGTGCCACAGAATTTCTTAGAATGTTACATTTAGACAGGTTTCTTATACTCTCCCTTTGGTATAATCATTCATGACACGTGTCTCATTCACTCATGTATGTCCCTATCATGTCTGTACAAGAAAAGAGAAGCAGTGGTCTTTTTTTATTAGCGGGCATGATAGAAACACGAGTTCCAGGTTAGCTGCCTGTATTTTTCCGGGGGGGGGGCGGTGTGACATTGGCCCTGGTCACAGGGGATCTGCAGTGACATGGCGGGTGACAGCAATCACTTAGAAGTCTTTTAGCGAAGATCGGGCATAGGTTTTTTCACCAACTCTTTGTTAGATTGAGGCTGCAGACAAGAGCTGTCAGGCAAGGTATCATAGCCTCTGTGTATTCACGTCTCCTGGTGCATATAAACCGATCCCCTTGTTGCTGTTCTTGCATGTAGCTTATTGTAGGCCTATACGTGAAAGACTCGTCACTCTGGGTGCTGTGGCTAGTCTAGACTCTCCAGTTCAATGTCTAAACATCAGGGTGTAGTGTGTACACATACTATTAGGATAAGTATTTGCTAAAATTTTAAGTGGACGTTCTTCTAAGTAGCTTTTTTTACTGGTTTTGGTGAAAGGAGTATCAGTGTTAAATTGCAAAGTGTTGAATGTTATGAGAAGGCGACTATCATTACTACAACCACGAAAACCACCGCCACCACTGCAACTACTACTACTACTCCTGCTGCTGCTGCTACTACTACCACTACTGCTACTGCTACTACTTGTACTTCTATACTGCTATTACTGCTATATACTACTACTACTGCTGCTGCTGCTGCTGCTGCTGCTACTGCTACTGCTACTATCACTACTACTACGACGACGACGACGACTACTACTACTACTTCTACTACTATGTGGCGTTTCAGCCACAGGACAATGTTCGTTACGAGAAACTCCGACCGGCTGCCTTGTTAAACTGAGCTGGAAACAAGGCCGGAGCAACGGTTACGCTCTTAAAAGCAGCCAAACCGTGTATTTAGACTCATTATAGGTAAGGCATAATTTCCCCTAGCAGAAATGCGCTACGAAAATATGCGCTATTAAAGCGCGACCACTGCGCTATAGAGCGCGACCGTTAGTGTAATGCCTGTGAGACACAGCTGGAAGCAGGCGAGAGTGAAGATGAGGCATTTATAGCCAAATCGCTTATGGAACGCTCCTAGGTAGTTTAGTACCCGTAGAATAATTAATTTTCTGGCCGTCCAATAATCTTAATTTAAGGCGTAGGTTACGGAGAAGTCGTTTAGGAAGCGATAGAAAGAAACCCGGTGACGATCGGACAAGAACTGGATTTTTGGTGAATTAATAACGGTTTTTCTATACGGAAGACCGATTGTTGATTTTATGCCAAACCATAGTGTGCAAACAACGATATTCCGGTGGAATAAAGCCTGCCACACGGTGTTCTGCTATATACGTGGAGTAGTGGCGATTACTCCATGGTCAATGAGCATCAACTCTGTTCTTCTCATTGATCTCTACGCAGCCCAGACACGTTGAATTGACATTGCTACGTTGGTTTGTTGGTGTCCAAACGATTCCTGGTGAATTTGAAGAGAAATATTGTGTTTTGAGCGAATCCGCACCCGCGGAGGTTATACGTTACCTGCGGTGACGATCGAGCGGCGGCCGACTGGGCATCGCCCCGCTACGACGCGCCAGGGAGAGTTGGTGGTGGCTCATCCCGTATGACTTGTGACTGTCTCCTGGCATTTAGGCCGTGTTGAAAATCAGACCCGCTGAGTGCTTGCAGCGTTAAAGAAAGCAGTTTTACCGCACCGACTGATCGAGGCTCCGGCGTGTGTAGGACTCGGCCCCCTATCCGCCACGAGCCCGTCAGCTCATCATACATATTGTACCGAATTCTACGCCTGGAGGCAAGCGAGTGACTTTGTGCACTAATCCTCGGTGAACCCGGAGAGACAAATGACTCGGTGATTGCTACTGTGACTGGTTTAGCTTCTTTAGAGTCCTCCGCCTGAGGCTGAGAAAGTCTGATCCACGTCTCTTAAAAGTGTTTGACAATCGTTACCCTTGGCGGCCCGCGTCGGTTAATCTGCACGGCCGGCCTAGGCGAGCGCGCAACCGTAGATAAGCGGTAAGGCCTCGTCTGTTGAATTTGAGTCACCTGGACCTTCGCAGTTATCAGACCAACGACTCCTCGCTCGTGTCGATTCAGCATGACGGTATAGAACGCCAGGAGAGGTTCTCGGCATATAACATAGCGTATACATTTCGACCCAGCATCTGCTGCTGAGCGACGGGTCCGGTCTCGTAGGACTCAGCCCCCTACGGACCTCGGCCACGCCAGCGAGCGCCTCGCCGGCTGTGCGGTTAAAATATACGGGTTAGGGTGAAACCCGCCAAGTTACAGAGACGCTTCGGCTCTACGGTCCGGAGAAGAATACTGGTTACCTTTCTGCCTACGATCGGAAAGCGGTGTTGGTGACTGCATTGAAAGCTTCCACACCGTCTGGCGCATCTCGCTTGGACACCGTCCGCCCCGGACGTGCCGTCATCCAGTGTCGCGGGCGCTGCCCGGACAATCGACGCCTCGTGCGCTCAGTGGATATTTCGTCATTCCAGCTTGGCTGTGAACTTTGATTCGGATTCAGTGGTACCTTGAAAGCAATACACCGTGTTCGTCGGTTGTTGGTTTGCTTCGGACCGCGCGTTGGATTGAGGGCTCAGAGTTCGTCGCGCCTTCTATTCCCCGCGTGGCCGACCGCCAGCAACGAGTTTTCGGGCGACGCACATTCTGCCTTGGCGGATCGTGTAAAACCCATTGCCGTTGAATACACTCGGGTGAGTGACATACTGAAGAAGAGTGCAAAGAAATACCGTGATACCTATATCTTGCCGCCGGCGAGATCTAACGATAAGTTTACCCGTAAGCAGCCGGGTAGAGGCGACAGTAAGTAAGGGCGCAGCTCCCTTAATTTCTGTCAAGCGTAGTGGACCAGAACGCAGTTCGACCGGGCCCTATCCCCGGTCGACGCGTAATTTACAGTTTCAAAGCGAATTTGAGGGTAAAGTGTGCCTTGGTGACTCTTCGGCGAGGGGTCGGTTCAGCTCCCGCAGAGGCATCGACTCCGGGTCCTGGTGTCGCCAAGTGTCATACTCGGTGGAATTTCACGTTACGAGTCTGCAAAGTGCATCAGATTGTGCGGCGCATACGATTTGCCCGTGAAAGTGTCAAGAGAACTGGTCTAGCTCGCCGCGTTGGGAAGCTAGAGGCATATTTGTGATTTCATCGGCGCCCGCCGAAGAGACCGAGCGTTCGCCGTGACGAAGCTCGCGCTCACCGGAGAGATTTGCCACCCGTTGTCCGATTCGTCCAATCTCGGTGTCGGATTGTTCGTCTCATTGAGAGAAACATCTTACCTGTGGAGACCTAGTCAGTGACGGCTACGGTTTCGACGGTAGAGGTGCGCAAACTTGGTTTCCCGGTCTCCCGCGTAACATCGCAGAGACCAGCATCGAAGACCAGCATCGCTAGGCCAGCGACGGCCGGCAACTAAAGTATCAGCGTGAATAACTTTGTATCCTGTGATCGGATCGCTTCGAACTAAGCGACAACCTCGTTCATCTTGACGAGTAGAAGACTTTTCCTGTTGAGAGTTTGTCAGCATCTGTTACGGTTACGGCGGTATAGTCTGGAGGAAGCGCCTCGCGCGTGAAAAGGACTTAGCCGACGAGAAACTTGATTCTGCCGTCTTTCGCCTGGTGCAGCGAAGACCGGCAGCGAACGTCCCGGTCTCCGAGAAACTTTGCCATCTGTCGTCCGATTCGTTCAATCTTGGTGTCCTATTGTTCGTCTCGACGAGGTGAATACTTTACCTGTGAAGAGTTAGTCAGTGACGGTTACGGCTTCAACGGTAGAAGCGCGCAAACTTGTTTTCCCCCGGCCTTCGCCTAGCGAGTACAGGCCAGCAACGCAAGACCGAGCGACCGCGAGAGAGGTCGAAGTTTACCGGACAACTTTGTCAATCCTGGTCCAATCTACATAAACTTGGTGTCAAACTGTTCGTCTGGTCTGTGCGAACATCTTACCTGTTGAGAGTTAACGAGTGTGAGTGAGTGTATAGACGGTATTAACTCGCGAAGAGTTTCTCACGGTCTTTGGCCGAACGCACGTTTTCCCTCGCGTACGGCCAGCGGCGCCGCCCCAGCGAGCGACCGCCCCCGTACAGGTCTGTGTTGGAGACCCGCGACTCCATACGTTCGCGATTGTATGAAAGTGTAAACTTGGCTCTTTCGAATATCTTTACTTTCACCTACTGGTCTTTGCGTCGACCGAGTAGCAGGGTCGTGAGTGTTCGCTTAGCCATACCGGCTGTATTTGTACGTGTGGGTTGTAGTCCACGGTAGACCGGGCCATCCACCGGTCGAGAGTGCATAACTTTGTAAAGATCGTACCACAAATTACAAAGTTGGTGTCAGATTGAACGTCACGCCGAGTTCTATCTTGTATACGTGTGAGCGAGTTACCTGTTCCTCGGGAAGGGCTTCGGAAAGCGATTCATTGGCCGTCGCCCGTGTATTTCCCTTGTATTACGTATCTTTGTCCGTTCTTGTCCGATCTAGTCGATCTTGGTGTCGTTCTGCTCAGCGCACCAAGACGACCGTGACTGTAACGCCAGTGTGAGAGTATCCTTGGTGGATCAAACGGTGAAGGCTCGACAAGCTTTACTTCGCCGAAACTACGGTTTTCCCTGCCAGGTCGAGGAATTCGTAGTCGCAAAGTTAGGGTTAAACGTAGCTGCCCTAACCGCTCCCTGTAGTTTACGCAGCGTGTCCCGGTTCCATAAGTCATAAGTTAATTTAGTTAAGGAAGTTGTGTATCCCTTAGCTAATTTTTAAGCCCCCTATACGGGGGCGATGCTGGTCTGTTGACAGTAAACGCGACTCAGAAGCGATACAAAAGTCAGTTACCGTTGGCGCCTGTTGCGGCGAAAGAGTCGACAGTCCCGAGTACGAGTGTGCGCCTTTCTTTTGGGATAGCGCGGAGTTGAGAGAGAAACAAGTACGCGAGCGCCTGGCAAGCGCCGTATTCCTGGTTACGGTTAACTTCGCTGTTGCGCGAATCGTGAAATAGTTTCGCGTCCCAGCGAACTATACGGGTGGTCTCCCTAAAGGCCTGGTACCAGAAAAACATATACAGAGAATTTTGACTGTCCTGTAGCGGACAAGGGACAATGGTAGTGGCACAATATCGGTTAGGGTTGAATCCCCTAGAGTGGAGTTGGTGTCGCCTTCTATGGCCGGCCTCATGGCAGCGCCAGGTATTACCTGTTAGAAGTGACGGCGCGTCGGCAACTCGATGTAACATGGTGCGAAAGAGAACAGATCATGCGGAGAAGAAAGCGAAGTTGGCTGCCGTGAAAAGGAGCTCTAAGCGAGGGTCCTCTGCCCGAAGAGTGAACCCTGTTTCGAGGATTGGCCATCCTGGAGCTCGGGACGTTACCCCCAAGGTGACCGAGAGCGGGGCAGCGTCAGGATCCGACGCTACCGAGCTGTATACCTTGTTCCGGGCCTCTTTGCCGAGACGTTCTTCTCCAGTGGCACAGATGCGGGTAGAGGAGATGACTGATGAGTCAGATTACGAGGCAAGGCACCGTGTTGCCAGCGAGCGGGCCGATGAGCGTTACAACTACTTCTACTAATACTATACTAATACTACAACGACAACAACAACTATATACTACTACTACACCCGCCACTACAATTACGGCTACTACTACCACATCCACTACCACTACCTCTACCACAACTGCTGATATTATTTTAAATTATTGGTGTTGTTATTATTATTATTATTATTATTATTATTATTATTATTATTATTATTATTATTATTATTATTATTATTATTATTATTATTATTATTATTATTATTATTATTATTATACACCTTAAGAATCAGGAATGAACAGTTAATAAGATGGCAGTGGCTGCTTTTCGAATGTGCCCCTGCAGGCAACAGCGTTGAATCGCTGGATGCAGACAGAAAACCGTTGGAATAGGTAAGTTGTCTCTTTATGGTCTCCGGTGATTCGTGTCAGCAGGCGCCCCAAATCTTTAAGTAGCTTCATTCCCTCAATGTTGATGGGCCCCATGGTCTAGAAGGCCAGCGGAACAAAGAGATAAGTGGCAGTAAGATGGTTGTATTTGTCGACCTTCCTCGTAGCCGCCACTTCCGCTGCCGCACCAGCAGACAAGGATGTCGCAGGGATGTAAGAAGGAGCTACAGTGTCGATCACCGTGGCGTCCCATACGAGGTTTCGGCCTTTATACCAAGGAATCAGCGTAAGACCATCCGGACGTCTGCCATCAGATCTAGAGAGACCGGGTGGTTCCTTGATATTTGGGAATCCCGCTCGTGTGAGACTCCGGCTGAATAGATCGTTTAATGTGGCGTGTCTTGCGATCCGTCCCGGTCCAAGGCCACAGGAAAGACCATGAGCTCCATTTGCTGTCACTCGAGCTCCGCATATTATTATTATTATTATTATTATTATTATTATTATTATTATTATTATTATTATTATTATTATTATTATTATTATTATTATTATTATTATTATTATTATTTTTATTATTATTATTATTATTTTTATTATTATTATTATTATTATTATTATTATTATTATTATTATTATTATTATTATTATTGTTATTATCGTTTGTCTGTCTATCTCTGTCTGTGTTTGTGTCTGTCTGTGTCTGTCTGTGCCTGTCTGTCTGTCTCGTCGCCCTGCAACTTGTGTCCTTCTGCCCCTCATGGTATCTGGTCGCAGATGTCAGGAAGTCAATCGGTCACACCCCGCAACATGCGACCAATGGAATTTCGAGATTACCTGCACGAGCAGAGGATAAAGTCCTCCATCATTACTCGTCGACATAATTGCTTGGATCTACCAGGTCGTATAAATCGTTCTTTCCGATTCGAACCCAAATCGCTTAACGAGAACATTACCCAATCGACCGTTCGAATCGGTAAGGCCTAACATATACATGTAGATGGACCCACGATTAATTAATAGTCGAATTTTGCCGTCGGACGTATTAGCAATTATATTATATGATTTGAATTTCCGGGTGTAGTGTCGGTCCAAAACACCATCTGGGTTTTAGCTATGGATGGACGGACGGACGGACGGACGGACGGACGGACGGACGGACGGACGGACGGACGGACGGACGGACGGACGGACGGACGGACGGACGGAGGGACGGAGGGACGGACGGACGGACGGACGGACGGACGGGCGGGCGGGCGGGCGGGCGGACGGACGGACGGACGGACGGACGGACGGACGGACGGACGGACGGACGGACGGGCGGACGGACGGACGGACGGGCGGACGGGCGGGCGGACGGACGGACGGACGGACGGGCGGACGGACGGACGGACGGAGGGGCGGACGGACGGACGGACGGACGGACGGCGGACGGACGGACGGACGGACGGACGGACGGGCGGGCGGGCGGGCGGGCGGGCGGGCGGGCGGACCGACGGACGGACGGGCGGATGGACGGACGGACGGACCGACGGACGGACGGGCGGGCGGGCGGGCGGACGGGCGGGCGGGCGGGTGGACGGACGGAAGGACGGAAGGACGGATGGATGGATGGATGCGGACCATTACAATGAATGATGTCCTTGTCAGTCGCTGTTTATAGGATGAACGGCGGAAAGCTATTATTCCAGCCAATGCATTATTCTCGTGATGTGGAAAACGACTTTTTACGGCAAGAGTATTTTATGCGTTGTATTGTATAATGTATAATGTATATTGTATAATGTATAATGTATGAGATCGATAGCGTTGAGAGATCATATGAAGTAGAAGCAGAACAGAGGCTGGAGATTAAAGATATACATGTATGGCGGAGACTGTCGTTATGTAGAGATATGTGTTAGAGGCAAGTTGTTTGATGTTTTAATACATGTAGGTGTTGTGCGATGTATCTATGTATCTATGTAAGTATGTATGTATGTATTTATGTGTAAATTATTATAATTATTATATTATTATATTATATTATTATAGAAAATTCTCTGTCATGCATACTTGAACATTGTATAATAGAATATCACATGCAGTCAGGGCTGAACTGGTAAATTTTGAGGTGAGTAAGCTTACACGCTGGCCGGAAGAAAAATCGACTTTTTTGGCAAACAAGATAATTATGAGTTGTTCGATTAATTGATTGCTTAGTCAAGGATAGTTATGCATTGTTCGACTAATAAAGAATCGAATCTTCGATTCTCTGCCCACCTTGGGTTCATTAAAATCGAATTTCCCCATCTCGGCTGGTTTCCAAAGTCAGCCACAGTACAAGACATCAGCTATACATGCGGAGGCGTTAAAAATTAGAGATGAAGCAATGAAGCGACAACAGACACCTCACAATATGAAGCTCATAACGGAACGACGGAAGTATATACATGTAGAAGGAAGGCAATCTCATTCGCACGACAAAACGAGCAACATAGGAAGCCGCATCTATTGTATTTGGGCCGACGAACAAAAAAGTTAGTCTATACAGTAATAGCGGCGATGCATCGAACCATCCCTATCAGTAGAGGCGCTAGGGGTCCTAGGGGAGCTAATCCCCCCCAAAAAAGCCATCCATTTTTTCTACATGTAAAAATGATAATTTCATTGCTCAGCTCCCCCTATAAAAACTAAAAACCACATGCAGGAGATTTCGGCCGAATGACTAAAAAAGACCGTCAGAAATGTTTGCGGCTGAAAACGGAATATTTTCCTGACATTTCGACCAAATGGCTAAAAAAAGGTCGTCAGCAATTTTGTCGGCCGGAATGGAAAATTTTCCGCGGGAATTCAGCTCCCCCGAAACTGAAATCCTGGCGCCGCCACTGATCCCTATTCACGCTGGCGATGAATTCTGACGATATTATTATTATCAAAAGCCTCGCCAACGTCATCAACACCTTTGGCGGTGAGAAAACAATAGCTTTTAATTACTGGCGAGCAGTGGTGTAGTCCTAAAAAATGAAGTGGGGGGACGCCTGGAAATTGAAGTGGGGGGACGCCATGGAAATTGAAGTAGAAACTGTAGCAAAAAGTGCAATCTTGCAAGAATTTTGCAAAAAAGTGGGGGGACGGAGTCCCCCCGCGTCCCCGCCCCACTACACCACTGCTGGCGAGTTAATTACACATCTCGTAGTTATAAGTCAAAGAATGAACGTCACAAGAAAGGAAGGAGTGATCGGGTTGGAGGAAGGACGGACGATGGAGAGGAGACGGAAATAACAACAGTTCTGCTGTTTCGCTATTATATTCCTGAAACCGACGCTTGTAAAAATCCAATCAAAAAGCGATAACATGGCAGTGAGTCATCTTCTCGAAGAGCGCCAGGACACGGCAGAGGAGATGGCAGAGTATATACATAGGCGTACGAGGCGGGGGTCCAGGGGGGGCAAATGCCCCCCCAAATTTCGGGCAAATGTGTTTTTCGGGCAAAAGAGGTTTGGACGGGCAAAAAAATTTCGGAGATTTTTTTCGGGCAAAACAGGTACGGGAGGGAATTTTCGGGCACGCAGGGGTAAAAAAAGAAATTGGACGTAAGAATTTAGAATTTTGGGCGGATGACTAAAAAAAAAAAAAAAAAAAAAAAAAAAAAAAAAAAAAAAGGTCGTCAGATTTTTCGGACGGGAAAATCTGAAAAATTTTGGGCGGATGACTAAAAAAAAAAAAGTCGTCAGATTTTTCGGGCAAAATTTTTTTCTGCCCCCCCACTACCAAAATGTCCCGTACGCCTATGAGTATATATATATATATATATATATATATATAGGCTATATATATATAGCATATATAATTATATATATATATAGTTTCAGAAAATATAAAATTACAAGCGGAACCGAATAAATTATATATATATATATATATATATATATATATATATATACGGGCTTTAAAGCCCAAAGTTTTATTGTTTTTCCGTTTCACCTTTCTTTACCATGGGCGCCCGCAAATATTTTGGCAGGGGGGGGAATATAATTAAGACCATGAGCGCAATGCATGGTTACCGTCAAATTTTGTAGCAGAAGCTTGAAAATTCAACGTCGGAAGTTAAGAACATGAGTATTATTTTTTCCATATAAAGGTTTCTAACTGTAATTTCTCAGTTTCGCTTTCCGCATCTATGGTGTCACTAGTGCTCTAATAGAAAGAAATTTGTCAAAAACCAAAAAGTGGTTGCCAAAAAATACATGTAGGTGTCAATTTTTCAGGAAGGGGTAGGGCCAGTGGCGTAGCCAAGGGGAGGTTTCGGGGGTTAAAACCCCCATTGGCCTAGGGGAAAAGTTTTTTAAAGTTATTTATAAATAAGAAAAAACAAGACAATTGCTTGTAGTAACAATTGTTTTTCTTACTTTATTCCCTTCGTTTCTTTATTCCCTTGTTATTTACTCTAATACTGCTGGGTTGGTGTCAGAAAGGGCAGCCGGCCAGGCCATGAAACCCCCCCCCCATCGGAATTTCCCGGCTACGCCACTGGGTAGGGCAAGCGCTCCCTCTTGCCCATGTGTTCGGGTGCCCATCGTCTTAACCAAGTCGGATTTCTCCCGCTCTCATTCTCCTCCAGTGCCAACTATTGTAATAGCGTGGCTCCAGATAGAACCGGTTTCTGAATGATTCTGCGATCAGTAGGTTAATCCCTTTTCGCAATCACTCATTTTGGTATCAGATTTCTTATATAACCAGCTACATGTAGGCTATATACGACCTTGCTTTGATGGATCGAGGATACTGCCTTTCAAGCATTGAATGGTATTTGGTTACCGTGTATAAGTTGGCAGCTCATTAATATCAGCTTTAAATTGTAGGCTATGAGGTCAGGTTACTATTAATTTGCTATTGCCAGTTGGAAGAACAAATCAATGTACTGGCTTCCTTGAACCAACGAAACCAACGACGCCTCTGTGAGTTTTTTTTATGCAGCTTAGGCCAACCACATAATTCATTTATTCATTTATTCATTTATTCATTTATTCATTTATTCATTTATTCATTTATTCATTTATTCATTTATTCATTCATTCATTCATTCATTCATTTATTCATTCATTCGTTCATTCCTTTATTCATTCATTTATTCATTTATTCATTTATTTATTCATTTATTCGTTTATTCATTTATTCATTTATTCATTTATTCATTTATTCATTTATTCATTTACTCATTTACTCATTTATTCATTTATTCATTTATTCATTTATTCATTTACTTATTTATTCATTAATTCATGTTTTCATTTATTCCACGGGTTGCCATAACGCAACCCAGCTATCTACTCAGAGGCGATCCCTACTTCAGCGCGGACACGGCATCGGAGTCTCACGCCAAAGCGCACGAGCAATTGAGAGTGAAGGACTTGCTCAAGGTCCACACGAGGTGGTTTGAGGTGGATTCGAACATGGAACCCTACGGCAGGGCTTTTTTAACGTGCAGTTGTACACAAAATGTGCAGTTCTAAATGGATTTGTGCAGTTGTAGAAGCACTTCTGTCACAATTTCTGTGCAGTTAAAACTAGCAAAAAAGGTCATTTTCATCCGATTGGAAGTAATTTACCATGGAGGATGGAAGGGAAATAAGAGGTTGTGCAGTTCTAAAAATTCCTTGAAAACAGCCCTGCCCTACTGCTCCAAGGCACCGAAAACACCGAGCCCCGAGTATAATTGTAGATACGCACAATTTACCTAATTTCTACTTTAAATTGGTAAAATTCGTAAGCTAAAAGGATTTGCTCTGGCCAGGATTTACTATGGCAGGAAAGTAACATTGGACGTGTGAACCACGTGCTTCACTAGGCCTATATGGATACAGATGTTGTTGGTTCAATTAGTCAAACTGGAAAGACGGCAGGCAAACAATAGCGACCAGTGATTTGCGTTTTTATGATGCCCTAAAAACACAGCGGCTCTGCTTAGTCGCAGAGCGGCGAAAGTGCGACAAAGGCGGTATATAAATAATTGTTATCCTTTGATCGATTCGTTTAGTGTAGCGGTTAATTGAGATTGTCTTAATTAATCAACTGACCACATAACCATTGTTTATGTTTAATTAACAACAACAACATCATAAGCAGCAGCATCTTCATCATCACTGCTGTGATGATGATTATTATTGAACATAAGCTTACATGTATGTGTGGAGAAATAGTAGAGCATGGACAAAGTCTGTGGACTGATGGATGATTGTCCATGTGGACATGGACGTTATCACTACCGCCGTCGTTTTCATCATAGTTGTCGTCGTCGTCGTCGTCGTCCTCATCGTCATCGTCATCATCATCATCAACAACAACAACAACACCATCACCAACCCAACACCGCCATCACAACCATCACCACCGCCACCTCCGCCACCACCACCACCACCACCACCACCACCACCACCACCACAACCACCACCACCATTACCATCACCACCACCACCACCACTATCCCCACTATCACCACTACCATCATCACCATCACCACGACTACCATCATCATCATCACCGCCACCACCACCACCATCACCACCACCACTATCACCACCACCATCATCACCATCACCACCACCACCACCACCATCGCCATCGCCACCACCACTTCCACCATCACCATCACCACCATCACCACCACCACGACCACCACCATTACCATCACCACCCCACCACCACCATCACCACCACCACCATCACCACCACTACCACCATCACCACCACCATCACACCACTATCACCACCACCATCATCACCATCACCATGACCACCACCATTATCATCATCTTCATAAATCCAGTTATTGCAGTTCATCTTCAAAGTAAGCTACTGAGATGCGCCCTCCAGTCCAACCGCAGCTAATTATAACCCAGTTTTTAAATTCGCAAGAAACACAGTGTTGTGACCCCTAGGCACTATAGACGGAGCTCAACACGAACCCCATTCCAGACTCAAGCGCTATATTCTATGCTATGTTATCATCGACATCAACTGTTCGCTTTCAATAATTCCTATAGGTAATTACCCAAATTTTTCAGAGCTATACAGCGCACAGCGGCAGGATGCCAATTACCTATCTGTCAAACTAATCTTTTCTAGAGCTTAAGGCATTCTCGCATATATATCCAGTTAAATCCGAATGTTCCAGCAGCAATAATTCGAAAGTCAAAAGCCCAAACATCGTTTGCCTAACGAGTCGACAGCCGTTGAAGCAGTCCAATTTGCCTGTACACGTTAGACAGCTGTAAAAACTACATAGACTGCAGACAACGGGAGAAGATAATTCGTGTTCTGTGACTCCAATATGAGCTTTTGTCTCCGCTCAACCGAAATTTTATGCAAACTTTTTTATCGCCAGGAAGCATCGCCACAGTATAAGCTGCGTGTATAATTCTACCGTTCGAACGAAGGTCGTGGCATCATTATGGATGATGTACAGCGGTCTCAGTTTCTCGAGCTCGGCATATAGATGGGACTTCTTTTTTGCGCATTTTCAACGATCGAGGGTAATAGAGATGCTAATCATGCTGGGATTGGTGGATAAGTGGGTCACCAGGTCACCGTGTTACGGACATTGTCACCGTCAACTGTGGTTGGGCAAGCTGGTACTGTTGCAGTTGCGCAGCCTGGTACTGATGCGGTTGTGCACTATGGTACTAATGAGTTGTTCGCTCTGGTACTGATGCTGTTGTGTACTCTGGTACTGATTCAGTTGTGCATTCTGCTACTGATTCAGTTGTGCATTCTGGTACTGATTCAGTTGTGCAGTCTGATACTGATTCAGTTGTGCACTATGGTACTGATTAGTTGTGCACTATGGTACTGATTCAGTTGTGCATTCTGGTACTGATTCAGTTGTGCACTATGGTACTGATGCCGTTGCGCAATCTAGCACTGATGTAATCATCATATTATGTCAATATCATTCGAATTGAAATAATTATGTAAGCGTAGGCCTATAATACCTCATTTATTCTAAACTGTCATCCATTATTTTTAACGAATGAATTTGTTGGCTCTGGGTGCTGGAAGCGACACACCGGTTAAGAACCACCGACCTATAATAAAGGGCTTTTTATCGTGCAGTTGTACACAAAATGTGCAGTTCTAAACGGATTTGGGCAGTTGTAGAAGCACTTATAATACGTACAGTTAAAACTAGCAAAAAGGTCATTATCCTCCGATTGGAAGTTATTTAGACCATGGATGATGAGAAAGAAAAGAAGTAGTTGTGCAGTTCTGAAAATTCCTTAAAAAGAGCCCTGCTATAATAGGGAGCAAACGCAACCGAAGACGGGCTATAATTTCTCACCGCACTATAGAATGTGTGTCTTGAAAATAGGAATTGCATCAATTGCTGCTTTGGTGGTAGACTCTTTCCGGCATGGTGAGCATTGCCGTGGGGTGTTGAAGGATCAACACCTAGGCCTATTGCCTTTCTTAGGACCCCTATAGTAAAGTCTTCATTGCACACCCCAGCTTCACATAAATCAACGTCTGAGCCAAATTTAAATCAGCGTCTGACCCTCCCCAAGCTAGCTTTTCTACAATTCTCATACTGTCGTAGGATAACAGACGCAGCCGGAGAGGTAGGCAAACCCAAGTACCGCACTGCAAAAATGTGTGTGTGTGTGTGTGTGTGTGTGTGTGTGTGTGTGTGTGTGTGTGTGCGCGCGCGCTATACGGTATACCGCACTGCTTTGAACCCTGCTTGTATATAGGGAATTAAGAGGAGCAACCCAAGAGGGTTGCTCAATATGCAGCACTGCAGAGTGTGTGCATGCGTTAAAAAATAGAAATTGCGTCAGAGTGTATAACATATAATATCATCATCATCCATAGGAATCACGTCAGTTACTGCTTTGTGGACCCTCTCCGGCATGGTGAGAATTGCCGTGAGGGATGAGGAGTTCAGCACCTATTGTCTTTCCTATAGGGATCCCATAGCAAAGTTTCAATTGCACGCCCCAACTTCACGCAAATCAACGTTATTTCCATACAATTCTCAAAATGGCATAGGGTAACAGAAGCAACCGCAAAGGGAGGATATTCCATACACCGCACTGCAACAATGTGTGTGTTAAAAATAGAAATTGCGTCCGAGTGTACTGTATAATATCATCCATAGGACTAAGTTCAATTGCTGGTTAGGTGGACCATCTCAGGCATGGCGAGAATTGCCATGAGGGTTGAGGTACTCGTCGTCTTTCTTAGGATCCCATAGCACAGTTTTAATTGCACGCCCCAACTTCACGCAAATCAATGTTTCCTTACAATTCTCAAATGGCATCGGGTAACAGAGTTTAGTTTATAATATCATCAATATTCCATAGAAATCAAGTCAATTGGTGGACCCTCTCCGGCATTGTGAGAATTGCCGTGAGGGTTGAGGAGTTCAGCACATATAGGCCTAGTCTTTTCTGTGATCCCACATAGCAAAGTTTTAATTGTACACCCCAACTTCACGCAAATCAATGTTATTTCCTTACAATTCTCAAAATGGCAGAGGGTAACAGAAGCAGCCGCAGAGGGAGGACATCCCATACACCGCACTGCAATGTAGGCCTATGTGTGTTAAAAATAGAAATCACGTCATTATTATTATTTATTGATAGGAATCGCGTCAAGTTTTAATTGCACGCCACAACTTCACTTAGATCAACGTTATTTCCATGCAATTCTCGAAATGGCATCGGGCAACAGAAGCAGCCGCAGAGGGAGGATATTCCACACACCTCACTGCAATGTGCGTATGTGTGTTAAAAATAGAAATTACGTCATTATAATTATTCATCCATAGGAATGACGTCATTTGCCGCTCTGGTTGACCGATTCCGACTGCGACACTTCGATCCTCTGAGGAGCCACACCGGAGAACTTGTTCGTCGACCTGGTCGAGCCACTGACGACCACCGAAAAGGACCTCCTCCCTCCGAGAGGCACGGTTCGCCGGCACCGACACCTCAGCATCTCCGACACCTTCGACCGGAAGGTCTTCCCAAGCAGGCAGTAGACGACGAAGTTGCTGGCCGAGTTGAGAACGACGAGGAAGTTGGCGGTGACGATGTACGACGAGTTCTGGTTGTTGAGGAAGAGGTCAGGGCTGATGGAGTCGGCGACGTTGACGGCTAGGGAAGGGGTGCCACCGATGAAGAAGATGACGACGATGGTAAGGGGTATGACCGTTAGATTCTGCTCTCGTCGCTGGCGGTACTGGAGCTGCTGCCACTGCCGCTTGCCCTGTCGCAGCGCTAGCACAAGGCGGAGGTTAAGGAAGAGGAGCAGGAGTAGGGGAACGAAGAAGAGGAACAGGGAGTAGAGTACGCACGTGTATAGGTACCTGTAGATGGGGTTCGTGCCCACGGTCGTCTTCTGCATGTCGATACCGAACTCGAAGTACCGCGGAATGTTGAATAGGATCGACGTGACCGTTATGACGGCGACCGCCGTGCGCACCTTCGAGAGGGTGCAGACGGACGCGGCCTGGAGCGGGTGGCAGATGGCGACCCAGCGCTCGAGGGAAACGAGGACGGTCAGCCAGACGGTGGTCATCTGGGTGGTCATCATCACCGGCCAGACGAGGTACTGGACGTGGCTGCGGCAGCTGAGCAGCTCGAGTCCGCTGACCGGGTAGGCGTGAACGTTGACGACGGTCTGGGCGGTGAAGACGCTGACGAGGAAGGCGGAGTCGGAGATGGACAGGATGCGGAGTACGAAGAACATCGGCGACCGTCCGAAGGCTCTCTGTAGGACGATGAAGGAAAGGACGTTCCCGCAGAGTCCAAGGAGACTGACCACTCCGGTTATCCAGACGCCGAGGACGTCGATGAACTTGTCGGCCATCTCAGCCGTGTCCGTTCCCCCCTCGGCGATCGTCCTGGCGTCCTCCTCGCCATCGCCGGGGTTCGATCCCACAGCGTAGGAACCGTTCGGTCGTTCGCGTAACCACGACAGGTCGTCCGGACCCATGTTTTGGTTGAATTTAGTCGAGTATAATACGCGGGTTATGGTGCGTTTACTCGTGTACAACACGCGGGTTATTGTGCGTTAACTCGTGTATAACACGCGGGTTATAGTGCGTTGACTCGAGTATAACACGCGGGTAGAAGTGTATTTACTCGTATATAACACGCAGGTTAGAGAGCGTTTCCTTGAATCTAACACGCATTGCTGCAGTGCGCTTCCTCGTATATAACACGTATTATTATAGTGCGCTTGTTCGCATTTAACACGCAAGTTGTAGTGCGCACATACGTTTATAAATGGTAGTCGTAATCTCCAAATTTCTAAAGCGCCGCTCGAAGGCCAAGCGCAGGGCACCAGCTTATTCACGAGCGCTGCGTCTAGTCAGAAGTTCCGCTCAGAAGAGTAGTTAGACCGGTTACAAAATCTGTCAGAATGGCGCTAATGGAATAGTCCCGACCAAGCGATTTTTCAGGCACACAGGTTGCTGTATCGGGACAGCAAGAAGCCTCGACACTGGCGGCGGCAGAGACTCGCTGCTTCAGCGACGGTGGTGATGCTAGTCAATGCCTCCGCGTCCATTTGAGAGTCGAATAACTCTATGCGCCGCATTGAGCTGCAATAACAGCGGTTGCCAAATCAGGCGCACCCAACGGATGCGATGAAATCACATATTATTATCATCTTTAGGAAAAGAGATCCGGGCGGATTTCTCCGCATCACGGATAGAAAATAATATGCCGCGAATCCTGAGGCTTGAGTCGTGCCGCAGGGGAAAGAAGAAACGTCCAGACAGGCGGAGAAAGCGAATAGATCCTAAATTTTTGACGGATTTTGATAGACTGTTATTTTTTGGGTCAACAATTTTTAGTCGACAAAGTTTAGTAGAGTATTTTTAGTTGAGAAATTCTAGCAAAGAATTTTTAGTAGAGAATTTTTATTAGAAAATTGATTTTGTAGAGAATTTTTAGTCGAGAATTTTTGTTAGAAAATATTTCGTAGAGACTTTTTATTAGAGAATTTTTATTAGAAAATATTTAGTGGAGAATGTTTAGTAGAGACTATTTATTAGAAAATATTTAGTAGAAAATTTTAGTAGAAAATATATGGTAGACAATTTTTAGTAGGCAATTTTTATTGGAAAATATCTTGTAGAGAATTTTTAGTCAACAATTTTTAATAGAAATTATTTAACAGAGAATTTTTAGTAGACACTTTTAGTCGACAATAATTGCTAGTAAAGAGTCTTTAGTCGAGAAATTTTTGTAGAAATTTTTAAGTACGAAATTATTTGCAGACACTTTTCGGTAGAGAATTTTAGTAGAGAATTCTAACAAGACAGTTTTTAGAAGACAATAATTCTTAGTAGACAAACTTCAGTATACAATTTTTACTAGACAGTTGCTATAGTCGACAATTTTTAGTAGAGGATTTTCAGTAGAAAATGCTTAGTAGAGAATTTTTAGTAGGCCTATAACCTTTTAAGTAGACACTTTTTATTTGAGAATTCTTTGTAGAAAAGTTTTATTTACTCTTTTATAGGCCTACTTATGACATGTTGTCCGTGACATTTTGTCAGGTGACATTTTGTCATTATGATCTTTCTACGTACCACCATGTCTATGATATTTTGTCGTCTGACATTTCGTCGGGACACCCCCCCCCCCCAACCCCCCAACCCCCCAAACACGTTGCTTCTATGCCATCCGTCATCAAATCGTTTTAGACTCATTCGATATGCATTATGCAAGTCATTGCTTTGACAAAGGCATCTGGTAATTATTCAGACGAACATTCAATACGACGACAGTCTTATCAGAGGGTCTAGAACTCTAGATAGATTTTCCAACCGGGTCACGAAATTCAGAAAACAACCGTTAGACTTCAACCTTTGGCGTTCGAATTAAGCTATCGCGCTTCTCTCCCAAGAAAATCCCTGTGCTAGCTCTCTCTCTCTCTCTCTCTCTCTCTCTCTCTCTCTCTCTCTCTCTCTCTCTCTCTCTCTCTCTCTCTCTCTCTCTCTCTCTCTCTCTCTCTCTCTCTCTCTCTCTCTCTCTCTCTCTCTCTCTCTCTCTCTCTCTCTCTCTCTCTCTCTCTCTCTCTCTCTCTCTCTCTCTCTCTCTCTCTCTCTCTCTCTCTCTCTCTCTCTCTCTCTCTCTCTCTCTCTCTCTCTCTCTCTCTCTCTCTCTCTCTCTCTCTCTCTCTCTCTCTCTCTCTCTCTCTCTCTCTCTCTCTCTCTCTCTCTCTCTCTCTCTCTCTCTCTCTCTCTATATATATATATATATACAGGGTGGGCCAGCATAAATGTCCCGACTTTGCAGGCGTATAACTTCGCCAATTTTTAACATTTATTTATACTTGATGCATCAAATTAAAGGTATTTCACTCTAGTATTAACTCTAAAAAAGTCGAACTGATACTAGTTTAGGTTTTAATTATATACTTGGATCAGCGCTAGCTACCGTTTTTTGTAATTACTGACGCATTATGACGCCGTTTCCCGGGAAAATTCTATCGTTTTTTGCTAAAACGCGCGTAGACACAATCATTTTGAGTGTTTGTAGGGTCCCTACCATGAATATATTCTAATCGCAAAACCGCGTCCTTTCAATTTTGCCAACAGCCGTGCACTGCCATGCGCTACTTCAGACGCTTGCACGCTGCCAGTCGTTTCTTTGCGTAAGAGCTGGAGAGTTCGTGGGACTTATCGTCGACAAATTACTTTAACTTTAGGTCTATAATCTTTTCCAATACGCTATTCAGTGCTTCTAAGACGGCCTGTTTTGCGCTGAATTTGCATGCAGGGCCTGCCCTGGTCATTGTCTTGACTGCAAATGTACGCGGACACACGAGCAATGTTAGCGGATGTGAGCGCCGTGCGCTCCGATTCCCATGGTTTGCAAGTAGAAAGTCCTGTTTTATTAATTTTCCGTAGCAGATAATACAAGGTATTGTTTATTCCATCCTCTGTTCGTTAATCATTTCAAACGAATTAAATCCCTTACCAGTTCGTAAAATTAAGATCGAAACGCGATCATCGTCTGTCAACGGCGCCAGGTTGCGTCACAAATGACAGCAAAATATGGTAGCTAGCGCTGTTCCGGGCATATAATTAAAACCGAGACTAGTATCAGTTCGACCTTTTTAGAGATAATACTAGAGTGAAATACCTTTAATTTGATGCATAAAGTATAAATAAATGTTAAAAATTGGCGAAGTTATACGCGTGCAAAGTCGGGACATTTATGCTGGCCCACCCTGTATATATATATATATACATATACATAGACCTGTATAGCACACACATAATATTATATAACATTGATATATATAATTTATATACATGGACTTTAATAACAGTGCCGCTTCTTTTAGGCCAGTTCTTTCACCAGGATTGCTGTTCGCCATAGCGTATAATTATATAGGAAACATAGACTCCCGGATGCCTACGAAGGTAGTAAATAAGTCTAGAAAATAGCGTAGTAAACTACTAGGTATATGTAGTCCTTATTAATAGCATCGCTACCAAAGTTCAAAGTTTAAATGTTCGCATGGGTTAGTAACTGGGACAACGACACAGTTGCCTGCCCGTGCAGTTCCGTCAATGAGTTAAATAAACCTCTGTAATTACTGAATGCAACACGTAGCTGCTGCACTACATTGCTGCACGACCACTTACAAGGCGCTCTTGTAACGGCATGGTTGTGTTACTGCGCCATTTAAATTGTCGCAATTATTATTATTAGTATTATTAAAATTATTATTAATATTAATATTATTATTATTAAAATTATTATTATTATTATTATTATTATTATTATTATTATTATTATTATTATTATTATTATTATTGTTGTTATTACTATTATTATTATTATTTTTTTTGCCCCGAGGTACTTATGATCCCTCAGGGACTTACACCCTAATGCTAAGATAAAAACATCTGGAACGGCACCTAGTCGTCGTTGAAATCCAGTGCGGGAAACGAGCCGCGGAATGCCAATTATTATTATTATTATTATTATTATTATTATTATTATTATTATTATTATTATTATTATTATTATTTTTAGCGCCCGAAGTATAAATGATTCCTCAGGCTTTAAAAACAGTAAATAGTAAAAGCTTTTTTATAGGTTCTCGCCTCCAACGTGCTCAAATGTGCCCCTAAATGCAAATTAAATTAATCTAAATTATTATTATTATTATTATTATTATTATTATTATTATTATTATTATTATTATTATTATTATTATTATTATTATTATTATTATTTCAACAAAAATTGCAAACAGTCAAACAGTGCAAAAGCGGTGTGCATTTGGGCGAGTCCAACCACCCTCAACCATGTCAATTAAGGGCTTAATATTATTATTATTATTATTATTATTATTATTATTATTATTATTATTATTATTATTATTATTAGCAGCAGCAGCAGCAGCAGCAGCAGCAGTAGCAGTAGTAATAATAAACGCGTTTAATGCAATACGTAATGATAAACTGCATGTACTCTACCGTTTATTCCCCCCGCCTCGCCCCTCCTGTGGTCGTGAGCTCCGTCCTGGGTCTCATGACTTCTCTTTCCCGGAAAAAGATAATTGCAACTTAATCTCTAGAGTACTGTTCAAAAGCATTTTCTAAACCTAGTAAGCCTTACAATAAACACATCAAATAATTTTACTCGCTTATAAACTGAACTTATACATAAAACCTTTATAAAATTAGTTATATATGCTGCGTTCTGCCAGCATGAAGTGTTGATTAAACGAATATGGATTGAATAATTGATGGATTGAGTTGGGGTTTCGGTGCCTTGGAGCCGGAGGGTTCCTGATTCGAATCCACCTCAAGCCGCCGGATGGGTTTCTTGATCAAGTCCTTCACTTGCAATATTGCTCGTGCGCTTCTGCGTCAAACTCCGGTACGGTGTCCTCGCTGTAGCGGGAGCGCCTCTGAGTAGGTAGCTTGAAGGGGTGCTATTGCAAATTCGAGAAATAAAATAAATAAATAAATGTATATTTTTTGCAAGACGACATGCAACCACAAGAGGTTAAACTGTGTCTGGTAGTATTGAGGCAAGTGGAAACAGTGGTGTTTAAAGTCTGACTGTATTTACGCTGCTGCTGTTTATTACCGTATGGCGATGAGTTTAAAGAACACACCGTGTCACAAGAATTCAAGTCATCCTCTTACGCTGTGGCCCATTTACAACTGGCCAAATGTATAAAAGGAGGTTACGATCTGTATTCAGCCACAAAAGTCAGATGAACGAGGGTTAAAAGTTTAAAGTTCATTAGAATTAAGGACTCAAAGAAGAATGGCTGTTACCACCGCAGAGGTATTTGCTGTTTATTTATTTCGAATATTTTATATAGCGCCTCTTCAAGGTAGCCTACTCAGATACACTCCCGGCTCACTACGACTAAATAAGACAGTTTTGAGATTCTTAAGGAACAGAGCGGAGTGGCCCCTGGGAACTAAGCGCGGTGTAACAGGGAGGCCGTTCCAGGTTGTAGGATCAGCGACAGAGAATGAACGACGCTGTCCAATAAAAAGGAATTGATTTAAGAAATGACGAAATTAAAGAAATTTTAAAGAATCAATATCCTACTGTTGCAGAAAATTGATTTCTGATGCAATTGTACTCGCAAAAACGAAGCTTCTAAAGCGCCATTGGAACACCAAGCGCATGGGAGCTGCGTCGAGTTAGAAGGGTTGTCTATTAAAAATGGTATTCAGAGGAACTCTACATTCAAAATGCTCGTGAATTTCTCCCACCTCACCTTCACAACAGTTTTTCTCATTCAACGTTTGAGGTCAAGACCCAGATGTTCATCATTATCAACATGAGGATAAGATTGATGACACTAACCAATTGGATTCTAACAGTGACGTAGCCAGGAATTTATGAGGGGGGAGGGTTTGGGGGTCTTATGGCCTGCCCGGGTGCCCTTCCTAACACCAACCAAACAGTATTACAGTAAATAAAAAGGAAATAAAGTAACAAAAGGAATAATGTAAGAAAACCAATGGTTACTACAAGCAATTGCTTTGTTTTCTTATTTAAGTGGATAAATAACCTTTAAAAAAATTCCCAAGCCAAACCCCGAAACCCCCTTGTCTTCGCCACTGGATTCTAAATAACTTCTATAATATTAAGCTGCAAGCACTGATTATATTAATGCCCTACTTCCAGCCGGTCCATGTGTCGTCTGACTTGTGGCGCAATCGCAGCTATCCTACTCGATTCATTCCCGACCTACCACGACAGGTCAAACTAACCGACCACGTGACCCTGCTTCTCGACTACGGACGCACTGCAGACACCAAGGTCTGTCGAGACCTCGTCTCCACGGCTGCACAACTTGGAGACAACGTCGGAGTAGACGAATACAGCAACGAGGAAGACCTCGAGGAGCTTCTGTATCTGTCCGAGATGTTCGTTCTCAAGGACGTAACGAACGCCTCCGAGGTCCGCGCGGTCATCCTTATATCGCTACCGAACTACGGAAGAACTTTCGATCCGTGCCTCACGGAGATCCGGGTCTTCCGGTCACGTGACCTGATGTGGAACGACGTCCTCTATGGATCGTTGGTGGATGTGGCCGAGCGTCTGGTCATCCAGCTGGACACCGGATACACCCAGTCCATGGTCTGCGTGGCTGACTCTTGCAACGGGATGATGAGGCAGCTGAGGATGCGGAACTTCTACACCGTTGTTACGGTTCCGAACAGCGTCGACATGGTCAAGGATGGACTGAGGGACAACGTCGTCATGGTCAAACACCTCGGACTTCCGGATCGCAAGGTCAGTTTCGATCACGGATTCATAGGTGCAATCACGTCCTAAAAGTTGGGGGGACCATAATGAATCACGTCCTAAAAGTTGAGGGGACCATAATAATAAAGTTAGGGGACCACTCAAAAGTTGGGGGGACGCGTCCCGTGGGTCCCATAGGGTGGTTGCGCCTATGCACGGATTGGATCCGTGTAAGAAATTTCGAGCACAGAGTATGGTCAGAGATCTTTACCATTTTAGAAATGTTGACGTTCAATCTATTCTGATAAAATTACCTAAGACGCCTGGAGCTGACGTGGGAGGAGGCGGAGGAACTGGCGATGGATAGAGAGGAGTGAAGGAGATGCGTCGCCCGATGTACAGTCATACACGGGAAGGACTAAGTACTAAATAAGTACTGATAAAATTAGCACAATCTTAGATGGTCCTATCCATTAGAACCAGACTCAGCTAATTAACTTTAGTAGGGGGGCATAGAGAAGCTTTTTGTACGTACGCATGAGGAGGTTACGCAAACTGTGCGAGTTGCAACAGAGGTGAAGTTCGAAAATGAGATCTTTTGAGTTGGGGTAATAAATAGAGGGGCTCTTGCTGCGTGGCCTCGATATTAATAACCATAACCACAGTTTTTATTGCTCAAAGTGACAGTTGACAAAACATCTTTATTACATAATAACGGATATAGAAACTAACAAAAAACAAAAGGAGAGAACCCTTAAGGGACTATATAGCCCCACTGTCAGGGTTTCCCAAATACAAGTTCAAATAAACAGCAACAGTTATGCAAATTATAGAGTATTAAAGATTAATCTTATCTTACATGTAGCTAATTAACTACATCCTGGGAAAACGTCTAAAGGTGATGTTGAGTGTGCCAATTTAGAAAAGTCGTTGAAAATAAAGGAATATAGGCAGTAATATTCGCACATAGCAAAATTAAACGCCATTTCAAATACGCCTGCGTTACTTTTCTGAATTGCTTATTACGGTACACAACACCATCCAATAATTCCCGTCTAGCCAACGAGAAGCACGTCAATTGTCCTCTAGGTCTAATTATTGGAATCATCAGTCAATTGTTTATGTTGCGCTAATCTGTGAAACCACCTGAGCACCACAGGTAGAGCAGATTGAAAAATAATTATAATTAACCTTCAATTGTTTGCCAAAATAGACCAGTGAAGGTGAAGATGTATTGTGAAAAGATGAAAATTATAATAATAATAATAAAATAATAATAATCGCATTAATTGCAATTTATGTGGCCCATAAGCCGGTCAATGCCATGCATGCCATTACAAGGACGTCTAAGAAAAAAACGAGATTATAGTTTATAGCCGATTACAAACAGCAATTCCGCGCAGTGGTAGCCAACCTTGCATCGCACGCGTATAGCTTTCAGCCAATTAAATTAATATATTTCGCACTGTATCCACTGCTTTGTGTGTGTTAATGCACAGTGAGACAGATTTGTCTGCTATAACTGGCCTAGAATACCATCCTTACGCTCAGAATACTTAAAAAAGAGATTATAGCTTATTGTTAACAATAATATTGTTAAATCAAAATAGTTACCGTTTGCATTGGCATGCCATAGAATTTGGACAAAGTAACTTACTAGGTAGCTTATAATATAATAATATAAATTATGTACGATTAAGTGAACTTTGTTGTTTTGATTTCAAGCCGAGGAGTACGACCGAAGTGCAGTCGGTTATGGAGTCCATCCTCAGCAAACGTGCGGAAGAAGAAAAGTCTCTCCCGGAGTTTCCTAGAGTCCCTAAGTCTTCAACTCAACCGGAGTTTCCTAGAGTCCCGTTCCTGCCACAAGAATACGCGTTCGGTGCTGAGACTCGGGCGACTTTTCGCAACATAGAAGCCCACGAGTTTCCGCTGTTCTACAGGATGTTCAAGGAGATGATGAAGCGGGGAAAGGGTTACGGGAAGCACGAATTCCCAACGTACAACTACTTCTTCAGCTTCGTTCTCACCAAGTCCTTCTGCGTCTTCATCGAAGACAAACAAACAAAGAAGATCATTTCTCTGGCGATCGTTGGAGACTCGTGCTACACGAGGCGAAGCCAGACCCGCACATTCGCCGACTCTAGCTTCGGAGTGATGGAGGAGTACCAGAACTGTGGATTGGGAGGGGCCATCATCGATGCCTTGGACGGTCTCTGTCTGCAACTCGGGTACGAGGTGATGCTGAACGATTACTTTGCCACCAACCATAAAATGGCGACGATTACCCAGAAGCGGGGCGCGTTGGTGCTTGGGGTCATTCCAAAGGGAGGTTACGTGGAGGGGTACGGGTGGGACGATCAGGTCGTTTTCTGTGCTTTCTTGCGACAAATAGCAAGACCGTTTTCGATCCTCGCTGAGGAAAGCCTTCGAATGCACCGGGAAGTCGAAGGTCCAAAGCTCTCAAGACTTTAGATGAAGAACATTCAGGGTGATGTGACGAGAGCTTTTCGACCAAAGCTATTTATGATTTTGAAAGTGTCTCTATTTTTTTCAATAGTGTCTTGCTGAAGACAAAATGTTGTTCTGATCTTATACGGATGATTAATTACTGATTGCAAATCTGCTGAATGGGTTTCCTTTTTGACTGTCGTTAAAAAACATGAGGTCGTATTCAACTCATTCAATTTTCGTTTAATCAATCAACACTTCAGGCTGGCAGAACGCTGGCTGTCACGTACTAATCTTACATTGGCCGAGTGGGTTGTTAGCCCGCTCGCCACGCCGGCGGCCCGGGTTCGATTCCCGGTCGGTCGGTTTATCAGAGATTAATATTGCATCTGCTTTTTATTTTCTATTGTTACCACAATGAATTTTTTGGTAAATAGGCCCCACTAGCGGGATCATTCCCTTCGGGTAGCCTATTGGTTCTGCCACACTCAGTATTGGTTGCTCACCTGTCCATATCATCGCAAATGTTAACTTGCAATCAATCTCTGTGTGTACAATCCTGTAAGCAAAATTGTCTGCCTGTCTTTGTTTCTTGGTGGATCAATAAACCAATTGAATTGAATTGAATTGAATAATTTCTCGGATCTTTACTGCGGGTGGCTCGGTCGCAATATAAACGTGGAGTAGCGGTGGTGAAGGATCTCACCCTCAGGGTCGAGGCCATAAGACAGCCGCTATATAAATATGCGATTACATTTACATTTATTTACAAACGTTTTACGAATAAGTTCAGTTTATAAGCCTAAGCAAAATAAATAAATATTGGGTATGAATTAATATTAATTTATTTGAGTTTCTTGTAGGATTTTCCAGGTTACAAAATGGGGTCTACTCTATAGATAAAGTTGCAATAATCTTATTCCTGAAAAGAGAAGCCATGATCTCGATGACAGAGCTCATGACCACAGGAAGGGCTAGGCAGAGGGAGTGATCGCCTCGAATAAGAAACTCAAATTTGATTGAGTATATAAGATCCTAAATATCCTTTCCTAGCGAGACGGACGTATACCCAACAGATATTCATTTTCATTCATTTTCCAGAAATGAGCAACAACCTGGAACCAGTCTTCCGTCACCTTTCCACTGACTCAGTCTCGTTCCGTCCAGGGCCTGCAACTCCGCCACTGGTTGCACTCTGCCAGTGCCAGTCCCAAGCCTGGATAAAGGAAGAGGGCGTCGCTAACGGTCTTTACTACAACACAGTGACGTTAAACTGCAGCCACACCAGGGCCCGCGGGTAGCGACGGCCGACATAATAAAGCATGTTCTTACCGGACGTTGGAAATTAGGCGTAAACTGCATATTCATGAGCCGGAACTTGTTTCGCGAGAGTCGAATCACGACGCCGTCCGTCTCCCGGACGAGTTAGTTCGGTCGAGCGACTCGCATGATTTAACTCGACGTTAAGTGAATACTCGATCACCCGAACTCCATGACAGGCTTTCTCCGATGACGTCATTCTGCTCACCAAACGCTGTAAAAATTTCACATAAAATGGTACGTTACTTTCTCGGAGTGTTAACGCAATATTAGACGTTGGTGTAGCATCGGAAACTTCGCGAAAGCCCGTAAATATTATTCGCTTGTCCGTATTCAGGGATGCCACTCATAGCTTTTTCTACTGTTTTCGGTCCTGTCTAGGTTTGTAGGTTTTTTGGTCAGGATCTAGCTTTTTTCTCACGGCGATTTTTTTAGACATTTTGCGCACAAATTTTTTTTAAAAGTGAATATGCAAAAAAAGACGTGAAAAAGCGAACATTTTGTGAATTTGGACCAACAATTGTAAATTTTGGAGCGAAAGACTAAGAAAGAAGGTCATCAGAAAATTTTCTGGAAGGAAAAGAGAACAAAGTTCAAAAGTCATCAAAAATTTCAAGCCGAAAAATTGAAAACTCTATGAATTTTACAGGGAAATCGTCATTCTAGCTTTTTCTAGCCTTTTTTTCGACCGGATCTGACATTTTCCAAAAGCCAGAGTGGCATCCCTGTCCGCATTGCATGCCGGGGATCATCCGAAATAGAAAAGACAATAATCAGAAGAAAATATCGCCGCAGCTGGAATATGAATCAGGGCAAATAATATCGATCAATCAGATGTTTGGACTCCCTGGATTTGAACGACTTGTTGAACTGTTTCTGAGGTTATCTCTCTGAAACGTGCAAGTTTTATGCCCGCGATATAAAAATATAGCATCGGATCATCAATCATGATTTTTTTTTTTGGTTATTGCGTCGGAAACAAAGCATAAAACGAGTATAATAAATGACACCCGAAACAGAACATTTCAACCTCATCTGTAGAGTATTATTCCAGAACATTTCGTAATAAATCATGAAGCAGTATCACCATAGGCGTAGGGGACATTTCGGAAGTGGGGGGGGGGGAAATGCCCGAAAAATCTAATGACTTTTTGTCATCCGCCCAAAATGTTAGGACTTTCTCGTCCGACAAATCTAATGACTTTTTTTAGTCATTTCCTGATTTTCTGTAGCCTAATTCTTCAGAAAATTTTGCTTTTTACCCCATGTGTGCCCGAAAAAAACCCGCCTGTACCTGTTTGCCCGAAAAAAAGTCCGAATTTTTTCCCTTCCGTGCCTCTTTTGCCCGAAAAACACATTTGCCCGAAATTTGGGGGGGCAATGCCCTCTGGACCCCCGCCTCCTACGCCTATGAGTATCACATCAAAATTATCTATGGCGATAAAACCTAGTATATTTTGTTGTTGCATATTATGATCTGAAGTCTGAACATGCCCATAAAACCTTTGTTAACGTGGTTAAATGTGTTTGGCTGCGTTCTGTCTTCTTGAAGTGTGAATAAACGAAAATTGAACTGAATTGAACTCCATGAGCGGAGTTTATCAGGGGGTTAGGGGGCTAAGCCCCAAGAAGTCCAAGATTCATGTTCCTTTACCGTGCTAATGGTATTTTTTCGGGCTTAGCCGCCCACCAAGAACTTTCAACCAAATGACTAAAAAAGGTCGCCAATTAGTTTGTGGGGCGCGATGGGGTAGTGGATATGCTTGTTGTCTTGCAGCCGGAGAATTGTAGATTCGAATCCACCTTAAGCCGCGTCATACATGTAGATACCCTGGGTCAGTCCTTCACTCGCAATTGCTCGTGCACTTCGGTGTGAAACTCCGATACAGTGTCCGCGCTGTAGTCGGGAACGCTTCTGAGTAGGAATCTTGAGGGGGCGCTATGACAAGTGCACAAACATAGGCTACATTCAGTGTCATTTTGTAAGCTGCAGACTGAAATCTGTTGGTTGATTCCCTGGATACCCGAGTAGCAACAAAGCTCTCGCCGGCATGCAATCCGGGGGCCACACCCAGCCGAAATATTTTACATATAATTTTACATACCCGGTACATGTATATACGCAAACGATACATACATATAAATATGAGCGTGTATATAGCCTACATTCCGATTTGTGTCGAATTGGTGTATTATTGAAGGCCGTGTAGGAGTGTTGGGGGGTGAGAGTGGGGGGGGGGGTGAGAGTGGGGTGAATGGTGTAAGGTCGGCTGCAGAACAATCGTCGTCGACTGAACGCATCCCAGGCGAGATATCCATCGCAAGAACAGTCGTGACTTTGTCGGTCTTTGAGACTGAAGACCAGCGGCCTCTGTCTCAACCTCTTTCCATTTCCGTATCTTCCCAACTCATCTCTTCCTCTTTCCATCCTGCAACTTCCCCACCATCCTCCCCGTATTTCCCTTCTTGCACAAACACTCCACCCTTCTCTTCTTCCTCTCGCTTTCCTGTATCGTTCAGTGGCGGCGCACGGATTTCAGCTTTAGGGGGAACTGAATTTGAGGGAGAAAATTTCCCGTTTTCATTCGCCAAAATTTCTGACGACCCTTTATTTATTTTTTTAGTCTTTTGGTCGAAATCTTGGGGAAATGGTCCTTTTTCATATCCGCCAAACTGTCTGGCAAAGCTCGTGTGTATACCTTTACGGTTTTTTGGGGGCTAAAGGAGGTTAATCGTGCAAATATTTCATTTTTACATGGGAAAAAATGGATCGCCTTTTTAGTGGGCTTGGCCCCTAGCCCCCTAGCGCCGCCACTGGTATTTTTCAAACCTTCTTCCCCTTTTCCATTCCTGTATTATATTCTCACCCTTCCCCGATTCCACTCCCCTCTCTTCATTTTTCAAACCTTCCTCCCTTCTCCTCCCTCTATATATTCCTACCGTCTTCTTCTTCCATTCCCTTTTTGTATCTTTCCAACCATCCACCCTTTCCTTTCCTCTCGCTTTCCTGTATACGTCGAACCTTCCTCGCCCTTGCCATTCCTGTACAGGCCCACCATCTTCCGCTTCCGCTTCCACACCCATTTCTGTATCTTTCCATCCTTCCTCCCCTTTTCCTTCCTGTATATTCCCATCCTCCTCTTCTTCTTCTTCTTCCTGTGTCATTTCTACTATCTCCCACTTTATCTTCTCCACCTCGGCTCTTCCTCTCCCTTCGTGTATCTTTCCCACCCTCCTCCTATTCCTCTGACTCTGTCTCTGTCTCTGTCTGTCTATCTCTGTCTCTGTCTCTCTCTCTGTTTCTGTCTCTGTCTTTCTCTGTCTCTGTCTCGGTCTCTCTCTGTTTTCTTTTTGTCTCTCTCACCCTTTCTGTCTATGTCTATGTCTCTCTCTGTCTCTGTCTCTGTCTCTATCCCCCTCTCTGTTTCTGTCTCTCTCTGTCTCTGTCTGTCTGTCTGTTTGTCTGTCTCTCTCTCTCTGTCTCTCTCTCTCTGCGTCCTGCTATTCCTATCTCTGTCCACCCGTGAGTTTTTTGGGCCCGTTTCTCCTAATGTACTGATCTCAACATTCGTATGCAATACAAAGGAGATGCCAGCAGGGCGGGAAAATCGTTGAAGATCGGAAAAATTTATTTTGCTAGCTACTACATTTTGGCTTTTAGCAAATTTCCTCACACATGAATTTAATAAGAAAAAACAACGCGCTTAATGTTTTCTGTCAAATAGGCATACCAATACTGCATGGTTGTCTTTTCCCAAATAGATTGCTTCTACCATTCATTGTGGGATCCTTGAAAACTGATTGGATCCTGACGTGACTTGAAATTGAAGCAGCAATGTTTTTGCCACGACATTTCCGAGATGAAGTCTCGCTGACTAATCCGGTGTGAACTCATTACTAGACACCGTTGAAAAACAAAACCGTAATGACTGGATCTTTCCGAGTTTGTACATGTATGAGCTTGTATGTGCACTTGTTATAGCGCCCCATACAAGGTTTCTCCTCAGAGGCGCGCTCCCGACTACAGCGCGGACACTGAATCAGAATTTCACGCCGAAACGCAATTATTGCCGAGCAATTGCGCGTGAAGAACTTGTCCTAGTACCCTACGCGGCGGGTTGAGGTGGATTCGAACCTGAAAACCTCCGGCTGCAAGGCAATGAACCAAGGCCAAAGCTAGGGGTGTTTGGGGTACTTGAACAATGAACACCCCGAAATGCAAAAAAGCAAAAAATACTAGAATGCATTTACGAGCACATGGTATAAAAACCATGAAATAAAACCATGAAAACACCCACCCCCCGAAAATGGAAAATGTAAAAAATAGTATTAATTGGTGACATTTTCTGAAGATTTCGACCGGATGACTAAAATTCATAAGTTTCTTAGAAAGAGAAATTTGTGACATTTTCTGAAGGTGTTTCGGACGGGAAACTGAAGAAACACCCCCCCCCAAAAAAAAATCCTGGCTACGGCCTTGCAACGAACATACCCACTGCACCACCGTGCCACACGAGTAAGGAAGGACACTGTGGGAATGATGGTTTGCAAAGTTGATTTGTACTCTAGGAGAAGGGAGAACGAGAAGAGAGAACGAGAAGAGAGAACGAGAAGTGAGAAACTAGAAGAGAGAACGAGAAGAGAGAACGAGAAGAGAGAACGAGAAGTGAGAACGAGAAGAGAGAACGAGAAGAGAGAACGAGAAGAGAGAACGAGAAGAGAGAACGAGAAGTGAGAACGAGAGAAGAGAACGAGAAGTGAGAACGAGAAGAGAGAACGAGAAGAGAGAACGAGAAGAGAGAACGAGAAGAGAGAACGAGAAGAGAGAACGAGAAGAGAGAACGAGAAGAGAGAACGAGAAGAGAGAACGAGAAGAGAGAACGAGAAGAGAGAACGAGAAGAGAGAACGAGAGGAGAGAACGAGAAGTGAGAACGAGAAGAGAGAACGAGAAGAGAGAACGAGAAGAGAGAACGAGAAGTGAGAACGAGAAGAGAGAACGAGAAGAGAGAACGAGAAGTGAGAACGAGAAGGGAGAACGAGAAGAGAGAACGAGAAGAGAGAACGAGAGGAGAGAACGAGAAGAGAGAACGAGAAGAGAGAACGAGAAGTGAGAACGAGAAGAGAGAACGAGAAGAGAGAACGAGAAGTGAGAACGAGAAGGGAGAACGAGAAGGGAGAACGAGAAGAGAGAACGAGAAGAGAGAACGAGAGGAGAGAACGAGAAGAGAGAACGAGAAGAGAGAACGTATTCGCATGAGAAGAATATCCCCGATTCAACTTCCAGTCATGTAATCTAAACGCAATCAGTTGTTTAAGGTCAACAGAAAGAAGAATCCGAGAACGGTCGAAGTAAACTATGATTCGTGTAAGCAACAGTGAGATAGGCAGAGAAGGCAGAGAAAGTAGCGAAAGCACAGAAGAAATATAAAGTAGAAAAGGCAGACAAGGCGGAGAAAGCAGATAAGGCAGAGAATGCATTTAAGACAGAAAAGGGTGAGAAGGCAGATATGGAAGAGAAGGCTTATAAGGCAGATAGGGCAGAGAAGGCAGAGAAGACAGATAAGGCATAGAAGACGGAGAATGCAGACAAAATAGACAAGGCAGAGAATGTAGAGGAGGCAGGTGAGGTAGATAAGACAGAGAATGCATATAACCCAGAGAAGGCAGATACGGCAGAGAAGGCTGAGAAGCCAGGTAAGGCAGACAAGGAAAAAATGAAGATAAGGCAGAGAAGGCGGAGAAGGCAGACAAGGCAGGTAATACAGAGAAGGCAGAGAATGCAGATGAGGCAGAGAATGCAGAGAAGGCAGATGAGGTATACAAGGCAGAGAAAGCAGACAAAGACATATAAGGCGGAGAATGCAGATAAGGCAGAGAAAATGAGAAGGCTGGAAGGAAGAAGGAATATCCGGGGCACTGACAGATTTCTTCAAACGGTTTACGGTCCGTACCTAACTTGCAATGCTGTATAATACGCGAGGTATAATAATTATGCAGCGTGTACTCACCTAAAAAATATTTGTGCATCATAAATGAACTTAACTCCTTAACCCTCAGGCTACCAAGCTTTTTTTGTAACACTGACTACCAAGGGGGGTGGTTACCACCACCCCCTGGATTTTGGGTTGGGTTTGAGATATCATAACTTGTAATACACCATTTGATTCAGCATTCATTTCTGCACAAAATGGTATATTTAGGTTTAGAAAATATGAATGCCCCTTGTAGCGTATTAAATCGCTATTATCTATCAAACTAACTTGTCTGATATTATATGTTAATTCTAAGTAGGAGTTAAGCTAGATAATTTAGTCGGCGTATCTAGATTAATAATTTGGCGTCTAGTGGATTAGTAACTAGGAGACCACGAATCTTGCGTATTATGAGTGAGGCAGTCATGGTGACGTAAAACGGTTACTACGGACGCTTACGTAAGTGAAAACATTTGCATCGACGCGCAACCAATAAAAAGCATCGAAATGAGCGTAACGGTGGGAATTGAATGGAAACAGCCACGTCATTGAAATTCGAGATAGACGGTTGATTCCTTACATGAACATTGAGAAAGATGGTTGTTCAGTTTTGGCTGGCAATTCATTTGAAGTTTATTCAATGGTGAGGATGATGATTATGCTCGTATCTGGTCGTAAAACAGTACGAGGCATTCGTGTGAGAGTAAAGGCGATTTAGAAATTCGAAGTTGCGAACTCTAACGTCCGTGAAGTCTACATTGTGATCGTGACGGTTGGTGAGACGATATTCGTGTGTTGAGAAACGATTTTGGGCTCGTTATCTCTGGTTGACATTTCAAGGTCATTTTCAATTGGGAAGGAAATTCTCATTGGTTGGAGTGTGATAATTTGATGCTACGGAAGTATTGAATATTGTCTTGTCTGGTATTCGATCTGGATTCCACAGCTTGGCAGTATCTCATTATCCTTCTTCAAATATAGCACGGGGTTGCTTGTCTTCATTCAGTGAATCTACGGAGAATCAGCAGAACTATTTCTTCAAATATAGCACTGGGTTGCTTATCTTCATACAGTATATCTACAGAGAATCTGCAGAACTATTTCAAGGCCGTTTTACACTACAGAAACGATATGTCATATATCTCAACTGTGGAACACAGATAAGCATTTAGATAAATATAATTAGTGATACGCCAAATAAGTAAATAGGAACATTGCGTAATTGTATTGTTTATTTAACAGTTTTCGAATATATTATACATTTATAAAGAATTGGTTTCTCTTTGAACAGATCATTTAAATGCAGTACATTTTCAATTACCTGCTAAAATAAGCTTAAAAACGGAGACGTTACACCCCTCGAAATTATGAATTTTTTACCATGGGTACCCGTCGATTCCACAAAATGTATACTTACGCATAGGAAATATATTAGATTCTGTGTGTTTTATACATGATTTATATATAAAAGGTAGTTTACATATAATAAAGTCCAATATTAAACTATAAAAACTAGTAATAAGTCTGTTTTATGTTCAATCAAAACAAAAAAACATGTTTTTGCCGCTGAAAAACGTTTACGCCCACATTTCGGCTTGCGTTGTAAAAAAACCCAACATTTTCATACATTTTAATTTATTTTGAGCACTTCCGGTCATCAAAAAACAAATTATGTAGTATCAGAAAATAGCCCTAAATGCCCTCTACAGAATGGCATAATTTATTTCTATTAAAAAATAAATTATGGATAAGTTATAATAGAAACAACATGACAATTTTATGAAAATAAAACACATTTATATATATTTCAATTTATTTTGAGCACTTCCGGTTGTCAAAAGACAACTCAGTGAGCATGGAAATGTAGCCCCACATTCCCTCTATAGAATGGTATAATTTGTGTATCTTAATATTAAAGGGCGGAAAAGTTACAGACGATATTCTAGGGGGGGTATCCACCCCCCCCCCTGGTACCTTTGGTATATCGGGTGTAACTTTTGAACGGTAGGGGGCATCATCAAAAGTTTTACCTCAAAATGTGTCCCAAAATGTGTCTACAGCTACCAATTTTTTCAAAATTTTATTCCAGACGGAACGCGTTTGATTTGCGAAAAACCTAGGGGGGGGTGGCAACCACCCTCCTTAGTAGCCCGAGGGTTAAACGAGGATACACGCGAGCATTAACCCTCGGGCTACCAAGGGGGGTGGTTGCCACCCCCCTAGGTTTTTCGCAAATCAAACGCGTTCCGTCTGGAATAAAATTTTGAAAAAATAAGTAGCTGTAGAGGGTTCATTGGGACACATTTTGAGCAAAAAAAATTTGTGATGCCCTCTACCGTTCAAACGCTACACCCGATATACCCAAGGCACCAGGGGGTGGGTGGATACCACCACCCCTAGAATATTGTCCGTAACTTTTTTGCCCTTTAATATTAAGAGACACAAATTATACCATTCTATAGAGGGAATGTGGGGCTACATTTCCCTGCTCATTGAGTTGTCTTTTGACAACCGGAGGTGCTCAAAATAAATTAAAATATATATAAAGGTGTTTTATTTTCATAAAATTGTCATGTTTTTTCTATTATAACTTATTGATAATTTATTTTTTTCATAGAAATATATTATGCCATTCTGTAGAGGGCATTTAGGGCTATTTTCTAATACTAAATAATTTGTCTTTTGATGACCGGAAGTGCTCAAAATAAATTAAAATATGTGAAAATGTTGGGTTTTTTTTACAACGCAAGCCGATATGTCTGCGTAAACGTTTTTCAGCAGCTATAACATGTTTTTCTGTTTTGATTGAACATAAAACAGACTTATTACTAGTTTTTATAGATGAACATTGGACTTTATTACATGTAGACTATTTTTTATATATAAATAATGTCTAAAACACACATATTCTAATATATTCCCTATGCGTAAGTATACGTTTTGTGAAATCGACGGGTACCCATGGTAAAAAATTCATAATTTCGAGGGGCATTCATATTTTCTAAGCCCAAATATACCATTTTGTGCAGAAATGAATGCTGAATCCAATGGTGTATTGCAAGTTATGATATCTCAAGCCAAACCCAAAATCCAGGAGGGGTGGTAACCACCCCCCCTTGGTAGTCAGTGTTACAAAAAAAGCTTGGTAGCCTGAGGGTTAAACGTGTACTGGCCTCACAAAGAGAAGGACACTAAAGATCATACAATAATAAAACAAAGCTTTCGTAAAATGGCGAAATTAGTTTGTTTTATGCCGCGGCAAACGTACTGCGACAAAAAGTCATCAGAAAATCTAATGGCCAAAAATCGATGAATTAAAAAGGTCATCAGAAAAACCCGAAGACAAAGATGCGCCTATATGTTCCAGTCTCGGGCGACCGTAGCGTTTATTGACCCCAAATTTTACCAGTAGCCTACATTGTGGACCATGCATTTTGGACCATGCACTGTGGACCATGCATTTTGGACCATGCACTGTGGACCATGCATTGTGGACCATGCAATGTGGACCTTGCATTGTGGACCATGCATTGTGGACCATGCACTGTGGACCATGCATTGTGGACCATGCATTGTGGACCATGCATTGTAGACCATGCATTGTGGACCATGCATTGTGGACCATGCATTGTGGACCACGCATTTTGGACCATGCACTGTGGACCATGCATTGTTGACCATGCATTGTGGACCATGCATTGTGGTCCATACACTGTGGACCATACACTGTGGACCATGCATTGTGGACCATGCATTGTGGACCATGCATTTTGGACCATGCACTGTGGACCAAGCATTGTGCTGCAACAAGTTAACGAAGAAAGCCAAAAATCGTGACGAATGGCGACATTGGATGTACACAAACCTGCCTAGAAAAGCAGATAACCAAAGGGTCGCAGTGGTGTTGTGGGTATGTTCGTTGCTTTGCAGCCGGAGGGTTGCAAGTTCGAATCCACCTTAAGCCACCGGGTAGGTTCCTTGAGCAAGTCATTCACTCGAAATAGCTCCGTAAACTCCGATGCAGTGTACGCGCTGTAGTAGGGAGCGCCTCTGAGTAAAGAGCTTGAGGGGGCGCTATAGAAATGGATAAATAAAATAAACGAAATAAAGAAGAAGGAAGAAAATGATATAGTCCAGGAAATCTAGCGCAAATATATGGTCAACCTGGGCAAAATTGCTTCAGAAGGCTTTTTAACGGTTTCCTGCTCAGAATCGTTTGCTGAATAACATATCCAAAATCGGACAAAATCGGACCATGGGGTCACCCCCAACAATTATTTAAAATTGTTGTTAGAAGACATGACTTTCTAGCACGTTGAAGTCATCAGCAATCCGACGACACATATAAAGCACACGAAAAATTATTATATTCCCCCCCATGGTCCGATTTTGTCCGATTTTGGATATGTTATTCAGCAAACGATTCTGAGCAGGAAACCGTTTAAAAACCTTCTGAAGCAATTTTGCCCAGGTCAAACTGTATATGGCCTGGACTAATAACAAAATACCTGAATAACAAAGTGAAATTTTATTAGAGAACGAATACAGAAAACACAGACATCAGATATAGGGGATATAGGGACGATATATGAATGCTTAAAAATATATCAGATGGTCCTTGGCAATTGGTTTGTGACCCCCGTATGTCCACACGGAAAGAGGGATGGAGTCGGGAATGGAAGAAGCAGGCTGGGGGGAATGAGGGAGCGTCTCTGAACAAAGACCGTTGATTTGGAGACGATGTACGGTATGCCTTTTCAACCAACAAACTCCACTGATAAATAAGACCGGCTGATTGGCGGACCCGACTGTCTCACTAAATTTCTGTCTCGCTTTCTTTTTCTCTGTCTCTCTGTCTCTCTGTCTGCGTGACTGTCTCTCTGTCTCTTTGTCTGTCTGTCTGTCTGTCTGTCTGTATGTCTGTATGTCTGCCTGTCTCTCTGTCTCTCTGTCTGTCTCTGTCTGTCTCTGTCTGTCTCTGTCTTTGTCTGTCTCTGTCTCTCTGTCTCTCTGTCTCTCTGTCTCTCTCTCTGTCTCTCTGTCTCTCTGTCTCTCTATCTCTGTCTCTGCCTCTCTGTCTTTCTTCTCTTTGTCTCTCTTCTGTCTGTATGTTTGTTTGTCTGTCTGTCTCTCCCTCTCTCTCTCTCTCTGTTCTCTGTATATCTCTTTATGCAGTATTTCAACATGTAAGCTTGTTTTTCGCATGTTCTTACAACCTCCATTTGCTTCTATTTCGGTAAGTCTATCTGTCACCATAAACAGAGACAGACACAAAGAAAGAGACAGAGACAGACTGACAGATAGACAGAGAGGTAGAGAGGGTAAGAGACAAACAGACAGACACACAAAGAGATACAGACAGACAGACAGACAGACAGAGAAGGCGACCCTTGTCACTAAACCCACTATAGCTAACAACACACTCATTTTCTATGAACGCACTACTGACTACTGACTACTGACCACTGGGACGCGGTGGTACAGTTCGTTGCCTTGCAGCCAGATGGTTGCAGGTTCGAATCCACATCAAGCCGCCCCGTGATGACCTTGGGCAAGTCCTTTTGCTCAGCGCTTTGGTGGGAAACTCCGATTCAGAGTGTCCGCGCTGTTACAGTACTAGCATTTTCTATGAACGCACTACTGACTACTGACTACTGACCACTGGGACGCGGTGGTACAGTTCGTTGCCTTGCAGCCAGATGGTTGCAGGTTCGAATCCACATCAAGCCGCCCCGTGATGACCTTGGGCAAGTCCTTTTGCTCAGCGCTTTGGTGGGAAACTCCGATTCAGAGTGTCCGCGCTGTTACAGTACTAGCGCTTCTGAGTAGAAATCTTGAAGGGGCGCTATAACAAATGCACTTACAAACAAACAAACAAACAAATAATAATAATAATATCAATTACATACATACAAGACACGAGTCTTTGTACCTTTGTACACCGTCTCCAATCATACCAGACACGCATCAGTCTTTATAGACTATCTGCATGCATTCCAGTCTCTACACCCCCACCCCCACCCCCACCCCCACCCCGCCCCAAACCCCCACTCTCCACCACCCCCATCCGCCTTTCTGTATCTCAGCAGCTATCTGTCTCAGTGACTGTCCGACTGTCCGACAGCAAATGAACCACGATACCAGACGATGCATCATTCGGATTCCAACCACGTCGGTCGTGGAGGATTCCCGCAATGTATTCTTGGCTGGTCATCAATCGAAAGCTGAGGCGGCGAAACTGTGAGGACGACGTCGCCGACAAAGAAGATGAAGGAGAAAGCTGGCTGAAAATTTAATATGGGTTTACTGCGTTGAACGGGAAACGATATTGCATGGAATTATTTTCAGTCGACTATCGTTGGTTTTCAATCGATTATTCGGCAAATCATCGTTTACAAATCTTTGAATATTTGTTGTCGTCTTTTTAGTAGCGCAATATAAAGTGATGTAGGCCTATAAGATAATGAAGATGAGCTTGAGCTTCATGTCATCACTTTAGACCACACAATAAAACTCCGGTTCCTGTTTGTGTACACCTTTAGACAATTACATGTATACACTCATTTTGCAAGTGTGTGTGTGTGTGTGTGTGTGTATGTGTGTGGCTGATGCTCACCTCTATCCAAAGTTCAGTAGTACGCACACGACTATATGCATACACTATAATAGAACTACGATAACGTTGAACAATTGCGACTGAGGGACCGGCGTAAAGTCCATAAACAATCCGAAACAACTCTCTGGGCCTACAAGTATAATAGCCCAATGTTGTATTGTCCAGCTCATCTGTCACCAATAATACCCTTGGTCAAGTGTGCAGTTCTCAATGGATTTGTGCAGTTGTAGAAGCACTGCTGTGCGCTTACATGTAGTAAACAATGTCATTGTCATCCGATTGGTAGTAATTTGCCACGGAGGATGGCAGTGTTTAACCGCAGCATCTCAGGGGCTGCACCGTTGTGGGGCAGTTCCTCAGCCGAAAGAGAAAGAAGGTATTGTGCTGTTCTAAAATTCCATTTGAAAACCTTGTTTAGTATAATTTTTAAAAAAAATTATGATAGCGACGATGATGATGATGATGACGATGATAATAAAAATAATAAAATAATAATAATAAACAATAATAATAATTATAATAATAATATAATAATAATAACCTATAATATTTTCCTTCTCTCGGGGATGTTAAAAATATTGAATAATAATTATTTATTATTATGATTATTATTATTATTATTATTATTGTTATTATTATGATTATTATGATTATTATTATTATTACTACTATTATTATTATTATTATTATTATTATTTTTATTAAATCAGATAAACAAAGTTCTCGCCATTTTGATGAATAAGCTTACACCGGAAAGCATCCCGATTTCTTACCCTGCTTCTAACGGATATCATCTCAGCCAAATATCGGCGCTGAAATCATAAATCGCATTAGGAGGCGGAAGAAAATTGTCTGGCACATCGACATGACTAAAGTGTAATCAATAGACGACTTCGACCCCAATAGACAGCAATCTCGCATCAAGTCGAGCCAAGGCAGAGACTCCAATATCTCGCATACTCACTCAACCATGGGAACATAATGACAGCTGCTCATCTGCACGGGTTAGAAGTCGTCATTGCGGTGGACTTGGAAGCAGTTCGTGGTGTTCGTAGTTCTTGAAAAAGCTGGCGATGACTGACTGGTCTCGAGAAATAATCCTAGATTATCATCGGTCGTCCTAGAAATAACTTAGGTACTATCACTCGAGCACACCTATCTTCACTCCCATTTGTAACTACAGAGTGCGCCTAAAAAGAGACCCCTTTGGTTTTTTGCCAATATCTTGACGAAAATCGTGTTTTTGCTCCTTTTTTGTTGCATTACGTTTTTGAATCGTCAAAAACCGTGGGTGGCCTCCCTAAAAGTTGTATAACTTTTGTTCTGTTTGAAGAATTTTGATGAAATCTGCCCATCATGTGTAAATATGAATTGTCGTTAAGACTGTAAAGTTTCATTTTGAAATTCTTACTATTGGCCAAGATATTGGCAAAAAACCTAGGAGAGTCTTTTTTGGCGCACCATGTACATTTCTACAGGAGAGGGGCAAACATATTGATTACGTTCATAATAATATTTCAGTAAGAGCTTGAAAAATGCAAAGTTGGAAATTAAGAGCATGTGGGTATCTTCAGGGCTTTTTTAACGTGCAGTTGTACACAAAATGTGCAGTTCTAAATGGATTTGTGCAGCTGTAGAAGCACTTCCATCACGTTCCGTGCAGTTGAAACTAATAAGAAAAGGCCATTTTCCTCAAATTTGGAGTAATTTACCATGGAGGACGAGGAAGGAGAGGAGAGAATGTGCAGTTCTAAAAATTCTTTAAAACAGCCCTGGTTTGAATAAACACAGCGCTCATGAATAAGCTGGAGCCCTGCGCTAGGTTTTCGAGGGGCGCTTCAGAAACTTTGGAGATTTTCTAACCTTATAGAACCCACTTTTCTCGTGTTCCTTTAGTGCTTTAGCGCGAATAAATAAAAAGAGTATATAAAAAAGCAAAGAATCAGTGGTTTAAAACATAATTAAATTCAAAATGAATGGTTTAAAATATGTTTAAATTTTCCAGGGAATTATCATAAACGTTAGACTATTAGTGGAATGCATGGTTGTGATATTATCGCTGATGACGGAAAGATATTACAGTCAAAAATGTTATTGCATAATTATTATAATGTTAGGAAAGTAATTTTTCTGTTCGATTCAGAATTTCGTCGTCTTTGCTGGTTCCGTGTCGACCTTCGTTTCAAAGTAAAGGTCACTATCAGCGTAGTTGCTATAAGCTCCGTTGGTTCCCTCCATGCGAAGATCGCTGATGATGGCTGGTTTTGAATAATAATTGGAATAAGCTTCATTGGACTTCTCCAGATCGTTTGGTCCAACTGCACCATTTGCATGCGATCTCTTTACTCTCTCCTTGACAAAATAATTATAAAAAATATAATCACTATCAATTAATCATCATAATTGACTTTTTATATAGCGTACCTTCAAGGTAAGCTACTCAGAAGCGCTCCCAGTCCAACAACGGTTAAATAAGACATTTTTAAGCGAGAATGGAACATAGTTTGTTTGTGTGTGAACTTGTTATAGTGCCGCTTCAAGCACTCTACTCAGAGGCGCTCCCGACTGCAGAGCGGACACTGCATCGGAGTTTCACACCGAAGTGCTGAGCAATTGCGAGTGAAGGACTTGCAAAAGGTCCCTACGCAGCGATTTAAGGTGGATTCGAACCTCGAACCTTCCGGCTTCAAGGCAACGACGCCACCGTTGTGTGACCTATAGGCACAAGGCGGCGTGCAACAGGAATCCCATTTCAGGTTCTAGGACCATGCAGCCACTGAGAAAGAGCGCCGCTGAATTACTATATAGTACCGTAGTCAGTGAGCGAGGGGCCAAGAACTCAGCTTGTTCAGCCGATCGAAGGTCAGATCGCCGTATTGCATTCTTTACAGTTTTCTTAAGTGCTCTCACGGTGCTACCCAAGTAGATATGCAGAGTGTGTTTGTCGACAGTTCTACACAAACTGTGCCGTTCCAAATGGATTCGTGTTGTAGACGCACTTATATGCAGTTAAAATCGTTTTAAAAGGTCGTTTTCCTCCGATTAATAGTAGGCCTAATTTACCATGTCAGATCGGGAGCACCTCTGAGGAGTTTCTCTTGAAATGGCGCTATATAAATTCATTACGACGATTACGACTACAATTCACCAAACTCAGGCATGGATAGTTTGCACATCTCGGACACAATTTTATAATAACTTCTGTGTAAACCAAAATTTTAGCTGATCGATTAACAAGCACGATTTCATTATGCTCTATAATATGGCATCATGCCAGTGAGGCGCGGTGGTGTAGTGGGTATGTTCGTTGCCTTGCAGCCGGAGCGTTGCAGGTTCGAATCCACCTCAAGCCGCCTAGTCGGGACGATGAGCAAGTTTTTCACTCGGTATTGGCCATGGGCTTTGGGGGTGAAACTTCGATTCAGTGTTGGCGCTGCAGTCGGGAGCGCCTCTGAGTAGCAATATTGAAGAAGCGCTATAATATGCATCATGCCAATACCTAACATAACATAGTGCCAATTGCGGGGCGCGGTGGTGTAGTGGTGGCGTCGTTGCCTTGAAGCCGAAAGGTTCGAGGTTCGAATCCACCTCGCCGCGTAAGGACCTTGGGCAAGTCCTTCACTCACAATTGCTCAGCGCTTCGGCGTGAAACTCCGATGCAGTGTCCGCTCTGCATTCGGTAGCGCCTCTGAGTAGAGAGAGCTTGAAGGAGTGCTATAACAAGTGCACATACAAACAAACATAGTACCAATCGGCACGCTGTTTGAGCACACTAGGACTTTAAGTACGCTTACGTCTTTGAGCTTTCCACACTGAAGAAACCTTCTCCAGCGTCGTGGTAAGTAAGGCGCAAATGTACAGAACAACGGACAGAGTAGAGCAGGATCGACATCTTCGGGGCGTGTATAACCTGAAAAGAATAACAACAACTCAAAACTTACTAATGTAATCATAGGTGCAATCACGTCCTAAAAGTTGGGGGGCCCAATGTTGGGGTGGACAAATGAATCACGTCCTAAAAGTTGGGGGACCATAATAATAAAGTTATGGGACCACTAAAAAGTTGGGGGGATGCGTCCCGTGGGTCCCATAGGGTGGTTGCGCCTATGAATGTAGTCTATCTCGGGTGACCGGGGAATACGTCCATGGGCGTCTGCAGATTTTTTGCACGAAGGGGCGGGGCTGTAGGCTACTGGTAACATTTTAGGTTAGTACACGCTACTGCCGAAAAATTGACACTTTCAGTTTTTTAGTCGTTACATTTTCTGATGACCCTTCTTTGCTGGACCTAAACTCATGATCAATAATTAACTCATTGAAAAAAGCGTTACTGTTATCCTCGGGTCATTTTATAAATATTCTTTTAACGAGGAGAAAACCAAGCACGCGGGTAGCCTACCTAAGGAGATAGAAAAAAGTAATGTAAAGTAGAGTATTTTATAGCGAGAAGTTCTATACAAAATGTGCAATTCTAAATGGACCTGCAGTTGTGGAAGCATTTCTGTGCAGATAAAAAAACTAGTAAGCTTAGAGACGGTAATTTTGTCATCCGGACGGGAGTAATTTACCGTGGAAAATTAAGCGAAGGAAAAAGGGATGCGTGCAGTTTTAAAAACTCCTTAAAAGAAGCGTAACTGTCATTAATTAATTATAATTATGTAACTCCCTGAGAAGAAGAACAGACCGCCAACCTGTGAGAAAGCTGATGATGAGACCGGATATGGATGTGGTAAAGACGGCAAAGGCACTGTACCACATGTAGGAGATCTGGTAGAAATCGAGATAGCCGGGAGTTTCACTGAAAACAAACACCACAGTAACTGCTGTTACATCAGAGGCAACATTAACAGTAACGACAAAGTTAGTTCTAGTCGCTTTAGCTAAGTTGATGTTTGCGTAAGTTAACGTTGACAATGATTATGATAAAACTTGATTGCCATCTTCATCGTCGTCGTCGTCGTCATTGCCATCGTCGTCAGCATCGCCATAATCGTCGTCGTCGTCATCGTCATTGTCATCGTCGTCAGCATTGCCATCGTCATCGTCATCGTCGTCGTCGACGTCGCCGTCGTCATCATCATCGTCGTCATCGTCATTGTCATCGTCGTCAGCATCATCATCATCGTCATCGTCATCGTCATCATCATCGTCATCGTCGTCGTCGTCACGTCATCATCATTATCGCCATCAGCATCATCGTCAACATCATCACGTGACGCCTCTGAGTAACATTTCTGGAAAGGGCGACATCACAAGAGTTCAAGCATACCTATACACACAAACATATTTATATTTAACTGAAAGCGAAATCGTCGCCTCAGAATTTTTGCGTATGTCCATTTTTTTCAAAATCGAGTTTAGACTTGATTTGTAGCAAAAATTTGCTTCTCTTTCATCACTTTTAATAGTTAAGAGATATGACAAGTGGTTTTAAAGATATTCACCGAAAACTACCTGTCGTATGTCCATGTATCAGGATTGCCTTGTCGTATCTCCAATTTATTTTGCGTATCTCCAATGCCGCATTCACGGTTTAAAAGTGCATTGTCGTATGTCCGAGAAAGCTCGTCGTTGATTGGACGAAGGAGATACGACATCCCACTTCGTTGTATCATAGTGTCATATGTCCAGGGAATAAAAAACGTTCTTTTATTTTAAAAAAGGGTATTAAACTTGCGAAAATTGAAACGAACAAAGTCGCAAATGATTGTGTATAGCTTTCTTTTATTATTTGAATTTTTTCAAATATTTTTCTCGTCAGGATGACTTGCAATTTATTTAAATTCATTTTATACAACATTTTCCAAAATTTCACAAAAACCATTCTAAGTTTCAATTTAATTTTAATGCAACATCCTTTAATCAATGCCGATGATTTATTATGACGTCTTTGCCTGAAGTTTTATAGCACTCATTTTTTAAAATTTCCGTCCAAAGTTTCGAAATTTCAAACTCGATTTTCTCGGAATTAACAAAAGTGGAGATACGCGAAGATAATTCTCAGGCGACGAAATGGGATCAGGACCATTTCGCTTTCAGTTAAACTATACGTGTAGCCTACCTGTCTGCGGCTGTCGTCCAGTCTATGCTAGTGGCGTTCCACATAGATGGTGATGTGGTAGAGATGGTGACATTCTGATTCCATGCACAGTTATCAGTGGTCATCGGTGGTGGAACGTGGCCTCTGATGGCAGGCTTGTAGACCTGCGCTCCCACTCCAAGCCATATCGTCAGAACAAGACCTATCGTTATGCCACAGTAGGCTCCCTGAAAAATATTTGTGAGCAATGTCAATCAAGTAGCAAATACTTATTAAATTCAATTATTTTCAATCATTTTATTGTGTAGCCAACTATAGCGATTCCAGTAAACAGCAATGCTGTTGTTTTCAAACATTATATTCTTCTTCTTTGCTCTCTTCCGTCAGTCGTGCGACGACGATGAGGCTCCTACATGACTTCTCCAGACTTCTCTACTCAGTATTGTTTGTTTGTATGTGCACTTGTTATAGCGCCCCTTCAATCTATCTCTACTCAGAGGCGCTCCCGACTGCGGAGCGGACACTGCATCGGAGTTTCACGCCAAAGCGCCCAAGCAATTGCGAGTGAAGGACTTGCCCAAGGTCCCTACGCGGCGACTTGAGGTGGATTCGAACCTCGAACCTTCCGGCTTCAAGGCATCGACGCCACCACTACACCATCGCGCCCCACTCAGTATGAGAATTGTCGATAAATAACTGATTTATGTAGAATTTGGGTCGTTAATAAGGACTTTACCATGGCGTCCTAAGAAAGACTGAGGCGGTTGAACCCCTACCACCCACCCCACCCCGGCAATTCTCACCCTGTCTCTACTTCTGATGAGGTCCTTTGCTCTTTTTATGCTAACATCCATCTCCTTCAGATCCTCTCTGACGTTATCCATCCAAATCTTTGGTTGTCTTCCTCTACTTCTCTCTCCTTCCACATGCCCGTGCAAGGCCATGAGTGGTAGGCTAATCTATTTTCCTCCCATTCTTCGTTCTACGTGACCAAACCATCTGAGCCTTCTATTTCTGATTTTGTCCACCACCGTTTCCACTGCGCCCGGCTCATCTCTTCTTTTCTCTTTTGTTATTCTCTCCCCCCTGCTCCTGCCCTTGATTCTTCTTAGCCAGCTCATTTCAGCCACCAGCAATTTTCTCTATACTTTGGACATGTGCCAAGAATGGGGAACGAAAGATATCCAAAGAGAGTGCTCAACGGATATGTACATGGGAAAGATCAAGGGGAAGACCAAAGAAAAGATGGGTCGACATGATAAGAGATGACTGCGAAGCAATAGGAATGACGATAGAGGAGGCGACGCATGTGGCGCAGGATAGACAAAAGTGGAGAGCTGCCATAGGAAAGCGGCTGACGCGCGCGGACGGCATCGCCGGACGGCCATAAGTCAAGTCAAGTCACTATGTAGACACCAGCACTCTGATCCATTGCGCTAACCAGCAATGCCAGTAAAGAACAGCGTAGCCTACAGCCCTACAGGCCTACACCTTTTACATGTATCTCCCAGCATCTGTAAGATTTCTTCTCTATAGACTTCCCAGGTTGTCGACGCAATACAGCGGACGGGAGTCCACTGTCTCTTACCTTGGAGTTCGCCCACGGATATACCATACCAAGCGTGAAGATCCCCAGAATTGGTCCACCGATCATTCCAAATATTCCTAGTGCAGCCTGAAAATAACAACAACTACGATTTAGAAATTTAACCGACGATGGAGACAGTGTTTTATGGAGACTTTAATTCACTACTATGCGATTTAATGCTTCCTTTTCCTCTTCTTCTTCCTCTTCCTCTTCCTCTTCCTCTTCCTCTCTTCTTAATTGTCCATGGGCTGACAGCCCGTAGGTGTCCATTGCGCACTTGACTACTCTCTTCCATGATTCTCTGTCCTGTGCCTGGTGTGTCAGCTCCTGCGCATTTATCCCACACCACTCTTCTATGTCCTGCAACCATTCTCTGCATGGTCTTCCCCTTCTCCCTGATCCCTCCATGATTCCGGTCATTATGATTTAATGCATACAATTTTATAACGTCTACATAGCCACAGGAAAGGACAAGTTGAAGGCTCGAAATTTCTTTAGTTCCATATTGCATTAGGCCTGCATGATTTTATTATTGGTAAGGTTTCAAATTGTCCAAATGAGCATCTGCATTCTGCAGCCTTGCCCTACCCGTGGTGAGTTCTATACTTTGCTACAGATCAAGGAACAGTTTCTTAGCTTGTTATAATTAAGCTTATGTAGGCTACTACACAGTTGTGTAAGATTATGAATGACTGACTGAATGAATGAATGAATGAATGAATGAATGAATGTACATAAGCATCGATCCACCCTTCGATCGGCGAAACAAGCCGAACTTCTGGTTCCCCGCTCACGGACAGCGTCGTTCATTCTCTGTTGGTGGTCGTACAACGTGGAATGGTCTCCCTGTTACACTGCGTTTATTACCAGAGGTGACTCCACTCTGCTCTTTAAGAACCTAAAAACTTTTATTTAACCGTGGTTGGGCCGGGAGCGCTTCTGAGTAGCCTACCTTGAAGAGGCGCTATATAAATTTCTGATATAAATAAATAAATAAATAAGAAGCTTATAGTTAAGTTCATCCCTCTTATTCCTATGCGCATTCGTGAGGTTATTGTAAGGCGATATAAAAATGTACGTATAAATGTATGCATGCGTATACATGTACATGCATGCATATAGATCTATTTATTGTTCTGCTGTTGTGTTACTGTGATAACGTGCGTTCGGTAGATTGATGTGCAACACTAACCTGCAGTAGACCTCCAAGTTCGGCGGCGACAAAAGTGAGTAAGATCATGATGACCCCAAACGCAACGGCTGCAGAAACAGAGTAATTATACGACAGAGCCATCAATCAGTCAATCAATCAATCAATCAGTCAATCAATCAATCAGTCAATCAATCAATCAATCAACTAATCCATCCACATAGATATTGTTTGTATGTATGTGCACTTGTTATAGCGCCCCTTCAAGCTCTCTACTCAGAGGCGCTCCCGACTGCAGAGCGGACACTGCAGCGGAGTTTCACGCCGAAGCGCTGAGCAATTGCGAGTGAAGGACTTGCCCAAGGTCCCTACGCGGCGACATGAGGTGGATTCGAACCTCGAACCTTCCGGCTTCAAGGCAACGACGCCACCACTACACCACCGCGCCCCACATATCTCTAGTTTTCTACACAGAGACCAAACTACGGCTAAAGAGAATAGTTTAAAAGATAGACACAAAGAGATAAAAAAAACTCCGCCACTGGTTGTTCTCTGCCAGTGCCAGTCCCAAGTCTGGATAAACGAGGAGGGCGACACTAATCATCTTTGATATGGCAGTGTCGTTCAACATGTAACAAGGGGCTGCTTACAGATGATTTTTGACGCTAGTGTCGCCTTGGCTTCGCTGATATCCTTGCAACATAACCCCTTCATCAGATCCTCCAGAAAGACTGCGGCCAGAGAGTTCAATCCTGACGAAATGGTGCTGGAAATAAGAACACAAACTGTCTAGAAAACAACGATCACTTATTATGGATGGCTTAAATTCATGCGATATTCGGATGATTTGCCATGGTGAATTGGTGATGTCAACGAGTCAATGTGCCTGCTTGAGGTTGTTTCGAAACTGTAGCCCTCCGGCTGCATTCTGAGTAGAAACAAAAGGATTCCTACATTATGAATGCAGGAAAATGTGAGTGTTAGAGAGTATCTGACTGTACCAGCCCAATAGATTACGTCTGCTTGTTAGTTGTTACCATGAATGTGCACCCAAATCAGACTAGCGATAATAATTGCTTCGGACTTGGTCGGACGTGGGCTGTAATTTACCAAGTAAATTGGTAGTAGATTCGAACAACCGAGAGAACAATTATTTCGTAAATTGGGTCCAGGTTGCTATTTATTCTGTTATCTGTGCTATACCCTGTGCACTAAATGTATATGACTTGAACTGACCAAAAATTGGTAAATAATTACAGTCCAAGTCCGACCAAGTCCGAAGCAATTATTATTGCTAGACTGATTTGGGTGCACATGCATAGTAACAACTAACAAGCACACGTAATCTATTAGGTTGGTACAAACAGTCAGATACTCTCTAACACTCACATTTTCCTGCATTTAGAATGTAAGAGTCTATTTGTTTCTATTCAGAATGCGGCCGGAGGGCTACAGGTTTGAAACGACCTCAAATAAGGACCTTGGGCAAGTCCTTCACTCACAATAAGTTGCTCATGCGCTTCGGCTTGAAACTCGGATGCAGTATATGCGCTGTAGACCGGAGCGCCTCTGAGTAGATTTTGAAGAGGTACAATGACAAGTGCACATACATGTACGTAAACATTTCATTTATATATAAAAAATTAATATCTTCTATCATCGCTATATAATAAAGTGTAGAAGTAAACCTGAGCGCTCCACTGAAGATGCAAGCCGTGAAGAGACCAGGAACGCCCGGATAATACAATCGATCCATCACGTACAGCGGTAACAGCTGCAAGCACACCAAGATTCACGATTAACAGTTAAGTGTGCCAACATTTCTTCTAATGGACTGGTGGTATTTGCAATTTGTCACTGTGTGGTAACAAAGACCATTAGCGACGCCCTCTTCCTTTATCCAGGCTTGGGACTGGCACTGGCTGTGTGCGACCAGTGGCGGAGTTCATAATGGACTCTATGCCATCCCAATGGTCGACATAATTATATCCATTTATTCGCAAGGAGGCGTAGGTAGAATGAGCAGAACAAAAGCATGTGGAAGAATCTCTCAATCTATCGTGGGGCGCGGTGGTGTAGTGGGTATGTTCGTCGCCTTGCAGCCGAAGTGTTGCAGGTTCGAATCCATCTCAAGTCGCCGCGTAGGGACCTTGGGCAAGTCCTTTACTCGCAATTACTCAGCGCTCCGGCGTGAAATTCCGATGCAGAGTCCGCGCTGTAGTCGGGAGCGCCTCTGAGTTTGAAGGGGCGCTATAACAAGTGCACATACAAACATACAAACAAATTGTGTGATCGAGGGCGGAGGGAGTAGGTAACATTCTTAATAGGAGGCAGCAGACAATAATTTTAAGAGCATGGCTATAGCTAGGATTATAAAGCACAGAAGAAAAGAAGTCGGAACAGCCACAGAGGTCATCAAAAGACTTCTGGTCTTCAGGTAGATGTTTGTGTCGTACCAATTTACGTCTTATTGAGTTGATTCTCGTTCGCTGTGCAGCAGCATTAGCAAATGCATGGCATGCATCGTGTTCTAGTAAACTAATAAACGTATTACATCATTCTTAGATTATTAAATCGTTTCGGGGTGTGTTCAAACACCTAAAACACACCTCCCGTAGCAACGGCCACTGTTAAGTATCCAGCCCGACCACTCTCGAGTTTAAAGAATCACACTGACTATATGGCCATCGTTTGATTTAAATATGCATTTGCATTGCAGTATTCCCAATGGCCATTTCCGCAGAAAAATTCTGAGATGCTCTTCAGGAAGAGAGTGCTATTAGGGATGATGACGATATTGAAACTGAAACTGCTGAAATTCTGAATAACTATTTCAGCTGAGGAAACAACCCACCACCACCCCAACCCCCAACCAGTGGCGGCGCCAGGATTTCAGTTTCGGGGGGGCTGAAGCCTCGACCGAAATCTCATGAAAATTTTCCATTTTCTCCGCCAAAATTTCTGACGACCTTTTTTTTTAGTCATCGAACCCGAAATCTTATGAAAATTTTAGTCGTCAGCCCAAAATCGTGGATATTTCACTGTAAAAAATTTCGGATGGCCCTTTTTTAGGGGGGCTGAGCCGCTTGTAGGGGGTTTAGCTCTCCCAGCCCCCCTAGCGCCGCCACTGCCCCCAACTCCCCATCCTAACGCCTTCCCAAATGCTGGGTATACGGTCTTGAAAGCCCAATCCTACCTGATCGATCTGCTGGATTCGTCCGATCTTCACAGGATCACAGTCGTGGTATTCCTGAAAGACGACCATCCCACAGAGAGCGCAGATCGTCAACAGAAGCGACAGACCAGGCAGATTTATCCACATCGCACTAAATATTATACAAAGAAAACAAGTTTGAAAGTCTTTGTATATTATGTATGTATGTGCACTTGTTATAGCGCACCTTCAAGCTCTCTACTCAGAGGCGCTCCCGACTGCAGAGCGGACACTGCATCGGAGTTTCACGCCGAAGCGATGAGCAATTGCGAGTGAAGGACTTGCCCAAGGTCCCTACGCGGCGACGTGAGGTGGATTCGAACCTCGAACCTTCCGGTTTCAAGGCAACGACGCCACCACTATACCACGGCGCCCCACAATTAACTTATAATTATACAGTACATGTACGATAACAATCAATGACATCGGGCGTTTACTGTGGTGGATGTCCCCTCCATTTGGAACACCTTCCTCCTTCACTACGGGCCAAACCAGTGGTTCCCAACTCGTGGCCCGCGGGCCAAAAGTGGTCCGCCAGGCCTTAAAAATGGCCCTCGTCTCCTCGTCTCCTCGTCTCTCAGAGAATTTTTAAAAAATATATGAAAAAATTGACATTTTGGACAGGATAGAACACATAGTTATTTTCTATTTCAAATTATTTTATTTTGACGTCTGTAAATAGCAATTTTATATGCTTCTAGTTAATTAAATTGTTAGCTTTGTGGTCCCCTAATATCCTTCAACTAAGAAAGAGTGGCCCTCGTGTCTTCCAACTTAGAAAAAGTGGCCCTAGAGTCCAAAAAGTTGGGAACCACTGGGCTAAACTAATTATAAATATACTCGCTTGTTCAGTTTCCTATGTTGGATTCGCCACTGATTGCAAGTTTCAAAGATCACAAATTGTCAACTCTTAGAGCATAACATAGACCACATAGAAATAATATTATAGTCATTAGTCGCATTACGGAAAATGTAAACAAAGAGTAGGGGAGGTGGGGGCAAGAGTGGCATAAAGTCACAAAATGTGGAATTAAATATGCAATATTAAACATATCAAGATGAAATTTGTTTTGTAGTGTAGGTGGATCATCGGTGCATCCATAAAATTGCTTAAATTGCTACTGGATACGATTTCTTCTTCAACATCTGGCTTGGGGTGGAGGCACCCAAAAGGCCACTCTTGCCCCACCATGTGGGGCAAGAATATCATGCCACTTTTACCCCTTGTTGAGGGCAAGATTGGCATGCCAGTCGTACCCCCAGAGACAGTAACATAGGCCACGTTTTCACCAATTTTGCTGTACAACAATAAGCAGGAATTTATGTTTTACATATTAAATGAAAAAATTGCACACAGCAATGCATAGTGTGATGAGAAGATACCTTCCATGAAATCCCTCAAGAAACGGTTTTGCTAAGCAATCTACAGAATTGGCACTCTGTATTAAGCTTGAATCACAAAAATCGCAACAATGTTAAATATTTTCTGACATTTAGACTAAAGACTTAGTCAGTAAACAACAAAGACAAAAGCACACAAGAAATAAGTCTATTGCGACTTGTAATTTTCTGTGTTTTAAATGCATTTTTTATTTCTCGGCTTCCACTGTCATTCCATTTTTAGGTACCTGCCATCGCAGAAGGTAGTCCCTCTCATTGCTCCATTTTATGCACGTTTTCCTCTATAGATTTGCTTTGCACGCACTTGTCTTCAAGCAGCATTGCTAAATATTCGCTCCTTCTTTTACGCTTGCCAACAGCAGTAGGCAGAAGACCTTGGCGATGGCTTTTCAGAACAAGAGAACTAGACGTCAAGCCTTTACATGAAGCCACTTTATTCCTAAACGCTGCTTTACTTGCCTGAATTTTTCAAAGGTGAGGATATGCTGAGTATCAGCGGTATCACTTTCTGAATTTCTTCGCAGATGAGCAATCATTGAGCATAAGCTGAGAGTCAGAGTCAGCACTGTTCTGAATGTCCTCATAGGTGAAGATGGGCTAAGCCCCCTTGATAGCCTATCATGTACATGTATACATTTCCTGGAAGGGCCAGACAGGAACAGTTTCTCTCTTTCATCACTTATCTCAATTTCGTCAAAGAAAAATAATTATGGGCAGTTGATACTCTTATATGACTTTTTCCAAAGGCAGACCTGTGCTACCTTAATATTGACTGCGCTATCTTGTGTTTTGACTTCTCAGTTGTTAGTGCTTGCAGTTTCCTCAAGACGTGCTGTGGTTGAGCACGGAGATCTGGTTTTCCGGGGCGATTTGAGCTTTGCATTGATTCTTTAAATTCTGGTGATGTTCCAAGTTTTCTTTTCATCATAAGCTTTTGGAACCTTTTCACTTTCATGTCCTGTTTTAAAGTTGCTACTGTATATGGACCATTAATTGGTGCTGCCTTTTATGATTATGTCTTCTCAACCAAAGTCCGTGACCTTGGTGTCGCTCTCAACCAAGAGCTCACTTTTGCTCCGCACATTTACTCACTCAGCCGTGTCTGTAATTATCAACTGCGTCAACTATACGCACTGTTGCTCGCTCGCTTACCGTACTCCTACTGTTACTGCTACCCGTGTCCATTCCTTCGTTACCACCAGACTTGACTGCTGTTGCTCTTTCTGTGCTTGCCTAAGACAACACGCTGGTTGAGAGTGCCTATCTGAGTTGCCTTGATCGCGTTCTGCGATCAAGGCTCTCTGCATCCTATCATATTGGCCCCATACCCAAATTCAGCCATTTTCTCCAGCTTTATATGCTTGATGTTCTCAACTAGCCTATAGTTTCCTGTCAAGCAGCAAATAGAGAATAGGATCTCTACCCTAGTCTGGCACTGCCTGTTAGACCTTGCTCCTTCCTACCTTTGAGAGCTCTGTAACTCTGCTCTTAGTGCTCGCCACTTCCGCTCCATCGTTCAATTGAAAAGTCTGTTCTCGGTCCCCCTTTGCTTGTGGCCTACTTCCACTATATATACATCAACCAGGAATGGGCTTCCTCTGACACTCTGCTCCCTTTCTAAAAGTCATTCTCAGGTTTTTCTCTCTCATCTTAAGACAGTTTTATTTGCCGCGCTGAGGTTGGGAGCACCTCTGAGTAGTCCCCTTGAAGAGGCTCTATACAAATGCATTTAATGAACGAATATCCTGTTGAAGTCACTACACTTTTGGTTTGTCTGATTGTTCTGTGTTATTGGCCGATTCCAACCTAACGTTGGTTGCCTTCTTCACTTCATCCTGCACTGGTCTAGCAGATCTCCAAGTCACAGACATGTCCCGACTCTTTATTGACACGTCAATAGGTCTATAGACAATTAAACATGCACATAGCCTGGATTCCAATGGCGCACATGTAGGTCAATACCCTGGAATTCCATGCTCTATCGTTGCCTGGCATTTCGAAAAATCCACTAGACACTCCACTAGACACCATTTTCATGGTATGGCACAATACTTCGTCAGTGTGACTTTCTCGCTAAGTTTTACGCTTATAGGCCTATAATATAACGTCGAACAACATAGTACATTATGTACAACGCCAAAGTGCCAACCAATTAATAAACTAATATACGGTAGGATACCTGTGGGCAAAACTGGCATACCGCTGGGGCAGAACTGGCATACCGCTGGGGCAAAACTGCCATACCGCGGGGGCAAAAGTGTCAGTGATGGGGCAATAGTGGCACGTAAAACGGGGGCAAGAGTGGCATACAATGCTACTTTTGCCCCGATTTGGGTGCTCATAATTACGAGTATCTAGCAACATTATTCCGTTGTCTAATTTCTTAAAACTTTTGGCATTTAAAAGAACACACATTCCTGCATAATACAAAATAAAACTTTAACAAGTGCGATCTTAATACTGAAAGTGAGCAACATATTTGTGATTTTCATGAGAGTTGCAAATAACGAGAAAAATCGAAAAAATGATATAAAATTGTTACCATTCGACTTTTGAAAACTCTCGGCTTATGAAAACGTAACACTTAATGATAGTCTATGTTCGCACTAGGTAAAGGTTTCAGAAAATAAGTACATACTTCGAAAGTGGGGATGCCACTCTTACCCTACCCTGCCACTTTTGCACCATTTACCCCTAATCGTCAGCTATTTAACATTTCTTTTCTTAAGCACAGGCCATAACAATATAAGCAAATGCAAACGAAGAACCGTCAGCTATTTGCCAATATTTATTCACAACGCTAAGTGTTTTGCGAATTTCTTTCGGTGACATTAATTTCAACCATCTGCAGAAGGATACACAGACCATAAACATATAGGCAAATGTATCAGCAATTCCGCATCAAAGACAATTTCGCGCAGGCCTACCCTAGGCATCCCCCTTCATTTGAATCATAAATTGTTTTTGATGTCGAATGGCTTCTAATGACTCGCACGTGCCGCAGTTGTCTCGAAATAGGAGCCGCGTTTTCTCGGCGCTTCCGAACGATCTAATACTTCAATTGACATGTCAATCTGTCGCAGATGTTGATAATAAATGATGTCTGGTGCGCGCTTTATGTATTCGACGTGGACGAGATTAACACTTTGTTGGCCACCTGTGCACGTCTAGGATTTGTGCTTTGCAAATCTCGTCGTCATAGAGTTAAACTATGGGTATGCCTTTGTAAATAGACACAGGTAAGAGGCTTTGATGAAGATGGACTCTGTGGCCCCATATGCACTTACAGCCATGAGACAATTATTGAGACGTAAATAGGGCTTTCTTTCTTTCACCATTGTGGGGGACCCTTTGTACGGCCTGCGCTCCCTTCCGCGGGACTTTCTATAACTCCTTTTTATAATTCACTCAGAGCCACGCCTTGGCCGTGCCTGGATCAGGTGCGCTTCTCAATAGTTATCTTAGGAGGAGCTATACAAATTCCATAGAAAGAAAAACAACATCAGCTTTACGTCTGTCTGTCCGTCTTATTGTCTGTTAGTCTGTCTTCTTCCACCCGTTGCTTGTTTGTTTGCATTTTGTTTGTTTGTATGCGCACTTGTTATAGCGCCCCTTTCTGCTCAGAGGTGCTCCCGACTACAGAGCGGACACTGCATCGGAGTTTCACGCCGAAGCGCTGAGCAATTGCGAGTGAAACACTTGCCCAATGTCCCTACGTGTCGACTTGTGGTGGATTCGAACCTGCAACCCTTCGGCTGCAAGGCGACGAACATATCCACTACACCACTGCTGCTCCGTTCCTTATGACAAAGTCAGCTTTGATGACCGGAGTGTCGCGATGGCTAACTGCCAATACTAACAGCCATCTCGCAGCCTAATGGTACAGTAATATCAGGGTGAGAATTGCCGGGGGTTTGGGTGAGGGAGTTTCAACACCAAGTCTTTCTTAGAGCCCCATAGTAGGCCTAAAGTCTGTTTCTCACACCCAATTCCAGGGGATCATAGTACCCCCTCCCAGTCATTTTTCCACAATTCTCACACTGGGTAATATTGAGCAGTTCAAGTCTGAAATCCTAAGTGTCGCTGTAGATGTCAAAGGATGAGATTAGATAGGGTGTGTATAGTTGCTTACATCTGTCCCTGTCGACAGGTAGGAGTGCAGAGTGCCCTCTGTATCTGCGCCTGGTTGACTCCATAGATGGCCAACCATGTGAAGAATCCCCCTATGACCAGCGACCAGATGCTGTGCCTCGTCAAAGGATTCGGATCAGGGCTATAGCAAAAACGTTTCTCAACATATCACATTTACATGTACATGCAGTGTGCTAAAAAATTGTATGTACGTAGCACATTGTTTCTGGTTCTATTGTCACGGGCTTTCTGCGTTACTGACACTGTCTGACAGTATGATGTATCCTTGAGGCCATTATTATGCAGCATTTCCAAACATGTTGCTTGAAGTGTTCGTACATGTATAATATGGCCGACCATTTGTTTCTCAACATACATTGCATGCATTGTGTAAAAAAACATAGCACATTGTTTCTTCTTCTCTATAGTTACGAGCTTTCTGCAGTGTATTTAGCCAAAGGACATTGCCGCCCGCGCATAATAGAGGCATAGGCTACTCGAACCTGAAAAACTGATACACATATTTTCTAATTCTTATTTTTGTGTTTAACAAATTTCTTCGCACTAAAGCGCTATTGATATTGAGCTATTGATGGGTGGATGGATGGATGGATGGATGGATGGATGGATGGATGGATGGATGGATGGATGGATGGACGAACGGATGAATGGATGGATGGATGAATGGATGGATGGATGGATGGATGGACGAACGGATGAATGGATGGATGGATGAATGGATGGATGGATGGATGGACGGACGGATGAATGGATGGATGGATGGATGGATTGATGAATGGATGGATGGACGGACGGACGGATGAATGGATGGATGGATGGATTGATGAATGGATAGATGGATGAACGAACGGATGAATGGATGGATGGATGGATGGATTGATGAATGGATAGATGGACGGACGAACGGATGAATGGATGGATGAATGAATGGATGATCATAATCGTAATAAATTGCCATCATATGTTTTATATCACTCCATTAGTCGTGGCTGGACTGGGGAGTGCTCATGGATAGTTTTCATACAGTATAATAAACCCCTGGAATGAACATAAAAAAGTCGCTCATGCACTCACTTCCAGAATTCTATTCGATCGTTTTCGTACATCGTGTTCCAGATGTTCGCGAAGCCTCCGTAGTCGTACGAACCTTTGATGATAACTCCGACTAAGCCGAGGAACATGAGGAAAATCTGAACCACATCCGTCCACATAACGGCTTTCATTCCTCCCTTCATAACAACGCAAACACAAACATTATTATGTATGTGTGTATGTGGGTATGTGTATGTGTGTATGTGTGTATGTATGTGTGTATGTGTGTATGTATGTGTGTGTGTATGTGTGTATGTATGTGTGTATGCGTGTATGCGTGTGTGCGTGTGTGCGTGTGTGCGTGTGTGCGTGTGTGCGTGTGTGCGTGTGCGTGTATGCGTGTATGCGTGTATGCGTGTATGCGTTTATGCGTGCATGCGTGCATGCGTGCATGCGTGCATGCGTGCATGCATGCATGCATGCATGCATGCATGCATGTATGCATGTATGTATGTATGTATGTATGTATGTATGTATGCATGTATGTATGTACATGTGTGTATGTATGTATGTATGTATGTATGTATGTATGTATGTATGTATGTACGTACGTACGTACGTACGTACGTACGTACGTATGTACGTATGTACGCATGTATGTAACTATGTATGTATGTATGTATATATGTATGTATGTATGTATGTATGCATGTATGTATGTATGCATGTAGATTGTAGAACGCCCACACAAACATCATTATGGTCAGCAACAGGAACGACGTCAGCAAATTGATCGTAGTTACGAAAATTCATCAGTCTCAAAAACAGGAAATAATTTTCCTGTTCCGTTCGGTTTAAAACGCTTGTTCTTCTTCTATAAGCAGTCGTTTTCTTTCGCAGTCAGCACCGTTTATAATAGACAGTCGTTTTGACTCGTTTTGCGGTCGGGTATGGAAATGGCGGCAAGAAAATGATACTGGCGAAATTGGGGGAAACGTTTGAGGTCATATTACGAAAAAAGAACTCCATTTGCTGTGATTCTAGTGTGAGCAGAGTGCTAGATCAAAGTGGATTTGATAAAAGTATATTTTTTATTGTACATAATTATTATATGAAACGTTAAAGCAATATTGCGTGATACTGCTGCAATTTAATTGTAATGGTGATGCACTGCAGGGGTCCGGTGGCATGGGTGGAGTTTGGTCTCCGTTCATGGAGGCCTTCTTGGGGGGGGCTAAGCCCGAAAAAGAAACCATTTACACGGTAAAAAAATCTGGGTCTTCTTGGGGGTCTTAGCCCCTAGCCCCTGATAAACTCCGCCCATGTCCGGTGGCGCATTGGATAACACACTGGCATGGAGATCAGCCCAGCTAAGTTCAATTCCGGAAGCTCCCGTAGAATAGACGTGCGTTGTAGGCTGTTATTAGTGTCCTTGTATTGCAGGATGTCTGCTCTGTTAATAGTTAAGATCGATGTTCTTAATTAAGATAGCTGCATAACTGTCAAGCGGATTATTGAATAAACGAAAGTATTATTATTAACATTTCTGGAAAAACGTCTGGTGGGCCTGGTCTCTACAATTATTATTGCTATTGTAATTATTGTTATTATTATTGCTATTGTAATTATTATTATTATTATTATTATTATTGGTCTGAATGACTACTTTACCTAATGTTCAAAAGGAGCATAGACATTAGCCTGTAAATGACTTTGTCATTGTCTCTGGGAAAAAAATAAATGTGTGTTTATTATTATTATTATTATTATTATTATTATTATTATTATTATTATTATTATTATTATTATTATTATTATTATTATTATTATTATTATTATTATTATTATTATTATTATTATTATTATTTCTCGTAATATACTTTTACTGAGATGACTGCGATTTCTTACAATGGTTGTGTAGAAGGTACAGACGACTCCAACAGAGAAGACAGCGATCCATTTGTTCAATCCAGTCACTGAAATCAGATTTTAGGAATGACGATCAATTCACAGAAACTGATTAATTATCTGATGAATAAACACAAATAAACCACAAGCTACAACGAATTCATCATGCTGATTCAATAGCTGTGGTGTATAGGCATACTGGAACAGATGATTAAGGGCTTTGAAGGGCGTTCAAAGTCAATTGATTGTTTGATTGATTGACTGACTGACTGATTGATTGATTTGATTGACTAATTGATTGATTTGTTGATTGATTGATTTGTTGGTGGATTTGTTGGTTGATTTGTTGATTTATTGATATATCAGGAAAATGGATTGATTGATTGATTGATTCCTTCATTCATTCATTCATTCATTCATTCATTCATTCATTATACATACTTTTTTTATTGTCAATTGGTCGTTAATCAAATACCCATTTGACAATTTCGCGATGAACGATACAAAGACTTCCAAGGATAACGCAAGGAACCGAGTAGGCAATAGGCCTACTCATAATGGAACAAAGAGGTCATGCCATCAGAGGACCTCAGCGAAGTGGCAGAAATGGTGCACAGAGATACTTCTGAGCAAGACCCAACAAAGTATTATGAAATAAATATGATATTGTACTTTGGAATGCTTCATTGCCACTATGAATGTGAAAATGGTATGTTATAAATACGTGTCATTGGTCTTGAGATGATGTAAAATTGGCCTTGGGGAACTGTGCAATAATATCTTGACTGGTCATTACTTACCAACGCTGAGTGCCAAGCAAGGAGCATAGAGTACCAGCGACAGGTACAACACCTAAAATCAACATAATATTATCAAGAACATGGATTTGGAAAGTGCACAGAGGTTTTTTTTACAGAATATGTAAAATAACAATAAAAATAACAATAACAATAACGACGACGACAACGACAACAACAGCAACAACACAGGATTCGACTCATTGAGAGAGCTTAAACTAATTGATGTGGAAGAAGCCCAGCTACTCGGCGTCCCACTCTCATCGGGGAAAGCGATGCAGCAATGTCTTGAAAACAGAACCAAAGAACTGGAGGAGAGCCTGAACAAATTAACGCTCATAGCCAGGCAGGACGCAAAATATCTACAAAATACTATTACGACGTCTTGAGATACTGCTATTAATATTCGATATCCCATGTTCTTGCCGTAAAACTGCAAGAAAAAAGTCTGAAACTGAAGAACATTATGCCAAAAAGCTAGCGTTTGCATACACACGGTCGTTCCGAGTACCTCGTTAATATCTCGCAGAATGGTAGAATGGATTATTATATTCAATCTGATATATTGGACAAGACGCTCAGATAAAAAGTATTCAAGTTATAAGGCGTCAAAGTTGATGCATTTCTACAGGCCCACCCTGTGTATAACATCGCGCGATTGAAAGCTGTCTCATCGTCCCACGCTAGCGAATGGTTCCATGCTTTACCGATAACAACATGTGGACTACGACTTGACAACGCGGACGTTCGAGCGGCCGTCGGATTGCGACTTGGAGCCGCAATATGTGAACTCCATACTTGTCCCTGTACTATAGACGAACAGGGAGTTTGTTTGTTTGTATGTGCACTTGTCATAGCGCCCCTCAAGCAATCTATATTCAGAGGCGCTCCCGACTGCAGAGCGGACACTGCATCGGAGTTTCACGCCGAAGCGCTGAGCAATCCAAGGTCGATAATAACTGCTTTTATTTACATTGGCTTCTGCATTGTTTAAAAACCATCTTAACAGGCGAGGTGTAATTGACCATACTCAAAAGAACTTGTGACAGGATGGTCAACTAAATATTATGCAAGAGCGTACAGGTCACGTATGCCTGAGAGAAACAGATACATAGAGAAAGACAGAGAGAGGAACAGAGAGGCATGGAGAGTGCTAGAAGAAGGGATCTGCTGAGAAATAATGGTAGTATCAAGGAGTGTACAATAGGCATAATGTAAGTATTGTAGGGTGAGAAAATGAAGAACGATGTCTACACAGGATAGGATTATCCAGCTGAACGTCTGACAAATACGAAGATACGCGTGAGGGAACAAGCTCACACTTTACTGTGCCAAGGGGAGGGGTAGTTGTTCGTTGGGGTTGGGGGTTATTGGTACGGGTGTAATTGTTCTGGTGGGGGGGAATTGACATCCATCCAATCCAATCCAGGCCAGGCCAGTTCCTGTTCCCTTTTCTTCCCGTCCCCTTCCCGTCTCGTTTAACACAATCCGTTCCCAAAATCCGTTCCCAAAATCCGTTCCCAAAATCCGTGCCCACCATCGGTTCCCACCATCGGTTCTCATCATCCGGTTCCCACGATCCGGTTCCCATCATCCCGGTTCCCACGATCCGGTTCCCATCATCCAGGTCCCCACGATCCGGTTCCCATCATCCCGGTTCCCACCATTCCGGTTCCCACGATCCGGTTTTCGCGATCGGGTTCCCATCATCCGGTTCCCACGGTCGGTTCCCACGGGCAGGCTCCCCGCGGACCCGGTCGTGGGAACTGACCAGTGGAAACCGGATCGTGGGAACTGGGATGACGGGAACCCGATCGTGGGAACCGGGATGATGGGAACCGATCGTGGGAACCGGGATGATGGGAACCGGGTTGTGGGAACCGGGATGATGGGAACCGGATCGTGGGAACCGGGATGATGGGAACCGGATCGTGGGAACCGGATGATGAGAACCGATGGTGGGAACCGATGGTGGGCACGGATTTTGGGAACGTATTTTGGGGACGGATTTTGGGAACCGATGGTGGGAAACGGTGTTAAACGAGACTGGAATGGAACGGGAACGAGCTGGCCTGGCCTGGATGGGATGGGACGGGTGGATGGGCTGAGATATTGAAAATTCCGCAATTTTAGTCGGCAAATGGCCGACATTGACGCAGTGGGGAATATTTGCAATTGGCTGCGTTGGAATCCTCACGCCTAAGTAGATACCAAGATGGCGAGTCTAAGTGTTCTGGAATCCGACATGATTTAAAATCTTAGGCCATTTTAAAATGGCTGCCATTCGGGCCACGGGGTCAAATCTGCGATGGCCCTATAGCCATATCTTTTTCTTGTAACATTTTTCTAGTATGTACCAAATTTCATGCTTGTATCACAAAGTGAACAATTTTCCACAAAGCCGCTTCTACTACCGCCTCTATAGAACTGATCAGATATAACAATTATAGCTACTGCCCTCCATAGCTTATTGTACATCCTGTTACTGATATTGATTGCTGGAGATATTAAAAGAAAAACAATAACAATAGCAATAATGCAATCGCTTTTCTTGGCACTCAGCACGGCTCCGGTAAGAGTAGCCATCCCAAAGAAAATGTTCTTGCAAGCTGGACTGATGAAACGAATTTTTCCTAAATTGAAGCAGGTTTGTTGACGACACGGATTCATGCTGTCTTAAATTGCACCAACACTCTGGTCCAACAGGTATCAGCTTCATATCGGACGCCTGAATGACAGCAACAGGCGTTTACCCATATGACACTAACTAATTGACACAACACCGCGAACTGGACAATTAGCCTAAGTATGGTCAATTATACTACAGAAGAGTAAAGGGATTAATGTCCTAGGATAAATAGGGGGTTGTCCTGTTTTTTGTCCAGGATGGTCAATGTCCTACACTCCCAAAACAATGCTATTCCTATAACTGCACGTGCTTAGACTCCTTTGCATTATATAATGGATTGATAAGTTTTATTTAACCCATAAAAGCTATATGGTATAATTATATATAGCCTATACATGTATATTGTATACATGTGGAATTCTGGGAATTACTACAAACCCATAAATCTAGTCCAGTTGTCAGTTGAATAGCGTCTGTTTCGCTTCCTAAAATAGCTGTACAATCGTTCGGCATAATATTATTATAGACTTGAATCGATACACTATAGAAGGTCTTCGCTTCAAGCACTCGTTAAATCTACATGACTTTTGTAGAAGCTTTAACAACTTGCACTGTTGCCTATTGACGGATGTCCCATAATAACACAGTGAGCTCACTCGTGCACAGGGCTGTTTTTAAGGAATTTTTAGAACTGCACATCCTCTTCTCTCCTTTCTCATCCTCCATGGTAAATTACTCCCAATCTGAGGAAAATGACCTATTTTTTATAGTTGTAACTGCACGGAACGTGACTGAAGTGCTTCGACAACTGCACATATCCATTTAGAACTGCACATTTTGTGTAGAACTGCACATTAAAAAAAGCCCTGCTCGTGCAAATCCAGACTGCTGTGGCAAAATTGGTTGTACATGTAAGTGCACGCAACAGTTGCTTGCCTGCTGCAGGTCATTGTCCCCTAATCCTACACACAAAATGTACTCGCCTTACATTTCAGGTGAGTAGGCTACACTCTGTATATCTGCCTACACCCTCGGCCAGAGCCTTTGCAAATCCAAAGTGTTTTCTATTAGAGATCACCAACGGTCGTGTTCTGGTATTTCCAGTCCCAAGTCTGGATAAAAGAGGGGTCAACGAAAATGTATGTTGGTGGGCTATTCAAAATTCCATGTTATGGATTTTAGTCGCAATTTGATTACCTCCTTATTTGTCATATAGTTTGGCACAGAGTAGGCTATTTGTAATCAGTATTTAAAATACTTTTTCAAACCAAGTATTTCATATTTGCATTTTAAATACTTTGCAATAAAGCATTTGTACTCTATTTTAAATAATTTTGCGATACATTATTTATACTTATACGAAAAATACTTAGTGAAAGTATCCGTCCATTACTGGCAACGTTCAGCACCATTTTCATCAATCCAGCTCCAATTTAAGCAAGAACATTTTCATCAATTCAGCTTCCATTTAAGCCTTCTTTTTATCGTGACTTGTCGTCGTCGAAAAGGAATTTACTATTTCTTTTCTAGAGATGAAAATAATGACGGAAGAATTTCTGACCATTTGAAAGATGTAGACGAGAGCTGCGTAGACTCGAACTCCTTTGGAGAAGCGCAACTCCAGATACTAAAAGAACAAAGCAACAATGACACTTTGTTAAGTCTTGCTATTAATCGGTGACTTTATTGTCATCTACTGTATCGTACCAATTGCATTGTTTTAATGTATTGCATTGTATTATATAACTTTGCTTCTGTCGGCCCTTTGCTTTGGAATGGCCTCCCTGCTGTAATTCGTACTCGGATGTCATCTGGTAGCACCGCTGTTTCTGCGCGTCTCATTAAAACTTTTCTTTTTCCAATGGGATCTTCGCACTGGGAGCGCCTCTGATTAGGTTGTACTGTGAGAGGCGCTTTATAAATCCAAAAATAGTATAGTAGTATGATGGATTTAGAATCGGGTTAGTTGATACAAACAAAAACAACAATGACAACAGGCCTACATGTATTTTCGTCTATTCAACAATCCGGTTGACACATCGCGACCGGTTACAGTATACAATTATGCAGTACGAACAAATTATGCAGTTCAAACATTATATTCACAAGACGCAAATAACAAATTAAAGACATGGATCGCAAAGTTGAAACCTTGCTGACGCCTAGTGAATGAAGGAAGAACTGAACCCATGGCCACACAGGATTCGAACCGAGTACCGTAAGCACTTTGAGCCCAGAGTTTTATTCATTTTTACAAATCCCCTACCTAATAAACCACAATGTAAATACTATAAATCGATTACTCTAACTTGTGTATTGTATTTATTGTGCTGTTTTATATTGTACTAGCTGTACCCGGCCACGCGTTGCTGTGGCTGAAAAGACCGTCCATCCCTCCCTCCCTACCTCCCTTCCCCTACCTGCCTCCCTCCGTCCCTCCCTCCCTCCCTCTCTCCCGCTCCCTCCCTCCCTCACCCTCCCTCCCTCTCCCTCCCTCCCTTCCTCCCTCCCTCCCCCTCCCTTCCTCCCTCACCCCTCCGTTCCCTACAGCTACATAGATATATGCGCTATATAAGAACACGCGCGGATAAAAAAAACACACACATACGCATACACGCGTTGTGTTTTCCCCCTTAAAGCATATAAAACCCGTCCGTTCGGACGTTGTTTGAAAATTTGAAAACCGACAGTTGCATATAAATGCGCTACAGAAACACTTGACGGGAAGTTGACGGTATGCACGGCCTTGGAATGCAAATGGACGGCGCGGCCTCATTGGAATGCAAATGGACGGACGCGTGAAAGTGGAATTAAAAGTTGTGTTTTTTGGTCGAAAAGATTGCGCTTTTCCCCAAAAGGCATAAAAAAACCCGGAGATGTTCGAATGGAACGGTTTGCGAAAATTTTCAAAGCAATCGGTTCGGAACTCTCCGAGAACCGATGTAACAAACGGTAACTTTTTACATTTTTATTTATATAGATTGATGAAATGAGATTCGGGCGAGTCGATACAATGCAGTACAATAAATCGGTTACTCTATTGTATTGTATTGTATTGTATTGTATTGTATTGTTTTTATCGTATCAATTGCCTGATTCTAATTCCATATGCAGGGCGGGCCCAGAAAAGACCCCCTATGTTTATTTAGGTTTAAGGGGTGGCCTCACTAAAAGTAATATAACTTTTGTTCTGTTTGAAATATTTTGATGAAACCTGGCTATCATGTGTAGATAAATTCTTTTCCGCGCCTCAGATTCACACTTAGGTGTGACCTTGCGCGCGTAATAAATTTATGTCATAATAATAATAATAAAATATGAATCGTCTTTAAGCCAGTAAAATTTCATTTCAAAATTCTTATTTCTGGCCAAGATATTGGCATAAAACCTAGGGGGTCTTTTTTTGCCCACCCTGCATACTTAAACTCAACCACAAGGACGAAAATCAACCTACAATTTTCAGCTGCTACGAATCTGATTTAAATAACTCATTTATGTAAATGAAAACTTTGTTTATCTAAGGTCCACGATTTGTAAAGTTAAATCTTCACTCGATCTGCGAACGGAGACTCACTTCAGAAAAACGACGGCTTATACGCAATTATAATTAATTAATTAGCCACTCGTGTCACTTGTGCTTTTTTTGTGGAGACACCGTGGGCTGCTACCTGCAAAAGTGGCTCTATTTCTATTCGAAAACAAAAATTTGGCAACACTATAATTATTGTTGAGCAACAAGAAGACTGTTCTAGTGGCCTTTAGTCGGTCCTTAGTTTTTACTTCATGATGAAAATCACGTCAATATTATTTTCTCCTTGAATATAATGAAGCACTTCGACATTAAACTCCACATTCTTCAGGCGATTGACTTTACGTGCATAATACAATTTTATCATTTTACTGCAGTGACCGAAAATTTACATTAAATATATTATTATTATTATTATTATTATCATTGGTATACTATAATAATGCGATAATTATTCTTCCTAATAGCTGTAAGAATAGAGACATGTCTATTTTACGATAAAGGAAGTTTTAAAAAGTAGTAATAATAATAATATAATATAATATAATTATTATTAATATTATTATCATCATGATCATTATCATTATCATCATTATTATCATTATTATCGTTATTATTTTTTTCATGCCCCGAGGTATTTAGGATCCCTCAGGGACTTTATTACTAACTACTTGTTTAAAAACCAGTCAAGAATGGCCCTAATCATATAATACTAATAGTATTACTATTATTATTATTATTATTATTATTATTATTATTATTATTATTATTATTATTATTATTATTATTATTATTAAACGAAACATTTTTTACAAGAAAAAGCATAAAAAGTTCTTTGTTCATGAGTTAGCGACCTTCATCACAGGACAACTGTGGGAACGTGCCTCGAAATGCCACTGCATTAAATCGTTGCGTAATAATAATCGTTATTATTATTATTATTATTATTATTATTATTATTATTATTATTATTATTATTATTATTATTATTATTATTATTATTATTATTACTATTGTTAATTTACTCCACGAATAATAGTAATCTCTAAGTCCCTGCATGGGGGAATAAACTAAAGTACATAAAGTCTATATACCTCAGGGCAAAAAAAATACTGATGATGATGACAATAATAATGCTAACTAAATCTAACTACAGGGTGCGCCAAAAAAAGACCCCCCCTAGGTTTTTTGCCAATATTTTTACCAAAAGTAAGAATTTGCAAATGAAATTTTTCAGGCTTATAGACAATTCATATTTACACATTATGACCAGATTTCATCAAAATATTTCAAACGGAACAAAAGTTACGTCACTTTTAGGGAGGCCACCCACCGTTTTTTGACGATTCAAAAACGTAACGCAACAAAAAGTAGGTTTTTGCCAATATTTTGGCCAAAAGTAAGAATTTCAAAATGAAATTTTTACATGCTGATAGACAATTCATATTGTGAGTGTTAGCTACCTATTACCCCTCTGGGCTTCCTTACTTGGACTCTCCTTGACTATGTGGGAGTTGAGGGAAGGGCAGGGCCTATTTAAAGGGCTACTACTGTGGGGGCTTGCTTCTTGTCGTGGGTCTACTCTGTGGTGTGTGTTCGACTCCTGTTGAGCGTGGCGTGTGGTTCGTGTTCTACGACGTTTGTCTTCTTCGATTGCCGTCCCACCCCGTTGGTGAACTGGCCTACATCCGTCTTCCTTTGGGCTCCGTTAGCCTGGTGTGTCTTCACGTCAGCTCTGTCGAATCAGCTGTATCGGTCGTACTTCATGTCAGCTTTGGGTAACGTTAACCTACTTCTTGTCAGACTGCTCTGTTATTGAATAAATCGATGTTATTTTACATTACGGACCTGAGTATTACTCATCATCTTCTAGACTAGAGCAAGTGAACCCAACAGATGGGGTCTCTCGGGATTTTTTCACGATAATTTGAAATTTGCGTCAAAAAAGGGGCGTTGTTTCCGTGAAATTTAGCAAATAGTACGGTGGAAATTCCGTTGGAAAAGTGTTATATGGTGGTTGGCCGTGAAGACAGGTCAATGGTTGTTGTTGTTGGCGAATTAGTGCGGGAAATTTCGACGTTTTGCGATATTGAGTTTTGCGAGTTTTGTAAATTTGGTCGAGACAGTTTTGAAGTGAGCTGTCGTGGGTGAATTTTTGCGCTGTGCGTTGGTCTGCACGTCGAATAGTCGACAGGGCGTAGAGGTAAAATGGCGTCGTTAGAGGAGGAGTTAATTCCTGAATTTGGGGATGTCAGAGACATACCAAGTGACACACTTCGACTGGTGAGTGAGACATATGGTGAGGATGTGGAGGACGTGTCTAGGTCACAGGTGAGGAGAATGGCTATGAAACCATTGTCACCGAAATTGGGTAGTGCAGCTTGGAAACTTAAGGCACAGGCTAAGAAAGAGGAGGCCGAGTTAGAGCGCTTGCACTTAAAAGAGGACAGAGAGTGGGAGAGAGAGAAGGAGCGAATGAGATTCGAGGAGAAGAAAATGCAAATTGAAGCAGAGAGAGAGGAGAGGAAAATGCAGATTGAAGCAGAGGAGAATAAATTGAGGATTGACGCAGAGGAGAATAAATTGAGGATTGCAGCGGAGGAGAATAAATTGAGGATTGAAGCAGAAGAGACGAAAAGGAGATTTGACATGGAGGAGAAACGAATGAATATGGAATTTGAGAAGCAGAGATTAGAAATGGACGGACGGAGAATAGAAGGAGGTGGTGCTGTCGAACGACCAGCGCATGGAAATGAGGATTTGCGTTTTGGGGCAGCTCTGAAATTTGTGCCAAAATTTGATTCGGCCGATATCGAACATTATTTTGCGGCGTTTGAGCAAGCAATGACGTTGCATCAAATTCCGATGGGAAAATGGTCGTCCCTCCTACAGCCACAGTTGTCGGGGAAGGCGGCGAAAGTTTTTGCGGCTTTATCGTTGGAGGAGTGCGTCCAATATGATATTGTGAAGAGTGCGCTATTGACGGCGTACGAACGTATTCCGGAATTTTATCGAAAGAAATTTCGGGGGTTGCGAAAAGAACCGAGGGAAACGTATGCGAATTATGCATTTCGACTGCAGAGTCCTTTTCAGAGATGGATTGAGGGTACAAACTCGTGGGAGGAGTTAGCAAAATTTAAAGAGGTAATTCTCATGGAGCAGTTTGTACAAGCGTTACCTATTGAAGTACACAGGTGGCTGATAGATAAGAGTCCTGATACTGTTGCAAGTGCTGCACGTTTAGCGGATGAATATGCAGTGTTATACAAGCAGGGGCCGAACCATTATTCTGGGGGGTTCCGCAGGGATTTTTACGACCGTACACGAGGATTCTCATCTGATGAAAGTGAGAAGAAAGATGTATGGGAGCGTCAAGGCGTGGGGTACAAGGATGGTACGCGTCGTGATACAAATTGGGGTCGACGTTCGCCTCAAAGAGGAACGTATGGGTTTAATAAGCCTGTGCGGGAAAATGATGACGTCACTGGTTTTGGGGAACCGGTCACGTGCGCATTTTGTAGAGCGCCAGGTCATACGAAGGCCAGTTGTTGGAAATTAAAACGAAAGGAGGGGACTCAAATGGAAAATTGGAGGGGTGCGAAACCTATGGGTTTGGTTCAGACTGTTTCGGCGCCTGTTAAACCACAGAGTTTTCCGAAGCCAATTGAATCTGTTGATAAACTGTATGCACCATTTTGTGTGATTGGATGTGTAATTGATGATGAGGGTGCACGAAAGGAGGCGGTATTCTTGAGGGATAGTGGAGCGCTGCAGTCTTTGGTGTCTAATGAATGGTTGAATGAGCATGAGTTTGTACACATGAATGAAACGAGGTTACTCAGAGGTATATCTGGTTCTATTGTGGAATGTCCTCTGGTGAAAGTGAATGTTGATTGTGCATTTGTGCAAGGTGAGGTGTTATGCTGTCTAATGAATTCACTTCCAATGGCTGGGGTGCATTGCATTGTGGGTAATGATACAGCGCTGGCAGGACAGGTGTTGGAGGTCGCGGTGACGACTCGTGCACAGGCTAGAGCACATGCAGTGAGACAGAGTGAGAGGGAGACGGCGGTGTGCAGTGAAGCGGCGCCCGAGCAGTCGGAGATAGTGGGTCAAAGTACGGAGTCGGCCGACCAAGAGCGAACGCCAGGTGAAATAATTGACAGACAAGTTGAACGAATGAATTTCGATGAAGGCGACTTATCGAGTTTATTTGCAGCGACAGAATCTGTTGTGACAGAAAGATCGGAGCTATATGTTAGCCGACAGGAATTAATATTGCGCCAGCGCCGGTGTCCTGAATTGAGACCATTGTATGCACAAGTAGACGAGACGGTGTCTGTCGGTGGGCGTGTACAACCGTATGCGTTGGTGGACGAGGTCTTGGTGCGTCGATGGGAGGCGAAGTGTACACCATTAGGAATGGGTGTGGTACAAATAGTTGTGCCTCGTGACTTAAGACAGAAGTTGTTGCATGTGGCCCATGATATACCAGCGGCTGGGCATTTGGGTACTAGAAAGACACTGGATCGGTTGACGAAGCATTTCTGGTGGCCTCATGTGAATCGAGCCGTTCGTGAGTATTGTCGTTCATGTGATGTGTGTCAACGCTTAGGCAAAGGAAACAGAAATTATAGGGCGCCCATGGTCAGTATGCCTGTAATGGAGGAAGTGTTTCAACGCTTGGCAATGGATATCGTAGGCCCATTGAGTGTATGTGAGGGAACGGGGAATAGGTTTATTCTCACGGTCATTGATTTGGCTTCCCATTTTCCATTTGCGTTTCCGTTGAAGAATCATACGGCGCAGGATGTGGCTAAATGTTTGTGTGAAGTTTTTTCGCTTTTCGGATTTCCGAAAGAATTGTTATCTCATTGTGGCTCAGAATTCATGTCTGATTTGATGCAAGTGTTTGTGCATGAATGTGGTATTGTGCAGTTGAAAACTAGTCCTTATAGACCACAAACGAATGGCTCGTGCGAACGCTTTCATCGTACTATGAAAGATATGTTGAAGGCGTTGGCTGAAACATATCCGGGTTCTTGGGATGCAATGTTGCCGTGGATCTTGTTTGCATATAGAGAGGTTCCGGTACAGGGTACTGGCTTTTCTGCTTTTGATTTGATGTATGGCAGAGATGTGCGTGGCATGTTGCAATTGATGAAGGAAGAATGGTTGGCGAAAGATGTTGTACATGAAGTGTCTGGCAAGAACGTGATTGACTATGTTTTACAATTACGTGAACGTATGCGTGTTGGATTGAAACTTGCTGGTGAAAATGCTGTTGATGCGAAAAGTAAATCGAAGCAACTGTATGATAAGCAGTCACGTGCTGTGTCTTTTGAGGAAGGTGAAAAGGTTTTACTCTTGATTCCGTTGGTGGGTAAACCTTTACAGACCAAATATTGTGGACCGTATGTGGTTGTACGTCGACTTGGTCCGGTCGATTATTTAGTGAGTACCCCGGATCGAAGAAAAACGGAACGGGTGGTACATGTGAATCTGATGAAGCGCTATGTGGATCGTATGGATGTGGTGTATGAGCGACCGAATGAGGAGGTGGTGGCTTCTGTGTTGGTGGTAAATCCGGATGTGAGGATGAATGATGTGACTTTAGAGGATAAGGTCTTACAATGTGAAGTGTCTGCTGAATGTCGTACGGAATTGCGGGATGTTTTGCATGACTTTGCACATGTGTTTAGTGAAGTACCGGGTAAAACATCTATGGTGTCTCATAGAATTGATTTGGTTGAAGGTGCTCGCCCTGTTCGACAATACCCTTACAGGTTAAATCCTGAGAAAATGGCGAGGGTGGATAAAGAGGTGAATCAGTTGTTGGAAGCGGGGATAATAGAGGAGTCTGAGAGTCCGTGGGCAGCTCCGATTGTCTTGGTGCCTAAGCCAAACGGTACAGATCGTCTTTGTACAGATTTCAGGAAACTGAATGGATTATCTGTTCCGGATCCATTTCCTATGCCACGGGTGGAGGTGTTAATTGATCGAGTGGGTCAGTCACGGTTTATAACAAAGCTGGATATGACTAAAGGTTACTGGCAGATCCCGATGCATCCGGAGTCAGTTCCGTTAACTGCGTTTGTCACCCCGAAAGGGCATTACCAATGGAAATACATGAGTTTTGGCCTGAAGAATGCTCCGGCTTCGTTCTCAAGGTTAATTACGAAAGTGCTGAATGGATTGAATGAGTTTTGTGATGCTTATTTAGACGACATCATCATTTTCAGCTTAGCATGGTCGGATCATTTGGTTCATTTGCGAAAAGTGTTATCTCGAATTGCTGATGCTTGTTTAACTCTGAATCTGGCTAAATGTGTCTTTGCTAATGCGTCTGTGGATTTCTTGGGTCATCACATTGGGATTGACGGAGTTCAGCCAAGGTTGAAGAAGGTGGAAGCGGTGTTGAAATTTCCTAGGCCTGCTACTAAAAAACAGGTGCAATCTTTCTTAGGATTAGCGGGATACTATCAGAGGTACTTGCCTCATTTCTCTGATATTACTTTGCCGCTCACGGCTTTGACAAAGAAAGGGATTCCTTTTAGATGGAATGAGGAAGCGGAGGTTGCTTTTCTTGATCTAAAATCTCGTCTGGCTTCTAGACCTATCTTAATACCTCCTGACTTTACTATACAGTTTTGTGTGGGTGTTGATGCTTCTCAATTCTGTCTGGGAGCGTGCTTGTTTCAGATGAAGGATGGATTGGAACACCCGATCTGCTATTTGAGTCGGAAGCTGCTGCCGCAGGAGATTCGCTATTCGACCATAGAGAAGGAAGCGCTGGCACTGATGGTCGCCTTGCGGGCCTTTAGTGTCTACTTTGGATCCGCAGTCGTCCTGGTGTTCACCGATCATAAACCTTTGCAGTTCATCCATCAGATGGCGAACAAAAATATGAAGCTCTTGCGATGGAGTTTGGAGCTTGAACAGTACAACTTGGACATTAGACATCGTCCAGGCGAATGGAATGTTCTGCCGGACATTCTGAGTCGTCCATCTGCGTAATGTGAGTGGGAGCGGGTGAGGGCACACGTCAATCAGTGTCTCCACTTGTCTCCTCACAGCGGAGTCGTCGGGCGTGCTAGAGATGCTCTCTGGTACGTCTATCCTCGTCGTATGTCAATGGAACATTCTGTCAGGAAAAGTCAAACACTGTCCAGAAACAGTTTCAATGGAACGTTCTGTCATAAAAGGAAAGCACGGAATTCTTCGGCAATGAACTCTTCAGTGTGTCTGTAGTGTAGGGTGGCTTGTGCCGATGACCATTATACATTTGGGTTCATTTTTGATACACCAGTTGGTGTCCAAATTTTTTCTTGTGTTTCAGATATAGTTTTTTGGACATTTGAACTATTGATGTGTATGTATATATATCGTGATTACGTGTGAACTGATGATTTGGGTTATATGAAGTTTGTGTATTCAGATCATGATTATATCGGACTCTTACGTTATTTATGAGTGCGATGCATTATTTAGTTAAGTCTTGCTGAATTGCTTAGTACGTGTAATGGCTTGTACTGAGTGATTTTGCATTTAGGCGTAGCATTGTTCGTATAGTTCGTCGTCCCCGTTGGACTCCTCATGTTCTGGTGGGGGGGTATGTGAGTGTTAGCTACCTATTACCCCTCTGGGCTTCCTTACTTGGACTCTCCTTGACTATGTGGGAGTTGAGGGAAGGGCAGGGCCTATTTAAAGGGCTACTACTGTGGGGGCTTGCTTCTTGTCGTGGGTCTACTCTGTGGTGTGTGTTCGACTCCTGTTGAGCGTGGCGTGTGGTTCGTGTTCTACGACGTTTGTCTTCTTCGATTGCCGTCCCACCCCGTTGGTGAACTGGCCTACATCCGTCTTCCTTTGGGCTCCGTTAGCCTGGTGTGTCTTCACGTCAGCTCTGTCGAATCAGCTGTATCGGTCGTACTTCATGTCAGCTTTGGGTAACGTTAACCTACTTCTTGTCAGACTGCTCTGTTATTGAATAAATCGATGTTATTTTACATTACGGACCTGAGTATTACTCATCATCTTCTAGACTAGAGCAAGTGAACCCAACAGCTGTAAGAATAGAGACATGTCTATTTTACGATAAAGGAAGTTTTAAAAAGTAGTAATAATAATAATATAATATAATATAATTATTATTAATATTATTATCATCATGATCATTATCATTATCATTATCATCATTATTATCATTATTATCGTTATTATTTTTTTCATGCCCCGAGGTATTTAGGATCCCTCAGGGACTTTATTACTAACTACTTGTTTAAAAACCAGTCAAGAATGGCCCTAATCATATAATACTAATAGTATTACTATTATTATTATTATTATTATTATTATTATTATTATTATTATTATTATTATTATTATTATTATTATTATTATTATTATTATTATTAAACGAAACATTTTTTACAAGAAAAAGCATAAAAAGTTCTTTGTTCATGAGTTAGCGACCTTCATCACAGGACAACTGTGGGAACGTGCCTCGAAATGCCACTGCATTAAATCGTTGCGTAATAATAATCGTTATTATTATTATTATTATTATTATTATTATTATTATTATTATTATTATTATTATTATTATTATTATTATTATTACTATTGTTAATTTACTCCACGAATAATAGTAATCTCTAAGTCCCTGCATGGGGGAATAAACTAAAGTACATAAAGTCTATATACCTCAGGGCAAAAAAAATACTGATGATGATGACAATAATAATGCTAACTAAATCTAACTACAGGGTGCGCCAAAAAAAGACCCCCCCTAGGTTTTTTGCCAATATTTTTACCAAAAGTAAGAATTTGCAAATGAAATTTTTCAGGCTTATAGACAATTCATATTTACACATTATGACCAGATTTCATCAAAATATTTCAAACGGAACAAAAGTTACGTCACTTTTAGGGAGGCCACCCACCGTTTTTTGACGATTCAAAAACGTAACGCAACAAAAAGTAGGTTTTTGCCAATATTTTGGCCAAAAGTAAGAATTTCAAAATGAAATTTTTACATGCTGATAGACAATTCATATTTACACAAGATGACCGAAATTTCATTAAAATATTTCAAATAGAACAAAAGTTATATCACTTTTAGTGAGGACACCCACCTTTTTTGACGTTTTTTGAATCATCCAAAAAACCGAGCGTGGTCTCACTAAAAGTGATATAACTTTTGTTCTGTTTTAAATATTTTGATGAAATTTCGGTCATCATGTGTAAATATGAATTGTCTATCAGCCTGTAAAAATTTCATTTTGAAATTCTTACTTTTGGCCAAAATATTGGCAAAAACCTACTTTTTGTTGCGTTACGTTTTTGAATCGTCAAAAAACTGTGGGTGGCCTTCCTAAAAGTGGCATAACTTTTGCTTTGTGTGAAATATTTGGATGAAATCTGGCCATCATATGTAAGTATAAATTGTCTTTAAGACTGTAAAATTTCATTTTGAAATTCTTACTTTTGGCCAAGATATTGGCAAAAAACCTAGGGGGGTCTTTTTTTGGCGCACCCTGTATATCCAACTAAATCTTGACGAGAGAGAAGCAGTTTCAGATTAACTCCATTCCCGCCCCGGATATAATTTGAAATACCTTATATCTATAAGACAATTCATAAACCTCGGGTTCAAAAATAATCATAGACAATTGTGGCGCATTGGATAACACACTGGCACGGAGATCAGCGGGTTCGAGTTCGATTCCCGAATCCCAGTAGGATAGACGTGCTTTGTAAGCTAGTATTAGCGCCGTCTATTGCAGGCCATCTGTTCTGTTAGTAGTTAAGTTTAATGTCCTCTGTAATTTGTGTTACATTGGTTCAATTGCGCAACTGTATAGGCCAACATTGTAACCGGTTGCAGTCTGTCAACCAGATTGTTCGATAAAGGAAATTATTATTATTACTAAAACCACAGATAAATAAACAATCCTGGAACAAACCGAGATGACTTATCTTATACTCCAAACACGTGAGTTTAGCCGACTTCATCTCAAGGCAAAAGCTGAGTAACTATTTCCATACCAAAAGCAAGGACTCAGACATACACGTACACATTACACATACAGTGTGTAGTACCGGTATGTACAATGTTTACAGTGCGTTGGGTTCGTTGAAAAGGCAACACAACGAACTGTTTAGTGTTTACCTTGCAGTTGCAGGCAATTCATTGGTCATAGTTCACGGAGTTCTTTTGATTGGTTATTCTGCGCGCCACTTTCATTATCATGGAGACCCATACAGCTCAGAGCGAACCGAACTGAACAATTTCCAGTCCATAGTACTTCGACAATCCAATTGAACTTTACTTGTGGGGTTCGACCGTGACCATAATGCACCCCACTGCCTCGCAGGTCTGTCCAAACACTTGGATCTCATTGAAAACAGTGCGCGTAAGAGAACTGGGTTACGCACATACACATAAATAGGCAGGTGTACACTGATGCATAGCTAGTTTTCTCTTGATATGCACTAGCCTCATCTGGTTATATACACACGAATATAATAATATAGATCTATGTATACAAAACACGATGAACTAGTATGTATGTATATATATATATATATATATATATATTATCTACAAGCAACTGTAAAGCAACTGTAAACATTAGAGACTAATAGAGAGTGATCAGTTTAAATACTTCGTGTGTGTGTGTCTTTATATTTCATGCAAGCGGTGGTACGTGCTGTGTATGAGTAATCGGTCAAATTGCCTATTGCTGATTCGTGTTTAATAATAACAATTACGACTTAGGGAAGTTCCGTTTAGGTCAATATACCATCTTCCATTCCAAAGATGACAAGATAAGATAAGATAAGAATATTCTTTAATATACCAATTGCTATCCGCATTTTGGTGTACATTATAAGGTATGATAAACAGGCGTACATCATTTCTATATCCAATCAATGTCAAAATGTTTAAGAATAGCATAAAATCCTAAGTTCAAATCCTATATAAATTTTAAATTTAAAAAGAAGCTCTTTTAATGACCAACAATTTATGCTGCACATTGGTTTATATGGTATTATAATTTAAATATGACAAAGCATCCTCGTCAAAAATGATTTTTTCGTTAGGTTGTCCGCCCTCTCCCTAAAACTACTCTTTCCCTCTGATTGGCTTGTTGTGGTTTTAAGGCACTGTGTAATAACGAAGATCATTAGCGTTGCCCTCCTCCTTTATCCAGACTTGGGACTGGCACTGCTAGAGTGCGAACAGTGGCCTAGTTCCCCACGCACTGGTTAGCGATTATGACTTCCTTCTGATACGTACATGTATCTGGACTCGAAGCAGCGCTCGTGAATAAGCTGATGCCCTGCTCATGGCGCTTTAGAGTTTATAAATAGCATGCGATCAGAAGAAGGTGTGTAGCATTTTAATATTGATATGTGCTTTAATTAGCTAATTGTTGTCCGTTTTTACGATGTTATTGTTCGTCTGAGTGAACCAATAAAAGTAGAGAGAGATGTTTGCTGGCGTTTACTAAACACACCTGGGATTCGATATTACCAATTGAACAAAGAATTTTAGCATAGTGGATGTAAATTGAAGATGGAATATATTAGACCTATACAGAATATATATATATATATAGTACTATATATATAATTATTATATATATAATATCTGTATGCAATTTACTTTAGCTTCGATCAAGTTGAGGAACCGCATAACCATCAGAATGTGGTGTGAATTGAAAGTAAATAAAGATAAGACAGTTGAGTGGACCAATAAAAGTTAAGAGGTCTGTTAGTTGTAATTTATCAAGCTGGCCTGGAGATCGATGCCACCAAAATAATGTCAACAAAGCATTAAAATCGTCGGATATATATTTAGAAGATATAAAATATATTACGCAATATAATATAAAATATAACCTGTGTGCACTTTCCTTTAATTTCGATCAAGTTGACAGGCCGCAATTTTATCACAGAGTGATGTGAATCAGACGCAATTAAAGCAGATTGAGAATACCAATAAAAGTAAAGAGAGGTTATTTGCATTCTACCAAAACACTTCGGGATCGATGTCACCAAATAATATATATATTCGCCTACACAAAGAATTTTTAAATATCGGGGTCAATTATAGACGACGTATTTATTTCTCCATTTCTATAGCGCCCCTTCAAGCTTCCTACTCAGAGGCGCTCTCGACTACAGCGCGAGCATTGCATCGGAGTTTCACGCCGAAACGCCCGAGCAATTGCGAGTGAAGGACTTGCTCAAGTTCCCTAGGCAGTGGCTTGAGGTGGATTCGAACCTGCAACCCTCCGGCTACAAGGCGACGAACCTACACATTTAGTCTACACCACCGCGCCTCACAAACTGTGTGTGTATATATATTTCTCTAAACTGCGATCGAGCTGACATGCCGCAATACGATCGGAAAGTGGTATGAATAAGAGTATAAGCCTACAACCTATGATGTTGACAGTTATGGGTCTCGCGCAGGGGGGGGCCAATCCGGCCATGGCCCCCCCCATTTCAAATCTCCATGGGACGTGGCCCCCATCCATGGTTGCCCTTTTTTTCGCAGGGTGTCAATCATGGCCAGGAAAATTATTCTATAGATATAATTAAAATCTAAATTAAAAATAATATAAATATGTATGTAATTAAAATCTAATCTAAACCTCTCACACAATTGCATTGTCTTAACATAAAGCAATTTCTTTGCCAGCAATTAATAACAGCTAACAGAGTAATATTGCATGCTGTATGCACTAGCCCTACAATAACTATTATTCACTATTATTATTTATGGGAAAGCATGGGCGGAGTTTATAAGGGGCTAGGGGGCTCAAGCCCCACCAAGAAGGCCCATATTCAGGTTTTTTTATAATTGTATTGAAGACAATTTATATAGCATCGTCGGTAGCAAGCTACGTCTGCTGAATGCAGTAGTGTTTTTCTTGTTATTGTAGCACGTCAGGTTTTTGAGAAAACTGAAATATTTAGCTTTGGCATACATTTGCAATTGCACACCTTTTTATTAGAATTTCAATTATGAACAATTCAAAACAATGGACTATTTAGTTTTAGCACACATTTGCAATTGCACACCTTTTTTAGGTTTTTGCACACATTTGCAATTGCACACAATTTTTTTACAATTGCATTTATGGACATTTCAAAACAATGGACTTTTTAGTTTTAGCACGCATTTGCAATTGCACACTATTTTATTAGAATTTCAATTATGGACATTTCAAAACAATGGACTTTTTAGTCTTAGCACGCATTTGCAATTGCACACCTTTTTATTAGAATTTCAATTATGTACATTTCAAAACAATGGACTTTTAGTTTTAGCACGCATTTGCAATTGCACACCTTTTATTAGAATTTCAATTATGAACATTTCAAAACAATGGACTTTTAGTTTTAGCAAACATTTCCAAACGCACACCTTTTTAAAGTTTTGACACACATTTGCAATTGCACACCTTTTTGTTATATTTGCATTTATGGATATTTCAAAACAATGGACTTTTTAGTTTTAGCACACATTTGGAATTGCACACCTTTTTATTAGAATTTCAATTATGAACATTTTAAAAAAATGGACATTTTAGTTTTAGCACACATTTGCAATTGCACACCTTTTTTAGTTTTGGCACACATATTTGCAATTGCACACCTTTATTGTTATAATTGCAACTATGGACATTTAAAAACAATGGACTTTTTATTTTTAACACACATTTGAAATTGCACACCTTTTTAATGTTTTTGTACACATCTGCAATTGCACACCATTTTAAAATTTTAATTGCAATTATTGGCATTTAAAAACAATGGACTTTTTAAAAGAACTGTCACTGTCCGGAGGGGACTATATTAAACTCTGGTTTCGGCCAAACGACTAAAAAAAAGATCAACGAAAAATTTTCCGACCCAAGCCGAAAAATTGTTGGCCCCCCCCTTCAAAAATTCCTGGATCCGCCCCTGGTCTCGCGTGCATTCCATGCCTCTGCACCCAGGGAATGGAATCGGCTTTCGCTCTCTCTTCGAAGCTCAATTTCACTTCCTTCCTTCAAAAAGTGGCTCAAAGCTCAGTAGGCCTACTTCTCCTTGGCTTTCAAGCACATGGATCTCTAACTGCATCTTCCTCTGGCGGTTGACTATCCGCGCCTCAGATTCGCATTCCGGTGTGACCTTGCACGCGTTACAAATTTATTTATTTATTTAGGCTAATAATAATAATAATAATAATAATAATAATAATAATAATAATAATAGTAATAATAATAATAATAATAATAATAATAATAATAATAATAATAATAATAATAATAATAATAATAATAATAGAGCGATTGCAATTGTCGCAATTAGCGTAAAAACATTGTCGATTATTGGCAACAATAAGCCTAAGTGCTACTACCAGTGAGAGTCCATCTTTCTGGAATAAGCTACCATGCACCAATGAACTTCGTGGTCTTTCTTTGCCCCTTTACCGCAAGAGTTTGAAAAAACCTTTCTCCTTGATTGTGGTCTGGTGCTGTCAGGTCGAAGGAGTTTATCTTGGAGAGTAGCACTACACAAATTCATGGTTGTGATTAGCCTAGGTTACAATTACAATCAGTAGCGGTGCTAAGGGGGGTTAGAGGGGCTAAGCCCCCTAAAAAGTCATCCATTTTTTTCCATGTAAAAATAAAATATTTGCACGATTAACCCCCTTTAGCCCCCACCCCCAATAGCCGTAAAGGTACGCACGAGGTTTGACAGACAGTTTGGCGGATTATGAAACAGGACCATTTTCGAAGATTTCGATCAAATGACTAAAAAAAAGGTCGTCAGAATTTTTGAAGGCGGAAACGGAAAATTTTTTCACCCGAAAATCCAGCCCCCCCAAAACGAAAATCCTGGTGCCGCCACTGATTACAATTTCATCTCCTGGTTGTCATTGTTATTCCAAAACGCCTGCAGCATTCTAACAAACATGCTACAGCTACCTACGTGAATTAACAGGCAACCACCGACACGGACAATAAATAGCCGCACAATGGTATTGTAAAACCGCGTGAAGTTTTGTACGCCTGGCAGCATAGGGCATTCACAGCTTGGAGGCATGTCGTGCTCATCCGACCGTTTCGAGGACGTAGTGTAGACACAAAGAACAGTAGTAGACCCTGATGACATAACCACTGTTTACATTTTCAGAGTTACCTGTCCATGGCCAAAAACTGACTATTCTATTCAACAGCCTGTAATTCGTATAGCGCCGATATGAACTCCATTAGGCGTTGAATATGGAGAGAAAAGCCGCAAGAGTAACGCCCATAAGCAATTGCTCGTGCGCTTCTGCGTGAAACTCCGATGCAGTGTCCGCGCTGCAGTCAAGAGCGCCTCTTAGTAGTGAACTTGATTTGGCGCTATAGCAAATGCGAGAAAAAGTGAAATAATAAAATAAATATGAAGGCAGAAGCAGCAGGAGTAAAAGAAGTCCCCTCCCCCGTTGAGTTAAATCTCTGTATACGCGCCCACGAAAGCGTTCACTGAGAGTGGAATATGGAGGTATGGAGATATGTAGATATGGAGATATGAAGATATGGAGATACGGAGATACAGAGATATGGAGATATGAAGATATGGAGGTACGGAGATATGGAGATATGGAGATATGGAGATACGGAGATATGGAGATGTGAAGATATGGAGATGTGAAGATATGGACATATGGAAATACGGAGATACGTATACATACGAAGATATGGAGATACGGAGATGTGGAAATATGGAGATACGTAGATACGGAGATATGAAGATATGAAGATACTGAGATACGGAGATTTGAAGATACGGAGATACGGAATCAGCAGAAGTGGAAGGAGTGTATACTCACCTCAAAGACGCTCGTCAATTCCAGGTCGTAGAAGATGGGAACAAAGATGTATGCGGACACAGGTATGACGAGACAGTAGGATAGCCAGATCATCCAATACAACGTCCCGAATTTGGCGATCTCCGCCGGCGTCCCGAGCAGCGTGATGGCCGACATGAAGCTGGCCAGCAACGAGAGCGCGACGGGGAAGACGCCCATCGACCTCCCGGCCATCAGGAACTCCGCAGTCGTCTTCTGCTTGGCGCCGGTGCAGCCGTAGTAGAGACCGATAACGGACGAGATGAGGAGGAGGACGGCGAAGACGACGTAGTCCCACGGAGTGAACTTGTTGTTCGGGAACCCCACGAGATCCTCGCCTGGCGCCGATTCGTTCAACATGGTTTCGACTATCTGTGAGGCAGGTGGCGATTTCAACACAACGGAGCTCCACTCAACAAATTATTTCCGTTGATATTATTATCGGAATGTTTGGAATGTTTCACAGCGTCGTCTGTATCTGCTTGAAATGATTCTTATCTTGATGTTTCTAAGATGGAGTGATCACGTTGAGAACCCTTGAGAAACGAACCGCAGAGCTTCGCCAGCGTCCGGCCCAGCTCTCGAATCAATTCCCAGCTCTAACGATGCACCCACAGGTCAACCCTCGTCGTCCTAAGTGACCGAACTCGATCGTTGAACCTGATTCGCGATATTTATTCAGAGACCCTGCTTGGCCGAGGAGAACGGCTGCCTCGCTACAGCAAGTCAGGTGATGGCCTTAACAGGAGCATCTCCGGCATAAACAGGTAGTAGTCCTTGTCTATGGTGTTCGACGCAACCTCATTATCAGCCAGCGTAGAGTCGACAAGATGAGTAACATGGGTATCCTACTCGTATGTTGATTAGATGTATTAAATATACACCTATTATATATATATATATATATAATATAAGCATGTATAATAATAATTGTATATATTATATATATGCTAATGGAATGCGAGCTTGTATTTCATGTATCTAAGGAGGACTGGCTCTGTACTAATTGAGCAATGCAGATTTTCGAGACCCCTTTTCAGACAGCGTCTATAGCGTGTATACCACAGTGAAGTGTATTCGACTCACTAAGTAACTTCACTTGAAATTATTATTGACGAACTTGCGGCGTACTTCTCTCAGCCCAGCTGCATATTATTTACACTCGTGAGAGCGCAGGCTTCAAGCGGGTCGGCGAGCAACTTCAAATCAACAAATCACTGATGGTGAAATTAAAATGTATAAATAATTGCGCCATGCCTGGGTTGAGTTTTTGGTCGGCGTCTCTGTTATCAAAGCGTCAACGGAAAGTTTTTGTCAGAGGTAAAACATTTGTTTACCTGACAATACAAAAAACCAAACCGCTGGAGCGAATAGTAGGCCGCGGGTCTCGAGGCTGACATGTTTTCAAGATCTTATTTGCTGTTGCACACGTGCAGCCCTGGTGCAGACCCAATTTAATATTCTCTATGGTTATGGGCGGAGTTTGGCTTCCGTTCTTGGAGGGGCTAAAAAAGAATTAAGGAAAAACTTCGCTTTCTGTGGGCTAAGCCCCGGGAAAGGTACAATTTACATGGTAAAAAATGAATCTGCGTCTTCTTGGAGGAGGGGGAGAGCTTAGCCCCCCTAGCCCCTGATAAACTCCACCCATGTCTATAGTAATTAAATTATTCTTTGGATTATAAGGACACATCTTTTCTATTTTCCATACATCTAAATATAATATGGTTCCCTATATAATAGGAGCTTGCTAAAAACAATTCTTACCATGGAACGCAATAATCATCAGACATTTAATTTACTTCTTTAGCGAATGCAGTTCGCATCAAGCCATGCCACCGCGGTTTGGGTCCACTATTCCGAAGGTCCACTATTTCGAACCTTAACCCTAAACCTAACCCTAAACCTAACTATAACCCTAACCCTAACTCACCCCAACCCTAACCATAACCCTAGACCTAACCCTATCCCACCCCAACCCTAACCATAACCCTAAACCTAACCCTAACCCACCCCAACCATAGCCCTGACCCTAACCCTCCCCAACCCTAACCCTAACCATAACCCTAAGCCTAATCCGAACCCACCCAACCATAACCCACCCTAACCCCAACCCTAACCCACTGTAACCCTAACCACCAAGGATAACGAACAAAATATAGCGGAATATAGCGGATATTCGGAATAGTGGACCTTCGGAATAATGCACCCTCGGAATAGTGGGCCGTTACTGCCACCGCGGCAGGACCCTCAGCAAGACGTAGGGCCCGCGGCCCGGGGAAACGAAGAAGGCGGCACTCGTTCTGTCTTTCTCCGCAGCAGCACCCCGGATCATCAGCTCAGGGCTTTTTTAACGTGCAGTTGAACACTAAATGTGCATTTCTAAATGGATTTGTGCAATTGTAGAAGCACTTTTGCACAATAAAAACTAGCAAAAAGACCATTGTCCTCCGATTGGAAGTAATTTACCATGGAAGATGGGAAAGTAAAGAAGGAGTTGTGCAGTTCTACAAATTCCTTAAAAACAGCCCTGCATCAGCTTGTCCTCATCTCACCAAATTCAC
>OX457049.1:35105893-35260893 GCA_949752735.1 Lumbricus terrestris
TAGTGACTCTGAGTGTTTTTAAGTGTTTGAAATGTTTTAAGTGCTCTAAAAACATGGCAAAACAAATTATCTAGTAGAAATAAACATACCTGTTAGTGTCATTGTTCAAAACAAAGTAGAAGAAAATTAATTTGCAAAAAAATACACGCGGAAGCGGTTTTTTCGACTTTTTTTAATTTGGGGGGATACAATTAATACGGGGGATACTCTATTTCGTGACAACGGCACGCCATTTAAGTTCTCGATGCTCAGACCACTCCAACCAGTTTCACTGTGGAATAAATGTCTTGTAATTGGCTTCTTTCTGATCTCCTTAGCAGCCTTTAGACTGCGGCGTTGAAAATGCAGAACGTTCTAGAACTATCGTTGACATCCGTCTAACTTTAGATACATCACCTAACTCTATACTGAGCCATGGGGCTTAATCAGACGTATGGCACCTCATTGGAGAACGTTTATTATGCGACGCCCCCGAGGGAAGCCGAGATTTCCTCCACGTGTCTATAATAAGCTCGTTTGATTTCATTTCGATGCAGTCGAGAACGACTTTCCTCTGAAGGACGACAGAAGACGCTGGCGACGATAACAGTCTGTAATGGGTTCTCGGAGGAGCGACCCATTCGCTATTTCAACATGAATAATAATTGGTCTGTGATAGGTTGGATCAGTGGCATAGCCAGGAATTTATGATGGGGGCGGGGGTTTGGGTTCTTTTTATGGCCTGGCCGGATGCCCTTTCTGACACCAACCCAACAGTATTACAGTAAATAAAAATGGAATAGAGTAACAAAGGGAATAATGTAAGAAAAACAATTGTTACTACAAGCAATTGTTTTGTTTTTCTTATTTAAGTGGATAAATAACCTTGAAACAACTTTTTTCATAAGCCAATGGGGAGTAACCCCCGAACCCCCCTTGTCTACGACACAGAGTTGGAGAGAATTCGAATTTATCATTGAGTGTGCAATGTGCACGAGTTAGAAGTCCACTTCTGAGTGGCTATAACAGTTATTGTTTAATTATTAGTGTTTTCTTTACCTGAGGTATAATGGTAATCCATCCTGATCTAAAATTACGGATGGCTGTGATCGGCGATGGCCAGTTTTCGCTAAAGTTGTGCTGACTGAGTGCCAAAGTTGCTGTGAAAAGCAATCACATTAAAAATGATTGAAGCTCTGGATGGCGACAGATAACTGATGGTCAAAAAACAATCATTAGGCCTAATTAGGTTTCTCTGTAGTTGTCTCCCGTTATCTGGGCAAAGCGGTGGTGAAGACTGCTTAAAAAAGTAAGATCTTCTTGATTAATTGGGTCAAGGGTTTCGATGGCCAAGATCACAAAGCAGTATGCAGGTACAATGTAGAATTCCAGTGTACTTAGATGATTTCAATGTTTTTAGTGTTTTGTTTTTGTGGAAAATGCTGGAGAACTAAAGATATCTGTTACATTACTCAGTATCTTGCTCGATTCTTGCTGAGTCAGGATCTAGCACTGTTAGAGCGAACGACTTTACAGTGAAGCATACTTTACACGTCATTGGACGAGGTGTTTAAAAATGTCCTTAGTATTATCTATTACTAGCTGTGGTACCCGGCGTTGCCCGGGAAATTTTAGTTTATCGCCGGCTTTGAACGCGCTAAATTTAGGCTTTTCGCCCGAACGCAGGTCCCCGCGGTAAGGATTTCACCAATCCCTCCGCTGGATTCAGTAACTGCGAAACAGTCAGTAGGCGTATAAACGTATTACATACACACCCACAGCCACATTCTCCTTTTCCTGCGGTTTCTGCACTGAGCGAGCCTCTGAATAACTCAGGTAATTAATCTGCCAGCGGCAAGAATGACGTCAAGATATGACGTCATGTCGTCTGCTTCTGCAATGGAGACGCGATAGTAACGTTGCAACAGTGAATGGCTTCTTAAATCTTTAGGCGCTAATCGCATAGAATTTAAAATGTCCGTAACTCTGGATTTAAAGTGAATTGAGATCTTAAAATAGTCGCACTGACCTACAAGTTCGCGTAAGAAGATTTTACTAAATGTTTAGTCATCCAAATGCATTCGGTTTCAGAGCCTTTCTTGGGACAGACATACACACTGATACACAAACATTCTGCTTTATAGCATAAGAGTTATGGTCCTCCATGGTGAATTACTATACTCTATAGCAGCGGTTCCCAACCCGTTTCCCGCGGGGCAAAAGTGGCCCGCCTGGCCTACAAAAATGGCCTGCAGCATCTCAATGAATTGAGAAAAATATATGTAACAATTGACAATTTGGACTTGATACTATGATAGAATATATAATTCTTTTCTATTATAAATTAGTTTATTTGGACGTTAATAAATCGCATAAAACATTCTATTTTCATTCAATTATAACAATTTTATACGCCTTTAGTTAATTAAGGTTTAGCCTTGTGGCCCCCTAATGTCCTTCAACTAAGAAAAAGTGGCCACCGTGTCCTCCATCTTAGAAAAAGTGGCCCGACAGTCAAAAAAGGTTGGGAACCACTGATCTATAGGTTGGTTACTGCTCAGTAACTCTTTAACGACGCGTCGCACTTCATAGATGAGTTGCTTCGATGCCCTCCTCCTCTATTCAGACTTAAGACTGGCGCTATTACTGTTCAATTAACAGCTAGAATAGCTACTATGTATAGGTCCTTTCAGGGTCCAATGGAACCACCGCTTCCGCAATTTACCTGAAGATGCATGGAGCGGAACATTAGACGGAGAGTAATGCCAGGTAGATGGCGTGACGGTCGGAGAAAACGGAAATAGAGCAGGAGCATTGGACGGTTGGTCTAGGTTGATAATGGCCGTTGATGATGGCCGTTGATAATAGCCGTTGATAATAGCCGTTGATGATTGAACTCAGGTATGAGATTGGTTTCGACAGCCTTGCGCGGTGGTGCAGTGGTTAAAGTGAGTGCTGGGTTGTCATCAGGGCTGTATACTCTACGGTATACGCGAGTGTACAGCGTATACTCATTACTCGCCTCACAAAGAAATTATTATTTTTAATGCGTGAGAAATGAAATTACATGCAATAAATAGCCGAAAATCGTAGAAAGTAGTGGTTTTTGGACTGCCGTGAACGTATTCCGAGCTGATAAAGGTAAGAAAAGTAGGCGATGTCTACAGAAAGGCACATGAGGTAAAAACCATGAAATAAAACCACGAAACCGCCCCCAAATAAAAAATGTAAAAAAACTGAATGAATTGGTGACATTTCCTGAAGATTTCGGCCGGATGGCTAAAAAAGGTCAAAAAAGTAAAAAAAGTCATCAGTTTTTGTTTTTTCGGACGGCAAACTGACTGAAGAAACACTCCCCCGAATCAAATCCTGGCTACTGCCTTGAAAGAATGTCTCCCGTTCTTTGAATCTCTTTCCATCTGAAGTCCACTCGTTCCTCACATTCAATTTTCCACGTCGAGTACCAACTGGAGTTCAGTGTAGGCAAAAAAAACTCTCTAGATTGTCACTTGATCCGGTCACCATGGCGCCAGGTTTCTGAGAAGTGTTTGCTAAGATGTGTAAACTGTCGTCTGACTCGTATACCTATCGCTCTGATGTTTTCATTAGATTGCGCAAAGTGACAGCGATATGAGACGTTCGCAGCGACGAAGCCAGACAACATTTCGGGGACTTTCCAATTGGAGGGGTTCCAGGTGAAAATGGCCGCAAAAACGCAGTATTACAAATCAAGACCGTGGCCATGGGGTGTTTTGAGTGTTTGAACACCCACCGAAATGGAAGATGTGAAAAATACTATAATGCATTTACGAGCACATGATGTAAAAACCATGAAATAAAACCATGAAAACATCCCCCAAATGGAAATAGGAAAAAAAAGGAATTAATTAGTTTGTGACATTCTGTGAAGATTTCAGCCGGATGACTAAAAATGGGTCATCAGTTTTTTGGAAGAGAAATTGGTGAAACACCCCCCAAAATCAAATCCTGGCTACGGCCTTGTTACAAAAAGTTTTAAAATATGATAGAACATCCCCTAAACGCAAACGGACTAGGAACCCCTAAAACCGAGGGGGGGTGTTTCATCAATTCCCCTTCCTAAAAAAACTAATGACTTTTTTAGTCATCCGGCCGAAATCTTCACAAAATGTCACCAATTTCCCTTCCTAAAAACCTTATGACCCTTTTTAATTCTACTTTTTTTTACAATTTTCCATTTCGGAAGTGTTCAAACACCCAAAACACCCCCATAGCTACGGCCTTGCCTAAAACGCTCATGTTTGGCAGGTCTTTATTAGGTCTCTCCTGCAAGGATTGTAATCACGGTGAGATGTGTGACATTGACAACCTGTTAGTCATGCTTCCGCTGAAGTTAAGTGAGCTCTTATTTTTAATTCAATCATAGCACACGCAGAAGAGAGCTTCGATAAAATATGCGTGCTCTTAATTTTCTGTTCTGCATTTTGCAAGCTCTGGTTAAAATATATAAAACCGTGGCCTTTGTGTTTGTCCCCTCCGGCATGAATTTCTGCGGCGCCCACAATTAGGGACCGGTGACAGCTCAGTCCCGGGACACGGAATCACTTCATCTGCATGAAAGCAGATGGATGGACGACGATGATATTAATGTTATATCGCTCATAGATCTATAATCCTGAGCTATATAAAGTTGGGCGTTAAATAGATTGCACGGGAAATGTGGCAATTGAAATTCAGCGCATGACTTTATAATACTTCGCTAATTTTTATGGCTTTCTCATCATTATTATTCTTCCTCGAAACGACGCCCGTCAGAAGATTCAACAGGTGCTCCTATAGTCAGCTGATGCCCCTCTAAATGGACGGGCTCTGGTTGGGTGGCACTGGTTTCTCAGCTGCGGTGAAAGGAAGAAGGAAGAGGAAAACATGCGACACAATAGTCATGCAATGCCATGGCTCTTTGAAATGTACATTCTACCAATACCCCGTATAGTTTTGTTATGTAGAGCAGATCTTGAACTTTCCAAGGATTATAATAATGTAGGCCTATGTGCACTTGTTATAAGTTTCAGTTGTTTAAGTGCGAAGAAGTTTGTTAAAACCAATAAGTTTCAGTTTAAAGTGTACATGTCAATTTCACTTGGCCCTATATGTGCGGGCGCCCAAGGAAGAAACTAGATTATAACGGAAAAAAGAGGAAGAAATGGAAGAAAAAGAAAACAGAGGTTGATGAGCTTTTGCTTCGCGAAACTCAAATCTAGCTTCTTTCGCTGTCATCATGTCAGATAATCCGGAAGTCTCATAAACGGATTTGTTTTTATATAAAGTGTGAGGAAGCAATTTTAAATGTGTCACCCACGACTGCACCATCTTTCCCCAAAAGATCAAAAACTAAAACTCGAACCCAGGTCCGCCGAAGGAAGACCGTTGGGGCAAATGTCCTGGGAGCCGTCGAATTTTAGGGACCGGGTAGTGGGTAGTGATTTATACAATGTTTGATTTGCGCCTTTTTCAAATATAATATTACAGGGAATGAACTTCAATCAGTTTAAACCAGGGCTTTTTTAACGTGCAGTTGTACACAAAATGGATTGTAGATGCACTTCTGTACAGTTAAAACTAGCAAAAAGGGGTCATTGTCCTCCGATTGGAAGTAATTTACCGTGAAGGATGGGAAAGGAGAGAAGGGGTTGTGCAGTTCTAAAAAATCCTTAAAAACAACCCTGGTTTAAACTTCAAATTAGCAACTGTGGCTGCTTGAATAAACACTCTCATCAATCGCTCTTATGCATGCAAGCCACGTTAGTAGTTGTTATAGAGAGAGTTGATGCACACATTCCCCCAGTAATGAGTGAGAGTTCTAGCCCACATCCCCCACCCACACCATTGTAAGATTTCTAGCACACCTAAAAATAGATCGATGACGTCACTCGCATAGTAGCACAGTCCCGCCTTGTCACTTGACCTGTCAATCAATTCTGTGCAGTGGCGGGCTAGCCTCCAACCAATCAGAATCCAAGGCTGTGTGCGGTCATGTATAACATGGACTAATCCATGTGCGCCGGGCAGCCCCACACCTAACTCCTATCCAATAAAAATCTTCACAAGCAATTCTACCGCCGCAGGCATCGACATGTCAATCCAATTATTGTCCGTGTCATGGGAAGTCTTATGCGCTGGCATCGGAAAACGTTGTTGTCACATGTGGTTTAAATATTAGCAGTCTGTGCGGTATAGCAATTCTACCGCCGCAGGCATCGACATGTCAATCCAATTATTGTCCGTGTCATCGGAAGCCTTATGTGCTGGCATCGGAAACCGGTGTTGTCACATGTGGTTTTAATATTAGCAGTCTGTGCGGTATACTGTTGATTATTTATCTTAAGTGAAAATTCTTAAATTTTCCAAAACAACTTTATTGTAAGTAGTTACATAACCATATGTTTTGGCTCACATGCATAAAAAATTTATCTTAAGTGAGAATTCTTAAATTTTTCAAAAGATCTTTATTGTAAGTAGTTGCATAACCACATGTTTTGGCTCACTTGCATAAAAAATTTATCTTAAGTGAAAATTCTTAAATTTTTCAAAAGAGCTTTATTGTAAGTAGTTGCATAACCACATGTTTTGGCTCACATGCATAAAAAAATTTATCTTAAGTGAAAATTCTTAAATTTTTCAAAAGAGCTTTATTGTAAGTAGTTGCATAACCATATGTTTTGGTTCACATACATGAAAAAATCTTGCACATGCAAGCAATTTTTTAAAAGTTCTTTAATTTAAGTAGTTGTATAAACGCATGGATTGGATCACATGCATGAAAAAGTTATCATAAGTGAAAATTCTTAAATTTTCCAAAACATCTTTATTGTAAGTAGTTGCTTAACAATGTGTTTTACACTGAAGAATCCAATTGCATATAGACCGGTTACTTACTTTCTTGTAAAATTTCATCACTTCAGTCCTTAATACTTACATCTTTCAACTTCTCAACCGCACAATTTCCACAAATCCATAACTACTTACTTACTTACTGTCAAAATTTCAACCCTTCAACAGATTTTATCACAAAAATTCCAAGCATGCTTACGTACTTTCTTGTAAAATTTCAACACTTCAGCACCTGCAGTCCTTAATATTTGCATCTTTCAACTTCTCAACCGCGCAAATTCCAAAAATCCATAACTACTTACTTACTTTCTTGTAAAATTTCAACACTTCAACACCTGTGATATACATGAGAAATTTATCTTAAGTGAAAATTCTTAAATTTTCCAAAACAGCTTTATTGTAAGTAGTTACATAACCATATGTTTTGGCTCACATGCATACAAAATTTATCTTATGTGAGAATTCTTAAATTTTTCAAAAGAGATTTATTGTAAGTAGTTGCAATTTCTACAAATCCATACCTGCAAACTTACTTACTCACCAAATGATAACACTTCAACAGATTTACACATGTGCATGCAGGCACATATTTCCAATTTCTTCATTCATTCAGTTCTTAATACTTGCATCTTCCAAAATCTCACACATGCAATTTCTACAATTCCATACCAACTTACTTACTTATTCACAGAATTTCAGCACTTCAACAGCTTTACATGTGCACGTACATGGTCATATTTCCATTTCTTCAATCCTCCAATTCTTAATACTTGCATCTTTCATCTTCAAACCGACAGTTCTTAATACTTGCATCTTTCAAATTCTCAACTGTACAAATTCAACAATTTCATACCAACTTACATACTTATTCACAAAGTTTCAGCAATTCAGCAGCTTTACACGTGCGCATACATGGTCATATTTCTCATTTCTTCAAACCGTCAGTTCTTAATACTTGCATCTTTCAAATTCTCCATCTTTCAACATCTCAACTGCGCAAATTCCACAATTTCATACCATCCTACTTACTTACTCACCAAATTTTTGCAATTCATACACTTTTCACTTGTACAAGTTTGTGTGTATTTCTCATTTCTTCACTACAATAGTTCTTAATACTCGCTTCTTTCAACATCTCAACTATGCAAATATGCAATTCCTTACATACTTACTTACTTACTCACCAAATTGTTGCAATTCATTCGCTTTTCACTTGTAAAAGCTTGCATGTATTTCTCATTTCTTCACTACAACAGTTCTTAATACTCGATTCTTTCAACATCTCAACTATGCAAATATGCAATTCCTTACATACTTACTTACTTACTCACCAAATTGTTGCAATTCATTCACTTTTCACTTGTAAAAACTTGTATGTATTGCTCATTTCTTCACTATGTCAGTTCTTAATACTCGCTTCTTTCAACATCTCAACTGTGCAAATATACAATTCCTTACATACTTACTTACTTACTCACCAAATTTTTGCAATTCATACGCTTTTCACTTGTACAAGCTTGCAAGTATTTCTCATTTCTTCAATCCATCAGTTCCTAATACTTGCGTCTTTCAACATCTCAATCGTGCAAATTCTACAATTTCTTGCATACTCACTTACTTAGTCACAACATTTTAGCAATTCAAGCGCTTTTCACTTGTACAATCTTGCAAGTATTTCTCATTTCTTCACTCCATCAGTTCCTAATACTTGTGTCTTTCAACATCTCAAGCGTGCAAATTCTACAATTTCTTGCATACTCACTTACTTAGTCACAACATTTTAGCAATTCAAGCGCTTTTCACTTGTACAAGCTTGCAAGTATTTCTCATTTCTTCACTTCATCAGTTCTTAATACTTGCGTCTTTCAACATCTCAATCGTGCAAATTCTACAATTTCTTACTTAGTCACAACATTTTAGCAATTCAAGCGCTTTTCACCTGTACAAGCTTGCAAGTATTTCTCATTTCTTCACTCCATCAGTTCCTAATACTTGTGTCTTTCAACATCTCAAGCGTGCAAATTCTACAATTTCTGGCATATTCAATTACTTAGTCACAACATTTTAGCAATTCAAGCGCTTTTCACTTGTACAAGCTTGCAAGTATTTCTCATTTCTTCACTTCATCAGTTCCTAATACTTGCGTCTTTCAACATCTCAATCGTGCAAATTCTACAATTTCTTACTTAGTCACAACATTTTAGCAATTCATGCGCTTTTCACTTGTACAAGCTTGCAAGTATTTCTCATTTCTTCACTCCATCAGTTCCTAATACTTGCGTCTTTCAACATCTCAAGCGTGCAAATTCTACAATTTCTGGCATATTCAATTACTTAGTCACAACATTTTAGCAATTCAATCGCTTTTCACTTGTACAAGCTGGCAAGTATTTCTCATTTCTTCAATCTAACTTGCGTCTTTCATCATCTCAACCGTGCAAATTCTACAATTTCTTACATATTCACTTACTTAGTCACATCATTTTTTTTTTTTGCAATTCAAGCGCTTTTCACTTGTACAAGCTTGCAAGTATTTCTTATTTCTTCAATCCATCAATTCCTAATACTTACGTCTTTCAACATCTCAACCGTGCAAATTCTACAATTCCTAGCATACTTACTTACTTACTCTCAAAAATGATTGCAATTCAAGCGCTTTTCAATTGTACAAGCTTGCACATATTTCTCATCTCTTCGAACCTTCATCTCTTGAGTCTTACGATTTTCAACATCACAAGCTCATCATTCTACAATTTCTCAGCTACATACTTACTTACTTACGTGCATATGTTGTGCACACCAACAGCTTTACACACGCATATTCCTACTCTTATTCTCAAATCTTCATTCCTTCAATTCATACTTTGGTCATGTTTCAACTTCTAAATCGCATGTGGATACAATTCTGCACACACTTGCTTACTCACTAGTATAATTTTTACAACCAATCAGCTTTACATGTACAATTATTTCTCATTTCTTCAATACTTCAACTCTTACTTCTTACATGTTTCAATCCCACAACATAACAATTCTGCTATTCCACATATACTTAGCTGCATACTTACTTACTTACTTGATGAACAGAACTCTTCAATTGCAAATTCTTGCGTTTGGTTCTCATTTGTTCAATTCTTCAACTATAACTCTTAATTCTTGAACGTTTCAACTCTACGTCTTAGCAATTGCTCAGTTACTTACTTCTTGAAGTATCAAAAAATTGAAGAGTAAGAATCATCATTTTCTTCGCAAAGTTTCTAAGTCCACACATTTTCTGACACCGACAGTTTCGAAGTTCCAAAATTTTCTCCAGGTTCATATTTTATTCACTCAAACGCATGCTTTTTTTTGCAAAATTGATGACTAAGCTAAAATTGCTTATGTCTCACCAAACGAAAATGTATGAGTCATGTATCTAACATATTTGCACAACATAATTTCATGCATTTGTACCATCCTATATGACTTTGCTAAAGCAAATCGATACTCTTGCATAAAGTGCTGACTTAGCTAAACTTACATATGTTGACAAACTAAAAGTTTGATGTCTAAGAGTGGCAAACTTTACCATATGATGCCTCCGAAATTTGCGATTCCATACAAAGTAATGTAAAGTAACCACTCTTCAATTTTTTTTTTTGTTGATACTTCAAGAAGTAATGCAAACAAGTAATGCAAACAAATGAGAGCCTCATGTGTCACTCTATTCCTGCAACATTTGACATTTTAAATGTAGAAAATTCACAAAAACATTGCTTTGCACATGTGCATTCCAAAATATTCGACTTGCATATCGTTAATTCGTCTATGTATCGCAATAATTCATACCTCTAAGTCCTATATCATCATCTTCCTCCTCATACTCATCTTCGTGCGACGAAAAATTTGTGGAAATGGAAGAAATTTTGGGACTTAGAAACTTTTCATGACAGAAAATATGTGGAATTAGAAACTTTGAATTCATACGACTAAGCCCATATTCTTCTCATCTTCATCCTTCACCTTCTCATCATATCTGTTCTCTTCTTCAACTTCCTTATTCTCATCTTACATCCCGTGCGAAGAAAAATTTGTGAACAAGTAAGAAATTTTCAATCTTATAAATTTTTCATGACAGAAAATTTGCGGACTTAGAAACTTTGAATACATATCTCTAATTCCCATATTCTTCTCATACACATTCTGCTCCTTCTCCTCATGCTTCTCAAGTATGACAAGGGAAGAAAAATTTGTGACTATGTAAGAAATTTTCGATATTAGAAATTTTTGGTGACAGAAAATGCTTGGACTTAGAAAATTTGTGAAAAAAAATTATGAACATGGAGAACAATTTGGAACTTAGACACTTTTGGCATCAGAAAATGTGTGGTCTTAGAAACTTAGCAAAGAAAAATGCTGATATTGGAAAATTTCAGCCTCCTCCTCCACAACAGCCTGCTTCTCACACTCCCATGCATCCTCCACTCTACCACTTTTCCAACATAAAACGAACAACATTGTTTGTATTTTTCATTTTTACATGATTGAAAATTGTATCTCTTTGATCTGTTCAACTTCGAACTCTACAATTTTTGATACTTCAAGAACTATGTAACTAAGCAATTTACTTGTGTAAAACTTTGGTATGTAGACATTTTTGTGAATAAGTAAGTAAGCATGTGAGAAATTGTAGAGTTTCTAACGTTGACATGATAAAAGATGTCAATATGAAGAACTGATGGATTGAAGAAATGACAGATATGTGCAGGATAGTGTATATGTAAAGCTGTTGAATTGCTGAAATTTTGTGAATAAATATGTAAGTTGGTATGAAATTGTAGAATTTGCACGGTTGAGATGTTGAAAGACGCAAGTATTAGGAACTGATGGATTGAAGAAATGAGAAATACTTGCAAGCTTGTACAAGTGAAAAGCGCTTGAATTGCAAAAATGATGTGACTAAGTAAGTGAATATGCAAGAAATTGTAGAATTTGTACGGTTGAGATGTTGAAAGACGCAAGTATTAGGAACTGATGAAGTGAAGAAATGAGAAATACTTGCAAGCTTGTACAAGTGAAAAGCGCTTGAATTGTTAAAATGTTGTGACTAAGTAAGAAATTGTAGAATTTGCACGATTGAGATGTTGAAAGACGCAAGTATTAGGAACTGATGAAGTGAAGAAATGAGAAATACTTGCAAGCTTGTACAAGTGAAAAGCGCTTGAATTGCTAAAATGTTGTGACTAAGTAAGTGAGTATGCAAGAAATTGTAGAATTTGCACGGTTGAGATGTTGAAAGACGCAAGTATTAGGAACTGATGGATTGAAGAAATGAGAAATACTTGCAAGCTTGTACAAGTGAAAAGCGTATGAATTGCAAAAATTTGGTGAGTAAGTAAGTAAGTATGTAAGGAATTGTATATTTGCACAGTTGAGATGTTGAAAGAAGCGAGTATTAAGAACTGACATAGTGAAGAAATGAGCAATACATACAAGTTTTTACAAGTGAAAAGTGAATGAATTGCAACAATTTGGTGAGTAAGTAAGTAAGTATGTAAGGAATTGCATATTTGCATAGTTGAGATGTTGAAAGAATCGAGTATTAAGAACTGTTGTAGTGAAGAAATGAGAAATACATGCAAGCTTTTGCAAGTGAAAAGCGAATGAATTGCAACAATTTGGTGAGTAAGTAAGTAAGTATGTAAGGAATTGCATATTTGCATAGTTGAGATGTTGAAAGAAGCGAGTATTAAGAACTATTGTAGTGAAGAAATGAGAAATACACACAAACTTGTACAAGTGAAAAGTGTATGAATTGCAAAAATTTGGTGAGTAAGTAAGTAGGATGGTATGAAATTGTGGAATTTGCGCAGTTGAGATGTTGAAAGATGGAGAATTTGAAAGATGCAAGTATTAAGAACTGACGGTTTGAAGAAATGAGAAATATGACCATGTATGCGCACGTGTAAAGCTGCTGAATTGCTGAAACTTTGTGAATAAGTATGTAAGTTGGTATGAAATTGTTGAATTTGTACAGTTGAGAATTTGAAAGATGCAAGTATTAAGAACTGCCGGTTTGAAGAAATATGACCATGCATGTGCATGTGTAAAGTTGCTGAATTGTTGAACTTTTGTGAATAAGTAAGTAAGTTGGTATGAAATTGCCGAATTTGCATGGTTGAGAATTTGAAAGATGCAAGTATTAAGAATTGGAGGATTGAAGAAATGGAAATATGACCATGTACGTGCACATGTAAAGCTGTTGAAGTGCTGAAATTTTGTGAATAAGTAAGTAAGTTGGTATGGAATTGTAGAAATTGCATGTGTGAGATTTTGGAAGATGCAAGTATTAAGAACTGAATGAATGAAGAAATTGGAAATATGTGCCTGCATGCACATGTGTAAATCTGTTGAAGTGTTATCATTTGGTGAGTAAGTAAGTTTGCAGGTATGGATTTGTAGAAATTGCAACTACTTACAATAAATCTCTTTTGAAAAATTTAAGAATTCTCACATAAGATAAATTTTTTATGCATGTGAGCCAAACATATGGTTATGTAACTACTTACAATAAAGCTGTTTTGGAAAATTTAAGAATTTTCACTTAAGATAAATTTCTCATGTATATCACAGGTGTTGAAGTGTTGAAATTTTACAAGAAAGTAAGTAAGTAGTTATGGATTTTTGGAATTTGCGCGGTTGAGAAGTTGAAAGATGCAAATATTAAGGACTGCAGGTGCTGAAGTGTTGAAATTTTACAAGAAAGTACGTAAGCATGCTTGGAATTTTTGTGATAAAATCTGTTGAAGGGTTGAAATTTTGACAGTAAGTAAGTAAGTAGTTATGGATTTGTGGAAATTGTGCGGTTGAGAAGTTGAAAGATGTAAGTATTAAGGACTGAAGTGATGAAATTTTACAAGAAAGTAAGTAACCGGTCTATATGCAATTGGATTCTTCAGTGTAAAACACATTGTTAAGCAACTACTTACAATAAAGATGTTTTGGAAAATTTAAGAATTTTCACTTATGATAACTTTTTCATGCATGTGATCCAATCCATGCGTTTATACAACTACTTAAATTAAAGAACTTTTAAAAAATTGCTTGCATGTGCAAGATTTTTTCATGTATGTGAACCAAAACATATGGTTATGCAACTACTTACAATAAAGCTCTTTTGAAAAATTTAAGAATTTTCACTTAAGATAAATTTTTTTTATGCATGTGAGCCAAAACATGTGGTTATGCAACTACTTGCAATAAAGCTCTTTTGAAAAATTTAAGAATTTTCACTTAAGATAAATTTTTTATGCAAGTGAGCCAAAACATGTGGTTATGCAACTACTTACAATAAAGATCTTTTGAAAAATTTAAGAATTCTCACTTAAGATAAATTTTTTATGCATGTGAGCCAAAACATATGGTTATGTAACTACTTACAATAAAGTTGTTTTGGAAAATTTAAGAATTTTCACTTAAGATAAATAATCAACAGTATACCGCACAGACTGCTAATATTAAAACCACATGTGACAACACCGGTTTCCGATGCCAGCACATAAGGCTTCCGATGACACGGACAATAATTGGATTGACATGTCGATGCCTGCGGCGGTAGAATTGCTATACCGCACAGACTGCTAATATTAAAACCACATGTGACAACAACGGCTTCCGATGCCAGCGCATAAGGCTTCCCATGACATGGACAATAATTGGATTGACATGTCGGTGCCTGCGGCGGTAGAATTGCTTGTGAAGATTTTTATTGGATAGGAGTTAGGTGTGGGGCTGCCCGGCGCACATGGATTAGTCCATGTTATACATGACCGCACACAGCCTTGGATTCTGATTGGTTGGAGGCTAGCCCGCCACTGCACAGAATTGATTGACAGGTCAAGTGACAAGGCGGGACTGTGCTACTATGCGAGTGACGTCATCGATCTATTTTTAGGTGTGCTAGAAATCTTACAATGGTGTGGGTGGGGGATGTGGGCTAGAACTCTCACTCATTACTGGGGGAATGTGTGCATCAACTCTCTCTATAACAACTACTCACGTTTCGTGATTCATGTGTTCCAGAACTTATATAGCGCTTCTCCAAGGAAACTACTCAGAAGCGCTCCCGACTCTAGCACGGAAAAAGGACAGTTTTGAGTTTAAGAAAAAAAAAGCTTGAGTAAGAACCCCGGAAGCAGAATTAGCTCCCGTGGGAGCCCAGACAACTGGGTCCGTCACAGAAAGGCTCTAATCACGTTGCATTGATAATAACAGTCTTAACAGACCTGCTCTTGCGTGTTTGCATTGGACCAATGAAAACAAGTAGGCCTAATGAAACGTGTTTTCTTTTGGGCAAGACTTTTTATAACTGCACAACCGCCTTCTTTCCTTTCCCATCCTCCAAATTACTCGCAATAGGGATTATGGGGATACAATGACCTTTTTACTATTTTATCCACACAGAAGTGCTTCTGCAAGACATTTGGAACTGACCATTTTGAGTACAACTGCACGAAAATAAAACCGCCCAGCGCAGATTATGCAATGATAATTACCCCATATATTATGTATTAATAGTAGGCAGAATGCTTCGTACACAGACCTATCCTTTCTTCAGATCAAATCAAACAGACGTTTATCGAGACAGCAACCGCTGTACATTGCGCATGTGTATGTATGTGCACCTGCTATAGCGCCCCATCAAGATTCCTACTCGGAAGCACTCCCGACTACAGCGCGGACACTGCATCGGAGTTTCACGCCGAAGCGCTGAGCAATTGCGAGTGAAGGGCTTGCCCAAAAAAGCCCTGTGTAATACGAGTTAATAATACAGTTTATTACACAGGGCTTTTAAATGAATTTTCAACTGCATAACCAGCAATTTCAATCTGGTGTGCCCTCTGGCGGAGAAAACCTCTGACGAGCCTGCTTTTTTAGTCATTCACGAGAAAATAATAACTGGCCTGTCGGCGCATTTTTAACCGCAGAAAACTCTTCGTTACACTTCGCTCCTTCATGGTAATTCGACAGCAGTTACCTTGCTCTAATGATTTCCACTGCACGAGATTGCTTTTACAATTGCACAAATTCATGTAAAAATGCACATTTTGTGTGCAACTGCACGTTGATAAAAGCCCTGCTGTTGGGTCAAATTGTGAAATTGCGTGCCACCGATTCAGGCGTCTGGATCCGTCACGCAAATATCAAATTATTCATTTATTCACTCACTCATTCCAACCATTCATCTATTATCCTGGAGGAGCTATCCAAAATGTTTTGGTGCTGTGATGGTCGCTGTTAGCAAGGAAACAGCGACTTCGTGAGGTTATTGTAAGGCGCGCGGCTATATGCAATGTATGCATGAGCACTTGTCGTGGCGTCTGTTCAAGATTTATACTCGGAGGCGCTCCCGACTACAGCGCGGACACTGAATCGGAGTTTCAGCGGCGTTCAGGATTTTAGTCAGCTGCGATTTGACAACTGGATTGTCTATTAAACGAATACATATATAGTATATATATATTAGGGTGTCTCTTAGCATAATGGGGAAAAAATTCTTTGGAATTTTTCTTCATCTCACCCTCCAAAGTTGTTAGGTTTATTGAAATAAAATTCTACAAAATAATTCATTAAAATCGGATAAAATTTAGAGGTCGCCCCCGAGCCTCAAAGTTTTGCATGTAATAAGCCTACTTCGACAATGGGAAATCATGTAGTCTAATGTCGCATAATAATTAATCATCATTTCTAGTGCTAATTAATTTGGCTTGTTTATATAACAGACATGTATGTAGGTGCACTTGATATTGTACTTGATATACTTGATATCCCTTCAAGATTGCTACTCAGAAGCACTCCCGACTACAGCTCGGACACCGGACACTGAACCAGATACTCACGCCGAAGCGCATGAGCAATTGTTGGGGACTTGCTCAATGTTGCTCAATGTCACTCCATACGGGGCGGCCTAAGGTGGATTCGAATCTGCAAACCCCCCGGCTGCAAGGCAATGAACCACCACTACACCCCACATGTCTACTTTCTATCTGTTTATTTATGTTAAAATTAAAGAATAGTAGTACACTGCTACAGGCAGGATCAATTGCCAGAGACAACTTGAAGGAGGAATTTTTTGCTCTTCCGGTCGGTCAACTCTTTTATGGAATTCGTGAATGAAACCACTCCTATTTCAGTCCTGTCATTGATGTCTGCCAACCCGTTCAAAGGGTCCAAGTCAAAGGAAATCTGAGGAAGAACATGTATGGAAATAGTCGTTTTCTTATCCAGCACTGTTCCAGGCTCTATAGTACTCAAAAAGCTGCAGATTTCATTGCTGGTCTCTTTGGTGCAAGATCCGGGGCTGGGTCTTTCATGGTGGCTAAGATCAGTTTCTTCATTTCCGGAATCAAGAAGTTCCTCAGAAAGGTACCATTGATGCTGTCCAAGCTTTTTGCATGTGACATTGGAAATTGCTTCAGTTTGCATTTTGTGGTTCAGTCATGAGTCAAAAGTCTTTCAGAGGTGTTTCAACCCTGATTTGAATAGTAACCCAGGTCTTGAGGTGGAAAACAAACTGCAAAGTTGCTATCTTGCACTCCAGCACTTGATATGAGAATTTGAAGATGGCCAATATGCCATGTGGAAGTTGGATCTTCTTTTGCGAGGTCAAAGAGACAGGTCAACAAAGATCAGCATACCCTTTGCTGTTCTCTGGGGAGCTGTCGGTTCTGCGAGCTCATACTTTTATTAGAAGCGTTGAGCCTTTCCGATTGTGGGTCCCTGCATCTGGAATGGCCTCCCAGTAGACTTGTGATTGATGGCCGGGTAAATCGTGTCTGATTTTTATAAGTCGCTCAAATCTCACTTTGTCAGCAGTTGCTGTGCTGAGAGCGCCTATGTGTAGGTCGCTTGAAAAGGCGCTATATAAATTATCGGAATGAATAAAAAATAATTAGAAGGTGTTAGCCTGCTTCACTCCTAGTATAGATTGAAATTAGCCAATTAATAAGGCAATCTAGAACTTCTTTAACAATGCGAACTATGTAGCATAATTTTAAACAATGGGGCTACATGTCTAAAACTTTGACATCAAAGGGCGACCTCTAAATATTTTCCGATTTCGATCAAATTTTTTTTATAAATTTTTTCTCCATCAACCTCACGACTTGAAGGGGTGAGAGATTAAAATTTTAAACTTTCATTTTTAAGAGACACCCTAATATATATATAATATGATATTATATATATATATATTATAATTATATAGGATTGTGGTGCTCATAATATAGCAAGGTTTATAGTACCTTCAGATTCCCGTTCATATGATTGATGACTTGACCAGTGGCATAGCCAGGAATTCATTATGGGGGGAGGGAGGCTATGGCCTGGCTGGATGCCCTTCCTGACACCAACCCAACAGTATTATAAAGTAAATAAAGAGGGATTAAAGTAACAAAGAGAATAAAATAAGAAAGGTAATTGCTACTGCGAACAATTGTTCTGTTTTTTTATATTTAGGTGGATAGATCTAAAATAACCTTTTCAAAAACTTTTTCGTAAGCCAATGTGGGGGTAAACTGCCGAACCCCCTTGTCTACGCCATGGCACTGGAATTGACTGTTCAGAGTGTCTGGACCAGCTTCTGAGACGCCTGTCAGTCTTACACACAACAACATTGGTCAGGCGCATATAACTCACTTGCAGCATAACTCATTAAATCAATTCGGACAACACAACGCCGCCTGAGAACTATAATGCTCTATCATGCATTTTTGAAAAATTCGAGTTTGGTATCAATTTCATCAGTGGAGCATTTGCTCTATCATTAGACAAAAAAGCTAACTGATCGAAGCGGTCGTTTCTTAGTTATAAGTCAGTGTTTAAATGCTCTATCATGCGAAACTGTTTCCAATCTAGACTTTGTTAGTGTTATAATGCTCTATCATTGGCATCCAATCACAAGGCTGGATTCGTCATGTTACAGCAAAGCGTTACTGAATAGACTTTGTTAGTATTATAATGCTCTATCATTGGCATCCAATCACAAGGCTCGATTCGCCATGTTACAGCAAAGCGTTACTGAATAGACTTTGTTAGTGTTATAATGCTCTATCATTGGCATCCAAATACAAGGCTGGTTTCGTCATGTTAGAGCAATACATTACTGAATTATAGTTTTCTGTGGCAAAATGGTTCATCGTTGAAATATTTTTTTAGCACAACTAATAATGGACAATACGTTACAAAACTATGATAGAGCAACATAATACTCGGGACGTTATTAAATAAACGCTGCTGCATGTTTAACTTAGAGCATTATTACGACTACATGTACTTTGTCGTTTGGAATTATATTGCTCTAACATGCATTTTTTGCACTTTTTTGCTATTTTCTATATTTTCCCACTTGTTTTCATGAAAATAAACATTATTTTTGTAAGTAAGTCACCAGCGGGTACCTAGAAATGATGATATTATCCTTCAAAAGAATCTAGTTTAGAATTCTTGGCTTAAAACAGTGCCAAAACTTTGAAGTCGTTTTTCTCGGTTTCGCAAAAGTGTATGATAGAGCATTATAGTTCTAAGGCGACGACAAGTTCAAGTTCACAGACCAGAGCCTACCAGAGCCATAATAATTAAAACACCAATAAATATCAGCATATTTCAGCGACGTGACATTCATTACACTGGCTGACAAGTGAGATCAGAATTCAGTCAGAAGTCTGAGTGATCGTTTACAAAGCACTGCACCACATCAACTGGTAGGCTATATAATCAAATCGTCGTTTGCTAGGAGGTCACGATGCCATGAATATTGCACTCGCCGTAGTGTACGCCTACTTTGATATTGCGCATGCTCTCCGTTCAACGCCTTTCAATTTTCCTCTTGGGCAGCGTTGCCACTCTAAAAATGGAAAAAAACCAAGTTGGAGGGGCAAAAAAACCCAAGAAAACTCAAGTTCAGCAAATCTCGAAAATGTCCGAAATTTTCCTGGTCCTAAATTTCTGACCTTGTTTACTTTTAGTCATCCGGGGCACAAATCTTTCAAAATTGTGTCAATTCTGATGACTTTTTTAGTCATCCGGTAAAAAATATTTCTAAAAATGTCCAAAATTTCCCGAAAATGTCCAAAATTTCCCGGAAATGTCACTAATTTTCCCTTTTCTCGGCCGAAAAAACCAAGGTTCTTCCCAACAAAACCCATTTCCCAAGTTCGGATCGAAAAACCCAAGATCCTGTGAAAAAACCCAAGGAGTGGCAATGCTGCTCTTGGGTTCACTTCGGTCTCTCTATGATTCATCGTCCTATGGCTTACGAGTTCGACGCGAATTCAATTCGGATTTTCCTGCTTATCGGATAATTATTCTAGAGGGTCATGATTCCACCTGTGGCGAGAAACTCGGTTAATGTCTTATGCGCTAGAATTCTGACGCCATTTTGGAATGCAAGGACAACAATGCAATATAATGTGTATGCAATACAAGTGTCCTTTGAAATACAATAGACTTGAAAAACGATGGATATGTAATACAAAGGGCAGGCAATACAATACATATCCAATACAAGTGTTATTCGAAAAACAAAAATAGACGGAAAACAATGAATATGTAATACAATGGGCATGGAATACAATACACATGCAATGCAAGGGTTCTTCGGAATACAATAGACGCGAAAACAATGGATATGCAATACAACGGGCACGCAATACAACGGGCACGCAATACAATAGACACGAAATGCAATGCACACGTATACAGCAGGCAATAAAATAGGCAATGAAATAGAAATACTACACAACAGACATAAAATACAATAGACATAAAAAACAGTGGACTGCAAATACAATGGAGGTACAGCACAATAACTGTTACCGTGATCTCCTACGCATGACACTGCCTCAACGGAAAATGACGTCATCATCACGTCACGCTTCTAGTGACGCATGAACTACATGTAATATCGTACATCCTGAATCATAAGTGCAATATTTTACGCCCAATCGAAACCTTGATACAGCTATACTAATGTATTCTTCCTTCTACGATTATAATAAAATTAATATAACATTTAATGTGATATCTATTTATTTATTTCTCGCATTTGCTGTAGCGCCCTTCAAGCTTTCTATTCAGAGGCGCTCTCGAATACAGCGCGGACACTGCATCGGAGTTTCACGCCGAAGCACACGAGCAATATTGCGAGTGAATGAATTGCTCCAGGCTCCTAGGTGTCGGCTTGAGGCGGATTCGAACCTGGAACCAAGGCACCAAAGCCACCACGGAGCCCCACAATGTAGTATATATATAAAATATAATATATGATATATAATATATATATATAATATAATATATGTAAAAAAATTTAAAAATTTAAGATATATACATGTATATCCAGGCTCCTAGGCGTTGGCTTGAGGTGAATTCGAACCTGGAACTCTCCGATTCCAAGGCACCAAAGCCACCACGGAGCCCCACAATGTAGTATATATAATATATATATAAAATATTATATGATATATAATAATAATATATAATATATATACTATAATATATATAAAATCTTTAAACAAATTAAAATATATATATCCACCAGTTATCGGAACTAGACATTCCTGATTTTGTTTATAACTGGCTGTTAAACTTTTTCAAAGACAGAAGGCATATCACCAGGTTCCAGGGAGATCTCTCCTCGATCCGGACCATTAACTGTAGCATAGTCCAGGGATCTGGGATTGGACCATCGTCTTATATAATTGATGCTTCCGATCTGCAGCCGATTAACTCTAAAAATTGCATAGTGAAATTTGCAGATGACACCTATCTGCTAATTGGCTCATTAATGCGCAAGACAATCAGTGTTGAACTTGACTCGGTTAAGAGCTGGGCAGCCAAAAACAACCTTCGCCTGAACACTACAAAGTCGAGAGAAATGATTATCTCCTGTCGTCAGAATGTGGATGCTCCAGAACTCATAGATGGACTGCAAAGAGTAACGTCAATAAATATACTTGGAGTAACCTTTAACTCTGAGCTTCGAGTCACCTCTCATGTAGACAATGTAGTTTCATCTTGTGCCGGGTCGCTTCATGCCCTGCGAACGTTGAGAGCTCATGGACTATCACCTGATGCTCTTCATACAGTTACAAGAGCAACTACTGTTTCCAGAATGATATATGCCGCTCCTGCGTGGTGGGGCTTTACTACTGCTCAGGACCGAGCCAGGATCGAGCGCCTATTATCAAGAGTCCGTCGATCAGGGTACTTGCCAAATGACTCGCCTTCTGCGACTGAAATGGTTGATCTTGCGGATGCTCGTCTTCTAACTGCCGTTTCCAGAAATGACTTCCATGTTCTTCGACCGCTTTTCCCACCGGTTGCTCATCGTCCCTATCAATTGAGGCCACGTCCTCACAACTTTGTATTGCCAACCAAAGATGACAGGCATTATATTTCTCGGGTTCTGTATAAAAAGGCACCCTATGTTCATTAATTATAATAAATTGTCTAATCTCATTATTGCAACCTATACCCTATATAAACATAGAAACATTCTTTTGTAATTTCTGTCATTTTGTGCTCATCCTAAGACAAATGCAACAGTCAAGGCTAAAGACATTCTATAGGTATTATATTGTATTTGATCAACTGCTTCTTGTACCTGATAGCGGTGTGTCTATCAGTTTTTGTTACCATTAAAACGAATATAATAATAATATATATCCAGGCTCCTAGGCGTCGGCTTGAGGTTGATTCGAACCTGGAACTCTCCGGTTCCAAGGCACCAAACCCACAAACGCCCACAATAATAGTATATATATATATATATATATATATATATATATATATATATATATAGTAGGACTAAATAGTCCTATGATATGATACAATACAATAACTATAATATCATGGAAGCACTGATGCAGCAATAACATGCTAATTTGTTTTGCATTCCATGATTGGCACTCAATCTAGTGGCTTTGGCTCTCGATCGTCACAGCGCAACTGAAAAATAAGGCCTGGGGTTATAACTTGGTCAAAAGAAGGACAAGTGATATATATATTTGTGTGTGTGTGTGTGTGTATAATTTTCACAGTCTAAAACGAGGACAATATCGTTATTTGCGCTGATGTTACAGCAAGCTGTGTTTAGGCCTAGTTCTTTGTGCGTGCAAGATGAACAATTGCTCCGTTCCTGCTAATGAGCCGGTTGCACGCTAAACTTGATTTCAGGGGGACATAGGGCAGGGCTGTAGTGTACTCAATGGTACACGCAGGTATACGGCGTATACTCACTTCCGGGGAACATGGCACAGTATACTGGCCTCCAAAAGCGAGGGTATACGCTGGCATACAGCGTATACTCACCTCACAAAGAGCGTGTGGGTATACGTATGAAAAAATCGTGAAAAAATCGCGATTCATGAATGAAAAAATCATAAAAATTAGAGCGTTTGACGTCGTAATGAAGGTTTTGTGGCGAAAAATCGTCTAAAACTTCCCGATGACTAAAAAAGAATTCTGATGACTAAAAAAGGTCGACATAAATTTGTAGATAAAAGTAGATTTTTCCGCCGGCAGCGCATACTCACCTCAAAAATTCTGAGCACAGCCATGACATCATAGTGGACTTAGGGACAAGTTGGCCGTGGAGAGCAAGATTTATTCTGTGCTATAAAAATTATTAATCTGCGTGTCAGTGAAACAGGATGTTTATCGACGAGCAAGTCAAGTCTGTTCATTTGTTTGATGGCTGAGGGTCCTGCCGTGGTGCTACAGTGGTTTCTTTCTTTCCCGTTTATTGCTTAAAAGCAGATTCTTCACGCATAAGCTTTTAGAAATATTTCACTGTGTGGCATTTTTCATGAAGCATTCAAAGAGAATCGAGAAATGGGCTGTTTACTGTTTAGCTAGGCATTTTATTGTGGGTTATTACTCAACAGCTTGTTACATGTTCAACGATACTGCCAAATCAAAGATGATTAGTGTCGCCCTCCTCCTTATCCAGGCTTGGGACTGGCACTGGCAGAGAACAACCAGTGGCCGAGTTCGTTATTACTCAATACTCGTGTGTCTTATTTATATAAAACCACGACGTATAATACAAGACCATTGTTTATTGCACGTCTTCCCTGCATGCTCATGTCCAGTTCGTAACGTGACACGTGGTCTTGATTATTATAATTATCTTCAACATTAGGAATTATTTCGTGCAATTTTAGTTGCCTTTATTGCACATGGTGACAATTTTAGTTGCCTTTATTGCACATGGTGACAATTTTAGTTGCCTTTATTGCACGTACTTAAGATGCGCATGAGCCAAATACATGTAGATATGTGGACCAAGGTCGGTGTCACAATACAAAGTCTCCCCCGATAAAAAGTCTCCCCCCAAAATAGAGTATCCCCTGGCTTAATTAAACTTTGCATTGGAAGAAATTTTCTATGTAAAAACTTATTTTCTTGTTTAATAATTTAGCAACGTAAACTAACGGTTTAACCTGCTCATCTACAAATTTTATGCGACTGTAGCCAATTTCTGGCTAACTGGCCTAGTTAGCTACACCGGTAAGCGAGAGCGGCATACGTCTGTTGATCACAACGGACTGCGGTTCAAGCCCGGGCTGGGAGTTGACATTCAGAGATTTAGATATCTCGGGCTAGCACGTGTGGGACGCAGGGGCGCAAGCTGCTGCGGAGCGACCTTGGGCAAGTTGCTTATTCATCATTGTCTGTGGGGAAGGCAACGGGAAACCACCTCACTCATCTCATCCCCAGGGGCGTTAAAGCCAATAAATCTGCCTTCGGGCAGAGAACCATCATCATCATCATCATCAGCCAATTTCACGCTGAATGGGGGGGGGGACTTTATTGCCGTGACCGAATAAATATTCTCTCCTACCCCCCAGATTTTATTTCACAATATACTCTCTAGGGACAAATTTATTCTTGAACAGATCCGCCGGGGAAGAATCTGTTTCGAAATAAAGTCTCCCGGTGAGACTTTTAAGGGGAGACTCTGTCACGCGACACCTGCAGCTCTAGAATCATGAAAATCCGAGTCCTTGATTCTGTTTATTGGCAAGGCAGCACCCCACGATGAAAATTGAATAACATGATCGTGATTGACGGATTTTCATCAGATTCTGTCCTTTGGTGTTAGTTACACTGCTTCTAATTAAGAGAGCATGCTGGGCAACAACCTTATTAAGGAGGCTTCTTCGGTTTTCTTTGCAAAGCAGCCGGAGATGTTGGCGCTGTCAGGATCAAGTCGAGTAATGAAATCAGACGATACACATTATCTGATAATCAATCAACACAGAGAAGACTTATCAAGCAACGCTGACATTGTATTTGATCGTACATAAATGACTTCTCACGGTCATTCGGAAGCGCTCCTGTCCGATATAACTCGGGAGGATCGAAGGTTGTATCAGGGGACAAAGAGGTAGACATGCCACCAGAGTGGATGAAGGAGCGTAGAGAATGTGGGGTGGGAGAGAAGTTCATAGACAATGTGGGGTGGGAGAGAGGCAGGGGCGGATCCAGGGGGGGGGGCAATCCGGCCATGGCCCCCCCATTTCAAATCACCATGGGACGTGGCCCCCCTCATCCATGGTGGCCCAAAAAATATTTTCAGGGTGTCAGTCATGCACAGGAGAATTAATGTATAAATGTAATTAAAATCTATAATAAAAATAATGTATAAATGTAATTAAAATCTAATCTAAGTCTCACGATCTTGCATTGCCTTAATATAGAGCATCGAAATGAAACAATCTTTCAACAGTATCCAACTATGATTTATGGCATGCAATGTATGTTATTCGTGTATAGGCTATATTCGTAGTAAATTATAAAAACATTAACACCAATAAACACAATTATAACTAAGTACAACTAACTATTAATTACAAATCAAGTTAACACTAACAACAGTGTTTGGGATGTAATTTATTTTTTGAAGATGCCAAAAAATTTCAGGGCGAAACATGTTAAGTTTTGAGTTTAGACAATATGTGCAAGTAAATGTGGTGAATGATAACACATGTCTACTCCTTGTTTTTATTTATATCTTACTATATTTCATTCAGTAGTGGGAAGTATTTTATTCATTCTAGTCTTAAAAAGTCATCAGTTTTTTAGAAGCAAAATTGAACACCTTTTTGAAGATTTCGGACGGTTCACAAAAAATTCATAAGTTTTTTGGGAAGCGAAATTGAACACTTTTTTTGAAAATTTCGCACGGAAGAATAAAAAGCCATCACTCTTTTCAGACGGAAAATTAAACACCTTTTTTAAGATTTAGCACAGATGACTACAAAAAGTCATGTTTTTGGGATGCGAAATTAGACACCTTTTTTGAAAATTTCGAACGGAAGACTTAAAAGTCATCACTCTTTTTAGACGAAAAATTAAACACCTTTTTTAAGATTTCGCACGGATGACTACAAAAAGTCATCAGTTTTTTAGGAAGCGAAATTAAACACCTTTTTTGAAAATTTCGCACGGAAGACTAATAAGTCAACACTCTTTATAGACGAAAAATTAAAACCCTTTTTAAGATTACCCACGGTTGACTACAAAAAGTCATCAGTTTTTTGGGATGCTAAATTGAACACCTTTATTGAAAAATTTCGCACGGAAGACTAAAAAGTCATCACTCTTTTTAGACGTAAAATTAGACACCTTTTTTAATATTTCGCAGGGATGATTACAATAAGTCATCAGTTTTTGCGATGCGAAATTAAACACCTTTTATGAAAATTTCGCACGGAAGAATAAAACGTCATCACTCTTTTTAGAAGAAAATTAAACACCTTTTTAAAGATTTCGCACGAATGACTACAAAAAGTTATGATTTTTTAAAATTCTAAATTGAACACCTTTTTTTGAAAATTTCGCACGGAAGACTAAAAAGTCATCACTCTTTTTAGACGTAAAATTAGACACCTTTTTTAATATTTCGCAGGGATGATTACAATAAGTCATCAGTTTTTGCGATGCGAAATTAAACACCTTTTATGAAAATTTCGCACGGAAGAATAAAACGTCATCACTCTTTTTAGAAGAAAATTAAACACCTTTTTAAAGATTTCGCACGAATGACTACAAAAGTTATGATTTTTTTAAATTCTAAATTGAACACCTTTTTTTGAAAATTTCGCACGGAAGACTAAAAAGTCATCACTCTTTTTAGACGAAAAATTAAACACCTTTTTTAATATTTCGCAGGGATGATTACAATAAGTCTGATGACTTATTGTAATCATCATGTTTTTGCGATGCGAAATTAAACACCTTTCATGAAAATTTCGCACGGAAGAATAAAACGTCATCACTCTTTTTAGACGAAAATTAAACACCTTTTTAAAGATTTCGCACGAATGACTACAAAAAGTCATCAGTTTTTTTATTCTAAATTTAACACCTTTTTTGAAATTTTCTCACGGAAGACTAAAAAGTCATCACTCTTTTTAGACGAAAAATTAAACACCTTTTTAAAGATTTTGCACGGATGACCAAAAAAGTCATCGTTTTTTGGGAAGGAAAATTGAACACCCTTTTTGAAGATTTCCGGCGGATTATTTAAAAAAGAACATCTAGTTTTCGGGAATGAAGTTTTTAAGTAAAGTCTATATTTATTGAGACCTTATGGCACTCTTATAAGCACTGAAAAAGTACAGCTATTTTGTTAAGATAACAGCTTAAAATGCTACCATTGCAGTGTGAAAATTCAAAAAGTTTCTGGTGGGGAGGGGCATATCCCCTCCCCACACCCCTCCCCTACCACTCTCGGCGCTGCGCGCCTCATGATTGTCTTCAGACGATCAATTATCTACCCCTCCGGAAACCTCAACCCCCCAGAGGTGGGGGCTAATTATTAAACTCTGGTTTCGGCCAAAAACGACAAAAAAAGTTCATCAGATTTTTCAGCGAAAGATCAACGAAGAATTGTCCTACCCCAGCCCAAAGATTTTTGGCCCCCCCTTCGAAAAGTTCTGGATCCGCCGCTGGAGAGCTGGAGAGAGGTCCATAGAGAATGTGGGTTGGGAGAGAAGTCCATAGAGAAGTCCATAGAGAATGTCGGGTTGGAGAGAAGTCCATAGAGAAGTCCATAGAGAATGTGGGGTTGGAGAGAAGTCCATAGAGAATGTGGGGTTGGAGAGAAGTCCATTACATAGACATGAAACACTGATAACAATGGAAAAGAAATCACACGTATCGAACACAAGCACTAGGAGTTAACATCTTATAAGTACTTAATAAAAATCTTCAAACCCATTTTTCTGCAGAAATTAATTACCGGCCGTCAGCTCTAATAATGGGCTCACCAAATGTAACCACGTACCCACCCAAAAAAGACTAAAATAATTGTAGAAAATTATTTTTCTATAATACCGTCTATTAAACTCACAAATTGTAAACCTTAAAATTGAAAACCAAAAATGTAAGCCCTCAAAATTACTAACCCCAAATTGTAAATCTCCAAAATTGTAAATCTCCAAAATAGTAAGTTGCAAAATAATTGTGAACCCACAAAATTGTGAACCCAAAGTGGGAACCTCAAAACAGTAAACCCCAAAATTGTAAATTTCTGAATTGTAAACCCCGCAATAATTGTAAGCAACCAAAATTGTTAACCTCCAAAATTACATAGATCTACCTCCGAAATTGTAATCCCCAAATTGTAAATCCACAAATAGTACACTCTAAAATTGTTTTCTGGCTTCTGGTTCCAATTAAATGAGTTAGAGAAGATTTTGACTTTTGAAGTTCTTCATTTTTAAATTTAATTATATGATGCGGGACTTATTTCCGCTGGCAATTGCACTTAATGATTGTTCTTCATGTATGACGTCTTTGTCACCAATAATGAGACATCCTATGTCTGTCTGCTCCAGGGGTAAACTCGATCTCTATTTGCTTCTCTCTCTCTCTCTCTCTCTCTCTCTCTCTCTCTCTCTCTCTCTCTCTCTCTCTCTCTCTCTCTCTCTCTCTCTCTCTCTCTCTGTGTGTGTGTTTGTCTCTGCATCTCTGTCTGTCTGTCTGCCTGACTGTCTGTGCGTCTGTCTGTCTTTTTTTTCTCTCTCTCTCTTTTTTCCTCTCTTTCTCTCTGTCTCTGTCTCTCTAACTCTGTATCTCTCTCCCCTTATATCTCTCCCTTTGTCTGTCTGTCTGTCTGTCTGTCTGTCTGTCTGTCTGTCTGTCTGTCTGTCTGTCTGTCTGTCTGTCTGTCTCTCTTTTTCTATCTCATATCACATTTCTGCTAGAACTGGATATTTTAATAAAACCAGCCTAAATTTTATTTACATATAATGAGTAAACATGTATCTCATATATACTTGAATAACCACACATATATTTATATGTTTAAATATATATATATAAAAAATTATATAATAGAGTTCACAGGTGCTTAATGTAAGTAGCTTTTATTATAAGTTACTTAAACGTCATCGCTAAAGCCTTGTGATGAGCCACACGGTCAACAGAACATCGACCTAATATCATAAATGCGTCGTCAACCGTTGTCATGGATACCTGACTTCCGTCTGCCGTACTATGGCAACAGCTTGACGATATTGCGGATCAACAGCTCTGGCATGCTCTGCCTGTTCTAAACAAACGCGCACACACATTCACACACAAACATACTCACACGCACACGCACTCACACATGCACACGCACACACATGCACACACACACTCCCTCATACTCACTCACTTGAAATCACACTCACATCCGCACGCTCAAACTCACAAACACACAGCCATATACACACAGCCACACAACACACACATACACACAGGTGGTGGTGGTGGTGGTGGTGGTGGTGGTGGTGGTGGTATTGTGTTATGGCCATTGGAAACTGATCTATGACCCACTATGATTAGTCTAATATTCGATCTCTACTGAGTAGTAGGTCAGCAACTTAAGGATTTGAGCGCTCGTGAATACGCTGGTGCCCTGAGCTTGGCTTTTGATCGAGTGGCGCTTTGGAAGTTCGGGATTGCAATTGCTATTATATGCAGGCGAGCCTCTGGCTGATTGTGGATGATGTGTATGAAGTCTCAAGGAACCCTTCGAAAGGACATTAGACCTACATGTATATGCCAATGTACAGGGTGGGCCAAAAAAAGACTGTCGAAGTTTTTTTGCCGATATCTTTGTCAGAAGTTAGAATTTCCATATCACATTTTACAGGCTTAAAGACAATTCTTATTTACGCCTACACACGATGGCCAGATTTCATCAAAGTATTTTAAACAGAACAAAAGTTATGTCACCTCTAGTTCTACAGGAACACTGACTATTACTGTGGGGTGCGGTGGTGTAGTGGTGGCGTCGTTGCCTTGAAGCCGGAAGGTTCGAGGTTCGAATCCACCTCGCCGCGTAGGGACCTTGGGCAAGTCCTTCACTCGCAATTGCTCAGCGCTTTGGCGTGAAACTCCGATGCAGTGTCCGCTCTGCATTCGGGAGCGCCTCTGAGTAGAGAGAGCTTGAAGGGGCGCTATAACAAGTGCACATACAAACATTACGTAGCATCAGCGCTAGTTTTCAGACAGGAACCGTATTTGGTAAGGATTCACCCTTTGACCAACTAGGGAGAAAATTCATTGCACTTGAAAATCTTATAGCAACAACGTTCAGTTACGATTGGTCAATCAAACCTTGAGCCGATGCTATGTGCCCTCCTTGCCAAGCGGAGAACATAAAAGCAGGAATTAAAGAGAAGTCGATCATCCGGTATCTTGCAGTCGTTTACAGTAGTCTTTAATCACCCTATAAAATATGGACTCAGCGGATTTTCCGATCTCACGTTTAAAGGGAGTTGAACCCTAGCATATGAAGAATTAATATATGAGATTAGCCTTGCTGCATGGGCTGGCGAGTTGAGGTGTGGAAATCGGTGACGTGATGCCTCTGGGCTATAGATTACACCGCTATGCATTTTAAAACAAAGTGTGAGATGTTTGAAATTTATTTACTTATTTTATACAATTCTGACATGCTGATTTCAAATATGATTGTGAAATTTGGCCATCACGTCATGATTTCGCACAAATCGAATTATAATTTTATTGATTTTTACAATTCCATTAAAAGATTTTCTTTTTTATACACTCCAAGGAAATTTTATAGAAAAGGTTTCTAAAAGTTCCCAATGTTAAAATTTCATAAACATATTACAGTGCTCAGTTTTTTACAATTGCAAATGGCAAAATCTTGAAAAACAGTGAAACTAAGACAGAAACTGTCTTAGGGACAAAAACGTGTTTTCTTTGATTTTCTTGCGTGTTCTTCCTCTGGCAAACAATCTCTTTTCATCATCCAGCAATAGTCCGCCATCATGCTGACATCCCAACGTCCTTGATAACGGGTTTCCATAATTTTGATGTCCTGATGAAATCGTTCACCCATTAAATTTCTTCGCTGAAGTCACCCAAGTTGTCCGGAAAATAGTCGAGGTGAGAGAACAAGAAATGCACCTTGAGACTCATTCTGCAACCAAGTTTTTTAAATGCAGACTACATATCTTTCACAATCTGCTTATAATTTGGTGCCTTGGTGTTGCCAAGAAATTGGCTCACAACACCCTTGAAACTGATGCAAGCATCTGCCTCAGTTTTATTCGTTGTTTTTTCGAAATCACTGTCTCTCATAAGTGCTCTGATGTTCGGACCATCGAAAACCCCTGCCTTCAGTTTTTCGGAGCTAATATTCTGAATCTTGGTGCAAATATATCCGAAACAATGTCCTTGCTTATCCAAGGCTTTCACAAATTGCTTCATGAGGCCAAGTTTAATATGAAGAGGTGGTAACAGTACTTATGTTGTTTGGTTCCACCAGTTTCACATACTTTATGTTTTTTGCTCCTGGTAGAAACTCTGTTCTAGAAGGCCAGTTTTTCTTCTTCCAGTGGTCCTTGTCTGCTCTGCTATCCCACTCACACAGGAAACAGGGCAGTTTTGTATAACCGCCCTGCTGACCTAGTAATATTCCAATTACTTTAAGGTCACCACAAACCAGCCACTGACGTTCGTTGTATTTTATATTCTTAAGAAGCATGGCCATGTTTTCATAAGTTTCTTTCAGCTGCACAGAATGCCCAACAGGAACAGATGCATATCTGTTGCCATTATGCAAGAGAACAGCTTTTAGGCTTCGCTTGGAAGAATCAATGAAAATTCTCCATTCAGTTGCATTGTAATTAACTCCCAAATTTGCTATTAATCCAGGAATATCTGAGCAATAAACAAGAGATTCAGTCTTTGAGAAATGGCATGTAAACTCTTCTTCACGGTTTCTGTACCACAAGAAAGACGTGCCCGGTGACAGTAAATTCTTGGCTTTTAAGCGTAACCCAAGAAGTTCTGCAGAGATCTTTGGGAGGTCTAAGTCCCGAATTAGATCATTTAGCTCTGCCTGAGAGAACGTTTTAGCAATATCTGTATTGTCTGGAACATAGCTACCAGTGTCATCGTCATCTTCTGTACTACACTCACTTTCTGTCATACAGTCCGCAATATCCTTTGGTACTGGAATAGGAATGCTGTCATCATGGGGTACCGGTCTCAACGTAAATGGCAAATTCGGATAAGATATTTCCTTTTTATTCTTGTTATTGAAGCCTTTAGTATTAACCAATCAAAAGTAACAGTCATCCACATGATTTCTAGGCTCGCGCCAGACTATCGGAATTCCAAAGCTAAGGGATTTCTTTACACCTTTGCCCCAGTTTCTTAGACCTTCCACACATGTCTTGCATACGACGTGACGCGCCCATGATTTGTCTCGGTCTCCTAACTTTATGCCAAAATACGCACGGTAAGCTTTTTGCACAAACCCAGTTATGTTCTGTCTTTGTTTCTGCAAAGTATAACTTCCACATATAATTATAACAAAATGAATCAGGTGAATTAACACAACGTCTTCTAGAGTGGCTGCTTACAGATTCAGCCATTTTGAATATGAAAATGCTGATTGAGGGAAAACGTGACGTCATACAGAAAAACGGATATCATTTATGAAATCAGCAGACTAAAATCCTTTAGAAAAATGTGACCGTGCATGAGAAAACCCTCCCAAAGTCGAAAATTCCATAAAATGAGTTTAAGTTTGTTTTAAATAGTACAGATATAGTTGATCAAATTGGTGAAAACCGTATATTTGCATCTTTTGAAATGAAATTTTTATGATTTTTTGCATCTTGAGAAATCGTTTTAGGGAGAAATCGCCAGTTGAAAATTACATCCATTACATGAACCACAGAAAAGTCAATAGATTTTTCATCAGAATTTAGTAATATGTTCTAAACTTACAATTTTCTGCTCTTTCCAATGGTGTCAACGGCTTTTCTTGGAAAATTAAATTGAAGGAATGGCACAGATTTAAATAGGAGTCTCCGCACAGTAGCGTGCATTTCGTTGAGAACTGGGTGTAGACCTTTCCGCTCGATTTACTCGGTTTCAATATTTTCGACTTTGGCCGGGTTTTCTCATGCACGGTCACAAATATGTTTTTGGCAAAACATCAGATATCATGCATAGCAGTGTTATACATCGCAAAGGCCAGAATATACTTCAAGGTGGTAAAGCAAGCATCCTGGACCTCATGTTTTAACACACACACGAAAGTGTATAATTGCACTCACGCTAAAATATATCTTGCATACTATAAATATATCAAAATTCAACAAGTATGTAAATTAAACGTGTTCAGTGCTGGCCTATCAGTGGGGGCCATCAGATGTTTTACAGGAGGAGTAGGGCGAGGGAAAAATAATGGTCTCGACTAAATATCTCAGCAAAAGCTTGGAAAGTGCAAAGCGGAATGTTGAGAATGTGGGTATTTCTCACAGAGGCATCTTAATGTAATTTCTCAGTATAACTTTGTGTAATTGTGTAGCCTAACATTGGTATTATTACGATATCGGAACGACGAAATTTATTTTAAGTGACAATTTACCAGAGGAAAACGTTCCCCCATTCTATTATGTGTTTAACATAAAATGCAATAATATGTACATTCGTGGTTATAGCAGCTCACGCACGAATATAACCACGAATGTCCCATCAGAATCTTTGGACAGTGGTCTATTTCAGCTTTCTGCTCGACATTCTTACCGCCCTCTTCAAAGTTCAAACACAATGATCAATAAACATTCCAGTAACTCTCTGTCTCTGTCTCTGCCTCTCTGTCTGTCTCTCTGTCTCTGTCTCTGTCTCTCTGTCTCTGTCTCTGTCTCTGTCTCTCTCTCTCTGTCACACACACTCTCTCTTTCCCTTTTGTCTATATGTCTATTTGCTTGTCTATATCTCTCTAGTTCTCTCTTTCTTCTTATCTCTTTCTCTCACTGTCTTCTGTCTCCTTCTGTCTCTGTCTCTCTCTATCTCTGTCTCTCTCTGTGGTCTGTGACCGTCTGCCTGCCTGTCTCTCTACCTACTTCTCTCGCTCTCTGTCTCCTCATGTTTATAAGTCGAAGTGTAATCTATAGCGTTTGGCAATTTCCATCTTCCGTGAAGCCCTCTCAAACGCAGGCACCTGTGATGAACGACTCGAATTCGTTTAAAAGCCTCTTAGAAAATACGGTCAACCTGAGCTGGACGAGAGTGCAAAGATAACCGCTTGACAGCAGACAGACAGACATTCAGATAGAGAGAGAGAGAGAGAGACAGACAGACAGACAGACAGACAGACAGACAGACAGACAGACAGACAGACAGACAGAGAGACAGAGAGGCAGAGACAGAGAAAGAGAGATAAACAGATAGAGATTAGAGAGACAGAGAGACAGACAGAAAGACAGACATATAGAGAGACAGAGAGAGGCAGAGACAGAGAAAGAAAGAAAGAAAGAGAGAGAGAAAGACAGACAGAGAGAAAGAGAGAGAAACAGATGGCGAGACAGATAGACAGACAGAAAGACAGACATATAGAGAGACAGAAAGACAGTGAGAACGCTTAGAAATGTGGTCTTCATTGACTGCGAACTAACCGATCTGTCTAACGTTACAGAATTATATATCAGAACCTATAATAAGCTTAATCCAATTCGATTTAAGACTTCACCCGCGTTTCCAACTTTTCAAGTCGATTGCAGTTCTAGGGCTGCCTCCCCGGCAGCGCCTTTCGCACCCCTACATGTATCACGCCTAGGGCTGTACCTGACTTTCGCTTTGAAACCGAATAGCGGGCCAAATAGCTACACGGTAGTTGGTCCAATTATTCGTATTCGGTCGAATAGTCGGCCCAATCAGGGGCGGAGACCTAGGGTGGGACAGAGGGGAAGGTTCCCCCAATGAAAGTGTTGGGGGGACGGCCCATGCATTTGTCCCCCCCCCAACCGTTGAGCGTGAAGACTTTTTTGGCGACGAAAATAGAAAATTTCGTCGAGATTTGGCCGGATGACTAAAAAAAGGCCATCAACTTTTTGGCGGCGAAAATAGAAAATTTCGTCGAGATTTGGCCGGATGACTAAAAAAAGGCCATCAACTTTTTGGCGGCGAAAATAGAAAATTTCGTCGAGATTTGGCCGGATGACTAAAAAAAGGCCATCAACTTTTTGGCGGCGAAAATAGAAAATTTCGTCGAGATTTGGCCGGATGACTAAAAAAACGCCATCAACTTTTTGGCGGCGAAAATAGAAAATTTCGTCGAGATTTGGCCGGATGACTAAAAAAAAGTCATCAACTTTATTGGCGGCGAAAAAAATTTTTTCCCGGGATTTCGCCGGTCGTCAGAAATTTTTCGGAAAATCTCGCGTCTTTCCGTCCCCCCCCAATTCTCGGCCCAGGTCTCCGCCTATGAGCCCAATTATTCGTATTCGGCCGAACAGTGATAATTATCTATTCGGTACCGCTCTAATAACGACAGCACAATCCCATGATTTTACATTCGAGAGAGTGCACGGTAGTCTAGGGGTGGCTAGCGTGCCAGGCAAGGGATCGGGAGGAGAGGGTTTAAGTTCCGCTATAGGACAGAAATTTGTGTCGAGATTTCTGTTCTACCTATTGTGCCTCCTCCTAGCCAATTCAGTGTTGATAAATACTCCGATGATGCTGCGTTGGTGAAAAGACGAGACGGTGAGGGAGAGGACTCTAAGGCGCTTTAAAAAAGCATGTTTAGGCCCCTACACTTCAAGACAAGGCCATAGGGGGTGTTTCGGGTGTTTAAACACCCCCGAAATGAAATTATGTAGAAATGAAATAATGCATTTACTAGCACATTATGTAAGAACTACAGTGTGTAATGTAATTATATAATTTCGAGCAGAAAATAGTGGAAAATCGAGGAAAAATAGTGCTTTTTGCACCGCGTGAACGAATTCCGGGCCCAAACGATAAGAATGCAGGCGATGACTAAAAAAGGTCGTCAGAAATTTCGATGACTTTTAAGAAAAGAAAGGCGAAATAATGTCGTCAGAAAATTTCGTCCCCAAAACACCCCTCCCCCCATAAAATCCTGGGTATACGGTCTTGCTTCAAGGCAATACGGTACAAAACGACGTCCATTGGAAAGTAGGGCGGTTGGCACAACGTCATCGGTGTAATCAGCATACTTAGCAGCATGAAAATGATAAACAGCAACACCGGTAGATCATCACACGTTCCTCTCGGTCTTTACTGTTCCCTTCAGGGTCCCTTATGCGCACGACATCGAGCATTGACGAGACCTGAATCAAAGCCGTTGTTAGGTTTATGTCCACGGGTTCCGCTCGTATATAAGATAAAGAGAGAGAGAGACAGAGACAGAGAGAGAGAGAGAGAGAGAGAGAGAGAGAGAGAGAGAGAGGGAGAGAGAGAGGGAGAGGGAGAGGGAGAGAGGGAGAGAGGGAGAGGGAGAGGGAGAGGGAGAGGGAGAGGGAGAGGGAGAGGGAGAGGGAGAGGGAGAGGGAGAGGGAGAGGGAGAGGGAGAGGGAGAGGGAGAGGGGGAGGGGGAGAGAGAGGGGGAGAGAGGGTCTATGATTAGAGGCAATTTGGAAGATAAGTATCAAGCTGAGAATGAAAAATGGGAGAAGAGAGAGTTGCGTAGGAGAACGGAGATATATTGGGCTCTGATGTTCTGCGTTTAAAGTTTGGACCAAATCAGCTGTTGAAGGGGTGATGGACGGACGGACGGACGGAGGACGGACGGACGGACGGACGGACGGACGGACGGACGGACGATGTATGTGTGGATGGATGGATGGATGAATGGATGGATGGATGGACGGACGAACGGACGAACGACAGACTGACAGACAGACAGGCAAACAGGAACAGAGAGAGACAGAGAGACACACACATACACACAACACACACACACACATAGACAGAGTGTGACACAGTTGGAGAGACGTATGTGAATTTGTGAATGCGCTTTATACCTTCCGGCAATAGTTCCACGGTCATTTGCGCCGAGACCAACGTTCAAGAGCCAGAGTTGTTTCGGTGCCTCTGCAGCTGAAAATAACACGGACTCCATTGGGCTGATAAACCTTCGTCCTACATTATATACCGTAGTCTACTTTCTGTCGACCTAACGCGACCACTATCGTCAGGAGGCACGTGTTGGACAAGACTTGATGATGTTGTTGTTTTGTTGTTGTGAAGATAATGGTGATGATGTTGATGTGTAGGCCTAAAATCGGTAATCGAGAAACACGTAGATAGATGAAAAAGACTAACAACAAAGGATCAATTATTGTCAATAATTATAGGAATACTGTAACAGCCCTAAGGATCAATTATTATCAATATAGCACTATTGTAACAGCCCTAATGAACCTAACAGTAATCAAAGACGCGATTTAAAGACAATAAAATATGCAGCTTTAATAATTAGGGTTTTGCCGGATTTCGGAAATTATAATCAGGTAAGTGTGGTATTCATTAAACCGATTTCAGAAGAACCAGGTGTACAAACGTTGAAAGTCAAATGCAAAATCATAGCATGGTGCAGAAATTGTGCTGTAGCCTAAATAGATATTTCCAGGATATAAAACTCTTGTTATATATTGCATACCGACGTGAAGCAAAACCAGCCCCCTCATTTTATACCTAACAGAATGACCGGCTCTAACATTTCTTTATGTAGGCTACCCGACGTACCGTGTGCTGTGTGTCACCTGTGTTTATTTAAATCAGCGAAATATACAAATATAATCATAACAAAGATATTAGTCGTAGACTATACGGTCTTTTATTATAATTGTAATTGTAATTGTAATCGTGCATTTATATAGCGCCTCTATTTTATTATTTTGTTTTCCAGTAATTGTAATTGTAATTGTACATTTATATAGCGCCACTTCAAGAGAATTCCTCGAAGGCGCTCCCGACCTGACACCAAACCACAATCAAAGAGAATGGTTTTCAAACGCTTGCGGAAAAAGGGCAAAAAAAGACAAAGAAGTTCATTACGGAGACTAATATGTAACTTATTCCAGAAAGACTGACCGACTATAGCAAAGCCTCTGTGCAACACTGTGGAAGATCGAGCCACAGGTACAACCAGGTCTCCATGCGTAGCAGAGCGAAGGAATCTACGTCCTGGAATGGATAGCACAGGTACACAGAGTTCCATAAGATAGGTCGGAGCTTGGCCTGCTAGGCAATTACGCATGAACATTAGAATCTTAAACTCAATACGGTTTTGCAAAGGCAACCAGTGCAGTTCTTCCCGTATAAAACTAGATATATGCCCAAACTTTGGTATGCCGCCAATCAGACGAGCTGCAGCATTAAGGACAGATTGTAACTTATTAATGCGTGAAAGGGTTAAGCCTGCATAGATGGCACTACCATAGTCAACTCTCGTGCATATAAATGCATGCATCAGAGTAGTGGCAGCTTTGGCTGTAAGCGAGCGACGCACCGAGCGAATCTGACGAAGAATAATGAACACACTGTACACTTGTACACATCGTTCAGTTTCCATCTTCTGTGATTGGAAGCTTAAAGCAATGCGGTCTATTATAGAGCGAAAACTGTAATGATTTTGCACTTCTGTCTGAAACTTATAGGCTACTCCGGAGCATTTGCATGGTTATCGCTCCTGATCACCGCTGACTAGTATAATGCATGTACATGTAGATCCTTTTGTATACTTTCCAGTTTATTGCTGTTTGACGACATACTGTCTCGCAACAAAGATGATTAGGGTCGCCCTCCATTTTTTCTGAAGGCTTGGGACTGGCACTGATAAAGTGCACGAGCAGTGGCGGAGTTCTGTAACTATACTTTCCTCTGTGATTATTGCTATTCAACGCCATTTCAAGGATGATTAGTGTCGCCTCCTCATTTGTCCAGGCTTGGGAATGGCACTGGCAGAGTGCAACAACAGTCTTTATATGTTTGTATGTGCTCTTGTTATAGCACCCCTTTTAAATCTACTCAGAAGCGCTCTCGACTACTGCGCGGACACTGTATCGGAGTTTCACGCCGAAGCGCACAAGCAATTGCGAGTGAAGGACTTTCCCAAGGTCCCGACACGTGGCTTGAGGTGGATTCGAACCTGCAACCCTCCGGCTGCAAAGCAACTAACATACCCACTACACCACCGCGCCCCACAATATATAATGCTATAGTGGGAATCTGTGCAGTTAATAGCCAACTGGTCGCTAGCACAGATCGATTTATAGACAAGGCAGGCGACCTTATACCCCGATTCATTGCACACGAGCCATCATGCATTTATAGGTCACGTCACGTAATCTCTCAACACTTCTGCTGCAGGTGACACGAAACGGAGTATTCCACCTGAAAGCTATCCGAGGGGATGAATTAATCTATCCCTCCGGTTGGAATTAACCGGTCTAGACTATCCGGGGGGATGAACCAGTCCATCCCCTTTTTTTTAAATGCGTATAATTGAAAAATTTGTGCTCTAATCAAAATTTGAAGTGACTAATTGTTTTAATTAAGTGTTCTAAGCAATGCTCAGTGAAAGGCAACTCAAATTTATTTGAGTGACTCCGAGTGTTCTTAAGTGTTTTGAATGTTTTAAGTGCGCTAAAACCAAAGCAAACAAATTATCTAGTAGGAATAAACATACCTGTTAGTGTCATTGTTCAAAACAAAGCATATGAAAATTAATTTTCAAAAACAAATACACGCGGAAGTGACTTTTTCGACTTTACTTCATTTGGGGGGATACGATTAATGCGGGGGATACTCTATTTAGTGACACAGGCACCAACGACTCATACGCACTGTTAAAAATAGAGTGCCTTATTTATAGATGACGGCAGCAGACCACAGCAGTAATTACCAGCAGGTGATAATTAGTCTTTTGCGTCACAGTGCTGTGCATAGCCATCGTTGATCTCGGACATAGAGCACGCAAGTCAGGCGCTGGTCGCTGGATGATCGAGTCGGTCGTTCACACACTCTGCTGGTTGCGCCTCTGAGAGTGACTGACGAGGGCATGTTGATGGGGTTGGCAGTATGAGAATTTTGCAAAAAATAACTTGGGGTAAGACTTGGGGTAAGACTTTGGGTAAGACTTGGGGTAAGAATTGGGGTCAGACTTGGGGTAAGACTTGGGGTATAAGACATTGATTGATGTGGACTTAGGGTGTGCATTGAGGACTTTGCCTTGGGGTCCCTAGGAAAACAGAAAATTATAGGGGTGAACCCCAACCATCCCGGTAATTCTTATTATTCCTATATTCTTTTAATGGTAACAAAATCTGATAGACACGCCGCTATCAGGTGCAAAAAGCAATTGATCAAATACGATATAATACCTATAGAATGTCTTTAGGCTACTTGTCCGTTGGATTTGTCTTAGTATGAGAGCACAAAATGACAGAAATTACCACTCAGGGGTGGGGCAAATTTCCCCTCCAAAGCAGGGGACTTATTTAAACCCTGTCACAACATGGAGTCCCGATGTTTATGACCACGCCCCTGGTGGCGCTCCCCAAAATATGGCTTATGGTTATGATGTTAAACGTACAGCGTAATCTCCAAATTTCTAAAGCTAAAAAGTCCCGCCTCTATCCTGGGATTTGGACAGAAATCTAGCGACCCCACCCAGGTCTACAGTGGCCATAATTTCTAATGTTAAATGGCACTACGAGCGAATGTATTGTATTATACGCTAGTATAACAATGCAGTTAGTGGAACAGTTGAGGGCACACGTATGTATATATATATAAAATAATATATATATTTATATATACATATATATGTAATTATGTAGACATGAAAGTCGACGAACGTAGAAGCAATGATCGGATTCCAGTCCGCATGTAGATGATATTATAGCACTGCAGATGTTCCCGATACGGTTTAGTTTATCTTCATAGTCTAGACGCCGTCTATAATGTACATAATAATATATATATATATATATGTACATATATTTACAATGAAATATATATATAACAGTTATGTGTATCCCCTTTAGGTCCTGGGCACGACGTTAAACTGCATCCATCCTCCGCCACAGGGAACCAACAACGTCCCTGTGCCGGTCCTAAGCCCGGACAAAAGGAGGAAGGCTTGCCAGATGGGTGGCGATACGCTGGCAGTAAAAGACCAAGACGATTGAAATCCGCAAAAAGCACGGCACAAGTGACATAGCGACCCAGATGCTTCAAGGTGTCATGATGTGGAGCTGACATGCACAGGCCGGCCAAGACAGACCGGTGGAGAGAGTCGGGGGAGAGAGCGTGGGACACATACGGGCATTGACCCAGGTTGTCCTTCGTGCCTCTCTCCCAATATTCTCTTCAATCGGACAAGGTAGTCTGGCTGCTTCAAGATGTTAATGGTATGGACCTGCTGACCGGACCGGTTGAAGCTGGGCAACATGACGCGAGACAGACTGACAGAGTGTGGCGTCGGACCCCTACGGGCATTAGCACAAGGATTTTGATGATGATGATGACATTGTATCCCCTTTAGTCCTTCCCGTGCCGATCTGCACATCGGGCAATGCAGTTTCTCCACTCCGCTCTGTTCGACATTGTTTCTGTTACGCAATGTTATGTGTGTATATAAAATGTGTGTGTATATATAATATATAGATAATATAAGCTTACGTGTATAATCTATATAATAGAGTTCTGAAATATATATTCTGATGCATATAATATATATATATATTATATATATATTATATATATACATAGTAAATAGACTTATAGACCTATAGATGTATTCATGGGTATTATTATGTAGCTCCGAAATCAGATCAAGCTATCATATATATATATATATATAGTACAATTATATCTATAAAATATATTATGTATATAGATGCATATAATTTATCTGGATAGTTCTGAAATAAGATTAAGCGATGTTCAATAAGCTAGTGGTTATATATATATTAAGATTGCACTTATAACGAGGAACTTCCATCGCAATAATTGAATAACGTCGTCGCTTTAATCCGGGAATTATCGACTTCGGCAGACGATGGTTTAACTACTAATCGAGGATCACAATATATATAAATTATATCATATATATATATCTATATATATATATATATATCATATATATCATATATTATATAGTGTATCATATATATCATATATTATATATAATATATAGTATATCATCTAAATATATTATATATTATATATCATATATATCATATATTATATATATATATTATATCATATATATCATATATTACATATACTATATTATATATATATAATATATATATATATAGAGAGAGAGAGAGAAAGAGAGAGAGAGAGAGAGAGAGAGAGAGAGAGAGAGAGAGAGAGAGAGAGAGAGAGAGAGAACGGGGCAGCTGCGGACTAAACCACTTGCTTAAAAGCCTCAGTTTAATGCATTGGATGAGAACTCACTCCACCACTGGTTGCACTCTGCCAGTGCCAGTCCGAAGCCTCGATAAATGAGGAGGGCAACACTACTAATCATCATCATTGCTATGGCAGTGTCGTTAAGCAGTAACACGCATGGGGGTGAGACACACGAAAGGCCTTCAAGAGTTTCTATATTATGTGTCTGGTATTCGAATGAGTTTCTTGTGGCGCCCTCTAAGCGCCATCTCTGACGAGTATCTCTCTTTTTAAGTGGCGCTATAGAAATCTCCAATTGCCAATGTCATTAAGATTGCCGTACTTTCCGCGGCTGACTTCTGAATCTCGATGCAGTGGCAAGTTTCACCTTGACCCTTTTCCGACCAAAGTATAGTAATGGTATGGGAGACTTATGACATCGGTCGGCATAGGGTTAATCAAAAGGTGCTGTTTAACTACATGTATGTGCTTTGGTGTCGGTTCGTATACTATAGGCGCATGGGGTAAAACGGGCACAATTGCTCTCTCTGGTAAATTACACTTATTTTTACATATATACTATACGTTTGGGGTTTTAATTAATTTTGACGCGCTAAAGCATGCATAGGCTAACTCCGCCACTGTTTGCACTCTGCCAGTGCCAGTCCCAAGCCTGGACAAAGGAGGAGGGCTTCGCAAATGGTCTTTGTTACCACACAGTGACGTTAAACTGCAACTACTACTACTAAAGCATAGCCTACTGATGATGTTAATGAGGCTCAAAGCGGAACTGAGAAATTTACATTTTTGAAGCCTCTCTAATGAAGATACCCGTATTCGTAATTTCCTGCTTTGCATTTCTCAAGCTCTTGATAAAAATTTAAACGCGGCCATATTGTACTTTGTAACTTCTGCCCCTAAAATATCTGCTGGCAAACATGGGCGGAGTTTATCAGGGGCTAAGGGGAGCTAAGTCCCCCCAAGAAGACCCAGATTCATTTTTACCGTGTAAATGGTATCTTTCCCGGGCTTAGCCCCCAAGAAAGCTTTAGCCCCTCCAAGAACGGAAACCAAACTCCGCCCATGCTGGCAAACATCTAATAACCACAAACCATAACCGTAAATTTGATTGAACCCATGCAATAATAGTAGGCTAAATGACACCGATAAATAAGCAAGGTATACAAAACTAACAGCAAAATTATTATCAATTTGAGCACAGCCCTAAGGAACCTGGGTTTTGCTAATACAATACAATACAATACAATACAATACAATGCAATACAATACAGTACAGTACAGTGCAGTGCAGTGCAGTACAGTACAGTGCAGTGCAATGCAATGCAATGCAATACAACACAACACAACACAACACAATACAATGCAATGCAATGCAATGCAATACAATACAATACAACATAACACAATGCAATACAATGCAATGCAATACAATTGAAAGTTGATATTGCCCTCCTTACAAAGCTCAGAAGTGCACACAAGCCTCGATGGTGCATTTGCAATTGTATTACAGAGCATTATAATAATTGTGAGTGAAGGACTAGCTCTACACAGTTATCGCATCTGACGGCGATCGAACCCGTAGACCCACCCTCCGCGTTGCAGACCGACCGCTCTAACCACACGGTCACCGTGCCCCACAGTAACATCACCATAGGTGTAGGAGGCGGGGGTCCAGAGGGCAAATGCCCCCAAATTTCGGGCAAATATGTTTATTGGGCAAAACAGGCATGGGCGGACAAACCTTTTTTCGGGCAAACAGGCATGGGAGGATTTTTTTGGGCGGGCGCACAGGGGTGAAACAGCTATATTTTTTGGAGGTTTGTACGAAATGACTAAAAAAAGGTCATCAGTTATTTCGGCTGGGAAATCGAAATGACTAAAATAAGGTCATCAGAAAATTTGGTCGATGAAAAATATCGGCGACTTGCGGTCCGCCAAAAAATGTAAAGCATACCTTTCGGGCAAAAGTAAAATCTTTGCCCTCCCCCCCCACTGCCGAAATGTGCCCTACGCCTATGAATATCACTGATGCTATTTAAAGACAATCCAATATGTTACAGGGTTGCAAGAATTCGGAAGTGTCATATCGCCAAGTCACGACAAAAAGTAGCCTGAATTTCGCACGACGAAGAGCCAAATGAAGTCATTAATAAATATTATTGTTTTTCTGCAACTATCAGCTACAACCATGGTGCTTGAAATATAATTCCAAATTCATTAACGTTGTCATGGTTTTTGACATCCGCCGTTCTGTAATTATCCAAACTGGAACGACTTCTCTTCAAGGCTGCGTTTATTATTACATCTTAGCAATCAAGCATTGTTTCATAAAACGATCCAGTCTTTCATTTTTTGCCGTGGCTCGGCAAGAATCGCTTCGAGTACATGTAGGTCCCTTAAAGGGACGCTGGATAAGTCCATTAATGAATGAATGAACGAACGAACGAACGAACAAGTGAGTGAGTGTGTGAGTGAGTTAATTAATTAATTAATTAATTAATTAATTAATTAATGTTTATGGATTTTTGGGCTCTCCATGCTTCCCAATTGTAGCTTGAGAGATGCAAGGCAAGAAATTAAGAACACAGGCATTTCAATTAGAGAGGTCTCTAAAATAATGTTAATTTCTAAGTTTCAATTTGTGCGACATTATAGTATTATGCTATCATCAATACTTTATCGCAAAGAAATTTGTTAAATGCGCTGACTAGGAAATTTCGGCATTCTGCACCACCCTACTCCGCCCACCCACCCCAACACCATATAATGTATATACAGACATATAGACAGACAGACAGACAGACAGACAGACAGCCAGACAGACAGACTGACAGATAGACTAGCTCGCACACACACACATACACACGCCCGCACACACACCATCGTCTGCCGATGAATGCCATAAAATACGGCCCGAAACACTCGATTCTCTGTGTGTCTGTGTATCTGTCTGTCTGTCTGTATCTCTTTCTCACACACACACACCACACACACACACACACACGCGCGCGCCCTCACGCGCGCGCGCACATAAACACACGCGCGCTCACACACGTGCAAACGCACACACATACACACACACACACGCACACACACCGCCCGTCTGCTGATGAATGCCTGCTGCGAATGGACTCGCACCTACCGTCGCCGTCGATCAGCGATCGCACCTGCTGCCAACCGTAGACTAGACGACCAACGTCAAATCGCAACGACGACATGTGATGTTGGTCGGACAAGCGACAAAGAGTTGCGACTGTTGATGCAGATATAGAATAATATATTCACAATACATCAAGACATTTTTGCTCAACATGATCGAGAGCCTGAAATTATAAAACGACTGTTAACGAAATATTAGTAACGATCAAGAAAGATAGATTAGTGATGATTCAGCAGAAGTTAATAGCATTCCATAACTCCTGCTGTGATTTTATTGTGACTGTGACAGTGCCGACCACATGAGCTGGTCTACCTGTCAAGAAAGATGGCCAAGATCTAGTACACGCTACTAGCTTTGCTTGACTCCCGTTGCAAGTCCTTGTTGATTATTATACGCCTAACGATAAGACTTGCATTGTTCAATAAACGACATACCGGTACGCTTGAAGGTATACACTCGCGGTACTCACATAAATCGTCAATCTAATATTACCAAGCGCTCGTGACTAAATCGGTGCCCTGCGCTTGTCTCTCAAGTTGCCAGCTTTAGAAATTTTGAGATTGCGATTAGGATTATCTTAGCAAGGACATTGTTTTGTGGGCTATGTTGGTGCGGCAAAGAACAGAAGGATATTGCGAGAGAAAGATCCAGATTTCAGTCGTTTGGATTAATTAAACTCACACAGCAACCAGAAGGACCCGCTGTCGAAACCTTCCAGATGGTGATCAACATGGCATTTGTTTTGGATATTAAAGATCATACATCGTAGATAAATGCGCTGAACGTACATGTTGTATACGACTAACTAATAAGGGACAGCGTTATACAACTGGATAAAAGCAACGCTGGTGTGCAACTGGTGCAACGAAAAATACAACGGTGAGACACGTGTGTTAGTAATAACAAAGTCAGTGATCCACTGACTTAATGTGCAGAGAAACTAATAATAATATTAATAATAAATTGAAACAATGACGATTTGTATGGCGCCGTAGCAGCAGTAGTATTAGTAGTAGTATTAGTGGTAGTAGTGGCAGAAGTAGTTGTAGTATAGTAGTAGTAGTGGTAGTGGTAGTGGTAGTGGTAGTGGTAGTGGTAGTGGTAGTGGCCGTGGCAGTGGCAGTGGCAGTGGCAGTGGCAGTGGCAGTGGCAGTGGCAGTGGCAGTAGCAGCAGTAGTAGAAGCAGACGTAGTAGTGGCAGTAGTAGTTGTAGTAGTAGCAGTAGCAGTAATAGTAGTAGTAGTAGCAGCAGTAGCAGCAGTAGCAGTGGCAGTAGTAGTAGCAGTAGCAACAACAGCAGTAGTAGTGGAAGTAGTAGGTCAAGTAGCAGTAGTAGTGTTAGTAGTTGTAGCAGCAGCAATAGCAGAAGTAGCTGTAGCAGCAGCAGCAGCAGCAGTAGCGGCAATAGCAATAGTAATTGTCAATTGCGGAGTTCAATTCAAGCAGCGAAATCTGAAGTGTAATCTAACTTCAATATCGCTGGACATCGATAGACATAGAAGCGAATCTCAGATGAGAGGTAGCCACGAAATGTAGATCAATATAAGTAATCAATCCTTGACATAATGCCGTATACCAGGATTTTATTTGGGGGAGGGGTTTACTCGATCGTGAGCAAGCCCAAATCAACAAATCAACTGAATAATGGGCTTGAAGAAGTGTCGTGAGGTCTCAAAAGGATTCTTGACGGACAATTATAGCCTACTGTAACAGTATACAACACTGCAGGCCATGTTCTTACATTATGTGCTATCAAATTCATTTTTTCATTTTTAAACGATTTCATTTCGGGGGGTGTTCAAGCACCCAAAACACCCCTAGCTACGGCCTTGTCTTGTCAAATTCGTAATTATAATCAAACATAGAACGGCACGCGTCAATTCCGACGCATGTCTCTGTCCGCATTACGCCTCCGTAGAGTGAGTGATTCTGGGGGTTAATGATTTTTTGATGAAAATGGAAGACTGAGGGACATGGCTTTGATCAAAAGGCAGAGGTGGACAAAATCACCCACACATCCATCAAAATCACAAACACGCCTACGCGCAACCGCCGTCTTATAGGTCTATAATAATACAATATCTATATAAATATAGCGCCTTCGTGAGGTTATTGTAAGGCGCTATATAAATGTTCATATACATACGTACATACATACATACATACATACATAAATAAAAATGTAAAACGCTTCCGTTCGACATGAAGGATCTCGGAAAGTTCTTGACCGATTGTTTTGAAAATTTTCGCAAAACGTTCCATTCGAACATGAGCGGGTTTGTATAATGCCTTTTGGGAAAAAGCGCAATCTTTACGACCAAAAAACACAACTTTTAATTCCATTCGATAGACGTCGATGGAGTCCAGCCATTTCGAGTTTGAACTTTCACGCATTCTTCGGGCGCGTTTCAAACCCATTCTTCGGGAGCGTTTCAAAACGTATATCCGGCCGTCTTCTATAGCGCAAATTTATATGTAACTGTCGGTTTATACAAAATCGTCCATTTGCGACCGTTTTCCGCGCGTCTTTCTACAGTTTTCACGCATCCCTCCGTCCATTTTTCGGGAGGGGAGGGGAGGGGAGGGGGAGGAAGGCGAGGGGAGAAAGGCGAGGGGAGGAAGGAGAGGGGAAAGGGAGGGGAAGGGGAAAGGGGAGGGGACGTAGGAAGGGAGGGTTGGACAGTCTTTTCAGCCACAGCAACGCGTGGCCGGGTACAGCTAGTTATATATAATAATTATTATATATCGCATCAGATGCAATCACGTCGACCCGGAACTGATGACCTGATTGCACTTCTCAGAGATGCAAAACAGAGACCGCAATTGAAGAGTCTCGTGCAGGGATTTCACGCTGCAACATAGATATAATAATTATTATGTCATATGATATACATATAATTACTATATACATGCCATAGCAATATTGTCATTACGAATTAATATGGCGCGATAACACTGCCATGTCGTTACATTGGCGCCTTACGTTGGGATCTTGAGCGAGTCCTTCACTTGCAATAATATTATTGCTCGTGCTTTTCGGCGTGAAACTTCAATGCAGTGTCCGCGCTGTAGTCGCGAGCGCCTCTGAGTAGCGAGCTTGGAGAGGCGCTGTAGAAAATGCGATAAATAAATATTAAACAGACGCGAATCAAACTAGAACGAAAAATTTTATTGGCTTCTTTCGGCGTGAAACTCTAATGCAGTAGTCGCGAGCGCCTCTGAGTGGAGAGCTTGGAGGAGGCGCCATAGAAATCATCATCATCATCAACAACCGAGGGACCAATGCCCGTAGGTGCTCGATGCCGTTCTCGTTATTCCACGCCAGGTTTGTCTGTCCAAGGCAGCGTGTGTTAGGTCCTGTAATGGTGCTCCACACCATTCTGATATGTTATCCAGCCATTCCTTGTGTGGTCGTCCTTTCCTGTTGGATCCCTCCATTCTTCCAAGCACAACTGTCTTGATCTTTCTGCTGCTGTCCATCCTGCATATGTGGCCGAAGAGATCTAGCTTCCTGGTTATTATTTTCTGCATAAGGTTGTCTGTGTGGTCTATTCGCCTATACAGTTCTGCGTTTGATACTTTCTGCATCCATCCAATTCGCAAGATCTTTCTGTAGCACCTTCTCTCGAAAGCGAGTGCCATAGAAATGCGTAAACAAAATAATAAACAAATATTCAACAGACGCGCGAATAAAACCAGAACGCAGATTTTATTGGCTTCTTTTCCCACATCAGATGCATCGACCTGCAACTGACGAGATTACATTGCGCTTCCCAGAGATGCAAAACAGAAACCACGATTGAAGTGAGTCTCGTGCAGGGATTTCACGCTGCAGCATAGACTGAAAAACACGGACCTTTAATCTTCACTCCTCAGTGTGTGTCGCGTGAATTAACTGCAAATCAATATTAGTCGTTGTTGCTATATAGTCCGTGTTTGAAGTAGGCCATAAAAATTCAACCAATGTGTATGGACTGCTATTACGCACGCACACAGTCGCATTCAAACTCTTATAGCTACATGTATAGAATTATAGGAAGAGCCATTCAGCCAATGAGCTATGGCCTGTCTTGTTTGAATCCCGTGCTATTTAGTCAGTTTCGAGCTACACGACCCAGGTAATAACTATACAGGTACAGCGTCTACCTGTTCTGTGAGGAAACTGCATCCTCATACATGTAGTACTAAAATACGGTCCTAAGAATTGAGAGTCTCTTAATTTTCGTTCTAAATATATCTTTATAGTCTTATTCTGAAGAATTTCTGCTGTTCTTCATTCCACTTCTAATTCTATTCTATAGCTCTTAAGTTATTTTTTTATCCTACTTCTAGCCTACTCCTGCTGAACCCAGGGCTTTTTCAACGTGCAGTTGTACACAAAATGTGCAGTTCTAAATGGATTCGTGCAGTTGTAGAAGCACTTCCGTCACGTTCCGTGCAGTTAAAACTAGTAAAAAAAGGTCATTTTCACAGATTGAGAGTAATTTACCATGGAGGATGAGAAAGGAGAGAAGAGGATGTGCAGTTCTAAAAACTCCTTCAAAACAGCCCTGGTTCTAGATGGATTTGTGTAGTTGTATAAGCACTTCTGTACAGGTAAAACTAGTAAAAACAGGTCATTGTCCTCCAATAGGAAGTAATTTACAATGGAGGATGGGAAAGAAAGAAGGGGTTGTGCAGTTCTAAAAATTCCTTTAAAAACAGCCCTGCTTGAACGAAAATCAAATAACCATCGTTCTTAGTTTACATGTAGCCTACTTCTGATTCGCGAAAATGTCACTTCTATCGATAGGCGACCTGCCTGGACGGCATCCGGTGCTATTGACTCGACTTTCGCACGTGGTCCGATGTTTTATTGCACTGGTTACACGTTGTTTGTTTATGTTTGCGCGATAACTCCGCTGTTTTTGTGGACTTTTGCCCCGCGGGAGTTTCCCTGGAATTCACCGTAAATGGACCGTGGTACGGTCTCGCCCATTCGGTAGAGTTCTTCGGCGACCGAATAGCCTACGTTCCTTAGAGCGGTGTAGACCGCGGCAGGTGGTTGCCGAATATTGCCTCAAAGGAATATAATTATCGTAAATTCACTGTGTATGCTGCCGTTGGCACGAAACGGAGTATCCCCTCCTGAAAGCTATCCGGAGGGATGAATTAATCTATCCCCCGGATGGAATTAACCGGTCCATACTATCCGGGGGGGGATGAACCAGTCTATCCCATTTTTTGAAAAATGCGTAGATCTATAATTGAAAATTTTGTGCTCTCATCAAAATTTGAAGTGACTCTGATTGCTTTAAGTGACCCAAGCAATGTTCAGAGAAAGGCAACTCGAATTTATTTAGTGACTCCGAGTGTTTTAAGTGATTTAAAAGTTGTAAGCGCTCTAAAACCAAAGCAAAAAATTATCTAGTAGGAATAAACATACCTGTTAGCGTCATTGTCCAAAACAAAGCAGATGAAAATTAATTTGCAAAAAAACCGGAAGTGACTTTTTCGGCTTTTTTCCATTTGGGGATACTATTAATACGGGGGATACTCTATTTCGTGATACCGGCTGCCAGCTGCCACACACAGGGTCCGTCGATCAGAGGTATTTGCCAACCGAAGATGACAGACACTACTACATCTCACGTGTTTTGTATAGAAAGCCGCCCTTTGCTCGCTAACGATGACGAATTAGCTAATTAAATCTCACTAGCCTAGTATAGGCAGTTTTATATTACGTCTGCTTCATGGGGGTTCATGCCCAAGTATTTTTGATCAATCTTAAACGCAGCTTTTTGCCGTACTACAGCTAGGAGCACTTCTGATTGACACTTGAAGAGGCACTATATAAATGAATTCTGGAATGAATTTATGAATGAATGAATGAATGAATGAACGAGCGAGCGAGTGAATGAGTGAATGAATGAATGAATGAATTAATTAATGAAATAGGTCATCCAAAATCGTTGTTTATGCAATTTGTGTAATTTTCTGCGCTCATCTTAAGATAAATCCAACAGATAGACATCTATGGACAACACAATCTTAGGCATAGATTTAATTTCATCAATAATTGATTTTGTACCACAAGTGTATCTATTTTCAATGAAAATAAACGAATATTTTAATAATAAATTGAAGTGATTTGACCTTAGAGAAAAAACGCACCTCCTTCATTGCACTTTCGCCCTCTCGCTCCACAACGAAGTGCAATCAACAAAGAACGTGTTTTTTCGGTCACTGTTTGGTCACTAATGACTATACGATCAATCACTTCTCTGTTGTCGGGAAGGGTGGCAGCTTTATAGCGCAAGCTGAGATGACTTCTTAAGCCCTCTAATGACGTCATTCAGCCAACATAAAATGGTCCCGTCAATCGTTGATGCAATTCTTTAGGATACATGTCACCTCCTCAGCCTCCTCTTACGACTTGTTGCTTTCTTCCTGTCGCGTCGCTTTTTTAAACTCTGGTGGATTGCAAGCCCACCGCGGAACCATCCTCATTTATCCTATAGCTTGGGACAGGCTCAGGTTGTCCTAAGATATCCTGAGGCGTAGTGAATAGTGAAAGAGACTCTGTCTGTCTGTCTGTCTGTCTGTCTCTGGTATGTCTTCCTCTGTCTATCTGTCTCTATCTCTGTCTCTGTGTCTCTCTGTGTATGTGTCTGTGTCTCTGTGTGTCTGTATGTCTGTCTCTGTTTGTCTGTCTCTCAATCTCTGACTGCCTGTCTCTCTCTGTTTGTCTCTGTCTATGTCTCTCTGCCTGTCTCTCTGTCTGTCTCTGTCTGTCTCTCTCTTTCTTTATCCCTCTCTCTTTCATCCATTTTTCATTTATCCTAGCTTGGGACAGGTTCAGGTTATCGTAAGAAATCCTGAGGCGCAGTGAAAGAGTCTCTTCTCTTTCTGTCTCTGCCTCTGCCTCTGCCTCTGCCTCTGCCTCTGCCTCTGCCTCTGCCTCTGCCTGTCTTTCTGTCTGTCTGTCTGTCTGTCTGTCTGTCTGTCTGTCTCTCTCTCTCTCTCTCTCTCTGTCTCTCCCTCTGGCAAGTCTTTCTCTTTCTTTCTGTCTCTCTGTGTATGTGTCTTTGTCTCTGTCTGTCTGTCTTTATATCTATCTCTGACTGCCTGTCTGTCTATGTTTGTCTCTGTGTATGTCTCTCTGCCTGTTTGTCTCTCTCTGTCTCTGTGTGTCTCTCTGTCTGTCTGTCTGTCTGTCTCTCTGTTTATCTCTCTCTGTCTATCTCTCTCTCTCTCCCTCTCCCTCTATCCCTCTCTCTTCCATCCAGTTTTCACAAGTTGCATTAATAACCGAATATTATCACCACGTCTTGTCAATGTCGTGCAATCGTCAATTGATCTTGAATCTTTTAGCCTTTCTCAATCTACAGATCTTCGGACCAATGAAAAAATGTCGGTGGCCGTCAAATTCCGACGTTGATCCAAGTCGCTTGCTTATATTAACTGACCACACGAATTTGACAGACAGCCACTTTGATAGCGCTGAACCTTATTCCTGGTATGTACATGTATGTGTGTGTGTCAGTCTGTTTTGTCTGTCTGTGTATGTGTGTCTTCTCTTTCTGTCTGTCAATAGTCTGTCTGTCTGTCTTTATGTCTTTATGTCTGCCTGCCTGTGTGTCTGTGTGCGTCTGTGTGTCTGTGTGTCTGTGTGTGTGTGTCTGTCTGTCTGTCTGTCTGTCTAATTGACGTCACGCCTTTGACTCTCTCCCCCATCTCATCTATCAACCTTTCTGACCAAAGTTGCTCTGTCTGTCTGTTCTGTCTCTCTTTCACAGGATTCACAGCTTGTCTGACGAGCTCTCTCTTTTTTTCTGCACCATCTCTATTCACGGATGATGAATGAATGGATGAATGAATTGATAATTAATAATAATTATTATGGTTATCTCTTCACACTGGTATCACTCTATCCTATAGCCACTGGGTTTAAATAATCTCTTCTTATATATTCCTGGGGGGTAACCCCAATCTAGCCCAAAGTTTTTTTTATAATTTGCGTTAACTAATTAGTTCCCACCTTGATTATTGCCTGATTAATTTGTGATACTTGTTATGCTTTATGTAACTATTTTCCTGCCTTAGGCTATATCTTAGTGTGCTTGATGCATATGGACCAATAAAAAAATTGATTGATTGATTGACTGGAGTTTAACAGGGGCTAGGGGAGCTAAGCCCTCCCCCAAGAAGACCAAGAGTCATTTTTCGTGTAAATTGTATGTTTTATCGGGCCTAGCCCCTCCACGCGAAACATACGAATGACTAAAAAAGGTCATCAACTTTTTTGGCCGGGAAATTTTTTTATTTGGCCGAGATTTAAGACCGAAGACTAAAAAAAGGTCATCAACTTTTTGGGCCGGAAAAATTGTTCTCGTTTTCTGGACCGAGTCTCAGCCCCCAAAAATTAAGCCCCTCCAAGAACGGAAACCAAACTCCGCCCATGTATGTGTGTATGCGTGTATGTGTGTATGCGTGTATGCGTGTATGCGTGTATGCGTGTATGCGTGTATGCGTGTATGCGTGTATGCGTGTATGCGTGTATGTATGTATGTATGTATGTATGTATGTATGTATGTATGTATGTATGTATGTATGTATGTATGTATGTAAGAATGTGCGCACGTGCGCGTATGTATATAAGCCTGTGTATTGTACATGTGTATGTATGTATACATGGATATATCTAAGGATTGAGAGACGATTCTATAGATGAATGAATGAATGTATAGTACCAAAATTTGCATTTAGTATGGCTTTAGTCGCCGGAGTTCCACGATTTTGTCACGTCGCTTCAAAATCGATTCTGTTTACGACGAGAAAAAGAATTTCGATTTCATGTCAGTCATTCGGTTTCTGTGGCAAAATAATAGCAAATGGAAGCCATGTATGTATGTATGTATGTATGTAAAAGCAAAACAAAGCAGTGAGAAGTCGCAATTTCAGACTGATGAAAATATAAAAATATACGCAAACAGTTTGTGCTTAACTTGCATTTATGTGTAATAAACACATGGGTGGATGGATGGATGGATGGATGAATGGATGAATGGATTGATGGATGGATGAATTGATGGATGGATGGATTGATTGATGGATGGATGGATGAATATGGATGGATGGATGGAAGGATGGATGGACGGCATAGACAATAGACAGATAGGTACATGTAAATGACAGATAGGTAGTTGGGTGGATTGGAAGAAGGGATGGATGGAGAATTGTTATATATATATATATATATATATATATATATATTTATAAACAGATATATATATATATATTTATAAACAGATATATACAGTTAGACAGATAACACTGGACAACAAATTTTTACAAAAGTCATGTTACTGAAATGAAATTAGTCAGTTCTTATCAATTTTTATGTGCTGAACACGAATATGACAGTGAAATTGCTTAATTGGCTCTAGTTTTTTTGTAATCTCAAATGAAGTAATTTTATATCGCACAATGCATTCCAATAGTGATACACTTAGGGTTAATATTTGTAAAAACCAGGTCATAGACTAGTTTTCAGATTTGTTTGCCTGTCTCTTGTACAGCTGTTCGGGAGCATCTCTGCGGAGTGTCCAGCAGTAGTCAGCCAACATTGTAGTGGACCATTTTCCCTGGTGCCTTTGCTCCATTGTTGCGATATCTTGATGAAAGCGTTCGCCATGTTCGTCACTAACCATACCACAGTTGTCAGGGAAGAAATCCAGATGAGAGTGAAGGAAATGCATCTTCAGCGACATATTGCAGCGAAATTTCTGGTACTGCTTGAGCATGTCTTCTACTAGTTCCTTGTAGTTTTCTGCCCTAACATTCCCCAGAAAGTCTGTAGACACTAGACGAAAGGCATTCCATGCTTGTTTCGCATCACCCTCCAGCAAGTTGTTGAAGCGGTCATCTTTGAAAAGTTCTCTAATCTGAGGACCCACGAAAACTCCCTCTTTAATCTTTGCATCGCTGAGTCGAGGGAATTTTTCATGCAGGTATCGGAAAGCTGGCGAAGTGCGGTCCATGGCTTTCACGAAGTTCTTCACCAAACCTAGTTTGATGTGAAGGGGTGGTAGTAGGATTTTGTGAACCTCGACCAAAGCTGGATGCTGGATATTCTTCTGTCCAACTGCATGTTTTGTCTGGGAGTCCATTCCTTCCGCACGTAGTGCAACTCTCTTGCACGACTATCCCACTCACACAAGAAACACATATACATGTATTTTGTATATCCTTGCTGCAGTCCCATTAAAATGGCAACTACCTTCAAATCACCGCACAGGTGCCATTTGTACCTGTTATAGTCAATGTAATGCAGTAGCTGTTTTAGGTTATCGTATGTCTCTTTCATGTGGACAGCATGCGCTAATGGAATAGATGGAAGACGGTTTCCATTGTGCAAAAGCACAGCCTTAAGACTCAGTGTCGAAAAGTCTACAAAGAGTCTCCATTCTTGTGGGTCATGAGTGATCTGTAAGGCATTCATGAGGTCGTCAATATTGGAACAGAATACCAGATTACCTTCCTTCATGAAGAAAGGTTCCAACTGCTGATGGCGCTTTCTATATGAAGTGATTGTGACATCTTCTTCTAGAAGATTCCATTGTTGGAGTCTTGATCCTAGCAACTCTGCCTTGTTTTTGGATAAGTCCAAATCACGAACAAGGTCATTTAGTTCTTCCTGTGTTATTCTATGTGGGGTTGATGATGCACCACAGTGAAAATCGGGATCACTGCACGCTGACGGACCAGGAGAAGAACATGCCGGCTCACCCTTGTCCTCATCAGATGAATCAACGAAAATATATTCTGCTGGAGGTTCTGGAATATATAGGAAGTCCATCACCATGTGGAACTGGTCTCAATGCAGACGGAATGTTTGGGTAGACTATTGTCGACTTCTTTTGCTTCGTTATTCCACCGGAAAGAGGAGGAACCAAGCAGAAGTAACAGTCATCTAAGTGGTTGATTTTCTCTCTCCACACCATGGGAACTGCAAACGGCATTGATGGTCGTTTGCCATTCAACCACTGAGAAAGCTGTGTTGTACATGTAGCACAGCATATATGTGGGGCCCATGGCTTGTCTTGGTCACCAACCTTGCATCCAAAGTAAGCATGATATGCCTTCTTGACTTATTTACGATATTGTCGCAGTTCTACTGCATAAATTTACATGGTGAAACATAAGAAATGAACTATATGAAATATTTTCAAAACGAGAGCCAATAAAAACTTTTTATGGTTATATTCGTGTTCAGCACACCAAGATGCTACACATTAGGGCCTTTTCCAGTCAGTAACGATTTCTATGTTGACCAGTGTAATAGATCTGTAGGAAGGTGTGTGTGTGGGTGGGTTGGTGGATGTATGGATAGATAATTTATTTTCTAGACAGATATAGACAGGCAGGCAAGCATACAGACGGACGGACGGACGGACGGACGACGGCCGGACGGCCGGACGGACGGACGGACGGACGGACGGACGGACGGACGGACGGACGGACGGACGGACAGACAGACAGACAGACAGACAGACAGACAGATAGATAGATAGATAGATAGATAGATAGATAGATAGATAGATAGATAGATAGATAGATAGATAGATAGATAGATAGATATATGGATGCATAGATTAGATGTAGATGAAAATGCAGATGTGTGTATATATTACGGAGAATGTGAATAGGCCTAAAGGGGGATAAAATTGATCAAGTAGGTGGAAGAAAATGTGCGAGATGAAGGATCAAGAGAATAGAATATAGTAAAGAGAAGAAAACGTTGTGGAAATGGAAATAAAAAAGAGGTGGAAGCATTGGAAAGCAAAATCAGGTTGAGGAAGAAAGTGGGAGGTAGACCGAGGAAGGTCAGCGAGGAAGAACCCAGGGGGGGAGTGGGAAGGACAATCGGGAAGAAATAAGAAGAGAATAGCAATAACTCAAATTAGACGAATGAAGAATGGAATCGAGAACAGAGAAAGGGAATTTAAAGAATAAAGGATTCGCCTCAAGTCATGATAGATGAAGTAGCGCCATCGACAAAAGAAATAAAAACGCCAATGAAAGAAGATTGAGACTTCGCCCGTCAGCTACTGATTAGCTGTGCAGTGCATGGCACCAAGAAGCCCACGGGGGAGGGGTGTTGGCACAGTGTCTCAGACTCTCAGTACCCGTTTTCACTTAAGCACTGTCTAAAAAAAACAATGATTTCCCAGCGCTGCACAAATTCTGCGTATTAAATGGACCAATTAATAAGAAAAGTGTTTTTGGTTTCATTTCGAACGAAGACAAGGCATTATGATTGCAACTTGTCAGGGCTTTTTTTAACGTGCAGTTGTACACAAAATGTGCAGTTCTAAATGGATATGTGCAGTTGTAGAAGCACTTCTGTGTAGTTAAAACAAATTGAAAAATGTCATTTTCCTCCGATTGGGAGTAATTTAACATGGAGGATGGGAAAGGAAAGGAGTTGTGCAGTTCTAAAAATTCCTTAAAAACAGCCATGCAACTTGTTGGATTGAAAGTATGATTAAAACTTAGGCCTGCTGGCAGTTGCTGGAGTTGAAGTTAACTGTCTGGCAACAGAGCCCGTTTCAGCGTAGGCCTATGCACTAACTAAAACCCACAACAATTTCCCAGCGCTGCGCAACAGCAGCTGCGTATCAAATGGACCAATTGGTAATAATAAAAGCAATTTTCAGTTACTTTAAACATAGGCTAGGCGGAGACCTGGGCCGAGAATTGGGGGGGGACGGAAAGACGCGAGATTTTCCGAAAAATTTCTGACGACCGGCGAAATCTCGGCAAAAATTTGTATTTTCGCCGCCCAAAAAGTTGATGACCTTTTTTTAGTCATCCGGCCAAGTCTCGACGAAATTTTCTATTTTCGCCGCCCAAAAATTCATGACTTTTTTTTAGTCTTGACGCTAAACGATTGGGGGGGGGACAAATGCATGTGCCGCCCCCAACACTTTCGTTGGGGGGACCGTCCCCCCTGTCCACCCCTAGGTCTCCGCCCGTGACTTTAAAACCGATCATCGAAAATTCTTCACAATAATATTTATTTATTTATTACTGTAGGAGTCGAGTTTAGCTTTCTGGCAGCCATCAAATCCTACTTCTCAGTTTATCAACTCACTCTGGAGAATTAAAGACTGACCTACCTATTGAAGGGTTGCGGGAAGCATTCCCACTTCATCCGTGCATTCCAGATTGTTACCATTAACCCAAACCAATTCCACCATCATCATGCATGGAACCTTTGAAACATGGGCGGTCCCAATAAAACTTCATCAGCGTTGCCACTGCTCACAGCCGGTGTTCCCACTGCTCACCCAAACCACTTTAACCACTGTCCCCCATTGATTACTTGGCCAGTAATCTACTTAGGTTACAGAGCACATTCTGCGTTCCACACACGACCTTGTTAAAAAGAGTGCAGAATGTAGATCCCTGTCTTAATATAGAGTGTCAAGGTCGTGTCTCGTTTCCCCAAGGTTCAAATCTCGTTTCTCCAAGGTTCAAATCTCGTTTCTCCAAGGTTCAAATCTCGTTTCTCCAAGGTTCAAATCTCGTTTCCCCAAGGTTCAAATCTCGTTTCCCCAAGGTTCAAATCTCGTTTCCCCAAGGTTCAAATCTCGTTTCCCCAAGGTTCAAATCTCGTTTCCCCAAGGTTCAAATCTCGTTTCCCCAAGGTTCAAATCTAGGTCTGGAACATTATTAGGCCTATACGTGCGTAAGAACATTTAATGTCGTGACGCCAATTCGAATAGCTTTTAGTACTGTGGACAGTGGTGGTAATAATTGGTGCCAATACTATGACGATATTCTGATGAAACGGTTTGTTCGAATTGTTTTCAGGTCGCGCTCGGAGTCGCTCGGAGTCTCGGATGAAAAACAGGAAGAGAACGTTGAAGAAGAATGAGGAGCTATCGACCGCACGACGGGCGAAGAACAGAAGAAGCCAGAACAGCCAACGGGAAATGGAATTGCGTTCGGTTGACTGGACCGTGAAAGAATAGAAATCGAATTCGGAGGAGAATAAACTGCGCTGGAAAGAACGGAACGATCATTAGTGGGAGAAAGGAAGCGAAGAGGGAGGAAGTAGGAGTATCATAGAGAGGAGGAGTAGTAATAGGGAAAGGAATGAGGAGAGTAGATGAAGTAGTATGGTAGGATAAGTTGGGAGTGAGAGCGATCGCTTGTTGGACTTGGAACTTCATATTGGATTGGAGGAAGATTTGTGGATGAGAAGGGGTCATTGAGTGGAGTGAAAGTCGCCGGTAGCCGGTATTCGGTAAAGGGGGAGAGCGGTGACTGTCTGGCCTGCTATAGTATTGGACAAACATTTGTGGTGGAGGATGACGATTATCGAACGTTGTAGTCGGCAAAAAGAGAGTGGATTTTGAATTTCTTGATCGGGCGAACATTTCTCACGACGGAGTATCGAGTGTAGGGCGAGCAATCGCTTAAAGAGGGCGTTGGTTTCTTGGACATAGAGCGCTCGTTAATAAGCTGGTGCCCTGCGCTTGGCTTTCGAGCGGCACTTTAATAAGTTGGATATTGCGATTACGATTACGAATACTATTACGAATACTATTACGATTACGATTACAGCAAGTAGAATATAGAAAGGACACTGGCATTTTCAGAGGAGAAGGAGTACCGGTAGCTACGTTAGGAGGAGCAATCAGAGTATGTCAAAGACGACAGTCCTTACGCTGGATAGAATGATCTTTGGTGGAGAAGCGTGAAGAATAGGGAAACGAGTGTTGAAGGTGAAGGAGGAGGACAGTCCAGCTTCTTGTGGGACCGACGTTCCTTCAAGGCACCAGACAAGAGAAGCAACGGCGAATCGATGGAAGACGCACCGGATAAAACGTGGGACGTTCTACTGTACGAGAACGTCTACACAACGCTCTACACGTTCGGTCTACCAACGGTTTGCATCGTCGGCTTTCTCGGCAACGTAATGAACCTCTTGATCCTAACCGGGCGACGGGTCCAGCACTCCCTGCGGGCGATGGAGCGCTCGGCCAACGCATGCCTCATCGCCCTGGCGGTCGCCGACATGTCCTTCTGCATCAGCGCCTTCCCATCAACGTTCCTCCCGGAGGACATGATCTTCGAAGGGAAGTCGTTCCTCGCCTACTACGGATGCTACTGCGCAGGAGTCATTAACATCTTTATCATGACGAGTACGTGGCTGACGGTTGTCATGTCAACGGAGAGGTATCTGGCCATATGCCACCCCCTCAAATCGCGAAACCTTATCAGCCTGCACCGTACCCGCGCCGTCATCGTGATAGTGTACCTCGCGTCAGTTCTCTTCAACGTACCCGTCTTCTGGCGGTACTCCATGGACCCGCTACCTTCGTCCCAACCACAACAACAACAACAACCCCCAGACGGGAACTGCACGACGCCGGTGGTACTCCAATTCGCGGTCCGCCCCATCGGTACGGACAAACTGCTCGACCACACGTACCGCGGACTGTGGTCCGTGCTCGGGAACATCATCCCGCTCCTCTTCCTCGTCCTCTGCAACGTCTCCCTCGCGAGGGAGATCCACCGGTCCTACGACCTCCGGCAGAGGATGAACGAGAACGCCGGACTCGCTCAGACGCGCCACCGACGCCGGACTTCCTCTCTGGACCAGGACGCAAGCAACCGGATCACGGTCACCCTGGTCAGCATCGTCGTCATGTTCTTCATCCTGGTCGCTCCGTCGGAGATCGTCAAACAGATCGCCTACTTGATCGGTGGGGACCTCAGCCACAACTACACGTACATGACGATCGAGGTCGTAACGAACCTCATGCAGACTGTTAACTTCTCAGCCAACTTCATCCTGTACTGTATCGTCAATCCCTCATTCCGGAAGGTCATGAGGGAGATGACGTCATGCGTGCGTAGGTCGTCTGGGGGTCACCGCCGGGGTCATCAACCTCTAAACTGCTACCAGCATCACCTGCTGCAGCAACCGATGCGGGCTTCAGTCAGACAGAAGATGCTGATGGCCAGAGGCACTTCGTACCGTGACATGATCAGTACGATGGCTTACTACAGCAGCTCTGTAGGAGGGGGAGTGACAGGGGGAGCGGTGGTGGGAGGACCGAGGTGTAAGGATGCCTTGAGGAAGCTCAGGTGTGATATCGCCAACGACTCTCATGTTCATTAGCACACGCACACACGTAGAACACGTGACGCTCAGTGTAGGTATATTCAGGAATTGAAACGACGTCCAGAGGGAGTGCTGTTCGCATTCTCATAGTGCCAGTCCCATGCCTTTGTGAGGAGGAGGGCAACGCTAATGCTCTTTGTCATCAAACAGTGCCGTTAAACTTAAACTGCTACAAGTACTGCTCCCCTGGGGAAAATGACCGGGCACCAGTGCAAAATCCTGGCAGGCTGTCTTTGAACTTGTATACGCCTGTAATATATCAAAGACATGTGAGAGTATTCTGGACTTCCTCAGATCCATATCGTGCACAATACATGCTTCTACCTATTATATCTAGACAAATTTGACTGCAGCTACACATTCGTGTATATCTATCCAGACATATATAAATTGTATATAATTACGCATTATGGGATGTATATAGAAGTATAATCATTACAATAGGCCTATATTGATTTTCTGAGTTGAATTATATTTTATTACACCGCAGCTGTCTCTGAATAACGTGTAAGTTATAATACATTGACAAGAGAACACTTGAAGATACTTGCCTTTGTATATTTGCATAATACGAAGGAATGGTCAATATGATTGTGTATGCATGCGTGTATGCAGTCTGGCTGTGTTTTGGTATAAATGTGCTCTATTTTTTATCCTATCCTATTACTATTACTATTACTATTACTATTACTATTAATATTTATATTTATATTTATAATTATAATTATTATTATTATTAATTATTATGATCAGTATTATTATTATTATTATTATTATTATTATTATTATTATTATTATTATTATTATTATTATTATATTTATTATTATCATCATCAACATCATCATTATATTTCTCAAAAAACAGTGTACTACTGCCTCGTTATTATTACTGCCTTATTATTATTATTATTATTATTATTATTATTATTATTATTATTATTATTATTATTATTACCATTACTATTATTATTAATAATATTATTAGTGCTGTTAGGCCTATTACTGCTATTATTATAATAGGTTTTAAATATTGTTGTATTATCAATGACGTGCCGTACTTTTATGGTAAAAAATTACTTGAAGGATTGTAGAAAGGAATACAATTGAAGGAATTTCTGCTGTTCATTCATTTCATGAACTATGAATGGGTCCAATTTTTTGCCACGGCCTTAAGCTGTGAAATGCTTCCATAAAATATCGAAAATCAATCAATCAATACAATCTCTAAGTCTTCAATCAATCTATGTCAGAATTTCAGTTAATCTCTTACACAATAGCCTTGGATATTTCTATGTAGTCAAGATGCTGATCCAGATGGACAATGTGTTATTACCAGCAGTTCCTTCAGATAATTTATGTAGAGCAAGTTCAAGAGACCTGCTCACAGGAGGCGCCTTGGATTTCACTCTCTGATGAAGAATCTATATTCAGGGCTGTTTTTAAGGAATTTTTATAACTGCACAACTTCTTTCCTTTCCCATCATCCTTGATAAATTACCTCCAATCGGAGGACAACGACCTTCTTTGCCAGCTTTAACTGTACGGAAGTGCTTCTACAACTGCACATTTTGTGTACAACTGCACGTTAATAAAAACCCTGAATCTATTGAGATGTTTAAAAGTAGTAACTTTGATTTACAATTATTAATTAATTAATTAATTCATTCATTCATTCTGGTATTTATATATCGCCTCTCAAAGGAAGCTAATCTGAGGTGCTCCCGACTCCAGCACAGCCAAAAAGAAGTTTTCAAATGCAGAATGTGTCAGTGAACTATGGAACAAGCGCCGCTTTAATTACATAGTTCAACTTATTCGCCTAATACAACTTTGCTTAATTTAATAATCGGCAATTTTATCCAATTCAATTCATTTATTGTAACCATCAACCATAAACAATAGACATTAGACATAGTATAATAGGCTTCAATAATCGGATAGCAACAATGAAGGTCCTAAGGCAATGATTCCCAACCTGTGTGCCGCGAGAACATTCTAATATGTTATTAACTTTATGTTATTAGGTTAATTAACAATGATTTATAAGAAATGGATTATTTATTTTGTCAAAGATTTAGACTAACTAGACTAGAGTGACTATAGAGAAAACTGACTAGAGTCACTAGTCTAAGACTCACTATATAGGGTATTATTAGACAATTAGAATATTAAAATTAGAATATTATTAGACAATTAGAATATTAAAATTAGAATATTATTAGACAATTAGAATATTAAAATTAGAATATTATTAGACAATTAGAATATTAAAATTAGAATATTATTAGACAATTAGAATATTAAAATTAGAATATTATTAGACAATATATAGCGACAAATAGATTTTAAAAATTATTGTTAAGTGTGCCGCGAAAATTGTCAATCTTTCTTAGTGTGCCGCAAGTCAAAAAAGGTTGGGAATCACTCCCTATAAGAGATGGATATCCCGCTAAATTTAGGCCTGCATGTGCAATTTTAACTGATGGCTAGACAGACGGATTTAAAAACAAACACTATCAGGGATTGAAAGTGCTTTCCTGCGCTACTGTCGAAGTCTGAGTTGGCTGAAGCGACTTACGTGGGTAGATTTCTCCAGGAACAATTCGCGATATAAAGGTGCATACAGCATAGGCGGAGACCTGGGCGGAGACTTGGGGTGGGGGGCGGAAAGATTTTTGATGGACGAATGGCTGAGTGTCGCAGAAAAATGTCCATCTTTTGCCGGCCAAAATGTCTGACGACCGACGAAATCTGGAGAAAAAAATTCTATTTTCGCCACCAAATAAGTTGATGACGTTATCCGGCGACGAAATCTCCCAGAAATTTTCTATTTTCGCCGCCAAAAAGTTGATGATCTTTTTTAGTCTTGGCGCTCAACGATTGGGGGGGACAAATGCATGGGCTGTCCCCCCCAAACCTCCGTTGGGGGACCATCCCCCCTTTCCCCACCCTAAGTCTCCGCCCATGGCATACAGTGCTAGTGCTTGACTAATACAGCTCGCAGGTGCCGAAGCACCATTATACGCTACCCATAAATATTGATATTTTGGTCGGAGGATGAGTTGGCTGAATCGTCCTCATCATCACAATTATTTTCTGCATCAAATTCACCATTATTCAAATTCAAAATTCAAAATTAGTTATTGTTCTCACAATGTGACACAATGTGCAGAGCAAGTATAACACAAGTCAATAGTCAAATCATTCGGCAAAGGATTTAGGAGACAGATTAGGAAGCAATAGGCACTCCAGAAGGGACGAGTTCCGCTTAGTAGGGCCTATGTGCCAGAAAGTAGTTGTTCAGGATGGTGGGGGTGTGACTACTGACTAGGCAAGGGAACTAGCCGTTAATGCAACTATATAAGATTTATACAGTAGAACTTAAGTTTTCTAAGTCGTGCCTTTGACTGATTGCGTTTGTGTTTGTAGAGGCGCCTTTGTTGTGGCATGCGCAGTGTTACGACGCCATAGAAATTGTCGTCATTATTATTATTTTTTATTACCCGATGAACATATGATCCCTCAGGTTAAGCTATCCTAAGATGAAAATTCTGGAACTGGAACACCATCACCATCACCACCATCATCATCATCATTATTAATGATGCATAATAGAAAATGGCGAGGGATCCATGGCTAATCTATTGGTAAGCTGCGAAAAGTCATAATATTTGCTCTCTTTTACGATACCGGTACCGGTATCCCAGAAGTAATTAGAATCAGGCATGGGCGGACTTTATCAGGGGCTAGGGAGGGCTAAGCCCCCCAAGAAGACCCAGGATCATTTTTTAACCGTGTAAATGGTATCTTTTCCCGGGCTTAGCCCCCCACCCCTAAGAAGGCATTAGCCCCCCCAAGAACGGAAATCAAACTCCGCCCACGGAATTAGGGTCTAAGTCCACGTTGTTGAGAAGGGGGTCTATTTGTATCTTCAGATTTATATAGGTTTAGCTTAGGTAAGCCCGGTCTCATCAGGTCTCACAGTCTGTAAGACTGGAAGTGTGTGTATAATAAGCGCCGGCAACATACGGCCGATCCTCAGTATAAATCTGGTCAGAAGCATTCATGCATACATTATGGCAGAGTGTATTACAATTTCCGCAGGTACTAACATCTTGCCATGGGCTAATTAGTGCAGTGCACACACAGCAAGTTAGAATACGAAGAATTGGAGATAATAAAATCGCTGTAAGGGTAGAAACAAAAAAGGAGTAGAGTAGAAACAAAAGGCAGCTGACCCTATAACTTTATAATTATGTATCTGTCCGCACACTTCTGCGTTACTGACTTTTTAACCCATACTATTCTCATTATCCCCCTGTAACATTTCCTCTCGAAGGCCAGTACGTTTCTAAACTTTCTTTCATCATCTTTCATTCATTCATTCATTCATTCGGACATTTATATAGCGCTTCTTTCGTTAATACCCAAACCTCGCATTCATACAACATGCAGTTGAAAAAGCATCGAATCGACTCACGTGGGCTCACATTTCTCCAGAAACACTTAAGGCATCATGGACGGAGTTTAGTATTGGGTTTTTTTGGAGGGGGGCTAAAAAACTTGGTCCAGAACGAGCGGCGCCGACAATATTTCTCGTGTCGGTCCAAAAAAAGTTGATGACCTGTTTTTTAGTCGTCAAGTTCAAATGTTGAAATCTCATGAAAATCACTATATATTTCCCGGCCGAAAAAGTTGACGACCTTTTTTAGTCGTCAAGTTCAATTCCCATGAAAACCACTATACGTATATTTCCCGACCGAAAAAGTTGATGACCTTTTTAAGTCATTTGGTTGAAAGTTCTTGGGGAGGCTAAACCCCAAAAGACACCATTTAATTTTACACGGTAAAAAACATGAATCTGGGACCTCTTGTAGGGCTTATAGCCCCCCCCTAACCCCTGATAAACTTCGCCCATGTAAGGTATCCAATGTAATTACCCTGAATCTCAGTCAGAGACAATCTCAAAGTTTGTGTTTGACAAATACAGCTAGCAGGTGCAGTAGCATTATAACACGCTTCCCAGATTATATTATTTTGCGAAGCGCTCCAGATATATATGACGGTCATTCGCGTGGCCAGATTTACGGCAAACATATACTTTATGGCGCCATAAGTTCCCAGTCGAAAAACAAGAAGTTCTGGCTTACTGAGATCCAGAGACCCATTCGTCTTTTATGACTTACTATGAACTAGACGAAATTAACGAGCTCCCAACGTACATCAGAGACTCGAGGATTACCATGTCGGCTTAACAGCACACAATGTATAAGCCTTACTGTTGTTTTGACGTCATTAAGTTATATAACTGAGCAAATGGAGCTGTAAAACGGGGTTTTATGGCACGCGACCCCATTTCTCAGTTGCTCTATACATGTACGCACAACGGTAATTTCAGTGGAAAATTGCTGGCGTCACCGTTTCAACATTTTCAACAATGCCTTGCACCCAATACCCATTTTACACGGACAACAATGCCCACGCATGAGGACAAAATAGACGGTTTGCCCCCCACCCCCAAACCCCAGAATTATTCACTTCTTTGTCCAGATCGACCTTCTCGTTTCCAAACGTTTTTCTTCCTATTCTCAGTCCCCCGAATTATTCACTTCTTTGTTCAGATCGACCTTCCCGTTTCCAAACGTTTTCTTTCCTATTCTCAGTCCCCCGAATTATTCACTTCTTTGTTCAGATCGACCTTCACGTTTCCAAACGTTTTCCTTCCTCTGCTCAGTTTTGTGGGCTTCAATAAAATAATATTATTTTGGTGTTTATTTGAACTCTTACATTCTTACGTGCTGGATGTCCTTCACTGGCTCCCTGTCCAGCAGGGCATCCATTATATAGAGGTGTCCTCCGTGACATCGTCTGCCATTGTGTCCTGGACAATAAACAATTCGTCTGTCTATCATCGGAGGTTCTTTACTTTAGGCTTAACGTCGGCCAGAGGCGGATCCAGGGGGGCAATCCGCCATGATCCACATTTGGAAAATTCTTTATTTTTCACCCGCTATTTTGGCTCAGAAATTTGACGTAAATGGTATCTTTTTCTGGGCTAACCCCCCCGAAGGATTTAGCCCCTCCAAGAACGGAAACCAAACTCCGCCCATGGACTAGAGTTCAGAATTCGGTTTAATTTAAGCTTAGCCTATATGTACATGTAAGCGACTTCAGATTTTTCTTTGCTTTTCTTTACAAATGCCCCGATATACAGGCGAGGTTTAGTTCCACAGACCGCGAACTGTGCCACTCGACAGATCAGTTGATGTAGCGGTCTGAATGAAGGTCGTTTTAATGAAGAACCCTGATTGATTACACGAAGATTCGACGACGAATCAATCAATTTACGCAGTTACCTCTCTTCCTTTGGCAAGGCCGATGAATCGAATTTCCGACGCATATAAATTATGTCTTCACTTGCACCCCCGCTCACTCCTTTGATGCATCCGATTTACCTTGCTTCCTTTGATGGATCGGATTTACCTTGCATGCTTCCTTTGATGCACTGGCCTAGTTAGCTACACGCGTAAGCGAGAGCTGCATTCGTCTGTTGGTTGCAACGGACTGCGGTTCAAGCCCCGGGCTGGGAGTTGACATTCAGAGATTTAGATATCTCGGGCTAGCACGTACGTGTGGGACGCAGAGGCGCAAGCTCCTGCGGCGCGACCATGGGCAAGTTGCTTACCCATCATTGTCTGTGGAGAAGGCAACGGGAAACCACCTCACTCATCTCATCCCCAGGAGTGTAAAAGTCAATGAACCTTCGGGCAGAGAACCATCATCATCATCTTTGATGCATCCGAATTACCTTCTTTTCATTGATGCATCGTACTTTCTTCCTTTGATGCATCGGATATCCGACACATTATAACGTACAACATATTATGTCTTCCCTTGCCCTCCCGATTAGCCTACTCCTTTAATGTATTAGCAGCAAGGTCAGCACACTGAACGCCTTTACCATGAATCACATACGTCGTTACTCTCTCAAGGCCGGTGACACGAAACGGAGTATCCCCTCTGAAAGCTATCCGGGGGGATGAATTAATCTATCCCCCCGGATGCAATTAACCGGTCTATACTATGCGGGGGGATAAACCATTCTATCCTCTTTTTTTTTAAATGCGCATAATAAAAAAAATATGCTGCAATCAAAATTTTAAGTGACTCTAATTGTTTTAAGTGCCCTAAGCAATGCTCAGATGAAGGCAACTAGAATTTATTTAGTGACTCTGAGTGTTCTTAAGCGTTTTAAATGTTTTAAGTGCTCTAAAAACAGGGCAAAACAAATTATCTAGTAGGAGTAAACATACCTGTTAGTGCCATTGTTCAAAACTTAGCAGATGAAAATCAATTTGCAAAAAAAACACACGCGGAAGCGGTTTTTCGACTTTTTTTAATTTGGGGGGGATACAATTAATACGGAGTATACTCTATTTCGTGACACCGGAACCTTTTTCGCCTGGCACTTAATCTAATTCCACGCCGTCTGCTCGGCTCAGACGTATACTGACGGTCCGCACATTCGTCACACCAATGAGACCCCGTCAGAAATGATGGCAAAGAAAACGTCGGCGTTCTTATCGAATCACAGGACAGCAATCTGGGTCTCCGCCAGATGGCGTGTGTTTCAGAGTCGTTGGCGAATCACGAGTACGATAATTATTGGGTCAGCAGTTGATGCTAGAGTGGATTAGGTCCGTCGCTGTATGCGCTCTGACAGTAACTCCGCCACTGGTTGCACACTGCCAGTGCCAGTCCCAAGCCTGGATAAAGGAGGAGGGTGTCGCTAATGGTCTTTGTTACCACACACAGGGCTTAAAGTGTGCCTGGACGGTCATGGACGGCGTCCATGCTCTTGTTTTAAAATCTGAACGCCGTCCAGCCACTTCTTGGCAAGCACAGACTGGAAAGGTAAGGGGCGTCCAGGCACTTCTTTTGGAGAGGCAAGGAGCGTCCAGGCACTTATTTTTCCACACTTTAGGCACTGACCACACAGTGACGTTAAACTGCAAATACTACTACTCTGGCAGTGCCAGTCCCAAGTCTGGATAAAGGAGGAGGGCGACACACTAATCATCTTTGTGGTGACACAGTGACGTGACACTGACGTCAAACAGCAACAAGCAGGCCTACTATATGCTAAAACACGAGGAATTAAGGCAAGCGATCAGGAGAGCAGCTGTCTTGAGCACCGAATAAAGGGTGGACCGAGAGATTTCGGACGAACAACACATACACACACACTAGGGTGCCCGTTAAAAATTAATTTCAGAATTTCTCATGTGGTACCCTCCCATTTTGTTGTCTATCATGAGAGAAGTTGCAGATAATTTTTTAAGATTTTTGGATGCATGTTTAGAGGGAGCTCAACACATGTTAAGTTAGCAATATATTATCCGACAGCATGCTATTCTGACTTGTTTCACAGTTTTTAATCATTCAAATCTTTTCAATGCAAAATCAACACAATAATCAGAACTGAACTATTCAGAATATTAATAATAAGACTGCCACAATAAAGTACCGGGTACATTTTTTTTTAAGCAGTAAGTCACTAGGGTCTAGTTATCAGTGTACTGGTAATTTGTTGTTTTATCATAACCAACAAGTATTGACTTTCTCGCTTTTGGGTACTTGATTCTCTGGCTTGAGAAAGCCAGCAGTAGAAATTGTTTTTATGTTCTTCACTTGTTGTAATGGAGGTGTTGAAGTCCTGTATCAGTTTCACAGCTCACTTTGCTTGGCCATATACTACTGCCATACTGGTAATCTTCAAGGGTCTGCCATCTGTCAGGATCTTCTTGTTCGAGAAAATCAGCATTCAACCCAAGTGTGTGAAAGAATGACATGGTACTGTTTGTGACAAAGTCATCAAGTTTCATTTCAAGAATGGCACTAGTCTTGCTCCATCTGGATTCTTTTGGGTGGGTTCTCAGAGCCTTGCTTCTTTAATGCACCGAACATCTTTCTTTGGTGTTGCTGTTTACAGCATCATAAAAGAATGCAAGGCAATTAGCTCTTCACTCAGGTACCATAAATGTCTCAGGAATGATTTGACTGCCACACCCAAAATGCCCTTGTTGATCCTCTCGTACTTCTTCGCTAACTCCAGAAAGTGAAGATCATTGGCTGGTGCAGTTGCTGGACTTGGGCATAATGTCCAAGTTTTTGTTACAACAAGCAGCACAACAGGCTCATGTCTCTCAATGCGGTTTCTAGATTAGACTCAACTTTAGCAGCTATAGTGGTCAATTCTTCTTCTGAAGTCAATTCATCATCTTCCTGAACTGTGATATTCTCTCTCTTTCTGTCATTTTCTTTACTTCTGAGATATTGCTCGCTTCAATCTCTTCGACTTTCTGCCCTCTGTTCTAGCTAAAGCTGTGTCTACGCCACCCATATGGCCTATGCATGGACGCATTGGTCATCCAAGAAAAACCTGTCTTCAACAATGGTGATCATTGACACAGCATCTGTATGTGCTATATTAAAAAGTTTTTCCAAATCTTCAATCATAGTACTTTCATTAGCTATCTGGGTCTTCAGTTTCTTCCATCTATAAAACATGTCTTCCAACTTTCCAATGGCATTTCGTTCAAGTGTTGTTGGAATACGGGCCATTGACCAAATGTGAAGAACTTTACGTACAACAGACTTTGAACTGTCTGAATGTCTTAGCAAGAATCTTGTGCCGATGGAAAAAGGTAGACAACACCTGATGGTAAGTTGGAAGCTTGTTTCCACGTATCTCTTCTGATACCGGACCAATCAGCCAAATGTCAGTGGAACTACGTGGGACAAGCCGTGAAGCAGCTACTTCTGCCATACCTTCTATCGGCAATTAACTAGTCAATCTAAAATGTAAATCCAACAGACCAACAGCACTATGGGTGATCCAGAAATACTGTAGTTGCTTCAGTATAATGACAACAACTATTACATTGATACAGTAAATACAACTGCATCATTGCACCAATTGCGCAAACCAGTGCTCACTCTAAATAACAAAAGGCTTTCATATTATTAACAAAAGAAACATGTTGCAGCTAAATGAAAGTGATAGTGTAAAATGCTAATTGCACAATTAATAGATATAACCATTATTTTTACTCTGCTTGTGAGTATAATTGTATTGACATTGACCATTATAAGTTCAAACTTACTGACAGTAACCTTTTGTTAAAATTACTTTTTTCTGCACTCTTTAAATATAATTTCTTTACAACTTAGTGTTTCTTGTGGTTTTATATCAGTTCCAGTTATTTTAAATTAAGATTAAATCCTTAGCGGTTTGCTATGATTTTGCAATGACAAGGACTCATTTCTGTTCCTAAAGTAGCTGAAAGGATCCAAGGATAATATGTTGACTGATAGATCAGCAGTAATATTAAACACATTAATTAGTCTAAATATAGTAATAACACAGTAGGTTTAGGCCTAAGTAACATGTATAATGTGAAACAAAACGCTGTAAACAATGAAACTGGAAAAGGTACAAAATATTGCGATATAGCATAAACTTTAGTGATGTTGAGCCCCCAGTAAAATAATATCATCATAAAAATCTAAAATTTTAGTCTGTTCTTTTACAGACCAGGTGTAACAACTTCAGAGGGTACCATGTTGAAAATTACGAACTTCAAAATTTTTCATTGGCTTAACGGGCACCCTAACACACACGCACAAACAAACGAACACACACACACATTCCTTCGGTCTGCTACGCATGGTGACCTGGTTGTCCCTGTGGCTCGATCTTCCACTGTGCTGCATAGAAGCTTTACTTTCCATGGTCGGACCGACCATAGCAAGTAAAGCTTCTATGCAGCACAGTGGAAGATCAAGCCACAGGGACCGAGCTTTGTCTTTCTTTCCACCCCTTGTCCGCAAGCGTTCGAAAACCATTCTCTTTGATTGTGGTTTGGTGTCAGGTCGGGAGCGCCTCTGGGGAGTTATCTGAAGTGGCGCTATATAAATGTACAATTACAACTACAATATATAGCGAGCTAGTTGCTATAGTCCTAATCAATTAAACAGATAAAGACATATGATTATATACCTACATGATTGCATAATTGCATATATAGCCTATCTAGAGTCAAAAGTCGAAGTCTGAAGCGGCAGATGAACAGTCGAACACTGCAGTGACGCAAAGCTAATGCCAAAGGTATTCGTAGCCCATGCAGACATAGAAACTGGAGAAAAAAATAAAGAGGTAAGTGACCGACTCGTATCGAGAGGCAATAGTCATGTTCATGGCCAGTGGGAAATAATAGGAAATAATGAGTCTTCAAACGCAAAGTGTAGCCTACAGGATACATGCATATACAAACGTGGAAGTAAGAGACAATCGTCTAAGTCTCATGTACGAAGAAATGCGTGTGTGTGCGTGTGTGTGTATTCGTGTGTGTGTGTGTGTGTGTGTGTGTGTGTGTGTGTGTGTGTGTGTGTGTGTGTGTGTGTGAAAATGTCAATCATCTATAATTTTATTTGTATGATCACCATGCCTCAAGTAAGATATGAATGAAGCCATAAGAAGAGGCATAGAGTTATAGACCATAGAGTGTTGTTCTCAGCTTCACTCACACAAAGCTAATTGCAACGGAAAAGACGTCATACAAACCGTAAATGTCGAATCGAAATTGAAATTACGGTGGCCATAAACAGGGGCGGATCCAGGGGGCAATCCGGCCATGCCCCCCCCCATTTAAAAATTGCATGGGACGTGACCCCCCATTTGGTTTCAACAAGCCATTAAATAAATGTAGTGGGAGAGAAAAACAGGACATCATGCCCCCCTTTTTACAAAATCGTACGGGGCGTGGCGGCCGTGGCCCCCCCCGTCGATTTAGCGGCGGTTGAGATGGTATCTTTTTCCCGAAAAATTGGTCGACGACTAAAAAAAGGTGATCAGTTTTTTCGGCGACACAACGAAATTTTTCCCCTGTCCCACCAACAAGACACAAAATTTTGGCACCCCCCTTCGTAAATTTCTGTATCCGCCCTTGGCCATAATAAAAGCGCAAAGACGATGATTTACATTAATTGGAAAAATATATCTGTGCAACCACATAGAGTCTGATTTTTGAAGCATAGTATACTTCCGTTTTCCCGCCAACCATTTCGTGTCGCCTAGCCTGCATTGTGTCTATACCCAAGAGCAAATTCCTTTTAGGAGTCTTAATGACACGAGCCCAAGTACAGTCATAATATACACGACTATGGATGAACAGTTGCTATTGCCGAATATATTATAGGAGACCTGTAATATTCCTCTCGTAATTCTGTCATTCGAGGAAACCATTAAGAACATTAATTTCCTTTTCGGCAGCACGTGCGAAAGGAAAAAACAACACATTATAATCAGCCATTTCTACACAAAATAACAACGCGTAAGGACCATCAATCTCTATAGGCCAGCACGCAAGCAATGATCTAGTAGCCTATACGCACGTTGCTATTTCTATATTCAAACACACACCTTCATACGAACGTAACTCTTTTTAAATAGCCTATGCACAAACTCCGCCTCAGGTTCCTGCTATGGAACTTGTGCCGGTCCCAAGCCCGGGTAAAGGAGGAGGGTTCCGCGGAGGGTTTGCAGCCCTCCCGGGTAAAACAAATTATCGCAACAGAAACGACACAGATAACGTGGAGAGGCTGTGTCGCCCGATGCGCTACCAGCGCGAGGAAGGACTAAGTGCTAAGTAAGTAAGTAATGCACATAGTTATTATGTAGCTGTATATCAGTGGCGGGGCCAGAGGGCCAGAGGCTAAGTCCCCAAAAGGCCATCCGGGGGCTACGCTCCCCTAAAAATGGCCATCCGTCAGAGTTTTTTTACATGTAAGACTGAAATAATTATCTCAACCAAATGGCTAAAAAAAACAGGTCGTCAGAATTTTTTCCGGATGAAAATGGAAAATGTCCATGAGATTTCCACCATACGACTAAAAAAAGGTCGTCAGAATTTATGGCGGATGAAAATGGAAAATGTAAAATTTCCTCCGCGAGGATTCAGCCCCCCCCCCCTAAACCTAAAATCCTGGCGCCGCCACTGAACCGTATGCATAGGAAAGTACACTGTGCTACAATATCTCGGTCATGAAACGACCAAATAAAAACCTTTCCATAATTAATTAATTCATTCGTTCATTTCGCCCCGGAGTAGAGATCTTGAGGGGGCGCTATATAAATTATGTGATTTGTTTCAAGAATTTATATAGTGCGCCTTCAAGAAGCCCACTAAGAGGTGCTCTAAGTCCAACCACGGTGATACATAAAGGTTTAAGGAGCAGGCCTGTAAAACAATGATGAGTCAAGTTCAAACATAAAATAATAGGTGGCAGGCACATCTCCAACGGTAGACTATTCCAGACAGAAGAACCTAAAGCAGGGCTTAAAGTGTGGCTGGACGGTCATGGACGGCGTCCATGCACTTATTTTCAAATCTGGGCACCGTCCTGCCACTTATTAGGCCAGCACAGGATGGAGAGGTAATGGCGTCCAGGTACTTTTTCTACACTTTAAGCACTGACCTAAAGTATCATCAACTTCAGCGGAAGACCAACATCGGCAATTGAGTTGAATTTGTTTAAGATTATACAATAATGATGACTCATGAGCAACTAAGTACAGCGAGCCAGCAAAATCTAACAGCTTATAGGCTTACTCTCCTGGCCCCTCTTTCTTGATTATTAGGCCTATTCATGAATGTTTTCGTAGCATTCTTAATACTTGACACTTTATACTTAGCACTTAATACTTAGCACTTAATACTCAACACTTAATATGTAAATTGTGTTTTATTATTGTGAATTTAAGTTGCTTTGTTTCTTGGCATTAATAAACTAATTGAATTGAATTGAATCTATATAGATAGAGTCGAACTTTTATTCCCACGGATGAATCAACCGTGAGCACCTTAATTCACATATCGGTGTGACCTTGAGCGTGTTCAACAAAATTAATTCATTTAATACAAAAAAGTAATTAACAATAAAACATTGTGAGGACATAGTGGACTGCGCGCACCTGTTGAAACCGTCCAATCAATCCCGTGCCGTCTTCAACGCTCTTCCTGGTCCCCTTAATCCGCACCGTGCAATTAATTGCAATTAATCTGAGAATAGGATTAAATTCTCCACGTGCGGAAGTCCTCCAAGGTCATTCCGTAACCTTGTTGTTTGGTCCAGATGGTTCTTCCTCGTAACGCTGAATGGAGTCTAAGAATCGGGATGAAACCGAAATAGAATATTATGCAAGTAGCCTATGTGCACTTGCTATATAGCGACCCATAGAGGGTTCGACTCAGAAGTGCTCCCGACTACAGCGCGGACGCTGAATCAGGGCTTTTCTTAGTGTGCAGTTGTACACAAAAATAGTATGCAGTTCTAAAAAGATTTGTGCAGTTGTAAAAGCACTTCCATGCAGTTGAAACTAGTAAAAAAGCCAGTGTTGTCTGCTTTGAGGTAATTTAACCATGGAGGATGTGAAAGAAAAGGAGTTGTGCAGTTCTAATAATTCCTTAAAAACATCCTTGCACTGAATTGGAGTTTCACGCCGAAGCACAGAGCAATTGCGAGTGAATGACTTGCCCAAGGTCCCTACGAAGCGGCTCGAGGTGGATTTGAACCTGCAACTGTGCGGCTGCAAGGCAACAAACATACCACTACACCACCGTGCCCCACAAATTATAATAGGCCTATATATCGAATCATATCATGGTCATGTATGAGAATTAGCCCATTAAACGCCTCTTGCAATAGGCTACTATAGCAGTGTAGCTCAAAGACACTCCTGCGTAACAGTCCTGAATAAGAAAGTCTTCAAGTAGAGAAGAGAAAAGGATGACATCGCAATAAGATCTTACTACGGACAGGGTGATGAGGTTATTCCTCATGGAAGTGTGGTGACTGTGGTTTGAAATAAGGGGTCACGCTGGGTTGATTTTTATTCAAGACAGGGCCTAAGACGAGGTTGACGATTTCGCTTGTTGATAGATCTACAATACAGGCCTACTGTACTTATCGTCGAGTAGCGTTGCTCCATTTGCAATGGTGGGTAGCCTAAGTCGGGCACAGTTTGCAGAAGATCGTGTCTTTGAATGAGACTCATAGATATATGAAGTCATTCCATTACTTATAAATTCTGACAAATATATTGCCTCTATATAAATTACATATACATGTATTGTGTGTGTGTTTGTTTGTATGTGCACTTGTTATAGCGCCCCTTCAAGCTCTCACTACTCAGAGGCGCTCCCGAATGCAGAGCGGACACTGCATCGGAGTTTCACGCCGAAGCGCCGAGCAATTGCGAGTGAAGGACTTGCCCAAGGTCCCTACGCGGCGAGGTGGATTCGAACCTCGAACCTTCCGGCTTCAAGGCAACGACGCCACCACTACACCACCGCGCCCCACGTGTGTGTGTGTGTGTGTGCAGCGGCATGAGGCGCATTTTTATTGCTTATTTTATATATGATGCAGAGTTATTGGATGAACTTCCGCTCTGCTGCTCCTGCAGTTTCCTGTGGCGCACTTCTGGGGATATGTCGGGCACAGTTTGCAGAAGATCGTGTCTTCAAAAAAGACTCATTGATATATGAAGTCATTCCACAGGCCTATCTTATAAATTCTGACAATAGATTTCCCCTATATATAATATTCTGTTTCGTAAATGATGGTTATCGAAATAATACTGATGTCGCTCACAGAAAGCGAAAGCGCAAGCAAAAATCATGTCGACATGTATATTGGACTACACACATATATAATTATATAAAATATAATTACATATATACACGTAATTTTTTTATTCATTCGTTCATTCATTCGGACATTTGTATAGCGCTCCTTCAAGAAAAAAGCTACTCAGAGGCGCTCCCGACTCCAGCGCGCCCAAAAAACAGCTTTAAGTTTAGTAAGGAAAGATCCTGGTAGAGTCCCAGGGTGCAGGCGTAGCTCAAAAGGAATGCCATTCCAGACCACTGGGCCAACCACAGAAAAGGCTCGATTCTTCATGTTAGTAGTACGAGCAAAAGGAACTAAGAGGACTGCTTATTATAGGTTTATTTATGCTTATTAAACTATATATATATATACATATACATACATACATACATACATACATACATACATACATACATGTATACATACATACATACATACATACATACATACATACATACATACATACATACATACATACATACATACATACATACATACATACATACATACATATATATAACATATATGTGTATGTGTAAATATGCATAGGCCTACGCATAAAATAAATTATAAGCCACTTCGTGTTTTACTTAGTTCATGATTGATCATCTTAATCAATCATTTTATCTAATTATCTTTATATGTTCTTAGTTCTTTATTAATTCTGTCGAACGCTAGTGTCATAATTATAATTATGATACAATGTAAGATCCTTCGTCACTCGATATATCGTTTATGGAGGAAAGGAGAAAGAATACAGTTTGGGAACGATTTGATCGTTTGATCGATTATTTTTGGATTACGTGATTAATCAGTCATTAATTAATGTATTAGCAATGAAGCAAATTTACCTAAACTTGATTTTTTCGGATCTGATACACAACATCGCGAGAATCAGAATGGTAACAAATTGCACTGGCGAAAAAGTTGTTGTAAAACTTGTGATTTGTAGTATGTACTACTATGTAGCATAAAAAGGACTGGAATAAAGTGTGTATCGATTATCAGGCCGACAATTCGACTCGTTATGGACTAACAGTAGTTTATCAAACATGGATCAATGGTGCATTATACTTAGATCTAGCAATACCGTCATAGAATGTGTCAGAGAGTGATCTAGGGAACAGGCGCAGCCTCAAGTGGGAGGGCATTCCATACCACCGGGCCAACCACAGAAAAAGCACGACTCTGCATGATGGAGGTACGAGCAAACGGGACCAAAAGCACTCATTATCTTCAGCCTTCTCAATGCAAGGAATGTGGGCCTGCTCAGTATTAGCGCGTTCAAGACAAACTGGCAAATTCATTAAAATCAACATGTGAACGAAAAAGTAACAATTTCATTTTAATATGCAACAAAATAAATTAAAAAAATGTTCGCTCAAATACCTGAATTTGCGGTAGAGTGTCGGTATTTCATATTCACTAAGGTAGACAAAAATAATCCAAGCTGCTTTCACGTTTTCCACGTAGAATAGCTCTGGGGCGTGTCGTATATCCCACCTCACCTCCAAAAGGTTAACAAGTGAGTGACGTTCACGTGTTTGGCCAAGTGTGGTGAATGAAGCGACTGGAAAGGAAGGGGGTAATTAAACAGGAATTAGAAACCGAACCATAAAATTAGCTTAGTTCAGGTCGATAGAATCACCCTCTCCCATTCGGTTCTAATGCCTTTAACTAAGAGGTGAGTGCATGGGGTATGTTGACAGCAATGTTAGCTAGAAGTCATTCAAGCGTGCAATTGGCTGACCACTCATCCGAGACGGATTAGTGCGAACTTGGAGGGAAAGATTCAACTGTGTAAATAAAGAGGTGCATGAGGGACCGAGTAGGCCTAAAGCAGATACGATAGAACTAATAAGGGTTGAGGTTAATTAAAGAGGTCTTTGCAAGCTGAGTCATAAAATGAATTGATGTCGAAAGAGCAACCTTTCAACAATCGCTTCTCTGTGGCTTAGGAAGACAAGAAGAGCAAGGTTGACAAGTCAGAGGCGGATCTAGGGGGGGCAATCCCCCATTTAGAAAATTCTTTATTTTTTACCAGCCATTTTGGCGTGGAAAGTGAACGTGAATTTTGCCTCCCCCCCCCCCCCCCCCATCAGTTCGGCAGACCTTTACAAAAGTAGTCAATGATGACTAAAAAAGGTCGTCAACTTTTTTGGCCGATAAAATGGTATATTTTCCGTGACAATCGGACACCGACTAAAAAAAGTCATCAGATTTTCCGGCGACTAAAGATGAAATTTATCCTTGCCCATGACCGAAAATTTTGGCCCCCTTCAAAACGTTCTGGATCCGCCACTGTTGAGAGTATAGCCTAATTAAAATCTATTCAAGTCTATTCAAGCGCATTGTTTAGCTGCTTCGCGATTGACATTTCCAGCAAATCATATTCTTTTTCTAGTTTTCGTTCAAGATTTCAATATCGTTCTCGTTTTTATTCCGTTTCAGTTCCCAATTTCTTTCTAGTTCTCGTTACCGATTGCCTTTTCTTTTCGTTCTAGTTTTAGTTTCGTTTACCAAAATAACACTGAGTCGACCAATGTTCTGAAAAACAGACTGACAGACAGACAGACTATGTAAATATGTCTGATTGTATTCTTTATTTTTCATACTGGTCAATGTTCCCGCAGTGCGTTTTCAGGCGGCTTATTAAACTTACTTTTAGCTTGACACCCACCTAATCACACAATTTATGTACCGGTTCTTCTGTGAGTAACTATATATACCTATATTCAGACTTTGTTCTTAATAAGTCGCATATAACTCATTCTACTCAGGGCTGTTTTTAAAGAATTTTTAGAACTGCACAACTCCGTCTTTCCTTTCCCATCCTCCGTGGTAAATTACTTCCAATCGGATGAAAATGATCTCTTTTGCTAGTTTTAATTGCACAGAACGTGTGACAGAAGTGCTTCGACAGCTGCACAAATCCATTTAGAACTGCACATTTTGTGTACAACTGCACGTTAAAAAAGCCCTGATTCTACTTAATTTACATAAATCGTAAAAGCGAATATTTTTAGGCTCCACGCATGGAGGGAGGGAGAAATTTGTGTTTCCCTTGCGGGACTTCAGCTCTAAATTCCACGCAAAGAACAAAACGTCTACCATAATTATGCAATTCCGTCTTTGAACTGTCAACCATATAAATGTGTGTGTGTGTGCACACGCGCGTGTGTAGTGTGTGTGTGTGTGTGCGCGCGCGTGTGTTCCCTTCAAAGGACCTCTGAAGGGATAATCACAAGAGAAGCCTTTGAATTGGTAATTTTTACCCATTAAAGGAGCAAGTAGGCTACACTCTGTCTGTCTGTCTGTAAGTCTTTCTCCCTCCCTCTCTATCTCTGTCTGTGTGTCCCTCTCTCCTTCCCTGTCTGTCTCACTGTCTCTCAGAGTCTTATCGTAGAAGTGCCTCCATGCGTGATTTCCTCTTTTTGTAGCCGAACTCTTCCACTCTCATTCAGTTTCGTTTCTGGTGTTTGCACAAACACCAACACACACTCACAAACACGGACAAAAAAGCACGCACGCACACAAAAACCACACGCGTGCGCTAGAACAACGATGTTGACAACATACTTTTTTTAAATTTCGCTTCTTCCGTGCGAAAAGGTTTTCCAATTAAGCTGCGAGTTATTGCGAATTTCTGCGAAAATCCTAATATGCATTTAATGAATACATGTATAGGCCTGTGGACATCTTCATATAAACACAAAATTATATATTATATATAGCATCATTATTGTGAACAATGGGATTTCTGTCAGAGGTAAATATACAGGTATCTCGAGTCAGAGGCGGATACAGAAATTTTCGAAGAGGGGGGGCAAAAAAATGTTCCTGGGTCTCAAAGAAATTTTCGTTGTGGTCTTTGGCCGTAAAATGCTGGGTCCAACAAAATTTCGTCGCCGTAAAAACTGATTACCTTTTTTATACATTTGCTGAAAAAGTCGGGGGAGCCAAAATAGTTGACCTTTTTATTTTATTTTTTAGTTGTTTGGTAAAAATATGGGGCTAAAAGTTGCCATTCCCCAAAAACATTTCCACACCAAAATTGCTGATGACTTTTTTAGCCACTATATTCTGGAAAGCCTGCACGAACCTCATTGGATGGGGGCCTACGAAACTGAGGGGGTACGTCCACTTTCCCCGCCAGAATAGCTGGTGAGAAATACGAAAATTTCTAAATGGCCGGATTTGCCCATGTCTGGAGTTCTGCAGAACACACCCCCAGAGACTTGACATAAATATATGCATTCAATTCGTTCATGGAACCCAAGTAACAATATGCAATACACATAATGGTTCTGTTTCAGTTCTCAGACATCAAATTCCAGGAAGACAAGCATCCGTTGTTGTTCTCGCCTTCTTTCGATTCTCGGTTTTCGTTCCGGTCTACCAACCACAGAAAGTTGTCATTCGCACACATTATTTCAACAGTGCTGCCCTGCGGTACACAAAAGTGATCGGTAAGAATTACGGAGGATCCCAGTCTTTCTGAGAACCCACATGTAAATCAAGATCTGAACCCCACCCACCAGTTTTTTAGCAGCCTGGAGTATTAAGTGCTAGCGACTTCATTCACTTTCTTAGCCTCGGCAATGTATGCATGGCACATGTTATAGCGCCCCTGCAAGGTGCTACTCAGAAGCGCTCCCAACTACAGCGCGGACACTGAATCTGAGTTTCGTGCAAGCACCTGAGCAATTGCGAGTGAAGGAATTGCCCAAGGTCCCTACGAGGCGGTTTGAGGTGAATTCGAACATGGAACCCTTCGACTGCAAGGCAACGAACATACCCACTACACCACCTCTCCCCACTATGGCCAGCCCTCTCCCTCTCATCTTCACACAGACAGTGAACGGCCGCTGTACTCATCATAGCTGAGCAGGCAATGCGCATACTTGGAGCAGAAATCTCAACACAAATTTCTGCCCTGGCATGGATTTGAATTTTGAACCCCTGACCTGTCGCTTGACAGTCCAGTATATACTAACCACGAGACTACCGGGTTATTGAAATGTGGGCGAATGCAGACAAAGGGTTGGGGGTATTGTGTAGCATAGACGTCTCTGGAGGAAAGTTCCCCTCAGGAATGACATTCCCCCAGAAAAATCCAAGGTGTTGTTTACATGTATATAACCTTTTTGTAGAGATGAGCAAATGTTTTTAAACAAGCATCCACCAGGTTTCTATAAAATATATTGATGATATCATCAGACTTTTGAACACATTGTTCAGCTTATTGCTGAACTTCACAAAACCCTAAACAACTGCATTAAGATCTTAATCTATGACCGCGAGTCTCACAATTGTCTGTCTATATACCTGTCTTAAAACTACACTGCTGCATGAAAAGGCGAAGCATCAAGGCTTAATTAATCATCACATGCCGAAGTGCACGAGCAATTGAAGTGAAAGTTCCAAGTTCCCTTCGCAGCGGTTTGAGGTCGATTCGAACCTGGAACCCTCCCCTCCGGCTCCAAGGCGCTGAACCCAACACAACACCACCGTGCCCCGCAATGTCATCAAAAGCATATCTAAAAAATTTTCAGCACACGCAAAATCCATGTCAGGCAGACTGTAATGTCCAGGTCATTCGGTCCATTTCCATAGCAGGTCACATGCGAAGAGACGATGTGCAGTTACGGTAGAACTCCTTGTCCGCGGTCATTGCGAAATGGCACAGGAGTAAAAACCTGGATATATTGCGTAGTTTGAAGAGTTCACTGTTCAAGTTGTGTGTGGAAAGCTGCAGGATGCAGGGAAAGTGGACGAGAGGTGATCCATTCATTGAGATTGGCAGAGAAAAACCACTGCTGGACAAATCCCAGTATAGTCAAAATCCAGATTCTTGAACTGCAGTCTGAAATACAAAATGCATACAAAGGCCAGTTTACCACAGAGAAAGCTACGAGGAAAATTGTATACACAGCTAAATCATAAAATTGTCAAAATATGTATGCATTGACTTTGATATCTTATCAGATATGACTTATCTTTTTGCCACTGCTGGGAGCACCTCTGAGTAGTCTTCTAGAAAGGGTGCTATATAAACTCTCGAAATGAATTAATGAATGATGAATAAAGAAAATTTCATGAATTGTTGTTTATTAAAACCCCAATTTTTTTGGGCTGAGTCCAGTGATAGTGCCAGCTATACAATTTCAGCAGGTTGTGCCAAGAGTCATTCAAGTTATTCAGCAGGTCAAGAAAAATAAAATGTTAAGGAGACGTGGTGTTAAAATTCCACCGAATATTTGGCAGGTCAAAATGAAGGTCAGGAATAAAAGAATAAAACAGGCAGGCCATTGCCTTTTACAGACTGACTATTCAATGGCATCCCAAAACCTGATCCTGTTGCAACAGTATTGCATTAATTATATTTCATGATAAAACTGTCAAACGTTATTTGCTGACACTAAAGATGGAGTCGAGTCAAACTTCCATCCCATGTATACCTCAAGTCTAGGAATTCACTAGTAGCAGGTTAACTCAGTGTGTGACTATTACTTTTGTGTCTATTACTGGATTTCCTACAAATGATGCACTGGTCAACCTAGTTTTTCATCCCTCTACCTAGAAGACCCACAGAAACCTTGCTATGGTTATGGCCAAATTTCTGGACTCTAGCTCCTTCTTTCAATCTGCTCAAACCGAATTTGTCCAAAATTTTGTGGTGTTCTTCACCAACCTATTTAGCATATCTTGAAGAGGCACCATAAAAGTGCGTGATCAAAATTAAAAATAACACACAGTCATAAGAAATAACCTGTAAAGAAAGGCAGATAGTGTACGAGCTTTACCAAAGAAATTGGATATTGTTGTGCTGGTTAGAATGGACTGGAATCGGCAGAACGTCGTAGTCTTGATCCGTGTTGATGTCCCTCGATTCTCCTGGTCCTTTCACCGCAAGTCCTACACATCCCTCCGGATCCATTTACTGGAACAAGAACTCTTTAATCATGCACTTGTGCTTTACGTACCGAAAGTCTGTGCTGTGATTGTCAGCTGAGAAATAACTTACAGCTGAACACGAGACTTATGGATTGAAAGCCAATGGATTGAAAGTTAATGGATTGAACGCTAATGGATTCAATGACGATGGATTGAAAGCTAATGGATTGAAAGCTAATGGATTAAATGACAATGGATTGAAAGCCAATGGATTGAAAGCTAATGAATTCAAAGCCAATGGATTCTAAGCTAGTGGATTCAACACTAATGGATTGAAAGCTATTGGATTCAACTCTAGTGGCTTGAAAGCTAATGGATTGAAAGGTAATGAATTCAATGCCTATGGATTGAAAACTAATGGATCCAACTCTAATGGATTCGAGGCAAATGAATTCAAAGCCATTGGATTCAAAGCTCAAAGTACATTCATAGCCATGTATAGAACACAGGAATTCCAGACAGGCAAATATAGTAGTGGCATAATGAGCCAAATGGCGAGTGGGTTGGCTAATATAATATAGTGTATAATATAGTAATATAAGTTTATAAAGGTCAATAATAACAATAAATTTGGTCATTTGAGCTAATTGCATTCTGTATAATTTATGTTTATATTCACCTATTTTGGGGCGGTTGTTTGGAAAGTCTGGAGGCAAGACTTTTGAAAAGTATCAGGTTAAGTAGGTGCTATGACTGTCTGGTCCTGGGTTTAACAATGTCACCAAGACCACAGAAGCAGAATGTGAGTACTGCAAAGATGGAAATGGCATGCCTGTCTACAGAGAATCTCTCCCTAACTTTTAAACTTGGCAGTTCATTGCACAAGTGTGCACTTCACAGTCAAAGTGACGATCTGTCTTATACAAGATGAAGGATACTAGTCAATATTGGTAACTTCTTGTCTGGTCCTTGGTTTATCGGGGGAACGGACATTAGCCCCCCCGGACAAAAGCCCCCCCGGACAAAAGCCCCCCGGACATTAGCCCCCCGGACAAAAGCCCCCCGAAGTAGGACATTAGCCCCCCCAGTCCATTATATCATTACCTAAAAATGTTGCACAAAATGTAACAATAGGCCTAAGTTTTATTACGCATATTATAAAACATTTAAAGGCATTAGGCAATTGTAGAAGCATGCAAACAACTCATTTTGTAAAGTCTCTCATAAATGTAAAAAATTATAAGTCCAAAGTTTGTGAAATCTAGATAAAAGTTTAATTTCTAACTGACTTTAACAAACCTTCGTTGTAGCCAAAACTGACACTAACAAGTAGGCCTACCTACTGTATAAGCTTACGATTCCCATTCAGTAATTTCTCTAATGTATTGAATCTAATTTTAAATTGAAACTACCCTAAGAAGTCTACGAAACTGACGTTAACAAACCTTTATTGTAGGACACTAAACAAATAGACTGTAGGCCCTATACGATTCCCATTCGTTCATTTCAAATCTAAGTCTATATATAAGCTTAGGCCTACTGACCCAATTAGTACCTAAATGACACTAAGAACTTTCGTTTGCATGTGAATGCCAGTGACAAGTAATCAGTTACTGCACTATTCTATGATTTGCACAAAGGGGGGCTTTTGTCCGGGGGGGCTAATGTCCTAGGTAAAATCGGGGGGGGCTTTTGTCCGGGGGGGCTAATGTCCGGGGGGGCTTTTGTCCGGGGGGGCTAATGTCCTACACCCGGTTTATCGATATCACCACGACCACAGAAGCAGAATGTGAGTATTACTTCTAAAGGAAATGGTATGCATGTCTACAAGAATCATTCACTAGCCTTGAAACTTGGCAATTCATTACACATGTGTACAAGTGCTTCACAGTCAAAGTGAGGATATGACTTTGTGAGGTTACACAGCTTCACTGAAATATGCATCAGAGTTCTAAGCTCTTTAAGATGCAGAATTCACAGAAAGGGTTTCGTCTCCAGGATACTAGTCAATATTGGTCACTTCTTGTCTGGTCCTGGGTTTATCCTGGCTGCACATGGTTTGAAAAGCAATATACTGTGAGAGCTTTCAGACATAGTGACTATAGAAAGCTTAAACATTACCAGCTGTGAATGTTTGAAGAATTAGTCTGTGCAATTGAAGAGAACAATTATCTATGGCGTGAATTTACTGAAATAACATTTGTTTTCAAGAGTGGAAGATGAAGTTATGTTACTCAACATTTTTTTACTGACGTCAGGTTACTTGAACAAGGAGGCTTCTACCATCAATTCCATCAAAGTACATACATGTATATTAAAACCGAACTGAATACCCACACAACAGAAGTCAATATCTTAGTCCCGACTGTATTTAAACATCACTGGCAAGAACCAGAGTTTTTAAAAGACCTGAAAAGCACAAGCTCCTACACAACTCCTCCTTACACCAACCACATACCTTCCCATGAATTCTTAAATCTCACATCTGCAGATTCAAACACCCATCATCATTCAAAACAGACTATGACAAAACCTGCGAAATATCGTTCAAGATCTTCTAAAACAGAGGCTATAGTCGTCAAAAACCACCAGACACCCAACAACCGATTCTCCCCATTGTCAAACTATACTCCCCCTCTCAGTCCACCTCATAAAAGAATGGAACTTCTAACACCAACACAACTCGTTGGAAAGCATTGCACCATGCACCAGAGCAGCCCACTGCAAACATAAAAATCCGTCACAACTACTGATATCACCCAAGTTACGACCTGCATAAAATACCACACACATGGAAGCCAGTGCATTGACGAAGAAGGGAAAGTCAGAATGGGCCAGTACACCCTACTTTCTTAACCTGCAGTCTAACCCTAACCATACGAGTGAAGTTGAGAAATGGCTCACATACTCTGCATGTCTGTCGTAAGGACTGTTAATGAAAATCTGCAATCGTAGCGCGGCATAATTGGTTACAACTTCGTTGGAAGTGGGCAAGGATTCAAAGTTTGCATTTCAGTTCTAGGAACAGTTGAATAACACGAACCATTTACAGAACTCAGTGAGGCAGTTGGGCGAAGCAATGGGTGTCATTGTGGATTCTGGATGAAGATCGAAATATTGAAAATCTACACAAAATAAATATAAACAAATAAATAAAGTATTCAGAGTTTCTTTCCGGAGTGTCCTCGAAAATGCAGAAAACAACACCCCATTCATTTTTGGGTCAAGGTCTCATATCAAATCAGTCCTAACAAGAGTGCTAGTTTTCCTGCTGTTTCAACCAGATCCCAATTATTTTGCTGAATCTGATATTTTGTTGTCTGAAACTGACAGAGCAAGCAAATCGCAAGATGATGCAATTGCTGGACGTGGTCTCTTTAGATTTAATATAGTTAAGGATGGCAATTGTCTATTTATGTCAATTGGTGCTCATCTTCAGGGTTAAGAGATTCATTTGCAACCGAGTGAAGCTGTAGCTTTTTTGATTGTCCTAAGTGAGGAAGTCAACAGGCCTAAACCTGCCTGAAAATGATGAAGTTGAAGCTACCAGAGAAGCAGGATGGACTGGGCTTGCAGCGGTCATATCACGGCTATTGCAAACATACTGAACAACACAATAATTATGATAGCATATGGCAAAAGCACAGAGAAAATAACACTGCATTGGTCGTTTCAATGATTCAATCCAAGCGAAGACCTTTTTTATTGAAAAAACAATAACAATATCATATCTCTACGGCAGGCACTATGATGCTTCATTTGACAGGATCATTCCAAATGTACTATATGAGGTCTGGTTGCTGACATCAATATTCTGTCTGAGGCTGGGAAAATGGTGCAAGCATGAGTACACGACCACCTAAAGACCAGAACGGGGAGACAAACTGACCGAGCTTAAACCCCACAGAGCAAGACAGAGTGATAGAAATTACTCACAAACACCTACATAAAGTGAACAGATTTGAAGAAATGACTAGAAGAGGGGTATAGTATAGGCACAGAGAACCTCACACTGAACTGGATCACACCCTCCACTTCCCTCAATACACCATTACTGTCAGACAACCAAGTCATCTACCAAAAAACTGCTCTCCCTCTACCCCCTATAAACATAGAGAGTGCTACTGAAGAACAGACTATCCAAAGTGAGGAAGTAAACAGGCCTAAACCTGCCTGGAAATTATGAAGAAGTTGAAGCTACCAGAGAAGCAGGATGGACTGGGTATGCAGCGGTCATATCACACTTATTGCAAACATACTGCACACCACAACTATGATAATATTATGATAAAAAGCATATTGCATCAGCACAGGGAAAATAAGCCTACTGCTGCCTACAGCTGGTTGGTTCAATCCAACCTGAAGCTGCACCTGCATTATGGCTTTATACTAAAAAAAGACTGTTGCAAGGGGTTTATCGAACTTGGAAATAGAGGCAATTTCAAGTATACATTAACTCTTCCGTACTTACTGTCAAAGAAGGCTCACTGATAGTGAGGCGCACGCCATCAAAACAGAAATTTGACACAAAAAAACTGACATCTAGTTTCTGAAACGTGACCTGTGGAGACATACGGTCAGGTGCCCACGGAAAACTTCAGGCAATGACTCGTCCATGGAAGACACTACACACCATTGCTCGGTCAGATCAACATCACAAATGCTTCTCGAAAGGTCAATCAACAGTGACTTGGAGACAGTGTCAAAGGGATTTCCAGACAAAGTTCTGGACAGAATGCGAAAAAAATTATTACGCTATGACACGTCAAGCCATGAATCACAGTTTGATCATGCGCTTTGGAAGTGCTGCACACCACAGGCATGGCAGACAATGGGTGCACGAAACTTCACAACAAATGCATCACCTTGCACGGTGGCCGAACACAGTACGCAAAGAGTATGCGACAGATGAGCAAACTACTCTAGAGCGCAGATTTACTAGCATTCAGCTAGATAGGGTGGTAGAAGCCAATGAATGACTCTGCAGAACTGACGAGAACACCGGAAAATCCTTGTGTATTGATCAACTCTTTTGGTTTAAAACTTGGGCATTCATTCGGACATTTATATAGCGCTTCTTCAAGAAAAAACTACTCAGAGGCGCTCCCGACTCCAGCACGCCCAAAAAGAATAGTTTTAAGTTTAGTAAGGAAGGATCCTGGTAGGGTGTAGGCGTAGCTCAAAAGGAAGGCCATTCCAGACCACTGGTCCAACCACAGAAAAGGCTCGATTCTTCATGGTAGTAGTACGAGCAAAAGGAACTAAGAGGACTCCCTTATCAGCAGAGCGTGGCTGACAACGTCCTTGGATACCTAATGTAAAGCTGCATGTCCTAGTCAAGTGCGCAGAAATGAAAAAATATGGGTATTCCTCACTGCAACATCTCCGTAGATCTGTCACAAAAGACACCCAACAATAGGCGGAAACGCCAAACATGTGGCTTGCTTTTTTGCGAGAAGCTGCTGAAAGGCAAACTGAAGCTTCATCTAGAGAAGATGCATAGCAACAGTGTCATTTCAGTTATGATTTTTCAGTTACAGTTTCAGTTATTATTTTCATCTGTTGCGACTAACGGCACAAGGGAAAAACATTGTGATCTGGAGATTTCTGAGATCACAAGTATTCTAAAAAGCTTCAATAAATACTTATGTAACAAATCAATCTGATTTAACATATTGGGGGAAAAATATGTTTCCACTTCAAGTTCTTTGTAAGGGATTGTCAAACTTCAAAATAGAGACAATTTTAAATACAACTCTTGTTTTAGTCCCAAATAAGGATGACTGAGAGTGTGGTGCATGACATCAAAACAGGTACACAGTTTGAAATAGTATTTGCTCTGTAAACGCTGTACTATGGTGACACACGGTTGAATGTCCATGGAAAGATTTCCTCTAAACGAGAGCAGACCGCTACCGGAAGCGCGAATCTATGTTATGCGCTTGCCGGCCAATCATAGCACGACATGCAACCGAAAGAAAAACAGGAATAGACCAATAGCGGATCGTCAAACAAGAAGGTAAAAATATTGAAAATAATTACTATTATGCCACACATGTGGCTTGCTTTTTTGTAAGAAGCTGCTGAAAGGCAAACTGAAGCTTCATTTAGAGAAGATGCATAGCAACAGAGTTATTTCAGTTATGATTTTTCAGTTACAGTTTCAGCTACAATTGACCTTATCTTTGATTTCCAGTAACAGTAAATTGTAGATTGAGTTCAGTCATGGTTTTTCAGTTTTCAGTTACAGTTTCAGTTGTTATTTTCATATATCGTAACTAATGGCACAATGGAAAAACATTGTGATCCTGAGATTTCTGAGATCACAAGTATTCTAAAAAGTTTCAAGAAATACTTATAAATGTAACAAATCAATCTAAATCTAACATATTGGGGGTAAAAACGACGTTTCGACTTCAGGTTCATTGCAAGGGATTGTCAAACTTCGAAATAGAGACAATTTTAAATACAACTCTTGTCTTAGTCCCAAAGAAGAATGACTGAGAGTGTGGCGCATGACATCAAAACAGGTACACAGTTTGGAACAGTATTTGCTCTGTAAACACTGTCACCCAGTTCATGAAACATGACCTATGGAGACACACGGTTGGATGTTCATGAACAAAATTCAAGCAATGACTCGTCCATGGAAGACACTACGAACTGATGGTCACAGGCAGCTTCTCGAAAAGTCAACGAAAAGTTACCTGGTGACAGTTTCCAAGGGACCCTGTGAAGAAGGTCTAGGCAGAATGCAAAATGACTCCATGACACATCAGGCCATGAATTACAGTATGATAATGTGCTATGGAAATGTTCAACACCACAGGCATGGCAGACAATGGTGCATGACAAATCACAACAAATGAATCACCTGGCCAGGTTGCACAACGCAGTATGCAAAGAGTATGCAGCGGACGAGCAAACCACTCTAGAGCATGCACTCACTAGGGTGATACAAGCCTCTGTAAGACTCTACAGCAGACAAACTGACATTTTGCAAGAAGCAGCTGAAAGGCAAGCTTAAGCGTCATCTAGAGAAGATGCGCAGCAATTAAGTTGCAATGCTTATTAAATTTTATAACTTGGAAATAGAGATCTCATATATAACTCATATAAGTTTCTTGGACATTGTGAAGCAGGCCATCGGAACAGATGCACAATATTTGACCTGTAGACACTGTCATCTAGCTACAGAAATGTGAACTGTGTCGATTCGTGTTTACGAAAAGCTGCTGAAAGGCAAGCAGAGGCGCCATTTGGAAAGAGTCCATGCAAACGAACCTGAAGTTTCTAGGATTACAGCTCTGTATTCAGAAAAATGTGGTGGCAGTGATGAGCAATTGCTGGGTTTTTCACCCCGATTGAAAATGATTTGTTTGTAGCCATCGACAGAAAGTATCGCTGCTTGTATGTTTTAATGTTTGCAGTTGGTTCAGTTCTCCAGCCGTTGCTTTCGAGCGCTGTCACAAAGATCATCGCTAAGAAGGGAGATGAAGAGAAACAGGAAGGTGAAGAAGCAGAACATGTATATGTTTGCATGTGTGTGTCTCTGAGTGTGTGTGTATGATTCTGGAGAACGGGAATTCCCTTAAATTTGAGTTCAATGTCATTTTCTGTTGATATGTTTCTAGGAATTAGGTGCATCTCTCATCGAGCAGGATCCGGAGCGTTTTTAAGAGGCTCAGAAGACGCTGCCTTCATTTAAGTTGATCGTGGTAATTTAGCCACCATCTGTCTGGTTGTCTGTTTGCATCATTACATGTCTCTTGTTGTGAATTACTTTTGATTAACTAATTGAGCGAGCAGATTTTTGAAGTTTTTTCTATAGGTGCTATACAAGTTTCTGTCTGCAATTGTTAGCCTCTCTATATCTTTGTTTTGTATCCATTTATGTATGCCTCAGGTTGTATCTACCACACTGTCAGTATCGGCCTATGTCTGCCGATCTCTGGCTCCGTTCTTGTGTCTTTCCACGGCTGGTTCCAACCCATCCGCCTGTGTGTGTGTGTGTGTGTGTGTGTGTGTGTGTGTCTGTGTCCATTTCAAACTTTTGCTGATAATTATAATCTCACTGTAAGTAACCTCGTCTTTGCAATTTACCATCGCTGACGTGTGTGGCTTTTAGGGAGCCTGTGTCTCTGCAGAGGATGACTCGTGTCTACATGGAATGGTGACTCTTGTGTTAGAAAATGACGTCACTAAGGGACGTTTGATTGTGCTGAGCTCCCAGCTGCCACCTCCCAGTCTACGGCATTTTTCTGACTGATTTTCTTAAACTGTGACACTCTAATCAATCAGCTGATGACTTTAAACTCTGAATTTGTCACGTTCTTAGATCACAGAAATCATTGGGGAGCTGCAGAAGTCGTACCGTGAAGTCTCCTTTGTCTGTGATCCGATTATCGCAACATATCGCGGCACACTGAGAACTGACTCACTGATCCATCGCGTGATTGAAGACGGAGGATTGAGCGAGGAATCGTGTCAAATGCTCAAGTCCTTGAAATTAGTAGGGAATGAGGGGTAAGTTTGTCAACATCATAATTAAGCCATAGCCATCATTGTAGTCATCATCACGTTGAGGAAAGAGGAGGAAGTTAAGATTTCATGCTTTACATTGTAATGTTTAAAATTGCATATTGTTTAGCATTGTGGTGTTTAGAATAGGAACGTTCATTTTCTTAGTTAAGATTTTATATGTATTAATGGAATATTAATATCTGGAGACTTCACATGCTTATCGTAATTAACATGTCAACTATCTAGCATCTGAAAATGTACATAGGTGGCCCTAACCAGCGGGACTCAGCAGTCCCTTCTGGGTTCCATTTTGTGACCAAGAGATTTCTTGTTTAGTTTGATGATGTTATTTTGCAAACTTGACTCAACAAACTGATTGAATGATCTGCTTTAAACATGAAGAAAGTGTTTAATCTGGTTATGCTAGAACTGCAATATTGGAGTAAATGTAGTAAAGGGGACAATTTATATTATTTTTTATTAGTGGTGGCAGTAGTTATAGTAATATTGGTGGTTGTCATTGCTGCAGCTGCAGTGGTGGAGAAGGTTGCAGCAGTAGTGCTGGTTGTGGTAGTCGTAGTTATTGTAGTTGTAGTTAGTAGCAGAAGTGACAGGAGTGGACGACTAATAGTGGATATAGTAGTAATAGTAGACTACTAGTTGTAGACGTTACAGTATTGATGGTTTGTTGGTTGACATCGACATAAAATATCGCTGCTTTTATGTTTTAATGTTTGCAGTCAGTTCCGTTCTCCACCCGATTGTTTCAAGCGTCCTGTCACCAGGAATAGCAACCGCTGTAATTCCTGGCGTGATGAGCTACTTGCGGAATGCTGTGACAGGCTTTGTCTCACGGTGGTTTCCATGGTTTTCATCCGAGCCAGCGAACAACGAAGGTAGGGCACTATCATGGCTTTTGTTCGTAACCGCAGACTCGGAACTTCTACATGTTGTACTAAATCGAAGTCGTGGAACCAGCTTATCCAGAGGCGCTTGACCAAACAAAGTCTAGTGGGAGGCTGAGGGGGGTCACTATATATGGTGCAAGGTGGATGATGTTTGGAGTTGAAATGGCGAGGGAGTTGAGGGAAAAATCATGATTGGAGATCCACGAAAATACACCACTCGCTTTCTGATTATGTGGCCTGCCTGATTTCTGGCCAGAATACTCGAAACGATTAAGATTTCTGAAATTCTGACTACAACTCCATCGGAAAACAGTGGGCATTGTAATGCGTCGTTTCAATTATAAATAGATTGATTCAACAATGACACAATGTGCAGTTTATTTAAATATCTGTATATTTTGTTTTGATAGGCCAAGGCAACAGTGGTGGCCCATTGCAACAGAACCAAAGATACAGTGGTAATGCCGTAACTGTCCTTCATGCCACCGACTTGACGGAAGATAATTTTCATCAGCTGAGTGACGCAGACGTTTGTTGCCCGACGCTGACGCAACCGTCGGAAGAGTACCTCCTGACTCTCCAGGAAACGCTAATTGAGTGCGTCTAACTAATATTCTCAGTCTTCCATTGAATGCTTCTGTAAGTTTGTTTGACAATTTATATATGTTATGTTTATATATTATTATTATTGGTAGTAGTAGTTCTAGTAATATTGGTGGCCATCATTGCTGCAACTATAACTAATCACCTTAATCATCCATCTTCAAAACAACTTAACTTCTCGATCGGTTCTTGTCATCAACCCTTAAGCTAACTCTGGCAGCTATTTAGTACTAGCTGTTTATCACGTTGTGGTTGCTCTACTATTCATCCGCTTAAAACCATCGTTAAACAACTGAACAAAATACACACATAAATGCATGCATGTATAATACTATACTATACATACATACATACATACATACATACATACATACATACATACATACATACATACATACATACTCGGCTGTATTACGGCGCTATATAAATCGTCTTATTATTATCATACACACATACGTACATACATACATACGAACGTAAAATAATACATTCATGCTTACATACATTTCAATGATCTCATTGGTTGAACTTTTTCTGACCAGTTTCACGCAAGCCCCACTACCGATATTCGGGCAGGAAGTCCATGTTGATCATCGAACGGACCGCGTCACGTCTGGGCGTACATCTGCAACACCACTACCCATATTCGGGCAGGAAGTCCATGTTGATCATCGAACGGACCGCGTCACGTCTGGGCGTACATCTGTGGTGAAGGTTGTTGTTGTCGCAGTGGTAGTAGTGCTGGTTGTGGTAGTCGTAGTTATTGTAGTTGCAACAATGGCTGTAGTTAGTAGAAGAAGTGGTAGCATTTGATGACTAATAGTGGATATAGTAGTAGTAGACTACTAGTTGTAGACGTAGCAGTACTAGTAGTAGTGATAGTACTGTACTAGGTGTACTGGTTGTAGTTGTAGAGGTGGCAGGGTGGTGGTAGTAATAGTAGTAGTAATAATGCTGGTGGTGGTACCGGTAGTAGTAATAGTAGATTTGGAGGTATGAACCGACCTTCTTAACCCATAACATTTGGAATGATTAATTATCGAAGCTCTCGCCTTTTGTCAAAAATCCGGGTTAATACAGATGAGCAGTTGCTGAGGTTTCCTTCAATTTAAAACCAAACATTGATGGTTTGACGGTTGACATCGACAGAAAATATCAATGCTTTTGTTTTAATGTTTGCAGTCGGTTCAGTTTTCCAGCCGATTGTCTCAAGCCAACGGCGTCCTGCCGCCAGGAATGGCGACTGCTGTTATTCCTGGTGTGATGACCTACTTGGGGAATGCGGTGACGGGGTTCGTCTCACGGTGGTTCTCGTGGGGTTCAGCTGAACCAGTGAACAGCGAAGGTAGGGAATTATCACGACTTTTGTTTGTAACGCAGTCGGCACAGACTCGGAATTTCTACATGTTGTACTAAATAGAAGTTGTGGAACCAGCTTATCCAGAGGCCTTTGACCAAACAAAGTCTAGTGGTAGGCTGAGGGGGGTCACTATATATGGTGCAAGGTGGATGATGTTTAGAGTTGAAATGGTGAGGGAGTTGAGGGAAAGAGGGATAATCATGATTGGAGATCCACGAAAAAACACCGCTCGCTTTCTGATTATGTGGCCTGCCTGATTTCTGGCCAGAATACTCGAACCGATTAAGATTTCTGAAATTCTGACTACAACTCCATCGGAAAAGAGTGTGCATTGTAATGCGTCGTTTGAAATGTGCAGGTTTTTTTAAATATCTGTATATTTTGTTTTGATAGGCCAAGGCAACAGTGGTGGCTCATTGCAACATAACCAGAACCAGGGTTACGGAGGTGGAGGTGGCAGTGGCTCGTTGCAACAGAACCAAAGATACAGTGGTAATGCCGTAACAGTACTGTCCTTCATGCCACGGACTTGACAGAAGATGACTTCCATCGCCTCATTGACGTGAGGTTGACGCTGACACAACCGTCGGAAGCATACCTCATGACTCTCCAGGAAATGCTAATTGAGTGAGTCTAACTAATATTCTGAGTCTTATATTGCATGCTTCTTTAAGTTTGTTTGACAATTTATATATGTTATATGTGTTATGTTTATATATTATTATTATTATTATTGGTAGTAGTAGTTCTAGTAATATTGGTGGCCATCATTGCTGCAACTGCAGTGGTGGTGAAGGTTGTTGTTGTCGCAGTGGTAGTAGTGCTGGTTGTGGTAGTCGTAGTTATTGTAGTTGCAACAATGGCTGTAGTTAGTAGCAGAAGTGGTAGCATTTGATGACTAATAGTGGATATAGTAGTAGTAGACTACTAGTTGTAGACGTTGCAGTACTAGTAGTAGTGATAGTACTGTAGTAGTTGTACTGGTTGTAGTTGTGGAGGTGGCAGGGTGGTGGTAGTAGTAATAGTAGATTTGGAGGTATGACCTGACCTTCTTAACCCATAACATTTGGGATGATTAATTATCAAAGCTCTCCTCCTTTGTCAAAACTCCGGGTTAATACAGATGAGCAGTTGCTGATGTTTCCTTCAATTTAAAATCAGACATTGATGGTTTGTTTGATGGTCGACATCGACAGAAAATATCGATGCTTTTATGTTTTAATGTTTGCAGACGGTTCAGTTTTCCAGCCGATTGTCTCAAGCACCGTCACGAGAGTTGTTGCCAACGGCGTCCTGCCGCCAGGAATGGCGACTGCTGTTATTCCTGGTGTGATGACCTACTTGGGGAATGCGGTGACAGGGTTCGTCTCACGGTGGTTCTCGTGGGGTTCAGCTGAGCCAGTGAACAGCGAAGGTAGGGTACTATCACGAGTTTTTTTTAACCGCAGAATCAGCACAGACTCGGAACTTCTACATGTTGTACTAAATAGAAGTTGTGGAACCAGCTTATCCAGAGGTGCTTGACCAAACAAAGTCTAGGGGTAGGCTGAGGGGGGTCACTGACTCACTATATATGGTGCAAGGTGGATGATGTTTGGAGTTGAAATGGTGAGGGAGTTGAGGGAAAATCATGATTGGAGATCCACGAAAATACACCGCTCGCTTTCTGATTATGTAGCCTGTCTGATTTCTGGCCAGAATACTCGAACCGATTACGATTTCTGAAATTCTGACTACAACTCCATCGGAAAACAGTGGGCATTGTAATGCGTCGTTTGAATTATAAATAGATTGGATTGAATGTCACAATGTGGAGGTGGCTTGTTGCATCGGAACCAGACGTATTTATATCCGATTAGATAAGATCTATTTGCAGTTTTTTAAATATCTGTATATTTTTTTTGATAGACCAAGGCAACAGCGGTGGCTCGTTGCAACAGAACCAGGGCTACAGAGGTGGAGGTGGCAACAGTGGTGGCTCGTTGCAACAGAACCAAGGATACAGTGGTGATGTCATAACTGTCCTTCATGCCACCGACTTGACGGAAGATGACTTCCATCACCTCATTGACGCGGATGTTTGCTGTCTGACGCTGGCACAACCGTCGGAAGCAGACCTCCTGACTCTCCAGGAAATGATTATTGGGTGAGTCTAACTAATATTCTGAGTCTTCCATTGCATGCCTCTGTCAGTTTGTTTGACAATTTGTATATGTTTATTTGTTGCATTGCATATGAGCTTTGTATAGCACCTGCTGCCTGACGAGGGAGAACTGTTTATAACTGCTTCCAGTGCATGACCTTGCCTGAAGTGGAAGGTTTTAAGAAGGAAGAAAGGAGACTGCCAGAAAGTTTAGTGCATATTATGTATTATGTGTGTGTGTGTGTATATATGCAAATCAAAGCTTCTGCATGCACATGGACGTCAATATATCTCAGCATTTCACAACATACTGAAATACATTTGTCTTTTATCTGCATGTGTGTGTGTGACAAATGCATTCCACAGCATAGCATTTGCAACATATATGATTATCAGGACTCTCAGCGATTATTCTCTAAGTTAACTGTTTAAGGACTATTTACTACACTGTAGGCAATACGCTGCGGGAAAGGGAGGCAATGCAGGACATCACGTATATAATGGTATTATTCTATTACAAATTCTACTGTTTATTTTTATTGCTAGTTACTTACTAACTATTTGTTCATGTTAATAGTATTGCTTATGGTATTCAGCTAAAATGTCTCCCTTCAATACAGGGGTTATTAACTTTCGCACCGTATTATTCAAGTGACTTTAATTCATGAAACTCTGACAGAGTGATAAACAGTGGTTAAAGTGATTTGGGTGAGCAGCGGGAGTTACACAGAAGGGTTTCATTGGAACACATGTACTACCAGGGTTCCATTGCACATTGTTTCAAAGCGTTGCCACTTTAAACACTCTATATATATGGCAGTGGTTTTAAGAATGAGTGTATGAAAATAGGGTCTACATGTGCAGATGGTTTGCAATATCTTGTAGCTACGAGATAATGGGAATTGCAAGACAGAGCAAAGACGTGACACAGTGCATATTTTATTCGACCACACGGTATCGCGTGAAGCACGTCAATGCACCCAACTTCGACAACTTATTTAACGGCGTAAGAGTTCTGATGTTTTGTGACATTACAGTCCACGACATATTATAGCATCATATAAGGAACTCCAGAAAACTGAACTTCAATAAGTAATAACTCTGCCAATAAACCGCATGTTTCAATGTAGGTTGGTGTTTATGTTCTTGGAAACTAGCACGTGAAGTGGAAGTCCAAGAAAATTTCCTGGTTGTGCTGTATACGAGCCGTGTTTTGTATAAGAAGACGTACAGGTGGTTTGTTATTCGACAATATAAAAGGGTTTCAAGGGGAATATGTTTCGTTTCTACATTCCATCACTCTGAGTCCTTTGTGCTACTGTATCAATCTTGTATCATCATCTTTATTGTTATTGATTATTATTATTATTGTCTTAAAACTTAAGATGAGAAAGGATTGCCTGAGCAGGACTTCTAGACATGTACAGGTCTATATACACGATTCGCTGTTTGATGGGGAGCCAGAGCGTTCCCAAGCGTTGTCACTTTAAACGCTCAATATAAGGCAGTGTCTGTAAGAACGAGTGTATGAAAATAGGGCCTACATGTGCTGATTGTTTTGCAATATCTTGTAGCTTCGACACCAGGACGTGACACAGTGCATATTTTATTCGACCAAACGGTATCGCATGAAGCACGTCAACGCACCCAACTTCGACAACTTATTTAACGCCGTAAGAGTTCTGATGTTTTGTGACATTACAGTCCACGACATATTATAGCATCATATAAGGAACTGCAGAAAACTGCACTTCAATTGGAAATAACTCTGCCAATAAACTGCATGTTTCAATGTATTTTGGTGTTTATGTTCTTGGAAACCAGCATGTGAAGTGGAAGTCCAAGAAAATTTCCTGGTTGTGTTGTATAAGAGCCGTGTTTTGTATAAGACTATGCAGGTGGTTCGTTATTCGACAATATAAAAGTGTTTCAAGGGGAATGTGTTTCATTTCTCCATTCCATCACTCTTAGTCCTTTGTGCTACTGCATCAATCTTGTATCAACATCTTTATTGTTATTGATCATTATTGTTATTGTTATTATTATTATTATTGTCTTAAAACCGTCTTAAGATGAGAAAGGATTGCCTGAGCAGGACTTCTAGAAATGTACAGGTCTGTATATTCGATTTCGCTGTTTGATGGGGAGCCAAAGCGTTCAAAGCATTGTCACTTTAAACGCTCAATATAAGGCAGTGTTTGTAAGAATGTGTGTACGAAAATTGGGCCTACATGTGTTGATGGTTTTGCAATATCTTGTAGCTACGGGATTATGGGGATTGCAAGACAGAGCGAGGACATGACGCAGTGTTTTTTATTCAACGGCACGGTATTGCGTGAAGCACGTCAACGCACCCAACTTCGACAACTTGTTAAACGGCGTAAGAGTTCTGATGTTTTGTAACATTACAGGCCACAAAATGTTACAGTGTTTTATAAGGAACTGCAGAGAGAGAGAGACAGACAGACGGTGGCCTTGGATAACACATGGAGAGTGAGAGGCACCAAGATTGAATCCCAAAGCCCCAGTAGGATAGACTTGCTTTGTAGGTTGCCTCTGTGTTGCAGGCTGTCCGTTCTGTTAGTAGTTAAGGAAGACTGTTTCATGTAATCATGTGTTTGTCAGAATGAGTTCAATAAAGAAAAGATTATTATCATTATTAATATTATTATTAATTTGTCATCATTAACGTTTGTGTCTTTTAGGATGCCAGCGAATCCGGAGAGGAGGAGACGTGTACAGACGTGGTGATGGTTGCTCTGGAAGACAGAGAATCCGAACGCCGCCTGATTGTGGTGAATGGCCAGTTGCCACAGGCCATTCAAATCGAGCTTCAGGTCTTAACAGTATGTATTGCATTTGGTGCTTACCAATCAGATGGATGCATGAGTGGACAACATGCTTGAAAACGTAAGAGTTCTGATGTTTTTGTAACATCACAGGCCACAACATATTATAGCATCATATAAGGAACTGCAGGAAACTGAACTTCACTGAACTTGGAAATAACTCTGCCAATAAACTGCATGTTTCAGTGTATTTTGGTGTTTATGTTCTTGGAAACCAGCATGTGTGCAGGTGGTTCGTTATTCGACAATATAAAAGGGTTTCAAGGGGAATGTGTTTCGTATCTACATTCCATCACTCCGAGTCCTTTGTGCTACTGGATCAATCTTGTATTATCATCATCATCTTTATTGTTATTGATTATTATTGTCTTAAAACTGTCTTAAGATGAGAAAGGATTGCCTGAGCAGGACTTCTAGAAATGTACAGGTTTATATACTCGATTCGCTGTTTGATGGGGAGCCAGAGCGTTCCCAAGCGTTGTCACTTTAAACGCTCAATATATGGCAGTGTTTGTAAGAATGTGTATGAAAATAGGGCCTACATGTGCTGATGGTTTTGCAATATCTTGTAGCTTCGACACGTTGGGAATTGCAAGACAGAGCGAAGACGTGACACAGTGCGTTTTCTATTCAACGGCACGTTATCGCGTGAAGCACGTCAACGCACTCAACTTCGACAACTTATTTAACGGCGTAAGAGTTCTGATGTTTTGTGACATTACAGGCCACAACATATTATGGCATCGTATAAGGAACTCCAGAAAACTGAACTTCAGTTAGATATAACTCTGCCAATAAACTGCATGTTTCAATGTATTTTGGTGTTCATGTTCTTGGAAACCAGCATGTGAAGTGGAAGTTCAAGAAAATCTCCTGGTTGTGTTGTATAAGAGCCGTGTTTTGTATTAGACTACGTACCGGCACAGGTGGTTCGTTATTCGACAATATAAAAGGGTTTCAAGGGGAATGTGTGCTTCATTTCTAAATTCCATCACTCCTTTGTGCTACTGGATCAATCTTGTATTGTCATCATCATCTTTATTGTTATTGATTATTATTATTATTGTTGTTGTTGTCTTAAAACCGTCTTAAGATGAGAAAGGATTGCCTGAGCAGGACTTCTAGAAATGTACCTATATACTCGATTCGCTGCTTGATGGGGAGCCAAAGCGTTCCCAAGCATTGTCACTTTAAATGCTCAATATATGGCAGTGTTTGTAAGAATGTGTGTATGAAAATAGGGCCTACATGTGCTAATGGTTTTGCAATATCTTGTAGCTTCGGGATTTGCAAGACAGGGCGAAGACGTGACACAGTGCATATTTTATTCGACGGCACGGTATCGCATGAAGCACGTCAACGCACCCAACTTCAACAACTTATTTAACGCAGTAAGAGTTCTGATGTTTTGTGACATTACAGACCACAACATATTATAGCATCATATAAGGAACTCCAGAAAACTGAACTTCAATTAGAAATAACTCTGCCAATAAACTGCATGTTTCAATGTATTTTGGTGTTCATGTTCTTGGAAACCAGCATGTGAAGTGGAAGTTCAAGAAAATCTCCTGGTTGTGTTGTATAAGAGCCGTGTTTTGTATTAGACTACGTACCGGCACAGGTGGTTCGTTATTCGACAATATAAAAGGGTTTCAAGGGGAATGTGTGCTTCATTTCTAAATTCCATCACTCCTTTGTGCTACTGGATCAATCTTGTATTGTCATCATCATCTTTATTGTTATTGATTATTATTATTATTGTTGTTGTTGTCTTAAAACCGTCTTAAGATGAGAAAGGATTGCCTGAGCAGGACTTCTAGAAATGTACCTATATACTCGATTCGCTGCTTGATGGGGAGCCAAAGCGTTCCCAAGCGTTGTCACTTTAAATGCTCAATATATGGCAGTGTTTGTAAGAATGTGTGTATGAAAATAGGGCCTACATGTGCTAATGGTTTTGCAATATCTTGTAGCTTCGGGATTTGCAAGACAGGGCGAAGACGTGACACAGTGCATATTTTATTCGACGGCACGGTATCGCATGAAGCACGTCAACGCACCCAACTTCAACAACTTATTTAACGCAGTAAGAGTTCTGATGTTTTGTGACATTACAGACCACAACATATTATAGCATCATATAAGGAACTCCAGAAAACTGAACTTCAATTAGAAATAACTCTGCCAATAAACTGCATGTTTCAGTGTATTTTGGTTTTATGTTTTTGGAAACCAGCACATGAAGTGGAAGTCCAAGAAAATTTCCTGGTTGTGCTGTATAAGAGCCGTGTTTTGTATAAGACGTACAGGTGGTTCATTATTCGACAATAAAGGGACTTCAAGGGGGATGTGTGTTTCGTTTCTACATTCCATCAGTCCTTTGTGCTACTGGATCAATCTTGTATCATCATCATCTTTATTGTTATTTATTATTATTGTTATTGTCTTAAAACTGTCTTAAGATGAGAAAGGGTTGCCTGAGCAGGACTTCTAGAAATGTACATTGTACCTATATATCAATTCGTTGTTTGATGGGGAGTCAGAGCGTTCCAAAGCATTGCCACTTTAAACGCTCAATACAAGGCAGTGTTTGTAAGAATGTGTGTATGAAAAGAAGGCCTACATGTGCAGATGATTTGCAATATCTTGCAGCTTCGACATGTTGGGATTTGCAAGACAGGGCGAAGACGTGACACAGTGCATATTTTATTCGACAGCATGGTATCACATGAAGCATGTCAACGCACCCAACTTCGACAACTTATTTAACGGCGTAAGAGTTCTGATGTTTTGTGACATTACAGGCCTCAACATATTATAGCATCATATAAGGAACTGCAGAAAACTGAACTTCAATTGGAGATAACTCTGCCAATAAACCGCATGTTTCAGTGTATTTTGGTGTTTATGTTCTTGGAAACCAACACATGAAGTGTAAGTCAAAATTAAATTTCCTGGTTGAGCACTGTGTGTTGTATAAGAGCCATGTTTTGTATTAGACTATGCACAGGAACTGAACATGCACTGAAGGAAAAGGCACAGCACAGAGAGGAGTGGCGTCATTGGAGGTTGGAACCTGCCGAAGGGCAGAGAACCTAAAGAAGAAGAAGAAGATGCACAGGTGGTTCGTTATTCCAAACCATTTAGGAAGGCAATGTCACAAGTTCTTCGACAGCCTCATTAAAATGTCCACAGGAACGTCTGCTGGACAAGATGCTGAAGGAGTTGACCGACTCGGCGGAGCATGTTACTGCCATCCTGACCATCCGTGCAGACAGTGTGACCAAGGATTACAATTACAAAAAGGATGGCATTCTGCCTTGGATAATCTAGGTAGGAGAGATAAATGATGAAGTTCGAACCCCTCGTGAAGAATCCAAAACGGTTCAAGAGGGAAACGCCACAAGTTCTTTGACAGCCTCATTAAAAAAGTCATTTCTGTTTGTAAGCTGACTCACAGAAGGAACCCTTGAAAAATATTTCCAGTTGCATCCCGGTGTGTTCTGTACAAACAACAAGTGGATGTGAAAAGAGGGCATTCGTGCAGAGTTTGTTTACAAGCTAGTATTCTGTATGTCTGGAAATTTTGGGCTATGTAGGCAACGAAGGGGCTTCAAGGGGAGATGGTGGGTTTGTTATTATCCTGTAGGCATGTTTTAGTGGGTCACATCATAAACGATAGGGACTTCAAAGGGGGATAATCAAGTTTTGCTGATCTTCGATCACGTTCTTCCTGTGATGGTCACTTTGGTCAGCTCTATACACGTTCATGTGACGGACCTCTATGCATTGTTCTATGATCAGCTGTTGGAATAGGCAAAGTTCAACTTACAGCAAGTGGACTCTTGACTTCGAGTAAGTGCACTCGACTCTCACTGCTCCGCACTATTCAATACTATCTAAGTACTTCACAAGATCACTCACAGTCTATTTACTACATTAACTGAATTATCACAAACCTCGCAAACAAATATCTCTTTCTACAAATTCAAGCACTACAAAGAAAATTGCTGAGATTCTTTTTACACTTTTCGATTTAAAAATACTTCCATTGACCCAGACACAGTTTAAGTGCAGCGTACAACTGTGTAGCTTCACCAAGCTGGAAACTCTGTTCACACAACTTCTCACAAACAAAGCCGAGCACGAAATGCTGGTTGCAGGAAGTCCAAATTCCTCACCAAGTAAAAACAGTGATGATCCAGATTTTGCAGTCCATGCAATGGAACATGGCAACCAAAGCTTAGAACAAGTGGTCTACTCACCTCTTGAACTTGCACAAGTACCAAAAAACACTACTGCATTTTCCAAATGCAAACAGCACAGACATATTTGATGGATGGAACTATGGATGATTAGAAGATGTATCTATTAGACTAACAGTCTACTACAACAGGGGTTTTCAAACTGTGGTCCGCGGACCCCTGGGGGTCCGCCGCTTGTTATCAAGGGGTCCGCGGAGCAGGTCCAAAAAACAATAAAAAATAGTACATTTGCAAGGTTTTCATTGTCATCCTAAATTATTAAAAAACTGATCTATAAAAACATCTTAGCTACAGTACCTATATGGTTATCACTCACTGGTGTCTAGTAACATCAGTTCCTTCTGGTGCTATTTTAGGGGCACGTTAGTGGAATTGTGACGTACCAACAGAGACGCCATTGTTGCTAGAAGGAGTTGCTGCTATGTTTTAAAAAATATAATATTGCTCTTTTCAACGTTCTTCTTAACCATGGATAAATTTCTAAAGAGAAAAACTGATTAGAAATCAGAAGATTTTGACGACAAAGACAATAAGAAAAAGAAACAATTTCGCAAGTATACAGGCCTATGATCCACACTTTCCAGAGTATATTTCATTATGGTTTCATTGCAGTCAGAACAAATGCTGTTCGACCTCTTTGTGTTATGTGTGTGCAAACTTTGTCTAATCATGATTCATAAGTCTACGAAACCCGCGAAATTAACGCGCCATTTAACGACAATGCATGCAGATGTTGCCGATAAGCCAACGGAATATCTCGAGCGACAAAAAGAGCTGTAGGCTACTTAGAGACGTAAAGCAGAAGGCAGGATAACAGCCTTCGCCCAGTAGCGGAGCCAGGATTTAGGTTGGAGGGCTGAATTCTCGCGGAAGAAAATTTCCATTTTCGTCGGCCAAAATTTCTGACGACCTTTTTTTAGTCATCCGGTCTATTTGCGAGCTTATCCTCAAATTTTCCCCCCATTTTTACGTGTAAAAAAATAACCGAATACCCATTTTTAGGGGGCTTAGCCCCTGGATTGCCTTTAATATGGGGAGCTTAGCCCCCTAGCGCCGCCACTGCTTTCGCCATGTGCAGTAAATGAAAAAGATCTACGTGCATAGTACTTAGTAGCACTGCGAATGGCACGAACGAGAAAGTCTCACACAATTGCGATTGGCCAAATATATTGTATAGGCCCATAGGGGTCCGCCATCTAACCACGACATGCTACGGGGGTCCCCAGCTTGAAAAAGTTTGAAAACCCCTGTACTACAACATTCCGCAAGAATACTTCAGCATTAAGTGCTGTAACATTATTAGTCTGCCTTGTCATTAGAACCCACAAGTTTGTCGGAATCCTACAACTGTGTAGATACCAATACACTGGTACGAAACGTGAAAGCAAAGTGCAAAGTATCCGAAATGAAATCGCATAAACATCGCACCAAGATTAGGACAATTTAACACCAATGCAAAGAATTCAGTGTTTCCGTGTCTTTCAAGAAAGGTCCATACAACAGAACAGCACTAGGACTCTGAAATCAGGTTTATGCACGCATGTAGGTCAACAAAGCATAGACATGAGCCCACCAAAGTCAGAGATCTTAGGGGAAAATATGTAGTATCAGGGCTAACAGTTTCAGGTTATACACAGTATCTTTGGACAAGCAGGCACTGACCGGAATAAAAGGATCGAATGGGGCACTTGTCCCCCTGGAAAATCAACACGTATAATTTTAACAACTGCTTTTTGGTGCTTCTCAAATTGCTTGCACAAAAGCACTAATGATACAGGAAGTGAAATTGTGAAGCCCCTTTGAAAAGTACCCACGTTCTTCACCTTCTGCCTTATGGCAGTGCTCTACTTGCCAATGCTGGAACAGTCCTTCTGTTGCACTTTTCTGGTTCTAAACCTTGAATCTCTATTAAATAAATGACATCTACAAATACACACTGGAGATTTCCAGAGTACCTACATAGCCCCCCAAAAATGTACACACTGCCATACAATGCTGCACATGGAGTGATCAGATTGGCCAGCAAAGGTCACACCAAAAATACACGAATGGCACTCTGACACTCAGCCAATACATGTGTAACGTCTCTGATCGCTCAGCTTGTTCGAGTTGACCGATCAGAATCTAGAGGAACTAACTCTGGATGTTTTGCGAGTTTAATGCACGTTGATAATTCATTGTCTATGATAACGACTCTGATGATGATTAATTCTATAATCACGAAGACCTCCAACTGCAGACCTCAAAGCACAGACCTCCACTCATATTGTGCGGGCTCTTATATAGTGACTCTCTTAGCTTCTTGGCCTATCGTGTCTTAAGTCAAACTGACTAAGTACTAGTCATTTCTAACTCGTTGCTAAGCAACCACTAGTGCCTACTCTTGGCATGTAGTCGAATCGCTCTGTCTTCCATTTCCCTGGTCGTTTGATCGATCTCTCTGTCTCTCTCTTTTTCTGTTTTATACACCCTGCCAATCTTGCGTGCTAGGTGCTCCACTACACATGTAAGACATCTGGCGATAGCCGACAAAATCGGGAGATTTTGTCTGGGCAAAATCGGGAGATTTTGTCTGGGGCTTTTGTCTGGAGAGAATAAGGATAATGTTCGGGGTGAATAATCTCATTCGCGGCATATTGACCTTTAGAGTTTGTATCTAACTTGCAGAAATAGACAATAAAGCAGAACTTGTTATACAGTGTCTTGAGCTTAATCTCTCATGGTGTTAAGAAGCAAAGTGAATTTTTCTTATGTAGACGTGTCTATCAAATCCACAGCTGTCAGTGAAGGTGACTGTGAGCAATGTAGCCGAGAACTGGGATTAAGACCATTCCAACATGCGTGCAGGCTTACCAAGGAATCGTAGAAGCTCAGCACTAGTCAGCAGACACATTGCAGTGTTCAAAATGCAGAACGACACAGCCCGTACTAAGGGATTGCGTGCTAGACTATACCAAAATTCAAAAACCAAGTTCACAAAACCTCGTCTTTGACTGGACAATTACAATGTCACTTCAGCCATGCAACTGTTGACCTTCATATTTTGTCCGTAACTGGGGTAGGCTAATTCAATTTCTACAAGATATATGCTTGTGGAAAGTGCTTCACGCTCCAGTCCGGCATGGAACTGAAACTTTAATGCAAGAAGCTGACATGGTGCTTTTCAAAGCTGTTCAGGGAAACGAACTGTATGTCCTTCGTGACCTCTTCCCCCTGCAGCGAGATCCATTGTAGAACTTTAGACAAAAGGATCACAATTTCACCCTCCATAATAAAGACTTGATAAACTTCATCCCAAGAATGTTATTTAAAAACATGTACTTACAATCTCAACCAGAAGTACTTATAAATAGCCATATATACTTTCAATTGTGCTAATGTAAACCTACAGCGTTCTGCCTGTTCTTTTCTGGAATTAAACGAATATACATAAAGAGTTTCAGATGCGCAAAATGTTAGTACCGGTAGACAAGACAGTTGAGGTTTTGATAAAGCTGTACATAAAAGGATGAATGTAGTTGAAAAGATAGGACACATATTGTTCAATGTGTCAAGGAGGGATGCTACATTGTTGTCCATCATTGAACAGGTTGTGGTCTATAGCTCAGTGATAATTTCTGTTAAGTTAGGAGTATTATTGGGCTACCACAATCACTTCACTTCAGCATAAAGTTACTGAGCATTAGAAGTAGAGGGAAGCTGGTTCCCTTGATCCCTATATTGGCACCCTAGATCCCAAGTAGGCACCTTTGACATTCTATCTTTAGAATTTATGCTGTTAAACAAGCGATGTTAATCACAGTAAGAAACGTGAGGGTAGAATCTACATATAAAAAATCTTGCACTAGTTAACCAACGCTTTGGGGTGAAACCTTATACAAGTTTAGGTTCGATTTTAAGCAAACAGCGTATAGGCCAATAACTAGCAATTTTAATTAAAACCTGATGTAGGCTAATAAGTTAAAATAGCAGTTATTGTGTGAAATATTTTCCGGTTTTACAAAGAACAGAATAAAAGGTAGACACGTTTAGGGTCTTATAAGGTAACTAGATGTGTAACCCGGCGTTGCCCGGGAAATTTATGGTTTTAAACACTACTCCACTGTGGTACCCAACGTTGACCGCTAAATTTAGGGTTTTCGCCAACCCTCTAGCCCACCCCGCTTCCTCAAAAAGCCAAACGTAACCCGCCCCTGCGGGACGCTACGGAAATTATTACTGGGCTTCATTCGGGCTGTAGACTCCTTTACTAAAGCTCGATACTGCTTACCAAAGCGTTAGCGATTAAATCTGTCTTAAAACGCTAATAACTCGAGTTCTAAAGTGAAATTTAGGGTTTTAAACACTACTCCACTCGTCCATCGTTGACTGCTAAATTTCGGGTTTTCGCCAAACCTCCACTCCACCTCGCTTCCCCAAAAAGCCAAACTTGACCCACCCCTACGGGGCGCTACGAAAATTATTACTGGGTGGGTATGACGTCATGCGGTGTAGACTCTTGACTTACGCGCTAGTGTGGTCAATTACTGATGAAATCTGTCTTAAAATGCTAATAACTTTTGTTTTGAACTGAATTAAAACCTGAAAATAGTTGCGATGACCTTATAATTCGGGTAAGAATCGATTTCAAGAATTTTTTTTAACCGACGCTGTTTCATTTCCGAGCCTATTCTGCAGGGGAGAGTCAATTCTGTCAAAAGCGTACAAACAAACAAACATATGGAATTTCTGCCTTATAATATAGATACGGAGTAGGTATCAAGATTTGAGAGCAAGGTGTAAACCATCCAAAAAAGCGGAAATTGTAGCCTACAACTGTTGCAACTTGAAGTTGGATAATTGAATGACAATGCAAAGAATTCAGTGTTTCCAAGTAACTTCTTTGCCATCACGGCAGAGACTGCAATTCCTGGTTAGATGATAAATTCTACTAAGTTGGTAATATGTTGGGATACTTTGCAATTACCAAAACCTGATGGCAAAACAGGAATTTCATAAAGCGAGTAATGGGAACGCGTTCAACGAACGTAGAAAGTTAAATTGGAAGGGGCAAAGCAGTATTTAAAAGGACGAATGGGGATGCTGAATGCTAAAGATGCCAAATCGCCTCAAAGAGCTTGTGTGACTTATCTTTTATTTTGAAGATTACTGGATTGGTAGACTGGAAAGAAGAGATGGGTTGAAATTCTCCATTGTTCGCTCTTCCACTTTGGAACCGTTTTGACGCTGTACGACAGGATGTACCGAGAACCGACAGCTCAGTTGAGAGACATGGCATCGCATTTTCGACAAGCTGCTCGGGGCCAATCATTCGACCCTCCGGAAACTCGCTGTTGCCCTGAAAACCAAACAGCACATTGCAGGACAATTAGAGGCTGTCAATATATAACGGTACAAGAGGGTTACTGGATTTAGATAAGATAACAATATTCATTAATTGACCAAATGCTATCTGCATTTTGGTGTACAGATATGGTGTAATAAGCGTACACCAGATCTATACAGACGATCAAAAGTTAAATGCTTTAAAATAGAACATAACTATAAGCCTAAATCCAATATGAATATGTTCTTATGATGGCTAACTATTTATGCTGCACTTTGGTTTATATGACATCATGACATTTAAATAAAAAAGCATACCATTTCTCAAATGTGATTTGCTCGTTAGGTTAGGTTGTGCGCCTATATATGGACAATTCAGTCATGCAGTCTTGGCCTCATGTCATGGAATAAGGCTGTGGCTTCAAGGGTGTCATGGGAGGAGCTGGTTAAACCTCTACATATTGAAGGCATGGAATTGGGAAGGCCACTCCATGTGGAGGTACCTATCACAGCAAATTATCGACCTTCAGTATAGGCATGCCGAACACGAGCACCATGGCCCTTTTGGACTTCCCCTTTTCTAGCCATTAGAATGTTTTACTGTTATTTGTCATTAACTCCACATTATGTTAAAATGATCAGTGTATTTCTAAACAAGATCACTGACCTCAACTCATTCGCGAGGCAAATGTCGTCACCAGCCACCAAGAAGATTCTAGACCTTCTACACTGATGTCACAATCTGACGACTGAAGGCAGGAAATGTGGACATCACATTCCATCCCTCCCCCAGGTCTGGTTCAACGAAGAGATGGAAGCAGGAAGTCACTCCAACTGGAGATGAACATACATCGGCTTCCTCCTAATAAAACACAAAGCATCAGTAAAAGCGTGCCAAAAATATTCGATGTTTCGACTTATATAAAACACTGTCAGAAATTATTCCATGGTGCCCTGCTCAGTGGGACTATGGTCCCTTTGGGCTGCCCCTATAGCCATTAGAAGGTTTTACCTGCTATTTTTCATGAACTCTGTGGTTTGTGAAAAAGATTAACGTATTTCCTGTCTATCGTTTTAGTTACTTTCTTACGTTCTGTAGCAATTAATTGAACAAATTGATTTTGATTGAAATATATTGATTTTGAAGGCATTATAAACAATCATGAATTAAACACAATGAAGTCAGTATCAGATAGGATTATTCCTTAACTGACCAACTGCTACCTGCATTTTGGCATACACAGACATGGCCATAAACAGACAACTGTACATACGAGTTACAAATTTATGAGTTACAAACGAGTTACAAATGTATTGTAAAATGTGTAACTCATAACGTGTATAGTGACACGTTCAAAAATCTTAACATGGTCAAACGTCTGAAAAACCATGCTATAGCTCTGTTCATCCATGCAAAGTATTAACACAGCCAACACATATTTTGAGAGAAATATTTGAGTAATATAAACAGACCAGAATCATCTAACCAGTCACAAAGAGCTTAATCAATCAATTAAATTCCTCCCTGCTTGGTTGATTTCTCATAATATATAAAACTATTATTGATTTTATTTGATTCTTTTTCATCAATCCAAATCCAATTTCAGCAAGAATTTTTTCATCAATCAACTTCTTATCAAGCAAAAAATTATTTTCATCAATTGGGCTTCTATTCTGCAAGAATTGTCATCGTCAATCCAACTTGTATTCTATCTAAGTTAAAACCCATGCATTGCAGCATTGGTGAACAATTTAGAAGGTCAAAACGATAAATTACCCTTAAGCGAGTTCGATAAGTTGGGACCTGCACATTTGATTGCAAGTGAACGTGTGATGGTACGGCAAAAGCGCTGTTAAAATTTCCTGGGATCCTGTAAGATGCAAGATGGCGATCTGCAATTTATTTACAACCATCCAACGCCAATAAAGACTCGCTCTTCACACTATTCTTGGGGATATGTTTTCAAACTTGCCAAATGTCACGCGTTAAAATTTCCTGGGATCCTGTCGCGCACTAAGAATGTACTCCAGTGATCGTAAAATAGGCCTATAATACAAGCCTTACAAGGTCGTTGCCAGTGCTAGTTGATCAGGCTTTTGCAGTAGATCTAGCTTTTGCCAGATATGCAATCATAACAAAAGAACGAAAATTAAATACAATAAAGACTAAAAAATAGTCGTACGATGCGAATTGCAAAGCCCTACACAAATCAGATTACCTTGCATTATTTCAAATAATTCGCGCTATCAACTTTAGGCGTTCATGGCTCGACCCAGAAAGACCCGGATGCTACTCACTTCTTCCGCTTCATCCTACGTAGAGTACATATTATAGAGTGTCCATTAATATCTGTTTTTAGATTAAATAATAATAATAATAATAATAATAATAATAATAATATTTTCTTTTAATATCTCAATCTGACACACCGCAGAACGATCACAAGTACATGTTATACGAAATACGGCCCACTGTAGCACGACACGTAGATCGGCTTTACAGCAGTGGGTTCGGTAACTTAACTAATGGCCTAAGAACTGGATCACTTCTGGACGGCCAAGCCAGAAGTGGGAGGGGCTATCTTTATTTTTAGCAGAACCCGAGTCAAGCAACACATCAGCAAAGCGCCTGCGGCAGCTAACAGAAAATTCAAATAAATTTTTGCCCTGAGCGGGGCTTGAACCCGGGTCCGCGCGGCTGACTCTCAGTTTAACGACCAGCGCTCTCACCACTGAGCAACACATCAGCAAAGCGCCTGCGGCAGCTAACAGAAAATTCAAATAAATTTTTGCCCTGAGCGGGGCTTGAACCCGGGTCCGCGCGGCTGACTCTCAGTTTAACGACCAGCGCTCTCACCACTGAGCTACGGGACCCCCCCCAATGACAAGATGATAATAATAATAAAATAATAAAAATAAAATAATAATAATAAAACGTATTGTATTTATATAGTGTCCATTAATATCTGCGGAGGGAAACAGACTACCACTCGCGGCCCTGCACGGGCATATAGAAGGAGAGAGAAGCAGAGGAAGACAACCAAAGACTTGGATGGACAACGTCAGAGAGGATCTGAGGAATATGGATATTGGGATTGCAGGAGCAAAGGATCTCATCAGAAATAGGCAAGTCTGGCAAAGTCATGTGAGAGCCTCATCGTCGTCGCATGACTGACGGAAGAGAGCAAAGAAGAAAGAAGAAGAATATCTGCGGAACCGCTATTGAAATGCTGGCGCCACATACTCATTGACTTTTTCTCTTATGTCACCCAACCGGCAAGAGCAGGTCTAGAATAGGCCTAATAATTATTATAGGTCTAAAGCGGCCTACTCCTTTATTTCCAATAAAGGCGAAACGCCGTGGTTAAGGTGGTAGGAGTGAGCAGTGGGAACGTCAAATGTATGGGCAATGAGAAATGAAGGTTTTATTGAAGGAATTTGGAGCGCACGTGTATATCCAGGGTGACATGCATGGTGAGCAGTGGGAACGCGAGCCAAGAATTTAGAGATCAGTGGAAACGCCTTTCCCACGTACGCGTTCCCACTCACTATTATAAACCCTGCGTTAGGCTATATTAACAAATCGACAGTACTGTATGGTAACTCAAGCCTCATAGTTGAGTAACTTGAGTTAGTTAATTAGGCTTAGTCCTGTCCTGCCCTCACCCATCTTATAACCTTCGAGACGAGTGCTGTTGTCTGTCCTCGATCCTCAAAATGGCGGCGCCAGGATTTCAGCTGCGGAGGGGTCTAAAGCCATGGGCGGACACTTAGTCTATAAGTTGAGGGGACGAATAGCGGAGGAAATTTTCATTTGCCAAATTTCTGACGACCTTTTTTGGTAACGACCTTTTTTGGTATCCTCATTCCTCAATCCTTATCACTTTCGTCGTTGAATAACTGTTAGGTCCAGGTTCTGGTGTAGCCTACTATCGGTATAATTATAGGCCGATAATATTCTGCCCGTATGAGCTATTCAGAATGCGTTATATTAATAACATTGTTCTCATGTCTGTGGTGCATAACGTATATAGGCCTACGTGCTTGACGGTACAAATATCGACCCATAGTGAACTGTGCACTGCTTGACCTTCGAACGGAGTTAACAGACGAATCATTATCAATGATGCTTATATCCAGCCAGATACCGTGAGAACTGTATAGCCAGTAATTTAGCCACCAGAATAGGCCTACAGCAACTCGATCGAACAGAACAGAAATTAGTCGGTCGATTTGGCGTATAGAATGAGAACAGATGCAAGCATACAGACAAGAACACAGCCACACAAACGAGATTAGACCTTGGTCACACGTACGTATTACGTACGCTTGCTCGTGTGAATACACGGTGATATAGACCCATAGACTGTCTGTCTGTCTGTCTATCTGTCTGTCTGTCTGTCTGTCTGTCTGCTTGTCTGTCTCCTCACACATACATATACACACGCACGCGCGCGCGCACACACACACACACAAACACACACACACACACACACACAGACACACACGCAAACACACACGTACGTACGCACACGCACACACACACACACACACACACACACACACACGCACACACTATGTACAGAGAAAGACAGACGGAAGGACATAGGCACAAGTACAGAGATTGCATGCTGCTATACACCCACGAAACTCCTCTTCAACCAGCAGACACTATTATTTCAAGGTTATTATATCTTGTTAGGTTTAAACGAGGTCAAATCGACAGTAGGTCTATAATAGTGCCACAACATTACATCATATCGATATTGTTCCTGTGTGCTGGATGGTCGACCTACAGGCCTGCCATCAATCCATTAAAGATGCACTCATCAAGTGAGGAGAAGGAAAGAGCGAAGGAAGGACCAGGCGCAGGTCAAGTGACATCTAGAGGTCGAGGGGGTGTAAGGCGTGCCAATTTCGCTGACCTCGAAGCCATACTAAACATCAACGATGACGTATACGATGGAATAGACTACATGCCGGCTTTCTTCTACATCTTCATGCACTCAAAACTCTACTCTATTTACGTCTACGAACTAGATGGCCAACTGGTATGACACTAATTCCTATGTATACATAAACAGTAAACACAGTCTATTTATTTCTCACCTTCCTCAGGCTCCTCTATCCGTCACACCTCGGGCCTTTCACTCGAAACTAAAGACACTCCTGTTCAAGAACTCTTATCCTATTTCATCTGATCCCCACCCTCCAATTCCCGGCTCAGACGACACCCACCTTAGCAGTGATGTGGTCTCGAGACCGCGGTCTTGGTCTCGAGACTGTCTCGAGACCAGAAAATTGCGGTCTTGGTCTTGGTCTTGGTCTTGAATGTGGCGGTCTTGGTCTTGGTCTTGGTCTCGAAGGTCCGGTCTTGGTCTTGGTCTTGAAGGTCCGGTCTTGGTCTTGGTCTTGAAGGCCCGGTCTTGGTCTTAAAGATCCGGTCTTGGAAATGGTGGTCAGCCCGGGATTTCCCAGATGACTTCAAGATCCAGCGATGATGATGATCCACTAAGTAGAAAGCGACAGAGGACTTCTCTATTCGCTTCATATCAAAAGAGACAAGAAAACGTAAAGGCACAGTTATCCCTGGATGCTAGTGCCTTAGTAACTACACTGTGTCCGGATAAAAAGTAGACCCCAAAAAGAAGTGTAATAACTCGGTCAAAACTCTTAGGATTTGTCTGAAATTTTAAGCAGAGCAACATTACACACGACCGTAGACGTAGACGCTACTGTTTGATGGTCCGGTCGATGATCACTTGGTCAAACATCTGCCACTCTTCAATCAGCCGCGCCCTACGCCATACGGTTATTGATGTCATGAATACGCGTGAACGAAAAACGCGCCCCTCCAGTAAATGCACCTGGTACTCCGGATCGAGGTCCGGACTGCTGGACGGCCACAGCTGCGAGGTATGAAGCCGAGTGTATCCCTGGACAACTACTACGTCTACGGTCGTGTGTTCGTGAACAAGAAGGACATTTTGAGCACCATATATACCTGAATTTCACTTTTTTTCAAGTTTTCCATGTTGGTAAGTTCAATTTTTTGGTGCTGCATTTTAAACGCTCATAAATTAAACAAACTCACGAATATTTCTAATCATCTTTAGGATCTCGTGTATATATGGTCACTGTTGCTCTGCTTAAAATTTCAGACAAATCCTAAGAGTTTTGACCGAGTTATTACACTTCTTTTTGGGGTCTACTTTTTATCCGGACACAGTGTAAATACATCGATGCAATTGCTCGAGGTAACATTTGTACTTTTGAAAACATTGAGGAGCAAGGATTTGGCGGACTTTATCCCTTGTTGGAAAAGTTTTTTGTGTTCCTGCCACATCTGCTCCAGTCGAGAGAGTTTTCAGCTGCAGCGGTTTGTTCATGAGACCACACCGGACAAGACTTGGCGACAAAACTTTGTGTGATTTGGTTCTGATAAAATGTAACAAACATCTAATCTAATATCTACCCGGTAATCTAAGTGATCCAGCCGGTCTTGGTCTTGGTCTTGGTCTTGGAACACTCGGTCTTGGTCTTGGTCTTGGAACACTCGGTCTTGGTCTTGGTCTTGGTCTTGGAACACTCGGTCTTGGTCTTGGTCTTGGTCTTGGAACACTCGGTCTTGGTCTTGGTCTTGGTCTTGGAACACTCGGTCTTGGTCTTGGTCTTGGTCTTGGATTTTTGGTCTTGTGCACAACACTGCACCTTAGTAGCTGTTCCACACCTCTGATCATACGGTACCTCGACCCGGACCACCATGGACTACTCTTACGGACAACCCTTTTGACTCAACGCATTTGATCCTGATCCTATGGTAACTCGAACCGGACCACCACGGACTACTCTCACGGACAACCCTCCTAACTCAACGCAGCGCTCGTGAATAAGCCGGTGCCCCGCGCTTGGCTTCCAGTGGCGCTTTAGAAATTGCGAGATTACGATTACGATTACGATTACGCATTTCTTATATCGCCCATTCAAGCTATCTATTTGTTTGTTTTTGTGTGCACTTGTTAGAGTGAACCTTAAAGCTCCCTATACTCAGAGGTGATCCCGACTACAGAGCGGACACTGCATCTGAGTTTCAAACCCTTGCGCTGAACCCTTGCGAGTGAAGGACTTGCCCAAGGTCCCTACGCGGTGAATTGAGGTGGATTCGAACCTGCAACCCTCTGGCTGCAAGGCAACGAACATACCCACTACACCACCGCGACTCAGAGTGTATAGATAGCTTGAAGCTACTTACTTACTTACTTGCTTGCTTACTCACTCACTCACTCACTCACTCACTCACTCACTTACTCACTCACTCACTTATTCACTCACTCACTCACTTACTTGCTTGCCTATTTGTTTTATTGCTTACTTACTTACTTGCCTACTTACTTACTTACTTACTTACTTACTTACTTACTTACTTACTTACTTACTTACTTACTTACTTACTTACTTACTTACTTACCTAGAATAAATCAAAAAGTTACTTGCGTTATACAATTCGGCGCGCTGGCCGAATGGTTAGAGTCGTCGGCCTAAAACTGCATGTGTAGGCCTATACGAGAACTCGGTGCTTAAATTGTGGAAAAAGAAGTGCCTGGACGCCCCTTGATTTTCCAAAAGAGGTGTATGGATGTCCCTTACCTTTCCAGGCTGTGCTGGTCAATAAGCGGCAGGAGGGCGTTCAAATTCTAAAATAAGTACCTGGACGCCGTCCATGACCATCCAGGCGCACTTAAAGCCTTGCGAGAACTCAGGGTGAGAATTGCCGGGGGGCTTAGGGGTTTCAACCCCCCCAGTCTTTCTTAGAGCCCCATGTTAAAGTATGTTTTTCACATCAAAATTCCATGTGGATCATAGTCCAACCCCTCAGTTATTTTTCCACAACTCTCACACTCCGAGAGCTTGAGCAAGTCCTTCACTCACAATAATAATTTGTTGCTTTACAATATAATATTGCAGTTGCAGCGTCGAGGCGTGTGTGCATAGGCGCAATCACGTCCTAAAACTGGGGGGGGGCATAATGAATCACGTCCTAAAAGTTGGGGGACCATAATAATAAAGCTAGAGGGCCACTCAAAAGTTGGGGGGACGCGTCCCGTGGGTCCCATAGGGTGGTTGCGCCTATGCGTGTGTGCACTGTGTATTGTATACATTAAAATTATTGGAACACCGGTGTTATAGGTGGCGCTTTGCAACTTCTACCTTGCTCCGGGAGCGGAGGATCTCGTGACGATAATGTCTCTCCGGGTTCGACCTTCGTTCCAAGGTCAGGGTTTCGGTCGACCGGAAAGAAATCCGATTACGGATCAGTTCCGAAAGGAGCACCCGAAAGTGACTCGCTACATCATCCAGACCTGGTTCAAGCCGAACATTCGAGCGAAGATCCATCAATTTAAAGTACTTTATCACTGGGTAAGCACTTTACTAGTAGCGACAGTAATAGTATATTATGTAGTACTTAGTAGTAGTAGTTGTAGCAGTAGCACTAGCAGAGGTAGCGGTTACGGCAGCAGTAGCAGTAGCAGAAGTAGCAGTAGTAGTTTATGGCATATAATAATAATAATAATAATAATAATAATAATAATAATAATAATAATAATAATACTAATAATAATAATAATAATAATAATAATAATAATAATAATAATAATAATAATAATTATCATTATCCTATTTTAAAGTCCTCCCATTTTTTCATAACGATAAAGTGCTCATTCTCATTGATTTTAGTAAAACGCGATTTTTTCTAAATATACGAATCATATTGCTTTGAAATTTTGCAACATGTCTTGTAATATACTAATCTACTAATATCCAGGTTTACTCCAAAAAATATATCTTAACAGCAAATATAACTATTTGATGAGAGTAGATTAGAAATCTAAAGTGCTCACGAGCGTCGAACATAATAATCGCTTTCGCTTTCATACCTATTGACTCCTCTTCTTATACTTTCTCCCACACAAGGGCGACATATTAGCTATTTTACGCTAACGTAACGCTTAAGCTCTCACCAGTGTCGCCCTAATCGCGATTGTAATTCTACATAACATTGTATCCATTATAAACTACGTCCGTCAGGCTCCATGTCTGTTGGGCTGTCCTGCTGCTAACTGTACGTCTGCGTGTGTTCGTCTATTTATGCCTGTACGTGTGCCCGTTCAACAGACTGACTGACTAACCATCCTTCTGTGTTTCGGTCCCGCTGTTTGTCTGTGTGTATGTCCGTTGGTCAATGCGTCTGTCTACCTGTCCTTCTGCGTATCTGTCCCCCTGTCTGTCTGTGCGTATGTCCGTTTGTCAGTCCATCTGTCCTTCTGTGTGTCTGTGTCGCTATCTGTCTGTTCGTATGTCCGCTTGTCAGTCCATATGTCCTTCTGTGTGTCTGTCCCGCTGTCTGTCTGTTCATATGTCCGTTTGTCGGTCCATCTGTCCTTCTGTGTGTCTGTGTCGCTGTCTGTCTGTTCGTATGTCCGTTTGTCAGTCCATCTGTCCTTCTGTGTGTCTGTCCCGCTGTCTGTCTGTTCGTATGTCCGTTTGTCAGTCCATCTGTCCTTCTGTGTGTCTGTCCCGCTGTCTGTCTCTTCGTATGTCCGTTTGTCAGTCCATCTGTCCTTCTGTGTGTCTGTGTCGCTGTCTGTTTGTTCTGTTCGTATGTCCGCTTGTCAGTCCATCTGTCCTTCTGTGTGTCTGTCCCGCTGTCTGTCTGTCTGTTCGTATGTCCGTTTGTCAGTCCATCTGTCCTTCTGTGTGTCTGTCCCGCTGTCTGTCTGTTCGTATGTCCGTTTGTCAGTCCATCTGTCCTTCTGCGTGTCTGTCCCGCTGTCTGTCTGTTCGTATGTCCGTTTGTCAGTCCATCTGCCCTTCTGTGTGTCTGTCCCGCTGTCTGTCTGTTCGTATGTCCGTTTGTCAGTCCATATGTCCTTCTGTGTGTCTGTCCCGCTGTCTGTCTGTTCGTATGTCCGTTTGTCAGTCCATCTGTCCTTCTGCGTGTCTGACCCGCTGTCTGTCTTTTCGTATGTCCGTTTGTCAGACCATCTGTCCTTCTGCGTGTCTGTGTCGCTGTCTGTCTGTTCGTATGTCCGTTTGTCAGTCCATCTGTCCTTCTGTGTGTCTGTCACGCTGTCTGTCTGTTCGTATGTCCGTTTGTCAGTCCATCTGTCCTTCTGTGTGTCTGTCCCGCTGTCTGTCTGTTCGTATGTCCGTTTGTCAGTCCATCTGTCTTCTGTGTGTCTGTGTCGCTGTCTGTCTGTTCGTATGTCCGTTTGTCAGTCCATCTGTCCTTCTGTGTGTCTGTCCCGCTGTCTGTCTATTCGTATGTCCGTTTGTCAGTCTATCTGTCCTTCTGTGTGTCTGTGTCGCTATCTGTCTGTTCGTATGTCCGTTTGTCAGTCCATATGTCTATCTGTGTGTCTGTCCCGCTGTCTGTCTGTTCGTATGTCCGTTTGTCAGTCCATCTGTCCTTCTGTGTGTCTGTGTCGCTGTCTGTCTGTTCGTATGTCCGTTTGTCAGTCCATCTGTCCTTCTGTGTGTCTGTCCCGCTGTCTGTCTATTCGTATGTCCGTTTGTCAGTCTATCTGTCCTTCTGTGTGTATGTGTCGCTATCTGTCTGTTCGTATGTCCGTTTGTCAGTCCATATGTCCTTCTGTGTGTCTCTCCCGCTGTCTGTCTGTTCGTATGTCCGTTTGTCAGTCCATCTGTCCTTCTGTGCGTCTGTGTCGCTGTCTTTCTGTTCGTATGTCCGTTTGTCAGTCCATCTGTCCTTCTGTGTGTCTGTCCCACTGTCTGCCTGTTCGTATGTCCGTTTGTCAGTCCATCTGTCCTTCTGTGTGTCTGTCCCGCTGTCTGTCTGTTCGTATGTCCGTTTGTCAGTCCATATGTCCTTCTGTGTGTCTGTCCCGCTGTCTGTCTGTTCGTATGTCCGTTTGTCAGTCCATCTGTCCTTCTGCGTGTCTGTCCCGCTGTCTGTCTGTTCGTATGTCCGTTTGTCAGTCCATCTGTCCTTCTGCGTGTCTGTGTCGCTGTCTGTCTGTTCGTATGTCCGTTTGTCAGTCCATCTGTCCTTCTGTGTGTCTGTTTCGCTGTCTGTCTGTTCGTATGTCCGTTTGTCAGTCCATCTGTCCTTCTGTGTGTCTGTCCCGCTGTCTGTCTGTTCGTATGTCCGTTTGTCAGTCCATCTGTCCTTCTGTGTATCTGTGTCGCTATCTGTCTGTTCGTATGTCCGTTTGTCAGTCCATCTGTCCTTCTGTGTGTCTGTCCCGCTGTCTGTCTGTTCGTATGTCCGTTTGTCATTCCATCTGTCCTTCTGTGTGTCTGTCCCGCTGTCTGTCTGTTCGTATGTCCGTTTGTTAGTCCATCTGTCCTTCTGTGTGTCTGTGTCGCTGTCTGTCTGTTCGTATGTCCGTTTGTCAGTCCATCTGTCCTTCTGTGTGTCTGTCCCGCTGTCTGTCTGTTCGTATGTCCGTTTGTCAGTCCATCTGTCCACCTCTCCTTCTCTGTGTCCGTCCCGCTGTCTGTTTGTTGGTCAGTACAACTGTCCTTCTGTGTGTCTGTGTCGCTGTCTGTCTGTTCGTATGTCCGTTTGTCAGTCCTTCTGTATGTCTGTCCCGTTGTCTGTCTGTGTGTATGTCCGCTGATCAATCCCTCTGTGCGTGTCTGTCCCGCTGTCTGTCTGTGCGTATGTCTGTTGGTCAATGCGTCTGTCTACCTGTCCTTCTGCGTATCTGTCCCCCTGTCTGTCTGTGCGTATGTCCGTTGGTCAATGCGTCTATCTACCTGTCCTTCTGCGTGTCTCTCCCGCTGTCTGTCTGTGCATATGTCCGTTGGCCAATGCGTCTGCTTGCATGTCCTTTTGTGTGTCTGTGTCGCTATCTGTCTGTTCGTATGTCCGTTTGTCAGTCCATATGTCCTTCTGTGTGTCTGTCCCACTGTCTGTCATTTCGTATGTCCGTTTGTCAGTCCATCTGTCCTTCTGTGTGTCTGTGTCGCTGTCTGTCTGTTCGTATGTCCGTTTGTCAGTCCATCTGTCCTTCTGTGTGTCTGTCCCGCTGTCTGTCTGTTCGTATGTCCGTTTGTCAGTCCATCTGTCCTTCTGTGTGTCTGTCCCGCTGTCTGTCTGTTCGTATGTCCGTTTGTCAGTCCATCTGTCCTTCTGTGTGTCTGTGTCGCTGTCTGTTTGTTCTGTTCGTATGTCCGCTTGTCAGTCCATCTGTCCTTCTGTGTGTCTGTCCCGCTGTCTGTCTGTTCGTATGTCCGTTTGTCAGTCCATCTGTCCTTCTGTGTGTCTGTCCCGCTGTCTGTCTGTTCGTATGTCCGTTTGTCAGTCCATCTGCCCTTCTGTGTGTCTGTCCCGCTGTCTGTCTGTTCGTATGTCCGTTTGTCAGTCCATCTGTCCTTCTGTGTGTCTGTCCCGCTGTCTGTCTGTTCGTATGTCCGTTTGTCAGTCCATCTGTCCTTCTGCGTGTCTGTCCCGCTGTCTGTCTGTTCGTATGTCCGTTTGTCAGTCCATCTGTCCTTCTGCGTGTCTGTGTCGCTGTCTGTCTGTTCGTATGTCCGTTTGTCAGTCCATCTGTCCTTCTGTGTGTCTGTCACGCTGTCTGTCTGTTCGTATGTCCGTTTGTCAGTCCATCTGTCCTTCTGTGTGTCTGTGTCGCTATCTGTTTGTTCGTATGTCCGTTTGGTAGTCCATATGTCCTTCTGTGTGTCTGTCCCGCTGTCTGTCTGTTGGTATGTCCGTTTGTCAGTCCATCTGTCCTTCTGTGTGTCTGTCCCGCTGTCTGTCTATTCGTATGTCCGTTTGTCAGTCCATCTGTCCTTCTGTGTGTCTGTGTCGCTGTCTGTCTGTTCGTATGTCCGTTTGTCAGTCCATCTGTCCTTCTGTGTGTCTGTCCCGCTGTCTGTCTATTCGTATGTCCGTTTTTCAGTCCATCTGTCCTTCTGTGTGTCTGTGTCGCTGTCTGTCTGTTCGTATGTCCGTTTGTCAGTCCATCTGTCCTTCTGTGTGTCTGTCCCGCTGTCTGTCTGTTCGTATGTCCGTTTGTCAGTCTACCTGTCCTTCTGTGTGTCTGTGTCGCTATTTGTCTGTTCGTATGTCCGTTTGTCAGTCCATATGTCCTTCTGTGTGTCTGTCCCGCTGTCTGTCTGTTCGTATGTCCGTTTGTCAGTCCATCTGTTCTTCTGTGTGTCTGTGTCGCTGTCTGTCTGTTCGTATGTCCGTTTGTCAGTCCATATGTCCTTCTGTGTGTCTGTCCCGCTGTCTGTCTGTTCGTATGTCCGTTTGTCAGTCCATCTGTCCTTCTGTGTGTCTGTCCCGCTGTCTGTCTGTTCGTATGTCCGTTTGTCAGTCCATCTGTCCTTCTGTGTGTCTGTGTCGCTGTCTGTTTGTTCTGTTCGTATGTCCGCTTGTCTGTCTGTGTGCCTGCCCCTGTCTATGTCTGATCGTTAATATGTTGGTCTGTCAGCCTGTCAAGTAGGCTAGACATTTGGATGTCTGGCCGTGAAGTAATAATTATTTGCAGAAGAATGGCAGGAGATAACCATTAGGGCTACAAGATGCGTCGTCCTTCTCGCGATATAAAGGCGCTTATTATTCCAATACTGGACTCACGTCAAACTCTTCACTTCGTGTAGACTTAATAGTGATTTCAAACACAAATACTGTCATTGGAAGCCTTCTTCAACTTCATTGAACTGTTGAACGGCACGAGTTTACTTTTAAGGCCGAATGTTCGTCTCTATATCTGCCCTTCCCTTCTCTCTCTCTCTCTCTCTCTCTCTCTCTCTCTCTCTCTCTCTCTCTCTCTCTCTCTCTCTCTGCCCTTCGCTGTTTATGGCCGTTTTATCATCTGCATGTTTGCTCTTGTCTCTGCAGTCTATGCGTTCAAGAAATTTTGCGTAAGGGTGTGTCGGGCTGTCTGCACGTTTGTCTGTTGGTTTATCCGCCTGCCAAATTGTCGGTCTGAGTGTTTGTCCCTCTGTCTGTCTGCTCGTAAGTCTGGCTGTCAGGCTGTCCGCCTGCCAATCTGTATAACCGTCGCCCTTCCTTCTCCATGTCTAGGTGTAAGTCTGTTGATCTGTCCTCCTGCCTTCCTGTCTGTCCTCCTGCCTCCCGGTCTGTCCGTCTGCTTGCTTCTCTCTATCTAGGCGTAAGTCTCTTGGTCTGTCCTTCTGCGTGCTTCTCTGTCTTTGTGTCTATCAGTCTCTTTTCGTCCATGTCTGCTGCATGTGTGACTTCCCGTTGGCCATTGCCATTAGAGTAACAGTAGGTGATAGAGGAATAGAAACGACTTCAAACCCCTGTGTGTTGCATTGATGTATACTTGAGTTGCCTCTCGGCCACCTAAATACCAAGTGAACCCCGCATGGCTTCACCCAGCCCCTACCATCGAAGCGCACATCAAACATATCTTATTCTATCCATGTGTCCGCCTATTACACACCACCGTTATGACACACCACCGTTATGGAAGGCCCTGAAATTGGATTAACAAGTATGTTCTCAGTTAATGAGCGTTTTTTATTACTATTAATATTCGAAAGACTCTCGTCGTCGTGTAGCATCCATGCAAGGTGCCGACGACTGTAAAAAATTATATACAATGCAGTTAAAAACAAAGAATTCATTGAGTAGGCCTACAATGCAGTTAAAAACAATGAGCACCAATTAAAGGCATCAAAATAGTGCACGGTCTTCAATGTCACTAATCTTTGTTATTTAACAGCATGATAATTATAATTTCGTAAATAATTTCTGTTTTTTGTATTGTGATAAGATGGTCTTTAAGGCCAATAATAAAAATTTCCAGTCATTATGAAACACACAAAATAAGGAAATTTAAATGTAAATGTAAAAGGGTGAACTATTAATCAACTTGCCATCTTAATTTAGTTTTTAAACTATAATACAGCATCGGCTAAAAGTTAACAACATTTGTACTTGTGAAGTGAGATTTTATAAGAAATTTGTATAATTAAATCTCTCTCATTGAATGCAATCACCAATCATTATAGATATACATTGTACAAACAGAAGTTGAAAATGTCAGTTCTCTGTCATATAGGTCCATTATAAACATGACTATGTCAGTCCTGTAATTCAACATGATATACTTAATCTATAACTTTCTATTTCTAATACAGCATATTGTTGCTTATTATTGCAATGTTGACATGGGATTCTTATTCAAGTTATAAATGTTTACATTATAATAGTGATAGCTAGGTATAAGGAAAGAACATTAACCTTAATATAATAGGCTACATTCAAACGCTTAAAACGAAAATAGTTTTAAAAATTATAAAACATTAATAGTATTAGTAACATATAACAGTCCAACCGCCTTCAAACTCAACGCAAGGCCTTTCCTGAGCTTCATTGCACAGGATTCACAGGAGAAAAACAATAAGGCCGTACGTTTGTCTTCTCCACATTTCTACAGGGCCTATTATGTCTTTCTGATTTTCCGTCTGTTTGCCTAGATCATTCAACCGGTGCAGAATAATTATTTTTCATCAATCCATCTTCTTATTTGTCACAAATCCTTTTCATCAATAATTTACGGAAAAAACAGCGTGTATTAGGGCTTTTACTATTTTAAGCAGAAACATTTTTATCAATTCATATTTTATTTAAAGAATTAGTGTCCAACTGTCCATCCAGCTAGTTCAAAGTTTCATCGGTAAATCTTCTCATCGATTCCACTTAAATTTAAGTAGAAATTAACTTACCAAATCGACATTTATATTGCAAAAATTCTTTTCACCTATCCAAGCGATTAACGACCAACGCTAAAACCCATGCGATGGCGAATAATTTATAATGCTAAAGCGATAGATTGCCTAAAACCTGTAGCTCAACATACTGTTTCAGAACCCGAATGACCAATAACAACATTAAGGGCTTAGCTGCCAAATAAAAATGTTAATGTCCACCTTCAACTAAATCAATTTGACTTAGTCTCCTGCAGTGCAATGGACTTCAAGTGATAAGCTTTTTAAATTGGCATCATTAAACATCATCTTCTCTGCTGACTTTATTTGTCACTTGCACCCTAAGTTATAAAGCAACGATGATAGACCAATAGCTATCGAGACTGATGTTAAAGATCCTCCTATAAAAAATAAAATGCTACATTAACATGCACATTTGAAAACACAAGACTTCTTGACAAAGTCCAGCTGCAAAACTCGAAAGTCAATAAAGTGGTGGCAGCCGATTGACTCATTGCAAAACTTGCTGCATTCTTCTATCAGCACGGCGCATTTCATTGGCCTTGTCATTGATGATTTTTGTGCGAATAGACTGCCATGGCTGAGTGTATTGTGGATGGAGTTCCTTAAATTTCTCAATGACCACTTTTCCTGAAATAGAAAGTATACTAAAACATTTTAAATATTGATAAAATGAGAAAAACATTGTATACTTGACACTGTAGTTTAAGTAGGAATAGTGCCATTACATATCTAATTCTAACAAGTAGGCCTGCCTAATCTCTAACATATGAACATATTTTCCTTTCAAAAAATTGTGAATTATTCCGATTTGGCAATGCCCAGCACAAAATTCTTCTGCATGCCATCAGTATAGGCTACTCATGATTCAGAGGAAGTAGGCTATATAGCCAGCTTCTACACTAAGGTTAAAAAGGTATACAGACTAACTCCACCTCTCGCCATCTCTCTACAGGTCTTTCACTCAAAACTGAAAACATTGCTCTTTCACAAATCCTACCCTAATTCTTCCTCTTCTCCTCACATCCCTCCCCATTTCAACTCTAAACATCACCAACCTTAGCCGTCCATCTATCTACCTGCCTGACTCTCCGGACTTGACCCGCTGCCTATCGATTTTGTTTTGATTGAGCGCCTGTGACTAAGCTGGTTCCCGCGACTTGGCTTTTGTGGGCGCTGTAGAAATCTCGAGATTACGATTACGATTAATTGTATTGTATTGTATTGTATTGTATTGTATTGTATTGTATAAAAACATTTATAAAGCGCCTCTACTAGGTTGAACCGTTCAGAGGCGCTTCCAGTGCGCAAGGCCACGAGAGAAGAAATAGGTTTTAAGAAAAGAAAATGAGGAGGAGGGATTTCCTGTCAGAAGTTGAGATCGAGTAGAAGGAGAGAGCGTATTCCAAAGAGAAGGACCAATTGATGTAAAGGAACGGGACTGAGCCATAGCCGTTCTAGTAGAAGGTACTAGAAGTTCAAATCTGTCTAAAGAGCGGCGTGGACGATGCGAGGAGGCTGAAACTGGCCTGCGAATTCCATTGGTTAGATATTTTGGGGCAAGACCCCGTTGTGCTTTAGAGACCAAAATGAGAATTTTGAACTTAATGCGCGCAGTTAGAGGAAGCCAATGGAGCTGCTCAAACATAAAAGTAGAGATAATATTATGAGAGTAGCGTGGAAGGCGTGCAATTAATCGGGCGGCCGCATTAAGGACCGACTGCAAAGGTGAGAGTCTAACCTTGGGAAGACCAATTAGAAGAGAATTACAGTAGTCAATTCTGGAGCAAATGAAAGCATGGACCAAAGTGGTAAAAACAGAAGGCGAAACAGAACATCGAATTGCCCTTAGACGCCTTAAATGAAAATATGAAGAGCGTGTAAGATTAGATATATGGTCTTTAAATGAAAGGGAACTATCTAAAGTAACACCCAGATCACGAACAGTTGAGGAAAAGGTATAGTGAGGAAATAATTCAGACAGGAGAACAAAATCAATTTTCAATTATTACAGAGGTATTGATTTTATGCTCAAGGATGGACATGAATGGTTGTACACAGTACATATTATTATTTTTATTATTATTTATTTATTGCCAAAGAAACAAAAAGAACATGTGTACAAGTAGTAGATACAGAAACGGTCTCTGAGCAACAGGAAGCCCGGAAAAAGCTAAAAGCTTATATCAACCTGGCCCCTAAATTACATTTACATTTCAGTCAACGATACATGTCACACAGCTGTAAACAAAAAAGTTCTGTTGAGACCATATGAATTGACCAATATTATACAACAAAATAGCAACACAATCAGTACAAAATTATAAAACAAAATTAAATTGAAACACAGGTGCAGTACCTAGCCTAGTAAAAAAAGGATATATGAAAGCAAAATTAAGAAAACAAGAACCAAAACTAAAAAGAAAAGGTGCTGAGGTATGCATAACAGCTAGATAATCGGTACAAAGTTAAGCGATGAATTGTTTAGAAAGACCTGTTTAGCATTCAGTTTATTTCAGTAAAAAGCCTGATTTCACTTCCCTTTTAAATGCAGGTAAAAAAATTCTCGTTTAAGGTCATCAGGTAGGGAATTCCATAAACGAGGACCCAGGACCTGGAGGTTATGTGCTCTGGAGGCAGTTCGTGCATAAGGGACAACATAGTTGGACGCGGTCCTGGTATTGTAAGAATGGGTTTGATCAACTGTCATAAAATAATTACAAAATTGATTAGGTAACAAGTTGTGTACAGACTTGAACATGAACACAAGTTTCGATAAATGGGATAATTCATAAATTTTTAATATTTTCAGCTTATAAAACAAGGGATTTGAATGAGAAAGGTAACTGGAACAGGTAATAATTCTTACGGCAGCTTTCTGGAGCCTTAGGATACGGTCTAAATTCCCAGTTTTATGCGGTGACGACCATACAGAGCAGCAGTATGTCAAGTGTGGCTCCAGTAAAGTGTGGTATAGTAGTTTTAATTTATCGGCATCAAGAATATGGCCAACCCTATAGAGTATGCCCACGATTTTAGATACCTTGTTTACTACCATATCTACATGTTTCTTCCATTTAAGGTCATCAGAGAACACCACTCCAAGAAATTTGATTTCATGCACTCGATTCAAAGAAACTCCGTTTATAGTAATATTAACATCAGTATCAGAAAACATTTTTCTAGTAAATACCATAAAGCAAGTTTTTTGCAGGTTCAGAGAAAGTAAGTTAGCTGCGAACCAATGACAAATTTCCTCCAGTTTACTATTTAATGATGCAGCCAAAAGGATAGGACAATGACCAGTTGCAAAGATGTTCGTATCGTCTGCAAACATGATCAAGTTCAAGTCGGTCACAGATTGTATATCATTTACATACAAAAGAAATAGGAGGGGGCCGAGAATTGAGCCCTGCGGGACGCCGCATATTATAGGTAAGAAAGATGAAGAGGTATTATTGAGAGAAACATATTGGTATCTATTAGATAGATAACTAGTGAACCACTTTAGAGGGGTACCCCGTATTCCGTAGTGTTCATGAGAAATATTCTGACAGGAATAGCGTACTTCATCATCAACCCGTGCAGCTTCTGTTGGTGGTTGATTTTAATTCTTTACCAGAACAATAATTAGACTTGAGTAAAGCAACACCGCGTTTAGATCATTTAGATCATTAGCGACGTCCTCTTCCTTCATCCAGGCCTATTACCCGGCAGACTGGTTCGACCCAAGGCACAGAAGCGCTGTGGCGGTGAACAATTTCTATTGCTGTCGTCATAGGCGCAACCACCCTATGGGACCCACGGGACGCGTCCCCTCAACTTTTGAGTGGTCCCATTGACTTTATCATTATGGTCCCCCCAACTTTTAGGACGTGATTCATTTGGCCCCCCCAACTTTCAGGACGTGATTGCACCTATGGCTGTCGTCGCAGATATTCGGCAATTCAACACACATACTGGTATGGCTTGAGGCTGTATGTAGCATCATCCACAAACGATCAGTGGCGTCTCATATAGTTGGGTTTCGCGTGGAAACCTATTTGCCTACATATGTTGCAAATGAAGTCCGGTGTCATTTGTACTAGGAGTGTCTGACAGCTCCTTCAATGGCAGTTTAAATTTATATTGAGTTACTTATGCTTTCAGACATCGCGCAATTTGACGTATTCTAGTTTGAAGTATCAAACTCAGATTTTTACACGCCACCTGCATAGAACTGAGTAATCGTAGGCTTACTCCTGCAAGAAATCACTGATGCACTTTTTCATGATCTCTTCTCATAGCCTACACAGCGCAATTCACGCGACGTTCGACAGTGCTATACAGCATCGTCCAGTTGCTATGATGCACTAGAACAGTGCTGTCCAACCTTTTTGGCCTCACGGGCCGCAGAAGCAATAATTTTTAAGCCGAGGGTCGCAACAGTGAACTCAAAAGCAACGGCTAACAATTATTATAATTATTATCAACTAGCTGGGGTACCCGGTGTTGCCCGGGAAATTTAGGATTCGACCCACTCCCGGCCACAACCCTACCCCACCACACCAAACCCACCCCACCACACTCCGACCTCCACCGGTACGCCACCCGTGAAATTTGGGTTTTCGGAAAAATATTTCCCCTCCCATCCCCACCCCCCAAATTTCTGGCTGTCCTACGGCAAAACAACGGTCAAGGCAAAGGGATTTTATTATGGAATGCTGCTGCGCCGCCACTGTTTTACAAACTAAAATATATTTTCGCGCTTACGCCAGTTGCAGACCCTTGCTCAAACTCCATCCTTCCTATGTGAGCTTTTCACCCGGGCTTCTGTCTCTCTGGACCGCCGCTCAATGCGCTCAGCTACCCGTTGAGACTTGCTTGGTTTTTTTTCGTTTGCTGTGACCATGCAACGAGCAGCATTCTTGGTAGAGGGTCGCAGTATGGACAGCACTGACTAGAAAGTGCCAAAAACTAAGATACATGACAGCACTGCATTTGAGCTAGCAAAAAACTAAGATACAGCAACCTCAAACACATACCTGGATTTTTCCCTGCATTGAACCAAGATTTGAAGTAATCCCGGATAGTGTCAGTTTCTCCTTTAGACCATCGTAAATAAGCCCTTCTCTTCCTTTTTCCCTTTTTTCGAATGACATCTCGTTCTTCTGAAGAAGGATCAGACTCCGTATCACTTAGGAAATCCTCGTCTAAAACGAAATTGAAAGAATATCTTGCAATAATTTATACACAAAAAGATTACAAGAACTGTTATATTTAAACTGAATTTGCACTTTCATCCTGGAGTAAACGCCTGCAGCGGCAAAAGCTGCTGTCATGGTGAACTCCCTTCAAGTATATTACAACGGCTATTATAGCCGCAAAGCCGAAAAAGAGTTAGTCGAGAGTTTCAAGTCTCTGATTATACTGGTCTGAGTTTAATACAATTTCATTCGAAATAATTTATTCATCCAATTATCATCTTATAAAATGCAACACAATACAATTCGTATTTGATATCACATTCCTTACAAAGCTCAGAAGCGCACACACGAATCAACGGTGTAACTACAACTGCAAACTTATTGGAGAGCAATTATGAATGACGGACTTGCTTAAGGTCCCTACACACTGTACACAGTTAGCTCCTATGAAGGAAGGGGATCGAACCCGTACTATCTGCATTACAGGCTCTAACCAATCGATCACCGTGCCTTACCAATCGACCACCTCACCTCACCTTACAGTAATCTTTTCAATGTTGCACACCATCTAAAATATGATTAGTGCCTTTTACACATTTGAGCGGTCTACATGACAAAAAGAAGTTTCTGTTTCGAGAAGTTCAGCGAATTGCTATAACTTTTGCTGTTGACATTGCTAAATGATTTCCTTTCCATGCCCATCAATATGCCTCAGTATGCTGGAGAAAGTAAATGCCACTGTGAAACTTATTTCCGTGCAGAAATATTAGATTCATTATAGTGAAAAGTAATGCCCTACACCAAGTTTTGTTATAAATAAAAGTGTATTTGCAAGTAGGCCTGCTTTTTTTTATTATAGTGTGGAAAATAATACCATCACCTGGTGATGATGCTGGGTAGGGTAGAACGAAGACTAGATGAAGTTACAGTAGGTTAGGTAAGGTTGTATTAAAGCATGATATAAGTTCTTAACTAAAAAGGTAGGAAGTAAGTGGGAGATTCTCATTAGAATTACAATACTTTTTTATAAATTTTTCTAGATATTTCGTAAGTATGGACATAGATAGATATATCGATGGATGGACGGACGGACGTACTTAGGTAGGTAGGTAGGTAGGTAGGTAGGTAGGTTGATAGATAGATAGATAGATCATAGATAGATAGATAGATAGATAGATAGATAGATAGATAGATAGATAGATAGATAGATAGATAGATAGATAGATAGATAGATAGATAGATAGATAGATAGATAGATAGATAGATAGATAGATAGATAGATAGATAGATAGATAGATAGATAGATAGATAGATAGATAGATAGCCCTGTAAGCAAACACACAGACTGACTTCAAATCCAGAAACCTCAGCTTAGTCAAACGCAGGCTATTTGTATAAGAGCCTTGTAGCATTTGGTTACCGATAAAAGTCTAATTTAATTTTTTACTTGTTGGTCAGTGTTTAATCTAGTTCCCCTCCTCTGGGGTGAAAATCAGGTTTCTGGGGGGGGACCAATTGAGCGTTCGAAGGACGCTCGTGAGGCGCATAGCGCCGAGACCGGGAGGAGTATGTGGAGGGGATGTGCCCCTCCCCACCAGAAACTTTTTGAATTCCCACATTGCAATGGCAGCATTTTATGGTGTCATCTTCACACACAATACCTTTACTTTTTCAGAGCTTCATCAGAATTTTTTTAAATTTCCACATTTTAATGGCAGCATTTTAAGGTGTCATCTTCACAAAATACCTCTACTTTTTTCAGAGTCTCATCAGAAATTTTTCTTAATTTCCACATTGCAATTGCAGTATTTTAAGGTGTCATCTTCACAAAATACCTCTACTTTTTCAGGGTCTCATCAGAAACTTTTTGAATTTCCACACTGCAATGGCAGCAATTTAAGGTGTCATCTTCACAAAATACCTGTACTTTTTCAGAGCCTCATCAGACACTTTTTGACTTTCCACATTGCTATGGCTGCATTTTAAGGTGTCATCTTTAAAAAAGCTGTACTTTTCCAGTGACCCATTAGAAAATTTGTGAATTTCCACATTGCAATGGCAGCATTTTATGGTGTCATCTTCACAAAATACCTGTACTTTTTCAGAGCCTCATCAGATTTTTTTAAAATTTCCACATTGCAATGGCAGCATTTAAAGATGATACAGTTAGTTTTATTAAGGTTAAGAGAGAGTTTGTTAGCTTTGAAACAGTCACTAGTCAGGGCTAGGTCCTTTTTTAAAAAGAAATAAACTGTTCACAGGAAGAAATAGATCTTAAAATGCATTCGAGTAATCTGCAAATAAGATATATCGGAGTAAGGTTTGTGAATTAGGCAGGTCCTTAATGTTAACTCTGACCTCCACCTCTGGGAGGAAGTGTCAAAATACATTCGGACATACAAACAAACGGAAGGAGAAACTTTGAGAAATATATTTAAAGATAAATATGATATCTAATATATATATATATAATTAATTATATATAATATATGCAATCTACAAAGCAACATTTGCAATGCAACTTTGTTAACCAACTGTCCACTGTCAGTGTGTGCCTTCACTTCAATCAGAGACTCAAATGTAAGCCTCTCACACAATTGTATTGTGAAATAAAAACTTTGGAAACCACTTTCACGAACAAGAATTTGATCATGCTTCTAAAAAAAACCTATTGGACCCATTTGGAAGTATTTGCTCAATAAAGGACATTCCTGGCCTTATTCTACAAATCTTCTTGTGACAGTTTCAAAATCGATTGTTCTAGCAATATTATACTCAACGTCTTCAAAGGTCAACCTGACCAAATCCACAAGATGTGAATGAGACATTGTTGGCCTTCAAAAATGTTAATCTATCATTTTGTGTTTGTCAAATGATCTCTTCGCAGAAGCTACCGCTGATGGAATTGTCTAAAGTAAGCCCAAGTGTTACCTGACACACATTTGCAAAAAACTAAGAAGGATTTTTTATATAGGCCCCTATGCTAAAAGTTCAACAGATTCAATGAGCACATCCAAAATTTGCCTTTTATAGACCTACCAATGGTAAATGTTCAATTACTGTTACAAAATTCTGACCATTAAGGACTGCAGGATAAAGCTAGAGCTTTTCCTGCCAAATGACATGTAGGCCTATGGTTAGGTTTAAAATGATTAGATTTAGATATTTCCACAAGAATTAAAGCCCTTATCCAGAGTTAAATAAAATATGCAACAAATATAAAAACTTTGATTGCAAGCTCCTCATAGTCCCTGAAAATGTACGACCAATTTTTAAATTTGTGCGTTCTTAGGAGCTTAGCCCACCAGCCCTGATAAACTCTGCCCATGCCTATAGTAGTGCAATCCTTGTAGGCTATACTGCGTATACTGAATTCTTTTTAGCAATCTGATACAATCCTGTTAAAATGCGTGTAACTTACTCTTAATATTTGCACAGATACTATTTTGTTCAACTGAATAGCTTCTCTCCAGCGCTATCTTTCAAATTTTAAACCTTCAAATTTCAAAATGTTTTCGTTCTGTTATTTGAACATCTGAACACCTAGTAAAACAACATCGTTACTACATGACTTTCAGATATTGGCCCCCGGAATTTATTAGGTCTTGGCTGATTTGTGTACCATAATTATTTTTTAACTGCAAAGTGTGTCCTGGTCAGCAATTCAAGGCCATATTAGGAAACAGGGATAAGCTGATTCCAGTGCTGAAAAGTCAGCTCATGTAATATAATTATACTCATGTCTGAAATTATTCACTATAATAACACAGCAACAGTAGAACTGAGCTGCTGAACTCGAAACATACAGATATTATTATTATTATTGTAATTATATATATATATATATATTTTATCAGTACTGAACAAATTGAGTAATTTGGCTAAAATGGCATCTCACAAGGGCACTGTTGCAGTTTGGAAACTTAAAAAAACCTATTTTTAAGTATAGTCCACATTTATTGAGATCTTGTGGCTCGCTTGTAAGCACTGAAAAGTACAGCTATTTTGTTAATATGACACCTTAAAATGCTACCATTGCAATGTGAAAATTCAAAAAGTTTCTGATGAGGAGGGGCAAATCCCCCTCCCCATACCCCTGATGGGAAGGGGCAAATCCCCCTTCCCATACCCCTCCCCACCACTCTCGGCGCTACGCGCCTCATGATTGTCATCCAAACGGTCAATTATCTACCCCTACAGAAACCTCAATCCCCCAAGAAGAGGGGCTAAATCAATCTCTGGTTTCAGCCAAACGACTAAAAACGGTCATCAGATTTTTTAGCCAAAGATCAACGAAAAATTGTCCGGCAAAATCCAAAAATATTTCCCCCCTTCGAAAATTTCTGTATCCACCCCTGAGGTAGGGAGGCTGGGAGGGAGAGAGGGAAAGAGAAGGAAACTGAGACATAGATATAGACAGAGAGATAGATTGACAGGCAGACAGATCGAAAGACAGACAGACAGACAGACAAATGCAACATATTATTGCCATCAACTACAAACAGACAGAAAAACAGTCATGCATATACTGACAGATAAATAGATAGTTAAATTTAATAGTAAAGGTAAATCAGTGACCATTAAAATGTCAGTATTTAATTAATGCACAGTCGTAGTACAGGTAATAGCATTACTACCACTAACAGACAGGCAGACAAACAGACAAACAGACAGACATACAGAGAGGGGAGGGGTGGGGAGAGGAGGGAAGGAGGGAGACAGCGATAGACAGGCAGACATGCGGACAGACGGACAGAGAGAAAGATACATAAACACAGATAGAGACAGATGGATGGATGGATGGATGGATGGATAGAATAGATAGATTCATAGACAGAGATATGTATATGAGTGTATATATATATATATATTTATATATATGAATGCATGTATGCATGTATGTATGTATGTATTAAGGTGGAGTGAAAAAACCGAATATCAGAATTCCGAAAAGTAATAGCAACCAAAAGTTGCCCAATGACATGGGGTCAAGAAATGTGTAAAGACTAAACCTGGGGTATCAGCTTACAATTGATCGATAATCTTTTATCAGTAGTTGGAATGAGTTTTTTAAAATTAGTTCTGAAGATGATACAAGTTAGTTTTATTAAGGTTAAGAAGAGAGTTTGTTTGCTTTGAACCAGTCACTAGCCTGGGCTAGCTCCTCATTTATAAAGAAATAAGCTGGCCATAGGAAGAAATAGATTTTAAAATGCGTTTGTGTCATCTGCAAATAAGATACATCGGAGTACGGTTGATGAATTAGGCAGGTCATTTATGTATATTAGGAATAAGAGAGGTCCTAATATTGATACTCCATACAGAATTAGGTCAGGGCTTAATAGCACAGAAGCATATAGTATAGATGAATAGAATATATATGTAAAGCATAGCATAGGTCAACTGATAGCAGCAGAAGAACACAACTAGAAATCCCATAGGTCAACTAAATGTAGCGCAGAGGCTCGAAAGAGTCATAACAGTTTAACTAATACAGTTTAGTAACGCACAAAAAGAGAAACACAAAGAATATACAGGCATAATCATCACACAATAAACATAGGGCAGAGTCAGAGCACTGCTATAATAACTATGTAAGGCATATCACAGGTCAACTGATGACAGCAGAAGAACACAACCAGAAATCCCATAGGTCATTATTAGGTCAACTACATATAGTGCAGAAACATAGTTTAATTAATACAGTATAGTATCGCATTCCAAAAACGAACAGAACATACAGGCAAGATCATCATTCAATAAGCAGAGGGCAGAATCAGAGCTGCGCCATCTATTCACGCATTCATGGTGAGATAATGTTCTCACAAGGAATCCATCAATGACTCGATTTCTCTGGATAGATAGATAGATAGATAGATAGATAGATAGATAGATAGATAGATAGATAGATAGACAGACAGACAGACAGACAGACAGACAGACAGACAGACAGACAGACAGACAACAGACAGACAGACAGACAGACAGACAGACAGACAGACAGACATACAGACAGACAGACAGATAGATACATAGACAGACAGACAGACAGACATCATAACCGGTTGCATTTTATGTATTCCTGGTGATTGAATCAAGCCAGACAAGAACTAACCTGTATTCGATCATGCAGGTGTCTTGACACCGATTCTGCTTTGTGATGGCACAAGACACTGGCCCTGTAAGGAAATACACAGAACAGAATGAGTATTATCAGATTGTTCATGGAGACTCAACACCCTAATATTACAGCAATAAAATCTAGCAATTAAAAAACTAAACAGCTGCCCGGTTACAGTGTCCTCTCCAGTGGCCTAGACAAGGGGGTTTCGGGGGTTAAAACCTCTCCATTGGCCTTGGTAAAATGTTTATTATGGTTATGTATCCACATAAATAAGAAAAACAAAACAATTGCTTGTAGTAACAATTGTTTTTCTTACTTTATTGCCTTTGTTACTTCATCCCATTTTTAGTTACTGTAATACTGTTGAGTTGTCAGAAATGGCATCCAGCTAGACCATAAAATCCCTAAACCCTGTCATCATAAATTCCTGGCTAGACCACTGGTCCTCTCCCACGCCAAGCCTTATGCCACTGACAGTAAACGGTTAGTGCACTCGTTTTAGCTAAGTTTATGCTGGCTAGCGATAGCATGCAATGTGAAAATAAAATATAGGCCTTACATTCGACTTCAGACTGACTTCAAATCCAGAAACATCAGCTTAGTCAAACGCAGGCTTTTTGTAGCATTTGGTTACCGATAAAAGCCTAATTTAATTTTTTACTTGTTGGTGAATGAAACCGCTGCCAAAAATTAGCAAAAATCTTTTTAGCTTTTCCAGAGGCATTGTAGAAGCCCATGCAAGGAAGCTTTTTAAGTGTCATAGTCATGGCAATATAACTAAGCCACAATAAATAATTATAGTGCCAGATGGGTTCCTTTAACGAGGTCCTTAGCACCGCAGTGACTGCCAAAGAGAGCTAGTGGCGTCGCATTTGAACCTTAATAATCTCATTCTGTGGACCCACTTATTAAAACGTAGGAAATCACCACGTAAAAATTGTTTGAATTTAAAAATGCACATTTGCATGAAAAAGGAACAATATAATATCGACGAAAATTCAAAATTTTCCAATCGTAATCTTCAGATTTCTACAATGCCAATAAAAAGAAGTCGTAGGATCCAATTTATGCACAAGCGCAATGCATAGTCTCTCTGTGAAAAAATTTAGACCTGTTGGCGCTTTTTGAGAAGTAGAAAATTGGAATACTTAAAATGATGGTAACTCACCGAGATATTTCCTGTTGCAACCTGCACGTAGTCGAAATAAATAATTCGCCTTCTCACACGAAACGAAGTCTCTCAGACTGATGGATCTATAGCTACTAGCAACCACATTTAGGATCGACACTTCTGCGTGTCTTGCTTTGAGAGGAACCGTTTTATATCGTGATTCCTTTGCATTGAAATCTAGACCTAATCACCTTCGCAGCAGGAGTACCTTACACCTAATACCAACAGCTGCTATTCTATCTTCCTCAGTAGCACAAAGGGATCAGTTGAAAGATCCAAACCTTCGTAAGTTCTCGCCTTCATCACTAGTCTTGACGGGGCCTTCGTCGTTAGGCGCAACCCGAATTGAGCAGAGAAGAGGCTGGATTTCAACCTCCAGGGTGCATGCTTAATTCATGTTTGTTCATTGGAGCAGACATCAAACGCATCCGATAATTGGCCCACACGGACCTGTGATTAGCGAAGTCTTCTGTGATGCTGCGCATATAGTCATGTAGACTTGTAAACGCATAACTAGCCAACAATTCACGTTTCTAAATTAATTTTAGGATGAACACGACAAAAATTTAAAATGTTTTCTTAATGGTTTAAAAATTGGGAAGTCTATTTTTCGTCTGTCCAAGGACAGACGGACAGACAGTCTGTAGACACTCAGACAGACAGACAGACACTCTGACAGTCTGTTACAGTCAGGGCCGTCTTATGGTCATTGCAGGCCCTAGGCACTTTTGCATATTAATCTATTCGTAGGCCCCTATGGCCTACGAATAGGTCTAGATTAATTCCGCACCCAGACTTTCTACGTGATCATAGACATACTTATAGGCCTATGTGTGCCAATGAACCCTCTACAGCTACCTAACACGTCAAAATTTTATTTCAAACGGAACAAGTTTGAATTTGTGAAAAACCTTGGGGTGGCAACCACCACTTGGTAGCCCGAGGGTTAATACCTTACTATACCTTACCTTATACCTTACTTAGTGGGCAACAACGGTTGCATTTTTTCCATAGCATTTAAAACTAACTTAAGTCATTGCTGTACCTACGTTGCTATCAGAGGCGGATCCAGGGGAGCCAATCGGTCATGGCCCCATTCCAAAACTCCATGAGACTTGTGTCCCATCCATGGGCGCCCACATGATTTTTTTGCAGAGGTCAGTCATATATCAGGAGAATTAATATATACATGTAAATGTAATTAAGATCTAAGCCTCTCACACAATTACATTGTCTTAATATGATACAACGAAAAGAAACAATCTTTCAACAGTATCCGACTATGATATATGGCATGCAATGTATGTCTATTCGTGTATATATTCATAGTAAAATGTTAAAATATTAAGACTAACAACACTTACAACTAGTTCTAAAATTAACTATTAATCAGGGGCGAATCCGGGGGGGCAATCCGGCCATGACGCACAATTGAAATTTTAACAGAACTTGGCCCCCTCTCATTACTCAATGTGTCGTATGATAGAAGGTTTTGGCACCACATCTGCATATACTTCTTCAGCAATTAAAGCTTTGAATTCATGTCCTGCTGATGCTCTTCCAACAGTGCAGTACATACCATGCTCAATATATTTGCAACACTTCCAGTTTGTAGTGCTAGAGCCGAAAGAGTTTTCTCGAAAGTACAGCAAACGTTAACTAATAACTACTATCCGGAACACAATGACAGAAGACCGACTTAATGTTCTACTGATGTTGCAGAGTGTAGACTCATTGTGAAATAATATCAGATAACAAGTCCATATATCCAGTTATTTTTCAAAATAGACATCTCCATGGAGGGCACAATTTTTCCAAAAGAAATAACTTTTTCCCCAGAAAATTTTGACAAAATGATAATAAATTTTAATTACTGTTTAACATGAATTGTTATAATATACCATGATGTTATTTACTAAAGTAATCATGGTTATGATATTATTATTATTATTCACTATCAAATAATTGTATGACACTATTATTTTACAAAAAAAATTAACCACTTTAGTACAACCAAGCAAACATAATTTTGTAGGCAACTGAAAAGAAGCGTAGTAGATCAAAATCTTGTGAACCAAACTGCAGCTTGCAATTGGTTGGTTAATAAAGAATATTCTATTCTATTGAAAATCAATAAAGCATTCACATACATTTGGAAAAGCCAGTTCTCTGCCAGAAGGACTCTTCTTGTCAGTGTCGGCTACATGCTGATAGGCACCCCATGCGCTGGGTTCTAGGTAGCGCTACCCTTTTTTCTAGGAACATTTATCCTGGGACTTTTTGTCCGGTGACATTTTATCCGGGACATTTTTTCCGGGGATATTTTATCCGGGAACTTTTTGTACAGGGACACTTTTGGACATTTTGTCCGGGGACTTTTTTCCGGGACATTTTGTCCATGGACATTTGCCCCATGTCACCGGACAAAAAATCCCAGGATAAATGTTCCTATAGAAAAAAGGGTAGCGCTACAAAATTAGGCCTAATATCCCCATTAGACTTGTATTTCAGATTAAATATTCGGGCATCTTGAATGACCATCTCGATAATTGGCATTCTCACAATAGTCAAAAATAGGGTTGCTAAATCATTAGGAATAATGAAAAGGCTTAACATATATTATCCTTGTCTCTACACTTGACCCTCATCCTACCAAGTGGAATCCATTCGGACCCAAGCACATAAACTGCTGTGCAACTTTTTGTGCTATAAGTTACTAAAAGTTAGCATTTCGTGAATTTGTTTATAAGTTTGTTCTACATGATTTGATGTAGCTATTTTTAAAAAAAAAGTTATTTTGAATTTCAATATACTCATTTCTATTGGGGTAACCTAACGTAAAAAAACTTACGTATCACTATGAGCCTTTTTAGCCAATGTAGCCTACAGCCGGATTTCGGCAACTTTGCATTACAAGATTTGGGTTCTAGGACGTTTACACATATCCAATGACAATTCGTCAAGGGAGTGCTATGTATGTATGTACCTATATACAATGTATATAGGTACATACATACATACATATGTATGCATGCATGTATATTATGCATACATGCATACATACACACAAACATACACACAAGCATTGTCAAACACACATACAGACATACATGCATACATGTATATGCATGTATGCAGAGCCGTTTTAACGCCTAGGCACGCGAGGCACATGCCTAGGGCCCCACGCAACAGGGGGGCCCCCGCGCAGGGCCGTGTTTAAGGTACTTCGAGTGTCGGTGCAAAGTGTTGCCGCAGGGGCATAGTGTCGCTCGAGCGGCCGTTTGTTTTTCAAAAGCTACGGCCACGTGTAATAAGTCTAATTATAATCACAAAGAAATTTATATCATCCTATAGGGTTTTTATGGTAGCTACACTTTTAATTAATGTTTCCTTACACTTACTGATTTTACAAAAGGTTTGGGCCTAAGTAACACAGACTCGCTGCACTAGCATAAGACATTTGGCCAATTATATAGCAACAAAGCTCTCGGCTCAAGGGCATTCGGTGCACCGCACCGAATGGACCTATGTTAACCCTCGAGTGCCCAAGGGGGGGTCCGACCGGACCCCAGACCCGTTTTTACCGGATAACTTTTTAACGGCTATAGATATGCAAAAATGCTTTTAGGTATTCCTAGAGCAACCATTTGGGCATCGAATGGTATATTTTGCGTGAGTATTGTCCAACCCTGTACCCCACAACCACATCGTATACTAAGGGTACCGCAAGATTTGCTGCTATTCCTTCGGTAAATGACGCAAGCAAACAGTATAGACATAGACATAGACATATTTTTATTGTTCCCAACAATTCAATAATTGTACATGTATGTTTAACAAAGTAGGGGAAAGTACCCTAAGATGGGACGGTTCCTAAGATGGGACACACCCATTATTATTGTTATTCAGCAGAGGACGCCATTATTTAGAGTTACGAATGTTGTATCCCCAATATTAGATCCCGCATACCAACTATTGCTACTAGCGATGCTGTTGCCTTGATTTTATTGATTTTTGAAAATTTTCATGCCCGCTGATGTTATTTCATTTTCGTCGATTTTTCAACACTACAAGATAAACTTCATACATCTATATCACTTTATGGTATATGCTAATAATAACTTCATTATAACTGTTAATTATTTATTCTACATAGCTTTAGGGTCAGTAATAAAGGAAATATTTGTTGTGGAATGTTCTTCAACGGTGTGCCATAAGATGGGACACCATAAGATGCCATAAGATGGGACAGCACTGTTTAGGCTACGATGTTGTGTCATAATTATGATCTAATTGTGCAAAATAAATACAATGTTTGTAAATTATTAATGGCATTGATTTTATTTATTGATTGTAGGTAATGACTTATTGCAGAAAGTCTTGTCAATGCTCATGGAATGAGCAACATAAATTTTTGCAATCTGACATCATGAAAATTGTTGTCCCATCTTAGGAGCATGGGTACCTATAAGGTCTTAAAAATTATAAGACTCAACAATTTTCTCTGCTGTTGATAAATTTGAATAACAGGACTACATATGAGTCATTCTATTGTTATTACATTGACTGCATATTGAAATTTTCACAATCCGACGTCATGGAAATTGCTGTCCCATCTTAGGAGCATGGGTGCTTAAGATGGGACACTTTGGTACTTTTTAAAAACGGCAACAATACTACATTTTTGGATAAGTGTTTAAATTTTACAACCACCATTTGAAAGTTAAATGCATATGCCGTATAATCAGTGCGGTTTAGGTTAACATGGTGCTTTTTGCTACGGAAAAATCGGCAGAAGCTGTTAGGTGTCCCATCTTAGGGTACTTTCCCCTATAAACATAATTCGCAATAAGAAAATACTCAAAGTGAATAGGTGTTATAAGAGTGAGGGAGCAAATAGGCAAACCAAAAGGGACAAGTCCCGCTAAGCAGGGGCCTAATTGACAAAGTGAAGTGAGAAAGTGAAAGCTGAAGGGAGTATTGGAGATATTACAGAGATATTACTTAACTAGGGAAAGAAAAAAAATATCGAAAAACTAATGTAGTAAACACTACAGGAAAAAATTCAGAGAAAGAACAAAATAAAAGCAAAGCAATCAAACAATCAAATAAATCAGCATCAGCATGGGTAACCCCTCATGCTATTAACACAAAATATTAGATAATGTATACACACGTAACAGGTGTTTAAAGTGAGTTAAGTTAGTAGCCTTACGAATGTGAATCGGAATTTTATTCCATATGACAGGGCCTTGGAATTTAATGGAAAATTTCCGAACATTTGTTTTAGCAAAAATAATACTGAAGTCTCTATTACCTCTAGTGAGTCCAGAATGCAATGCAGGAGAGAAGTAGGAAGTATATATATATATATATAGGAAGATACTGTGTATCATGAGATTTTTACACTATTATTTTGCACCAGGTGGTGCTATTGTGATATAAGATACAGCAGTCGACTGAAAATTCATTTTGGATTACATAGAACTAAATTCTGTTATGATATTCCAATCCCTTCTCAAGATTTTAGCATGAAAACGATAGACTTCCTTCGGTAAATGACGCAAGCAAGCATAAAATGTGCATCAAGAGATTTTACACTATTATTTTACACCAGGTGGTGTTATTGTGGTATAAGATACATCAATCGATTGCAAATTCATCTGGGAATGCATAGAACTAAATTCTGTAACGATATTCCAATCCCTTCTCAAGATATTACCATGAAAACGCTGGGGTCCGCGCGGACCCCCCTCTTTGGCCTTCGTGTACCAAAAAATACCTTGGGCACTCGAGTGTTAAACACGCCCCTGCCCCCGCGGCGACCCAAACATACTATATCGCATAACAAAATAGCAACATGTTTTACGAAGTTTGACGTATGTTAAACTTACATTTATTTTACACTGCGTACCACAAAGCTTGCTGTGCTAGCTCTACGTGTCAGCAGCATACTAGCCTATAGCCTATTATGGAAAAAAATTACACACATGCACATAGAAGGCATGAATGCAAAACTCTATATTCTGAGACTGAAAGATTGAGGCCGAAATCGTGTTACGTTCAGTGTTTGATCTAGGCATCTTCCTGGGGGAGCTCCACCTAGAAGTGACTTCCCTAACAATTGATCAAACAATAATAATTTATAGTTGCTGTTTGCATTATTGTAATACCTGAGCTCAAATAATATAGGCTACCGTGATATTTTTTTACTATCATGTGATTATAATGATAAAATCTACTAATATAGTATATGACACTATCACATTACAATGAGAATAGTTTACTGTTAATATTTTTACAAAGACTATTTTTTACAACTAACACTTAGAAAAATAGCATTGATCCTTATAGTCTACTACTCTTCTACATGGCTTCCCGATTTTGGTAGTTCTTCCTTGGTTTGTGTAACATTTGTAACAATTTTGATAGGCCTAACTGTGTCCTGGTCAGCAATGCTATGGACCTTTTTGAGCAACGAGAATAAAATAATTCTAGTTCAAGGAAGTCGGGCTTGGACTATACACTTGTCTGCAGTTATTCATTATACCGTACTACAATGGTAGTGGTCCAGAGGAGGCAGAACTGAGCTGCAAAACTTGATACGCAAAGAAATTATTATGGTAATAAAAATAATAATATTATACTAATGAAAATTTTCAACCACTCTTTTTATTAGCATTGAAATAATACAGTAATTTTGTTAAGACTGCAGCTGAGCTTACAATATGCTACCATTACATTGTGGAAACTGATAAAGAAATAATTGTGGTTGTAAGAATATTTATTGAAGTCTTAGACTATTCAGGTCAGCACTGCAGTAGTCGAGGAATTTTGATAAAATGTCTGCCTAAAATTTGCCATTGCAATGTAAAAATTCAAAATGGTGGGGAGGGGTACATTCCCTCCCCTTGCCCCTCCCCACTCGGCGCCACGCGTCTCAGTGACCGACCGGCAAATACTCCTTATCAAGTTATCCGTCCTCCAGAAACCTTGATTTCCCTCAAAAAGAGGGGGACTAGATGAGACTCATATGGTTATAAAATTATACGCTTAGAATTAGACCTATAGAATTAGAATTAGTGTTTGTGCCTAGGGCCCCAAAATTCCTTAAAACGGCCCTGCATGTGTGTATATTATACATACATCCACACATACACACAAACATACACACAAGCATTGTCAAACATACATACAAACATACATGCATACATTCATATATCACCAACGTATGCACATAAAAGTAGGGGCGGTGTTTGGTTTCCGTTTTGAGGGACTGAAAAGCTGGTCGAGAACGAGCGGCGCCGAAAATATTTTCTCTTGTCGGCTCGAAAAGTTGATGACCTTTCTTTTTTTAGTCGTCAAGTTAAAATCTCACAAAAATGACTATGTATTTCCCGGTCGAAAAAGTTGATGACCTTTTTTGGAGGGCTAAGACCGAAAAACGATACCATTTACACGGTCAAAAAATGACTATTGGTCTTCTTGGAGGCTAGCCCCTGATAAACTCCGCCCATGAATAAAAGCAAAACTACACGCATGCATACATGCATACTGAACACTTAAATATATCCAGACACGCATACATAAAAATATGCAGCACATGCAAGTATACGTACAAGTATACAAACATACATACGAACTTACATACATTCATACACGATTACACACATGTTTGACAATTGTTTGTACATCATGATGTATAAATATATATTGATGTGTGTATCTATGTATGAATGTATGTATGTATGCATGTATGCATGTATGCATGTATGAATGTATGCATGTATGCATGTATGCATGTATGCATGTATGCATGTATGTATGTATGTATGCATGTATGCATGTATGCATGTATGCATGTATGCATGTATGCATGTATGCATGTATGCATGTATGTATGTATGTATGTATGTATGTATGTATGTATGTATGTATGTATGTATGCATGTCTCAAACCCTCTCCTGCCCTGCGCTACGCGCCTGGGTTAAAGTCCACCGGACTTTCGTTTGTATCTCCCAAACTTCCTTGATTCCCTCCCACACAGTATGGTACAAGATTAAGCACTGCGCCTCTGTCTCTACGACATTACACACGTACATCCTGCACGCGCGCGTTCACACACACACACGCACATCTCTGCTGAAGCATGAGGGGTTGCATAGTTACAGTCCAGATCTCCCTCTGGGGCTACAGGTCAATCGGATAAACAATATCCAGGCAGCGGGGGTCAAACGAAACCGTACAAGCCTCATTAATTATCAACGGTGGTCAGATGCTACGACCCTGCACCCAAATAAACCAGTCACCTCAACGACACATGTAATCGGCCCAGTTGTCTGCAATGGGCTCACACAGGGCTACGTCTGCTTCCTGGGGTTCTTACTGAAACACTTTTTTATTAAACTCAAAACTTTCCGTTTTGTCGTGCTGAAGTCGGGAGCGCTTCTGAGCAGTCCCGTTGAAGAAGCGCTATATAAATTCTTGAATGAATGAATGAATAAATAAATGAATTAATTAATAGTGGGCTCATAATAAGGGTTGTAAAATAATGTAGTTTAAGGGTTGTAAAATAATGTAGTTCAATAGCAAACGATTACAATCAAAGCTGCAAATGCTGCTATAGGTTTAGTGACTAATTGCCTTTCTATCTTAACTTTTTTAAAGCTGTTCATTTGGAAACAAAGTATTTGAAATACTACCTGAGATACATTGAAGTAGGTCTAGTTAGTTTCCATGTATTTGTATTTCAACCACGTAATAAATTGTGTGTTCTATATGTTATATGAGATGCTTTCACAGTGTTTTGTCTTTGACGGGTTCTTTTAAATTATTGACACAACAGTCAGTGATACAGGTTGCCTCCCGAAATAATTTGATTATTCCCTGCTTTCCTTCCACCACCTTCAATTTCTTCCAGAAAAGCGTGATTCGCTCAAATACCCCTCTTTCCAATTTCGTGTCTTCACTCTGCTTTTACCCAACTAATTATTTCTAGTCTGTTTAAAAGATCCTAGGACCCTTCACTTTGATATGACCACATTAATACTTTGGCAATGCCTTACACAGTCCTCACCACCATCCTAAATACCGTCAGAACGCAATGATGACGATCATTGTAGCTACAAAATGATGATGATGTCGACGATTATGATGATGTTGATGATGACGATGATGGTATTGTTGTTGCAGTTATTGTTGTTGTTGTTGCTGGTGGTGGTGGTGGTGGTGGTGGTGGAGGTGGTGGTGGTGTTGGTGGAGGTGTTGGTGGAGGTTGTGGTGGTGGTAGATGTGGTGGAGGTGACAATAATGATGATGTTGATGGATGATTGAGGACATGATCATGATACTGATGATGATGCCGATGATGTTCTTTTGATGGTGGTGACGAAAATTATGATGGTGAGAATGACGATAACGACGACGACGGCTCTTATGGTGATAATTTTGACAACGATGACGACAATCATGATGATGGTGATGATGATGATAATGATGATAACGATGATGATTATGATGAAGACGAGGAAGACGACGAAGACGACGACGATGATGAAGATGATGATAATGATGATTGTGATTATGACGACTATGGTGATGATGATGATGATGATGATGATGATGATGATGATGATGATGATGATGATGATGATGATGATGATGATGATGATGATGGTGATGATGACTATGTGGTGGTGATGATGATGACGATGATGATGACGACGACGATGATGATGGTGATGATGATAATGATGATGATGGAAGAGCGGACAATGATGATGCTGTTGCTGATGATGGATGATTGAGGAGATGAAAAGGATACTGATGATGATGCCGATGGTAAAGATGACGATAACGACGACTTTTGTGGGGGCTACGTTTTATCCGGACACAATGTACATTGTCTTGATATGATACAACGAATAGAAACAATTTTTCAAAAGTATCCGACTATGATTTATGGCGTGCAATGTATGTCTATTCGTGTATATATTCATAGTGAAAGGTTAAAATATTAAGACTAACAACACTTACAACTAGTCCTAAACAAATAACTATTAACCCTCAGGGTATACCAAGCTTTTTTGTACCATGGACAACCAAGGGGTGGTTGACACCCCTGGATTTTGGGATTGGTTTGAGATATCATTACTTGCAATACACCGATGGATAGAGCATTCATTTCTGCACAAAATGATTTATTTAGGTTTTAAAATAGATGCATCGACCTCGAAATTATACAATTTTTACCTGGGGACCCTTTGATTCCACAAACGTGCACGTACTTATGCATGAACAGAATATTAGATTCTGTGTGCTTTGAACATTTGTGTTGACAATTATATATGTATTTTTGTATGTATGTATGTATGTATGTATGTATGTATGTATGTATGTATGTATGTATGTATGTATGTATGTATGTATGTATGTATGTATGTATGTATATATGTATGTATGTGTATACACATGTATGTATGTATATATGTATGTATGTATGCATGTATGTTTGTAAATATATATACATATAAATGTATGTACGAAGGCATGCATGCATGCATAATAAAATATATGTAATTATGTATGTAAGTATATTTATATGCATGCATGCATGTATGCATATATGTATGCATGTATGTATGCATGTATGTAGCTGTTAAGACATAAGTCATCATTTCATAACCAGAAAAGTCAGAAGCTGCAAAACTAAACTTACCTTTTTTGTATTTTGACGACGATACTGAAGATGAAGATGATGATGAAAATAAATATTACGGTGATGGGGAATATTAAGCTCATAAAGGGGATGATGATGGAGCTGCTGATGAGGACGATAATGATGATGATCATGATAACAAAAAAAGCTTGGTAGACTGAGGGTTAATAGTTATTTGTTTAGGACTAGTTGTAAGTGTTGTTAGTCCTAATATTAACCTTTCACTATGAATATATACTATATAGCCTACACGAATAGATGATTATGGCGATGAAGACGCTGATTACGATACTGATTATACTTATATCATTTTGACGATGATACTGAAGATGAAGATGATGACGATGATGAAGATGATGATGATGATGTTGACGATGATGATTATGATGATGATGATGATGATGATGATGATAGCAACGACATCGATACCCAAACCTTTCACTGTTCGACGTAGCGTGATTTGGCGATTGTCGCCAGACGGTGGTTGGTTGTCTCACGAAATCTTGGTTTCAAGAGGCGAGGGGAGGGTGTAAATTAGGCACCATTATTGGGAGATGCTCCACGAGAAGATATAAGAAAAATATTTGATTGTAAAAGAATTTGCCAACAGTTTTAGTAAGAATGTGCGAATAAGTAAGTCAGAAAGACCCTCTTGTCTAGTCGCATCTGAAATTACATAATTATGCTGGGCATGTAACTGCATGCGTCTGAATAGGAGCATCTAGCCATAGCAGTTTATAATGACAAGGATGCGCAAAATAAAAATGTCGCAGCAGACGATAGTCTATCTATATAAATAAAAAGAAGATTATGTTTGTCTGTCTGTCTGTGTGTCTGTCTGTGTGTCTGTCTGTCTGTTTGACCGGGATGCATTTCCACAGTTTTTTTTAGCTTTTCACTCCAAACCTTAACTACTGTGTAGGTCTCGGCATGAGACACCCCAACGAGAGGTTGGCGATTCTCTACCACCATGGGGGCCAGGGTGTGGGCGAAACCCCCAAAATTTCACTTTTTTGGCAATTCCTCTGAAACTTTGTACCTAGACAGAGGACCATCAGAGTCACCTGGTGTAGTGGTTGGCGAAACTCTACCACCATGGGGCCACGGTGGGGGCTGCGAAAACTATAATTTTTGCTATAAATTTCCTTTCTTTTCCCATTTCTTTTTAGTTTCGGGTCTTGTTTTCTTAATTCCGTTTTCATATCTCCTTTTTACTAGGCTAGGTATTGCACCCGTGTTTCAATTTAAAAAAAATTATTTTGTACTGATTATGTTCCTATTTTGCTGTACAATATTGGCCAGTGCTAACATTCCTATGGTCTCAACAGAACATTTTTGCTTACAACTGTGTGACATGGATCGTTGACTGTAATTTAGGAGCCAGGTTGATATAAGCTCTTAGCTTTTCCCGGGCTTCCTGTTGCTCAGAGACCATTTCTGTGTATCTACTACTTGTACACATGTTCTTTTTGTTTCTTTGGCAATAAATAAATACATGTTGGAGGTTCTTCACTGGCTCCCGATTTGCCAGCGTATTGAGTTCAGGTAGTTGCATTGGTATGGCGATGTTGTCAGGGCCTCGCGGCCCTCGCCCCAATTTACCTCCGAGAGCTATGCTGCCTGACATTGGTATCAAAGGACGTCGTCCGCTACGCTCTGCTGATAAGGGAGTCCTCTTATTTCCTTTTGCTCGTACTGCTACTTTGAAGAATCGAGCTTTTCTGTGGTTGGTCCAGTGGTCTGGAATGGCCTTCATTTTGAGCTACGCCTACACTCTGAAAATCTACCAGGATTCTTCCTTAAAAAACTTAAAACTGATCTTTTTCGGCGCGCTGGAGTTAGGAGCGCCTCTGAGTAGTTTTTGCTTGAAAGAGGGCTATATAAATTATCGAATGAACACTGACCGCCACGGAAAGTTTTTGCTTGAAAGAGGGCTATATAAATTTTCGAATGAACACTGACCGCCACGGATATTTCCCCGCTACGCCAAGACATATAATTATGAGCAAAATTTTAAACACACGAAATTCACGAGAAATATAATGTTTAACTTTTATTTTCAACCCGGCTCCGCCGTATTACATACCCCAACCGTACCCACCTCACTCCACTTTTACCCACACAAATCCTGGTCCACCACACCCAAAACTCCATCCTATGCTGCATCCCAACCCAAATTGGGAAATTTTCAACATACGGAGTTTATGGAAAAAATACTGTTTTACTTTGTTTTCAACTCGGCTCCATCGCAACCCCACTCCAGCCCAATCCCACCAAGCACCACCTAATTCCTTTCCATACCCCGCTCCGGCGCGCCACCCACCCTAAGTCCCCGACATCCACCACCCCATTGATAATTAGCGATGCAACTCATGCTATCCAGATGTCCAGTTACGGGTATTCACCCCACCCCTCCACAGCCCTCTCCCTTCTTGCAACCCAACCTAGGCGGGTCTTTGTCTAGCTGGAAGGATTGAGGTGAACAGGTGCGATAAGCTTGCGTGGCGGCTGTGGGCTGGGCGGGGGTGGGTATCCTCGGCGGTTTCTATCATTGTTCATTGGAACCCAGAAATTGAACTGTGGGTGTGCATGCTGGACTAACAAACATACATGGACGCATGCATACATGCATGTGCATGCCTACCATCATACATACATTTATATATATATATACATGCTTAGACCTACTTACATATATACCAGTGATTCTCAACCTTTTTGACTTTAGGGTCACTTTGTTGTTGTTCGATGGATGTGAGGGCTACTTTTTCTTAGTTAGAGGACATAAGGGCATTAAGAGGCCACAAGGTTAAAATTTAATTAACCAAGAGCATATAAAATCGTCAAAATTGAATAAGAAATAGAATGATTGATGCTATTTATAAACATCCAAATTAAATAATTGGTAAAAGAGAATAATTTTGTATTTTATCCTTCCAAACTGTCAGAATATTGTAAGTAATTAGGATGCGATGCTCTGAAGTCTTACTACTTAAACCATGAGTATCAGCATTGAAAACTGAGCCATTATATTAAGATGACAGCCTGAATTCTTACAATTACAATTTTTATGGGAATTTTTTTTAAAAGTGTTTTTGATGATGATGATGATGATGATGATGATGATGATGATGATGATGATGATGATGATGATGATGATGATGATGATGATGATGATGATGATGATGATGATGATGATGATGATGATGATGAAAGAAGTTTTGGCACTGTTGGTGGGAACATCGAACACAAGTTGTGAACCACTATCAAATTCAGTTCAAAACAGTTATTTGAGATATGACTTGATGAAATCACGTTTTTGTTATTTTTTGTTACGTTACGTTTTTTAATCGTCAAAAACGGTTGGTAGCCTCACTAAAAGTGGTATAACTTTTGTTGTGTTAGAAATATTTTGATAAAATCTGGCCAACATGTGTAAATATGAAGTGTCTTTAAACCTGTAAAGATTCATTTTGAAATTCTTACTTCTGGCCATGAAATTAGCAAAACGCCTTTAAAAAATTGCGTTTCGTTTTTGAATCGTCAAAAAACGGTGAGTGGCCTCACTGAAAGTGATATAACTTTTGTTCTGTTTGAAATATTTTGTTGGAATGTGACCATTGCACGTAAATATGAATTGCCTTTAAGACTGCAAAGTTTCATTTTAAAATTCGCAAGTTTGGCCAAGATATAGGCCAAAAACTGTAGGGGATTACTTTTTTGGTGCACCCTGTATACCTATATACTTATTGGCCTATATATACCTTTATTCATACATATATACCTATATAATATATATATATATACCTGTATATACCTATGAATACACTGTGTCCGGAAAAAAGGGACCCATTTTGTAAACATGAAAATAAATAGTAAACATTCATCAATTTTCACAATTCAAACAGCATTTTAATCCTGACATATTTATCTAATATTGGTGAAAATACAAAAGTCCCAGTCACAATGATGACGTCAAAATGACGTCATTTGCATCAAAGTTCATTTAGCCGGCCAGTATGCATGGTTTCGGCTGGTATATTGGCCCTTGGTAAAACGGAAATTCATTTAATTGAACCAGGAGTGAAAATAAATGCAGCTCATTACAGGAATTGTCTGCTCCATATAAAATTGATGCCTAATATCCGGGAATACTCGGATTTATAAACAATTCAAAAAGATGATAATTAATCCAGCTCACTGAGCTCGTTAAACTGTTGACTAAGGAGACTCTAGATTTCATTCCACCTATAATCTTTTACCGCCAAACGGCCCGAACTTAAAACCAGTTGATTATAAAATTTGGAGACTATTGCAGGAGATAATGTGCATGACAAGAAAAAGAGACATTGAAGAACTTCGTGAGCGAATTGTTAATGACTGCATGGAAGAATTTTGATAAGCTGGTTAATTATTGATGCTGCTGTTGGCTATTAGCGCGACCATTGTGGAGCTTGCATTGAGGCCGAAGGTGGACACTTTGAGCACAAATTGCAGTATGATATAATTCAGATATAAAAATAAAAGTAAACTAACATTTATTATTGATAAATAACATCTTAAAAAAATTGAAATGTTGGCTAATTTTGTGCACTTATCTCTTAAATTTGAATTTTTATGCAAATGACGTCATTATGACGTCATTATTGAGACTGGAACTTTTATATTTTCACAATTGTTGGACACATATGTTAGGATAAAAAGGGTGTATGAATTGTAAAAATCGGTCAATATTTACTATTTATTTTCATATTTACAAAATGGGTCCCTTTTTTCCGGACACAGTGTATATGCCTATATATACCTATATAGTATATACCTATATATATTCCTATATATACCTATAAAACTATATATACATAAACCTATATACCTATGTAACTATATACATATGTGTGTATATATATATACGTACCCATATATTTATATATATATATAACTACCTATATATTTGTATATATATACCTACATGTCTATATAATTCATATAATTCTTATATACCTGTATATATTCCTATATATACCTATATAACTATATATACCTCTATATACCCATGTAACTATGTACCTATGCATATATACATACCCATTTATCTATATATATATATTTATATTTTTATACCATTAGACCTATACATATCTATACATATCTATATATATCCATATATACCTATATAATTAAATATAATTCTTTTATACCTATATATTATATACGTATATACCTATTTTTTTTGTAGCCAGGGCATAGCCAGGGCAGTCCCACAAGTAACCATTGCAGAGGGCGACAGCGGCGGTGCCAGGTTTTCAGTTTTGGGGGGCTGAACTCCCTGCGGAAAATTTTCCATTTCGTGCCGCCAAAATTTCTGACTACCTTTTTTCTTCTTTTTAGTCATTCGGCCGAAATATCCTGCATATAGTTTTCAGTTTTTAGGGGGGGCTGGGCTACTGGAGGGCGAGTCTAGTGCTCGGTAGTACAGGCTTGCATAGTCCATAATTTTGCGCTACTGTGC
>OX457049.1:35265893-35508395 GCA_949752735.1 Lumbricus terrestris
ATATATATATATATATATATATATATATTAAGTTGTATAGGTCATTTAATTCGTTGCATAGCAAATGCTACAAGTTTAGCGAACCAGTTTTGTTACATTTAGTAGCTGCCTACTGTAAACCGTTTCTTTTTTATGGAATGGAAGTTGTCTGCCCTACCAAAAGTGAGCTGAACTATTTAGAGTACACTTACAGCTCTGCAGTATGTGAAATTCTTAAAGTCTCTCATAGTAGTGTTGCATCTGTACTGCACATCATGCATGAAAATAATATTGCAGACTGCTGGTTATCCAGAAGATTGCGTTTTATCCAGAAATGCCTTTGACACAACAATGTAGTTGTCAGATTTGCGTCATGTTTCTCTTACACACCACAAATGTGTGCGCTCTTGTTTTTTTCGGTTTAGTAATTATTGTATTCTTGTTGTGTATACCACCACTGTCTGGAAATGTAGGCCTACGTTTGATATAATGGTCAACTAAGAAGTAAAACATTTGTGTTCAGATAATTATATATATATATATATATATTAGGGCGCCCGTTAAACCAATGAAAAAATTTGAAGTTCATAATTTTCAATGCGGTACCCTCTGAAGTTGTTACCCCTGTTGAGTTAACAAACAGTGTAAAATTTCAGAATTCTATGTTAATATTTACTGGTAGCTCAACGTATCCAAAGTTTCTGTGATTTTGCAATTCTTGCGCCTGCTTCAGTTTTATTTTGTACTGCAGTTTGCTTCACCTGTATACTTGCCATTTACTGATTTAGTTATTTATTTGGTCTGATTGATCTGATTACTATCTAACTGCAATAAAAAAAACCTGGAGACAACATTGATAGATTCCCTATAAATCCTGAACCAAGCAGACAAGCTAGACTACTGTTTGACGAACATTCGGCCCAAACAGCAAAAGTGACTTTTAATACATCCGTACCTTGAGTACACTGAGAAGGACTGGGACGGCAGGATGTTGCTGGATATAGGCTAATAGGGAGTGAGTGGGTTGACCCGTACCAGACATAGATCAGGTTTGCTGCCTGTCATTGTGCCGAAACTTCCATATCCGTGGCATGGGTTCAAACAAACTAGTGATGATGAACACTAATATAATGAAGCAAGTGCTGGAGATAGAAAGTCAGGTCAGGGCCTTGTGATTCGACCCCACAGCTTCTAATGCATCAATACTAATACTAATACTAATACTGGCAGACGAAGTTTGGCTTGTGGTGATAGAGATCACCTTTGGCAAGAATCTATTGTGCCGGGAAAGTCAAGACCATGCGCACCAAATTGTGATGAGAGATGCGTCCAAACACTTCTTTGGTTCATCATCTGGTTTCCGACTCTATATTTTTTTCAAGACTTTTCGTGACTACTATGTCAGTGAACTGATAGAACCCAGTATCAGATTGTACATGATGACCCGCAGTCAAGAATTGATAGAAAAGTCCTTATATGAAATTTGTCGACTTGATGGACAATGCTGTTTTCACACATCAAGTTTCTTATGTCCAGTTAGCAGACGAGTGATGAGTACCGTGTACTGCTAGAATTAACAATACTACTTTTGGGGTTGATGTGCTACCAAGTGGGGGGTGCCATTTATGGGCCCCAAAGTGATGCATAGATTCCGGTGGATGGTCATTGGTCATGTTGCAGTGTCTTAACATCTGGATCAAACTGGATGTTCAAACTAACCACTTTAATAGAAACAACGTTGATAGAGGGATGAGCCTTTCTTCTGCCTGTTGTACACACAGCTTGGGCATAATCCTCAAGTCTAGCAACTGCAGTGGGAGACTATAAAGAAAGGACTTTTGGATGATATAGTTCAATCACTCGTCAGATATTTTCGTCAACTTAGTGAGGAGCCAATGGCCCTTGAGTTTTTGTTTGTTTGTATGTATGTGCACTTGTTATAGCGCCCCTTCAAGCTCTCTCTCTCTCTCTACTCAGAGGCGCTCCCGAATGCAGAGCGGACACTGCATCGGAGTTTCACGCCGAAGCGCTGAGCAATTGTGAGTGAAGGACTTGCCCAAGGTCCTTACGCGGCGAGGTGGATTCGAACCCCGAACCTTCCGGCTTCAAGGCAATGACGCCACCACTACACCACCGCGCCCCACAATGCTGTAAGCAGTGACACTAACAGATATGTGATCAGCACTTTGAGGACACAAGGTTCTGATGAGCTACTCAGAAGAATCCATATGGAACCAAGTTGTTGGAAAGGAGCTTGACAACCTGAAAGTATCTTGTCATTCTTTCACACCTGTAGGTTGATGCTGACTTTCTTGGATAAGATGATCCAGACTAGCAACATAGCCGGGGAGATTTCCAGTTAAACAAGAAATAGGCCTATTTCAACAGTGAGGAAGTGGTAAAAAACCGAGTAGAGCAAGCTGCGGAATTGACCTAGGACCTCAACAACTCCACTACAACAGGTGAAGAGCAGAAACAGAGTCTGCTGCTGATTCTGCAAGCCAGAAAGTCAAGTACCCAGAAGCAAGAAAGACGCTGTTTGTCAGTGATGATATTTTGCGGTATCAGAGTCGGACAACTAAGAATAATTATTGATTGATTATTTTAAATGTCTGTCAGAACTATGCTTTTATCAAAATTGATAAAGAAATTGCCTTAACAGAGTTAATCAGCAGACATTTTATAGTGCTGTTTTAATAGAATATCATAAATATTTGGTGATAAATAAGTAAGACATAAGCACGAATAACATACAGTTGGACTAAAAGTTTGCAAACTTCTCAGGTGTTGAGCTACCTTCAAGCATGCATCCAAAATTCACAAAAAATTACCACGAGCTGATCTCATGACAGATAACAAAATGGGAAGGTACCACGAAAGAAATTCAGAAATTTATTTTTAACGGGCACCCTAATATATATATATATAAAATATATATATATATATACATAAAATAATTGTGTGCATATATCTAAGCATGCATATTTTTGTATTAAGGAGACTTAAACTGTTTTCTGTCATTAGTGATATGCAGGCAGATAATTATAATAGTGTCCTGTGAATGCTGTTGGACACCTTTATTGTGATTTATTTTTATTTGTGATTAATTTAATTGAATGTCAAGGGAAACGGGCTCTGTTGTCATAGACCCTGGTAAAATCGGATCCATCCATTATTGTGATTACTTTTTTATTGTATAATTTCTGAGTTCAATTCAGTATTATCGTATAAAAATGGGGCGCGGTGGTGTAGTGGTGGCGTCGTCGCCTTGAAGCCGGAAGGTTCGGGGTTCGAATCCACCTCCCCGCGTAAGGACCTTGGGCAAGTTCTTCACTCACAATTGCTCAGCGCTTCGGCGTGAAACTCCGATGCAGTGTCCGCTCTGCATTCGGGAGCGCCTCTGAGTAGAGAGAGAGCTTGAAGGGGCTCTATAACAAGTGCACATACCTACATACATACATACATACATACATACATACATACATACATACATACATACATACATACATACATACATACATACTGTGTTGGACACCTTTATTGTGATTACTTGGATGTCAAGTCCGTGTCCATGGTTGACTTTTTATACGATAATACTGAATTGCACACCATTTTATTGTAAAATTTCTGGATATTAATACTGTGTTGGACACCTTTTATAGTGACTCCTTGGATCTCGAGTCTGTGTCCATGGTTGACTTTTTTACACGATAATACTGAATTACACACCATTTTATTGTAAAATTTCTGAATATTAATGCTGTGTTGGACACCTTTTATTGTGACAACTTGGATCTCGAGTCCGTGTCCATGGTTGACTTTTTATACGATAATACTGAATTGCACACCATTTTATTGTAAAATTTCTGGATATTAATACTGTGTTGGACACCTTTTATAGTGACTCCTTGGATCTCGAGTCTGTGTCCATGGTTGACTTTTTTACACGATAATACTGAATTGCACACCATTGTATTGTGGAATTTTTGAATATTAATTCGCTGTTTCACACCTTTATTGTGATTTATTTTATTTGTGGTTATTTTAATTGAATGTCTAGGGTTACGGGCTCTGTTGTCATAGACCCTGGTCAAATCGGATCCACCCATTATTGTGATTACTTTTTTATTGTAAAATTTCTGAGTATTTATACTGTGTTGGACACCTTTATTGTGATAACTTGGAAGTCGAGTCCGTGTCCATGGTTGACTTTTTATACGAAAATACTGAATTACACACCATTTTATTGTAAAATTTCTTATTATTAGTGCTGTGTTGGACACCTTAATTTATTGTGATAACTTCTAACTCGAGTCCGTGTCCATGGTCGACTTTTTATACGATAATACTGAATTACACACCATTTTATTGTAAAATTTCTGAATATTAATGCTGTGTTGGACACCTTTTATTGTGACAACTTGGATCTCGAGTCTGTGTCCATGGTTGACTTTTTATACGATGATACTGAATTGCACACCATTGTATTGTGGAATTTCTGAATATTAATTCGCTGTTGGACACCTCTTATTGTGATACCTTGGAACTCTAGTCAACGTGGTTTTTGAGTGCTTGCATATCGGTATGTCAAAGACAATCGGGACTTTACATTACCTCACTGTCTGCACCACATACGTAGCTACTCGGGCTACTGTGTGCACAAGCACTGTATATGCTGTATCGCCTTTGCTCAGCTCGGTCACCAACTCGGCTCAGATGACTGAAATTTCGGGGTTTGGTACAGCGCGGGCACGGCATAGACTTTACGCGGACGCGTTTGAGGATCTCCCATTCTCTTTTGCTACCTTAGTTGGAGACCTTTGTTTATGATAATTGGAACTTAATTATTTAGGATTGCGGCCGGATACACCAAAAATCAAAAACCTCAACAATTATTGTTGACTTCGTTTAAATAACCCACTCAATCTCCAACTACATCTTGCAATGTGGAGCGCGTTTGTGCCAGTGCACAATTTCTTGTAAAACCCTTGGTCGGTATGTGCTTCGTTCATGCATTCGGCACTCGCTGCTTCGCGCCATTGCAATATGATCGCCCTGGGAAGAAAATGTTCTAGTTGCGTCTCAGGGAGAGAGGAAGGCTTGGGGCTTCAGCCCCCCCCCAAACCTGAAATCCTGGCGCCGCCACTGTTTAGTGGAGTTAAGTAGCTCCTTAATCATATTGTGGCAGTCATGAACTTCATGAAAAAGTCCATTGAATGCATAGGCGTACGAGGCGGGGTCCAGAAGGGGCAAATGCCCCCCAAATTTCGGGCAAATGTGTTTTTCGGGCAAAAGAGGCATGGACGGGCAAAAAATTTCATAAATTTTTTCGGGAAAAATAGGTACGGGGGGGATTTTTTCGGGCACGCAGGAGTTTAAAAAAGTCGGCAGATTTTTCGGACGTGAAAATCCTAAGAATTTTGGGTGGATGACTAAAAAAAAGGTCGTCAGATTTTTCGGACGGGAAAATCCTAGGAATTTTGGGCGGACGACTAAAAAAAGGTCAGATTTTTCGGGCCAAAATTTGTTTTGCCCCCCCACTGCCGAAATGTTCCGTACGCCTATGATTGAATGACTTGCTTCTTCTCGAATCAAGGCTTTTTTAACGTGCAGTTGTACACAAAATGTGCAGTACGTTGTAGATGAAGCACTTCTTATAACTGTTAAAGCCAGCAAAGAGGTAATTGTCCTCCGATTGGATCTCAGTAATTTACCATGGATGATGGGAAAGGAAAGAAGGAGTTGTGCAGTTCTAAAAATTCCTTGAAAACAGCCCTGATTATGGCTGTTTTCATGGTGAGAATTGAAAGGAGTTGAATCGTTGAGGGTTCAACCCCTAATAAGGCCCAATAGAAAGCCTTCACTATACATAGGCGGAGACCTGGGCGCGGAGACTTGGGGGGGGGGGCGGAAAGACGCGAGATTTTTTGATGGACGAATAGCTGAGTGTGTGTCGCAGAAAAATTTCCATCTTTTGCCGGGTCTAAATTTCTGACGACCGGCGAAATCTCGAAAGAATTTCTATTTTCGCCACAAAAAAAGTTGATGACTTTTTTTAGTCATCCGGCGACGAAATCTTACGAAATCTCCTCCCCCCCCCAAAAAAAATACACTTCAACTCCACTTAAAGCATCGTTTGACCATGCACTCACGGTTATTTTTCTGCAATTTCATATCAGTGCTTTTTTAAATTTCTCCAGCACATGTTACATCACCGAATCACAGATCGCTCACGTCTGGCAAGGTTGCCCAACCTACAGCAACATGGGAACCCAGGAACCCAACCAGTCACGTTGTCCTACACGGAAGGCACCAACTGGTTGACGAGGAGCGACAGGCTGGTGAATTTCCTATCAAGGTACGCGGATGAATACATTGTGGGCGGAGCCAAGTTGGTCCCCGTCAAAGTTAACGCCACCGATCTACGAAAATTATTCACCTTTTCCAACGTATACGTTTCTTTCGCTGGCACGAACGACAAACCAGTTGATGGAAAAGCGTTTCCAATCGCAGGCACCGGTCAGGGAGTAGTTCCAGCTGCCGATGACAAGGAAATCGTCGGAATAAGTTGGTCGGCAGTCCTCCAATGCAAATACGGTCTGAGCTTTGTTGTGCACTACTTTGGAGACAGCCAGGAAAATCTGCTGAGTCACGTCTACAGTCACGTGAGCCGTTACGTCAGCGTTATGCCGGATGACGTCGGGTGGGCGTGCACTGTACATTTTCCGCTGGGGATCGATGCGACCAGCGTGAGGGAGCGTCTGACGGATGACCTGGGGGACCGGTATCTCGGATCCTTCAACGTGGACGAAGCTGTACACTACGTGGCGCCGTTTGATCCATGAGGACTATAATTGCAATTGTTTTTTTGGAAGGGTCTTGTTTATAGGGTAAACCCCATGTGGATTTTTAGAAAATTTCAAATTATTCATCTGTATAATCATGTAAATTCTGCGTGAGCGAGTTTAGGGCATTAGGGGAATAGTAGGAAAATATATAACTGAGAGGGGACCAGACCAGGGTGAGAATTGCCAGGGGTTCAGCCCCCAGTCTTTAGTCTATAATTACTTGTGATCATCCGTTCATACTATGAATATTGTAATCATACTGCGTTGTGTCAGTTTGAAATTAAATGAAGATTACTCATTCATTCATTCATTCAGTCAGTCAGTCAGTCAGTCAGTCAGTCAGTCAGTCAGTCAGTCAGTCAGTCAGTCAGTCATTAATTCATCCGTTCATTCATTCATTCATTCATTCATTCATTCATTCATTCATTCATTCATTCATTCATTCATTCATTCATTCATTCATTCATTCATTCTGTCTTTCATTCATTCATTCTTTGTTTCAATCTTTCATTTCAAGATTTGCATCATCATCATCATCATCATCATCATCATCATCATCATCATCATCATCATCATCATCATCATCATCATTATCATCGTGATCAACATCATGATCATGATTGTCGTCGTCGTCATCATGTTCAGTCCTTCAGTCCCTGACGCCAGATTTTTGGCGGCGTTGGGTGCGATTAGCCTAAATGGCCCCATTATCCTCGGTCATTATTTTGCCAACTTCATTGCTCCCGTTAGTATCAGATAGGCTAAGCCAACGAAATAAGCTTATCTCTATCAGCACAAAATATACTCTGGGAGATGAGCAACAGACAGACAACCAGTAGTCAACCAGCCGAGTTGAGAAAAGTGCTGCCCCTAGGGAATGTTAGATAAACACTGGCTATTATATCTGCCACTCGTGAGCTATAATAGGCCTAAGACCCCAAATGGAAATGGACATTTTAAACCATGTTTTTCATAAGTTTTCATTACTCTATCTCACAAATACACTGGCAAACAAGAGCCTGAAACGTGCTCTAGTTTATGTTAACAGTTTAAGAATGCGTTGGTTTCTGGGGCTCCCCCATGCAAACTACCTAGTCGGCATTGGCTTTGTGCCTTCAGCACTCGCTGATTCGCACCTTCGGCGCTTACAATGATAGTTCTGAGCACCCTCAGGAAAATGTTCTGGTTGCGCCCCTCAGTGCTGCCCTGGGGAAGGCTATAGGAAGCAACGGTTTTCAGTCAACATTGATCTGCTTGAGCTCCGCTCCATGAATCATGCGCCATAAGGCGTCTGCCATTCAGTGATTCAACATAGACCAAGCTGAACTCTGTGATGAATCACCGTGACGAAAAAATTATTAGGTCGTTAAACGTCTCTTGTCCGACCTCCTGTTACGTTCACGACCTTTATGAGGCTGTTAATCATCATGTTCATTCGCCACAATATCTTGTGCAAACCTGTTTCATTTTGAATCGGCTGTGGTTCTACTAATATGTTTGAAATATAGGTTTATAACCAGTTTCCCGTTGAAGAAATAATTGGCTACAGCATCCTTTATAATAATTCAATTATCGTCGCCCGCATCCGCTTTTGTGGATGGAAGGTCCGAAGGTGGCATCTTTAGTTTCTCATAACATGAGCCGAAAGGAATAATCGCACCAAGCGCGATAAGTTCTATCAGCGATCGTAATCGTAATCGTAATCGTAATCTCCTAATTTCTAAAGCGCCACTAAAAAGCCAAGCGCGAGGCACCGGCTTATTCACGAGCGCTGCGTTGAGTTAGGAGGGTTGTCCGTGGGAGTAGTCCGTGGTGGTCCGGGTCGAGTTACCATAGGATCAGGATCAAATGCGTTGAGTCAAAAGGGTTGTCCGTAAGAGTAGTCCATGGTGGTCCGGGTCGAGGTACCGTATGATGGCACTGAGAAAAGAGTTATCGGCCAACTTTACATGACGCTGGTCCAAATCAATATTTGACGCCAGATGCTGAAGTTTTTTTTAAAGATATCACGTCTGAATTTATAAATCGCCTCAGCAAAAGTGCATCTTGTTAGAAGATAAAATGCAGACGTTGGAGAATAAGTGCTCGAGAATAAGCTGGTGCCCTGCTGCGCTTAGCAACTTTGCTCCTAGTGGCGCTGTAGAAATTTGGAGATTACGATTACGATTATGACTTTCCACACGCAATAAAGGCATCATATGGCATTTAAGAAATGGGGAGTAGGCCTAAACGATAACGATTAAGAAAAATTGCAACAATGGCCATTTAGGCCTAGGATAATTTTAAAAGCAGGCCACGTCTAGGCCTCTATAGAATTAGGCTATATAATATTATGAGGTCGTTGAATTAAAGCCATCGAAACTATATTGTACTGCTATTTCTCAAGAATAGCGCTTTTTTCTTAAAGAGAACGCACAAAATATTGTAAACACGCGCCCTTAAAAAAATCTCATTTAATTAGATCCACCTCTCGCTATCTCCCCACAGGTCTTTCACTCAAAACTGAAAACATTGCTCTTTCAAAAATCCTATCCTGATTCCTCCTCTTCTCATCACATCCCTCGTCATTTCAATTCTAAACATCACCCACCTTAGCCGTCCATCTATCTGCCTGCCTGACTCTCCGGACTTGACCCGCTGCCTATCGATTTTGTTTTGATTGAGCGCCTGTGAATAAGCTGGTTCCCGCGACTTGGCTTTTGTGGGCGCTGTAGAAGTTTCGAGATTACGATTACGATCCTTCTGAAATAGCGTGCAAACAAAGATATCGATGCCGCGGCTGATCAGACGCGTGTGAAACATGTTTTCGGATCATACCAGATGCGATTTGTTAGTTTCGCGAGAGGCGGACACTGAGGTGGAAGTTAGGTTTTGCAGAATTTCGAACGATTTCCTTGTTTAATAAAATAAACATCGGTTTATCCGAACGTTTAAATCGTTTGAAGTCGATCGGATTGTGCATTTGGAGCGGCGTCCGATGCTGTGCATTCAACGAAGAGGATTTTGATTGAAATCTGCCAACAGCGAACAGTTCCGGCATTTACGGTTGAACTACCACAATCTTGATTATTTCTCTATTTACATTAATTATTTAGCGCTAGTGTAATGAAGAAGCATTAGTTGACGATGTTCTGTAGTTCAGATTCACTTACCTCTTGGAAAAAACGGCTAAAGATTCACTATTTTTCTCTGGCTTGCAAACACTTTCATATCTAATTCCATCTTCATCAGACTATCTGTGCTTAATCTCATCCTCGTAATCCTAGTCATCCCAGAAGAGCGCAATCCATGATTTAAAAAGATTAGATGTTCTTCAGGTAGAAAGTAACAATGATAACAACAACAACAATAGCAGCACTCTTCTTCAAGTTCGCTGCCCAGGGTCGGGTTTGAGCGTCCCATGGTGGTTACTACTCTTCTCGATGTTAAGCGTTCTCCTTCAGTTTCCTCTGGCCGTCCATTATCATCATCATCAAATCCAACAGCATCTGTCTTTGTCTTCCTCTCATTTTATTCTTTCCTTCATTCTTCCTTCAGTGATTATCTCAGAAGGAAGTCTCTTCTCGATATGTGTGCTATCCATTTCCTTTTCCTCATTCCTCTGAATGAGTCAAATAAAGATCTTTCCTCACCCACCAGTTGCCCTACCTCTTCTGAGCTCTCCATTTGGTATATGTGAAGCGAAAAGTAGTTAAAACAAGCACGGTGGATTAATTTGTTCATTATTCACAGCTTATTTATTGTCTAACTACTAGGGAGAGGCCATACTACAATGCACATAGAAGACAAAAGGCCAACTGGTCCGCCAATGATAAGAATAATAACGATTACAGCCTAAAAATTGCTCTTCCATATTTGTAGATATATATTCGTTTAATCAAAATCAGATTGACAAACCACATAACAGTTACAAAATGAAGCGAAAAGTAGAACTTTAAAACAAGCACAGTGGATCAATTTGTTCGTTATTCACAGGTTCATTCATTCATTCATTCAAGTATTTATATAGCGCCTCTTCAAGGAAACTACTCAGAGGCGCTCCCGACTCCAGTACGGACAAACAGAACAGTTTTTAAGTGCTTATAGATAGGTTATTCATTGTTTACTTTTTTATGTATTTATTTAGATGTCTTTCCGCGTACGACAGAGCAAGTTCCGCCACGTCTTCGGCCAACCGCTGAAGCGTGACCAGTGCTACGATAACATTCGCATCACGAAAAGTTCGTGGGATTCAACGTTCTGTTGCGTGAATCCGAAATATGTTGCGATCATCACAGAAGCGGCCGGTGGAGGCGCATTTCTAGTGCTAGGACTCGACAAGGTATGTATGAAGAGAAATTTACGTGTACAACACAACTTTGATGATCTAGGGAATTTATGTAGCGCCCATTCAAGATAACTATTCAGAGGCACTCCCGACACAGGCACGCATGGTCGGAGTTTGGTTTCCGTTCTTGGAGGGGCTAACTTATGAGTCTGCACCTTCTTAGGGGGGGCTAAGACCCGGAAAAAATACCGTTTACACGGTAGAAAAGCTGAATCTGGGTCTTCTTGGGAGGGCTTAGCCCCCCCTAGCCCCTGATAAACTCCGCCCATGCAGGCACGTCCAAAGAGGAGAGTAAAGAGACCTGTTTGACAGATCCTGCAGAATGGAATGCTGGCCAAGAGAAGACTATTCCAAACAGAGAATATATAGTTTTTGTTGGCTTTTTTGACAGGGCGTTTTTTGTCGGTGGGCAGTTATGATGGGGTTGTTTTGTCTCTGGGTGATTATGATGGAGCTATTTTGTCTTTTGGCGATTTTTGACTGCGCTATTTTGTCTTTGGGCGATTATAATGGGGCTGTTTTTACCGGGTTATTTTGGGGGTGGGTGCCGTCAAAAGGATGTTTTGCTATTGTTGCTTGAAGCAATATTAGATACTGGTCATGGTTTCTGTTCTTGGAGGGGCTAAATTTGTTGGGGCTGAGACTCGGTCCAGAAAACGCTAAATATTTTCCCGGCCCAAAAAAGTTGATGACCTTTTTTTAGTCATTCGTATGTTTCGCGTGTGGGGCTAGGCCAGAGATAGATACCATTTACACGGTAAAAAAAATGATTTTGGGTCGTCCTGGGGGGGCTTAGCCACCCCTAACCCCTGATAAACTCCACCCATGTTAATAGGACACTTGAATGGGTGCTATATAAATCTGATTGATTGATAAAATGTTCTACTAAGCAGTTGCTTACGGCGGTATCTTTTCCTTCAGACAGGGCGAGTGGATCGTGACGCTCCTCTGGTCGTCGGTCACAAGGCTTCCGTTCTCGACATCCAATGGTGTCCGCACAACGACGACATCATCGCTAGTGGATCAGAGGACTGCACCGTCAAGATCTGGCAGATCCCGGACGGAGGTCTCCTGAGGAGCCTTGACGAACCGATGGTTGACCTCATCGGTCACCAGAGACGCGTTGGTCTCGTCGTGTGGCATCCAACCATCCAGAATATCCTCCTCAGCGGTGGTTCGTGGAAGATTTTTAAGTACTGCTCTCTAGATGTTTAACTTAAGTCTTTACCGACCAAAGTGTGAGTGAATGGTATGGGAAATTCTACACAGTTGGTGTGCAAAGGGCTAAAAGCAGGGCTTAAAGTGTGCCTGGATGGTCTGACATGGACGGCGTCCATGCACTTGTTTTAAAATCTGAACGCCGTCCAGCCACTTATTGGCGAGCACAGACTGGAAAGGTAAGGGGCGTCCAGGCACTTCTTCTGGGCAGGTAAGGGCATCCAGGCACTTCTTTTGGAGAGGTAAGGGGTGTCCAGGCACTTCTTTTGGAGAGGTAAGGGGCGTCCAGGCACTTCTTTTGGAGAGGTAAGGGGTGTCCAGGCACTTCTTTTGGAGAGGTAAGGGGTGTCCAGGCACTTCTTTTGGAGAGGTAAGGGGCGTCCAGGCACTTCTTTTGGAGAGGTAAGGGGCGTCCAGGCACTTCTTTTGGAGAGGTAAGGGGTGTCCAGGCACTTCTTCTGGAGAGGTAAGGGGCGTCCAGGCACTTCTTTTTCCACACTTTAGGCACTGGCTAAAAGGATAACGTTTTGTCCATTCATTCATTCATTCATTCCAGATATTTTGGCATCTCACCATTCAGAATATCCTTCTCAGTGGTGGTTCATGGTAGATTTATGCTACTCTCTAGAAGCTTAACATATCTATTTACCGACCAACTTATGAGTAGAGAGTACCGGTAAATGGAATGATGTGTGAAATTCTATACCAGTGGTTCCCAACCTTTTCTGACTTGACGGCCACTTTTTCTAAGTTGGAGGACATGAGGGCCACTTTTTAATTAGTTGAAGGGCATTAGGGAGCCATAAGGCTAAAAATTTAATTAACTAATAAGCATATAAAATTAGTATTATTGAATCAAAATAGAATGTTTGATGGCTTTTATTGACGTCAAAACAAAATAATTTGTAATAGAAAATAATTATGTGTTCTATTCGGTTCAAATAGTAAACTTTTTTCATATATTTTTGCTTATTCTTTAAGAGATGAGCGCCATTTTTTAAGATCTGGCGGGCCACTTTTGACCCGCGGGCCGTTGGTTGGGAACCACTGTTCTATACCTTCAGTTGGTAGAGGGTTAAAAGGATGATTTTTTTTTAAAATATTCATTAATTCTGAAAATTTTGTCCAGAAGTTCCTTCTCAGTGGTGGTTCGTGAAAGATTTAGACCGCTGTCTAGAAGTTTAATGAGGTGGACTCCTTTTGTTAGAATTTGTATTTTAATTTTGTTTGCCGAATATTTATTGTAATTGTTATGGTGAAATTTTTATAGCACCTCTTCAAGAGAAACTCTTCAAAGGCGCTACCTGTCCTGATAGCACCGAACCACACTATATTTATATATAATTATATAATCATTATTTATTTTGTATCTATAATTCTATGTGGAATTGAATGCATTTATATCAGCAGGTTAAATACAGAATTATACATACTTACTTAAATGGGGGGTCATAAAATCAGAGGAAAACAACATGGTGATACTGTGAAACTTTTGAGTAAAAAATTTATAGTTTATTTTTGCGCTTAAGGTAAATTTTGATGGAAACATCATCCAAGATGGCAACTGAATTAATTGTTTTCATGTCAAGTGTTTTGGAGCAATAAATTTGATTTGAAAAGAAATTAATTTTAAACAGAAATGCGAATTAGAGGCTTAAACCTTTTCTCGTTGGATAATCGAGCTTCTGCGATCTTATTGTTCCAGGCGCCGACAATAAGGTCATCTTGTGGAACGTTGGAACCGGAGAAGCAGTAACGGAGATTGACTTTCCAGACATTCCGCTCAGCGCTTCGTGGAGTTTTGATGGAACCAGGTTCGTCGTTTCCTGCAAAGACCGAAAGGTGCGAGTGGTTGACCCGCGAAGTAAAGAACTGCTCAAGGTTAGGAGCTTTTACATTTGGACGACATGCAATATAATTAGTTAATAATTCTAATGATTATAATGTTTGTATGTACACTTGTTATAGCGTCCCTTCAAGTTCTCTACTCAGAGGCACTCCCGACAACAGCGCGGACACTGCATCGGAGTTTCACGCCGAAGCGCTGAGCACTTGCGAGTGAAGGACTTGCTCAAGGTCCATACGAGGTGGCTTGAGGTGGTTTCGAACCTTTCGGCTTCAAGGCAACGACGCCAGCACTATACCACCGCGCCCCACAATGATGGTGATAGTGATGGTGTGATGTAGTGGTGATGATAATGGTGATGGCGATGCTGATGATGATAATGCTAATAAAATAATAATTATAATAATGCTTGTAATTATAGTAATGATAATAATTTTAGTTTAGTTGTTATCCTGACTTTTTTGTCTCAGGCACTATAAAAAATGATAATAAATAATACAATGATTAATTATAACAATAATAATAATGATTGTAATTGTTGTGATGTAGGAGGCGAGTACCCACGAGGGAAGTAAACCGGTACAGGTCATCTTCCTCAAGAATGGAACGATATTCACGACTGGATTCTCGAAGATGGGAGACAGACAATACGCACTCTGGGACGAGGTTCAACTCGTTTGTTTGGATTGATTGATTGATTGATTGGTTGATTGATTGGATTGATTGATTGATTGATTGGATTGATTGGATTGATTGATTGATTGATTTGATTGATTTGATTGATTGACTTGATTGATTGGATTGATTGATTGATTTGATTTGATTGATTGTTTTATTGATTTGGATTTTATTGATATCTTAATTAATTGATTGACGGTTTGTTGAATATTTATGTGGATTGGATTTATATCTTTATCGATTGATTGATTGTCTTATTGATTTGGTTTGCAATGATATCTTTACTGATATCTTGATTAATTGATTGATTAATTTATTGGATTGAAATCTTGATTGATATCTTGATTTATTGATTGATTAATTTATTGGATTGAAATCTTGATTGATGTCTTGATTGATTGATTGCTTTGAGCTCTGAAATTTGATGTTTATTTGAAATTGCAAATTTTTAATAGCATACATGAGCATCTATAATTATAAGTGTGAGATTCTGTGGGTATGGATGTCTGTCCCAAGAAACGCTCAGGCGCCGATTCATTTCGCAAAATGAAACAATTTTCTTTAGGTTCTCATGCGAATTTGTGGGTCAGGATGACTATTTTTTAGCTTTCAACTCACCTTACAACTCAGATATCGACATTTTAATTTAGCCCTATAGCGCCTATAGATATTTTGCTTTGGACAAGTCGCCATGTTAAACAGCAGAGCACAGTTCTCGTGAGTTCATCATGTCTGACGTCATAGTATAGATTTTCGTTTATTCAACGATCCGGTTGACAAACCGAAACCAGTTTCAGTGTATAATATTATGCAGTTCAAGCAATAATATTCACAAGAACGCAGATAACAGAAATCTTAACTAGGCTAAACTAACAGAACAGACAGCCAGCAATAATTGTATTAACCAAGTTATTAAGAAGAAGAAGAAGAAGAAGTTATTAATAGGCACTATCATGCAGTGCAGAAACCACAGAGAAAGGAGAATGTGGATGTGTGAGTGTGTGTTTGTCCAGAATGATAGCCTTCAGTTTCGGAGCTGGAGGGTTTGCGAACGCGGTGGGAAGGGGGCAGGGGAGCAAGGAAGGGTGATGGGAGGATTGGGAGGGGTTTTGTGGAAGAGGGAGGGTGGAGGGGAGGGGTAGGGGTTTGATGGAGGGGAGGTCAGGGGATGAGGAGGGAAAGGGGAGGGGAGGAGGAGGGGGAGGGGAGCGGAGGGGAGAGATGGGAGGGATCCTAAAATTCCCGGGCAACGCCGGGTATCCCAGCTAGCGGTAGTGTAAAAAACCCTAAAGTTCTCGCCATATCTTGACGTCAGCGCACATTTTGCAGAATTTGACCTGATTAGGTCATCTACGCTTACAAGACAGATCTGACATATTTTGCAACCAATCAGATGTAGCCATTTTAACATTCATGACGATAGGATTATTCTTAGGATTAACTTAACCCGGGCGAAGCCGGGTATAAAAGCTAGTTACTGAATAAGCACATATAAATATGCCCAATCTATGCGTGCTTTGGCAATCACATCACTATGGAGTTTAAACCCCAATTGCAGCAAAAATTTTGATATAAATTTTTGATAGCAATTTCTGCCAATTTTTTTAGAAATTTTGATAGAAATTTCTGCTCCGCCTCCACCCCAGTCATCTCAGCTATGATGTGTAATTCTGTTTGGAAATTGTATATAGAGGCTTTGATTAATTTCTGGTGTTGCGTTTTGTAGAATTTCACGAACATGGTTACGAACGATGTTGATACAAGCAACGGCATCATGTTCCCCTTCTATGATCCAGACACCAGCATGGTCTACCTATGCGGAAAGGCAAGTTTTACTCATTGTTATTGTTATCATTTTTTTTATTATTAACGTCATCATCATCATCGTCATCATCATCATCATCATCATCATAACTATTCAATCATTATTATTTTGCTATGATTAGCAATTATTACTATCATTACTATTTTTTCGTCCACATGTCATCTTAGAAATTATAATTTTACGTCTATAGATATGTGGCGGTCCTCACCAAAATCTGTATTATATGTACAAAATTATTTTGAGTTACAATAAAGCTAAGCAATATTTTTTTTCATAAATGTTGAAGCCTGATACATATTCTTCCAAATGAGGTTATGAAACTAAATATGTTGCAAAATCTCATTAAATACTGGTGTTTGGTGTGTGGCTCCACATATATACCTCATCCATGTCAATTTTTTGATCAAGGAACAATTGTATTTTGATAAAATCCAATTAAATAAGTAATTTTTATTATTACTCTTGTTGCTTGTTTGTATGTGCACTTGTTATAGCGCCCCTTCAAGCTTTCTACTCAAAGGCACTCCCGACTGCAGAGCGGACACTGCTTCCGAGTTTCACGTCGAAGCTCTGAGCAATTGTGAGTGAAAAACTTGCCCAAGGTCCCTACGCATCGACTTGAGGTGGATTCGAACCTTGAACATTCCGGCTTCAAGACAATGACGCCACCACTACACCACCTCACCCCACTGTTGTTGTAGTTGTTATTGTAGCAAAGTAAACAACTTGACAGTTGTATTGTGATGAGACAGAAGTCTTATGGATGAGGCAGAAGTAAGAAACTCGTAAATATCTGATGACAGCATAGAACGGCGACCATTTATTTACCCAATGCTAATTTTGTTGGTTGTTCAAACAGGGAGACAGTGTAATAAGGTACTTTGAAGTGACCGACGAAGTTCCGTACGTTCATCTGCTGAGCATATACCAGTCGTCCGATCCTCAGCGGGGGATCGGTTGGATGCCAAAGAGAGGGTTGAACGTCAATGCGTGCGAGATAGCCAGGTACTTACTTATTCACGTCTAATATTTTTAGATAGCCAGGTACTTACTTATTCACCTCTGATATTTTGAGATAGCCAGGTACTTACTTATTCATCTATGATATTTTGAAATAGCCAGGTACTTAGTTATTCACGTCTAATATTTTTAGATAGCCAGGTACTTACTTATTCACCTCTGATATTTTGAGATAGCCAGGTACTTACTTATTCACGTCTAATATTTTGAGATAGCCAGGTACTTACTTATTCACGTCTAATATTTTGAGATAGCCAGGTACTTACTCATTCACCTCTGATATTTTGAGATAGCCAGGTACTTACTTATTCACCTATGATATTTTGAAATAGCCAGGTACTTAGTTATTCACATCTGATATTTTGCTGTATTTGAAAGAAATACAACTGTACAACAGATCTATTGTAATGTTCAAAAATTCCTCGATCAAAATTTTATTTTGAATATTCACAGCCATACAGACCTGTACAGAAAGGACTAAGGTCTAAGGGGAACACTGCAAATGGTTGTGGTCTGTCAGCTAGGTTGTTCAATAAAGGATTATTATTATTGTTATTGTTATTATACTTTTTATTATTATTATTATTGTTATTTTTATTTTATTTTATTTTTTGCCCCGAGGTAAACGTGATCCCTCGGGGACTTCAACACTCTCGATAAAAGCAGATTTGTCGGGAATGGACCCTATTCATCAAGGTCCCAGTTGGAAAAGGTACCCCTAAAAGCAACATCGTTGAAGTGCTGAATCACATATTCCATATATAATTTTGATTTAGCAATTTTCGAACATTACAATAGCTCTATTGTAAAGTTGTATTTCTTTCAAACACATCAAAATTTTACGAGGTAAGTACCTGGCCATCTCAAAATATAAGAGCTTGTTGTTATTATTATTATTGTTGTTAGATATTGTTTTTTTAAAATTATTATACCGTTACATTGCTTTTTATGTGTTTGCCTAGATTTTATAAACTGCATACGAAAGGACTCTGTGAAGTCATTCCTATGACGGTCCCACGCAAGGTAAGTGATACCGTATGGGTCTGGACAAGGTAATTGCCAATTCGTTTGTCCATTCGTTTTTTTCACTTGTTATTATTATTTAGTAATATTATTGTTGACGTCAATGCATCCTTATGTTTACATTTGCCTGTAATTTTATGTGCACTGGTTGCAATAAAAAAGAAAGAAAAAATTTTTTACCCAAAGTTTCAATGATCCATTGTGATTTAAGAAATTTTTTTAGGAACAGGAAATTTGTCTGCAGGGTTTGTAGGAAAGGTGCCTATGTAGAAAAGATGCCTTTGTAGGAAAGGTGTATTTGTAGGAAAGGTGCCTTTCTTATTATTATTTTTTTTATTGCCCTGAGGTTCATTTGATCTCTCAGAGACTTAATTAATTAATTAATCAAATAAAAACATCTGGAACGGCACCTAGTCATCGCTGAAACCCAGTGCTGGAAATGAACCGTGGAATGCCACCGCCTTAAATTGATGGATTGTATGAGATTGTAAGATGCTGAAATAAGTAAGAGGTCTCACGTGCATCTCCAGATATGGGGCTGAGGTTTTGTCCCAAAGATAAAAGAAATATTGTCATTATTATAATATTATTATAATTGTTATTAATTTTGTTATTTATATTATAATTGTTGTTATTATTATTATTATTATTACGAGTTTCCTCTTGTTGTTTTTCCGCAGTCGGAGCTTTTCCAGGACGATCTGTATCCGGATACGATTGGAGATATTCCAGCTCTGACGGCCGAGGAGTGGCTTTCCGGAAAGGATGCGGCACCTGTGTTGGTCTGTGGATTTAATACCATGCGATGCTGTATTTGATACGATGCGATTTCTTATGCGACTGTCTTTGATACAATGCAATTTCTTATATGACTGCCTTTGATACGATGCAATTTCTTATACGACTAACTTTGATACATTGCAATTTCTTATACAACTGCCTTTGATACGATGCAATTTCTTATACGACTAACTTTGATACGATGCAATTTCATATGCGACTAACTTTGATACATTGCAATTTCTTATACAACTGCCTTTGATACGATGCAATTTCTTATACGACTAACTTTGATACGATGCAATTTCATATGCGACTAACTTTGATACATTGCAATTTCTTATACAACTGCCTTTGATACGATGCAATTTCTTATACGACTAACTTTGATACATTGCAATTTCTTATACGACTAACTTTGATACATTGCAATTTCTTATACGACTAACTTTGATACATTGCAATTTCTTATACGACTAACTTTGATACATTGCAATTTCTTATACAACTGCCTTTGATACATTGCAATTTCATACATGACTGCCTTTGATACATTGCAATTTCTTACACGACTGCCTTTGATACATTGCAATTTCATACGCGACTGCCTTTGATACATTGCAATTTCATACATGACTGCCTTTGATACATTGCAATTTCTTACACGACTGCCTTTGATACATTGCAATTTCTTATACGATTGTTTTTGATTCAATGAAATGCAATACTGTGTAATACAATATGATGCAATTATGTTTAATGTAATGCAAATCAATGCAATACAACTTTTTGATACAATGCAATGCATCTGAATGTTTGTATACTTTGCAGTCAATCAATTATTAATTGATCAATTTATATGATGCCTCTTAAAGAGAATTCTACTCAGAGATGCTCCCGGTCCATGCCTTGTGTTTGTGAAGCTGAGAACCGATAGGGCGCTCTTACAAGATTACTACTCAGAGGTGCTCCCGACTACAGCGCGGACACTGAATCGGAGCTTAACGTCGAAGCGCATGAACAATTGCAAGAGAAGTACTTGCTCTGAGTCCCTACATGGCAGCTAGAGGTGCATTCTATCAAAGTTCTTCAGAATGGAGGGCGCGGTGGTGTAGTGGTGGCGTCGTTGCCTTGAAGCCGGAAGGTTTGAGTTTCGAATCCACCTCAAGTCGCCGCGTAGGGACCTTGGGCAAGTCCTTCACTCGCAACTGCACAGTGCTTTGACTTGAACGATGCAGTGTCCGCTCTGCAGTCGGGAGTGCCTCTGAGTAGTGAGAGCTTGAAGGGGCGCTATAACAAGTGCACATACAAACAAACAAACAGATGTTGATCTCTCTGAATAAACTATTTTCGATGCTTGATTTGATTTTTTCCCTACGTTTGTGAACAGATATCTCTACGCGATGGCTACAAGCCGGCGAAAAAGTCCGGCCTGAGCAAGGTCATTCGTCCGTCGAACACCGGCAGAACATCGGAGAACAGAGAGACAACCGGGTCGAACAGTTCAGTGTCCAGTCCTTCGAAAGATCCACCACAAGGAATGGCCCTACCGCCTGTGAGTTGCGACTTTATTCCAATGTTATCATCAGTGGCGTAGCAAGGTTTTTGGGGGCCCTTGTGCAGGACTTCGATGGTGGGCCCCTTCATTACTTGAACCTCCTCGATTTCAAACAAATAGGCTGTGCAAAAACGCCTGGCTCTTTTGCGATGGACTCTATTTGCATTAGTTCGAACCTGAAATATAAAAAAAATTAACTCGTTACAATTTTAATTATTTTCTCCGTTAGTCTTCATAATCATTTTCTATGTCTTCAGGCTACCAGAGAAAATTCAATTCGCGTACTTGACAAATTTATGAAAAAAATTCTTCATCTGTTGAAGTTTGTATGTGCACTTGTTATAGCGCTCCTTCAAGCTCTCTACTCAGAGGCGCTCCCGAATGCAGAGCGGACACTGCATCGGAGTTTCACGCCGAAGCGCTGAGCAATTGTGAGTGAAGGACTTGCCCAAGGTCCTTTCGCGGCGAGGTGAATTCGAACCTCGAACCTTCCGGCTTCAAGGCAACGACGCCACCACTACACCACCGCGCCCCACAATATGAAATATGAATTATTATCATCATCCACGCTTAAATTCTGTCAAACAGTTGGGTTAGTTGACTAAAAAAAACATTATAATAAATTGGTATAATATGAAGTGACTCAATTCTCGGTTGCTACGATAAGTCTCAAAGAAGAAACAAAAAATTCCGAGATGTAAAAATGTTCACTTGGGCGAAATCCCTTGAGCAAAAATAATTAAGATGCCTTCGTTCCTGAATCCTTTGGTTATGCAGCTGGTATACCACCATTCGAAGCTCGTCAATATCCACCACCACCTCAGCACTGATCAGCACTGACAACCAAGCCATGCCTGCAGGATTTGATTTTGGGAGGTGTTTACCCAAACATTTTGGGGACAAATTTTCTGCGACCTTTTTTAAGTCATCACATACTTGTCGTAGGATTTTTGCGCCTGAAAACTGTTCATCGCGAGGTAAAATGATCTAATTTCATGCTTTTTTCATTCTAATATTGCGATCTTCTGCGGGTTCTGGGCAGCCAGTAATCCCCAGTAGGCTACACGTTGACACTGTATTTCTTACTATAATGTGCTAGTAATGCAATATATTATTTTTACATTTTTCATTTCGGGGGTGTTCAAACACCCAAAATACCCACTAGCTACGGCCTTGCTGACAACTAAAGTACATGCAGACTTGATTATATTCTGAATATTATGAATGTAAAAACTTGACTCTGACCACCAGGGGCCCCTAGTGCAGTCTGCACAATCCATTGCAACACCACCGCCGTACATGTAGATGTAAACACATTCTGAATTATTCTTAAAATACAAAATTTACTCTGACCGCCGGGGGCCCCTAAACACCGTGGGCCTTTGTGCACTGCACAAGCTGCACAACCTATTGCTACACCACTGGTTATCATTGCATTGTAAACCGTTTGATGATCTAATTCTGTTAGGGTTTCTGTTAGGGTTAGAGCTAGGGTTAGGGTTTCTGTTATGGTTAGAGCTAGGGTTAGGGTTTCTGTTAGGGTTAGAGCTAGGGTTAGGGTTTCTGTTAGGGTTAGAGCTAGGGTTAGGGTTTCTGTTAGGGTTGGAGCTAGGGTTAGGGTTTCTGTTAGGGTTAGAGCTAGGGTTAGGGTTTCTGTTAGGGTTAGAGCTAGGGTTAGGATTTCTGTTAGGGTTAGAGCTAGGGTTAGTGTTTCTGTTAGGGTTAGAGCTAGGGTTAGGGTTTCTGTTAGGGTTAGAGCTAGGGTTAGGCTTTCTGTTAGGGTTAGAGCTATGGTTAGGGTTTCTGTTAGGGTTAGAGCTAGGGTTAGGGTTTCTGTTAGGGTTAGAGCTAGGGTTAGGGTTTCTGTTAGGGTTAGAGCTAGGGTTAGGGTTTCTGTTAAGGTTAGAGCTAGGCTTAGAGCTAGGGTTAGGGTTTCTGTTAGGGTTAGGGTTTCTGTTAAGGTTAGAGCTAGGGTTAGAGCTAGGGTTAGGGTTTCTGTTAGGGTTAGAGCTAGGGTTAGGGTTTCTGTTAGGGTTAGAGCTAGGGTTAGGGTTTCTGTTAGGGTTAGAGCTAGGGTTAGGGTTTCTGTTAAGGTTAGAGCTAGGGTTAGGGTTTCTGTTAGGGTTAGAGCTAGGGTTAGGGTTTCTGTTAGGGTTAGAGCTAGGGTTAGGGTTTCTGTTAGGGTTAGAGCTAGGGTTAGGGTTTCTGTTAGGGTTAGAGCTAGGGCTGGGGTTTCTGTTAGGGTTACAGCTAGGGTTAGGGTTTCTGTTAAGGTTAGAGCTAGGGTTAGGGTTTCTGTTGGGGTTAGAGCTATGGTTAGGGTTTCTGTTAGGGTTAGAGCTAGGGTTAGGGTTTCTGTTAGGGTTAGAGCTAGGGTTGGGGTTTCTGTTAGGGTTAGAGCTAGGGTTAGGGTTTCTGTTAGGGTTAGAGCTAGGGTTAGGGTTTCTGTTAGGGTTAGAGCTAGGGTTAGGGTTTCTGTTAGGGTTAGAGCTAGGGTTAGGGTTTCTGTTAGGGTTAGAGCTAGGGTTAGGGTTTCTGTTAGGGTTAGAGCTAGGGTTAGGGTTTCTGTTAGGGTTAAAGCTAGGGTTAGGGTTTCTGTTAGGGTTAGAGGTAGGGTTAGGGTTTCTGTTAGGGTTAGGGTTTCTGTTAGGGTTAGAGCTAGGGTTAGGGTTTCTGTTAGGGTTAGAGCTAGGGTTAGTGTTTCTGTTAGGGTTAGAGCTAGGGTTAGGGTTTCTGTTAGGGTTAGGGTTTCTGTTAGGGTTAGAGCTAGGGTTAGGGTTTCTGTTAGGGTTAGAGCTAGGGTTAGTGTTTCTGTTAGGGTTAGAGCTAGGGTTAGGGTTTCTGTTAGGGTTAGGGTTTCTGTTAGGGTTAGAGCTAGGGTTAGGGTTTCTGTTAGGGTTAGAGCTAGGGTTAGGGTTTCTGTTAGGGTTAGAGCTAGGGTTAGGGTTTCTGTTAGGGTTAGAGCTAGGGTTAGGGTTTCTGTTAGGGTTAGAGCTAGGGTTAGGGTTTCTGTTAGGGTTAGAGCTAGGGTTAGGGTTTCTGTTAGGGTTAGAGCTAGGGTTAGGGTTTCTGTTAGGGTTAGAGTTTCTGTTAGGGTTAGAGCTAGGGTTAGAGCTAGGGTTAGGGTTTCTGTTAGGGTTAGAGCTAGGGTTAGGGTTTCTGTTGGGGTTAGAGCTAGGGTTAGGGTTTCTGTTAGGGTTAGAGCTAGGGTTAGGGTTTCTGTTAGGGTTAGAGCTAGGGTTAGGGTTTCTGTTAGGGTTAGAGCTAGGGTTAGGGTTTCTGTTAGGGTTAGAGCTAGGGTTAGGGTTTCTGTTAGGGTTAGAGCTAGGGTTAGGGTTAGAGCTAGGGTTAGGGTTTCTGTTAGGGTTAGAGCTAGGGTTAGTGTTTCTGTTAGGGTTAGAGCTAGGGTTAGGGTTTCTGTTAGGGTTAGAGCTAGGGTTAGGGTTTCTGTTAGGGTTAGAGCTAGGGTCAGGGTTTCTGTTGGGGTTAGAGCTAGGGTTAGGGTTTCTGTTAGGGTTAGAGCTAGGGTTAGGGTTTCTGTTAGGGTTAGAGCTAGGGTTAGGATTTCTGTTATGGTTAGAGCCAGGGTTAGGGTTTCTGTTAGGGTTAGAGCTAGGGTTAGGGTTTCTGTTAGGGTTAGAGCTAGGGTGAGGGTTTCTGTTAGGGTTAGAGCTAGGGTTAGGGTTTCTGTTAGGGTTAGAGCTAGGGTTAGGGTTTCTGTTAGGGTTAGAGCTAGGGTTAGGGTTTCTGTTAGGGTTAGAGGTAGGGTTAGGGTTTCTGTTAGGGTTAGGGTTTCTGTTAGGGTTAGAGCTAGGGTTAGGGTTTCTGTAAGGGTTAGAGCTAGGGTTAGTGTTTCTGTTAGGGTTAGAGCTAGGGTTAGGGTTTCTGTTAGGGTTAGAGCTAGGGTTAGGGTTTCTGTTAGGGTTAGAGCTAGGGTTAGGGTTTCTGTTAGGGTTAGAGCTAGGGTTAGGGTTTCTGTTAGGGTTAGAGCTAGGGTTAGGGTTTCTGTTAGGGTTAGAGCTAGGGTTAGGGTTTCTGTTAGGGTTAGAGCTAGGGTTAGGGTTTCTGTTAGGGTTAGAGCTAGGGTTAGGGTTTCTGTTGGGGTTAGAGCTAGGGTTAGGGTTTCTGTTAGGGTTAGAGCTAGGGTTAGGGTTTCTGTTAGGGTTAGAGCTAGGGTTAGGGTTTCTGTTAGGTTTAGAGCTAGGGTTAGGGTTTCTGTTAGGGTTAGAGCTAGGGTTAGGGTTTCTGTTAGGGTTAGAGCTAGGGTTAGGGTTTCTGTTAGGGTTAGAGCTAGGGTTAGGGTTTCTGTTAGGGTTAGAGCCAGGGTTAGGGTTTCTGTTAGGGTTAGAGCTAGGGTTAGGGTTTCTGTTAGGGTTAGAGCTAGGGTTAGGGTTTCTGTTAGGGTTAGAGCTAGGGTTAGGGTTTCTGTTAGGGTTAGAGCTAGGGTTAGGGTTTCTGTTAGGGTTAGAGCTAGGGTTAGGGTTTCTGTTAGGGTTAGAGCTAGAGTTAGGGTTTCTGTTAGGGTTAAAGCTAGGGTTAGGGTTTCTGTTAGGGTTAGAGGTAGGGTTAGGGTTTCTGTTAGGGTTAGGGTTTCTGTTAGGGTTAGAGCTAGGGTTAGGGTTTCTGTAAGGGTTAGAGCTAGGGTTAGTGTTTCTGTTAGGGTTAGAGCTAGGGTTAGGGTTTCTGTTAGGGTTAGAGCTAGGGTTAGGGTTAGAGCTAGGGTTAGGGTTTCTGTTAGGGTTAGAGCTAGGGTTAGGGTTTCTGTTAGGGTTAGAGCTAGGGTTAGGGTTTCTGTTAGGGTTAGAGCTAGGGTTAGGGTTTCTGTTAGGGTTAGAGCTAGGGTTAGGGTTTCTGTTAGGGTTAGAGCTAGGGTTAGGGTTTCTGTTGGGGTTAGAGCTAGGGTTAGGGTTTCTGTTAGGGTTAGAGCTAGGGTTAGGGTTTCTGTTAGGGTTAGAGCTAGGGTTAGGGTTTCTGTTAGGGTTAGAGCTAGGGTTAGGGTTTCTGTTAGGGTTAGAGCTAGGGTTAGGGTTTCTGTTAGGGTTAGAGCTAGGGTTAGGGTTTCTGTTAGGGTTAGAGCTAGGGTTAGGGTTTCTGTTAGGGTTAGAGCTAGGGTTAGGGTTTCTGTTAGGGTTAGAGCCAGGGTTAGGGTTTCTGTTAGGGTTAGAGCTAGGGTTAGGGTTTCTGTTAGGGTTAGAGCTAGGGTTAGGGTTTCTGTTAGGGTTAGAGCTAGGGTTAGGGTTTCTGTTAGGGTTAGAGCTAGGGTTAGGGTTTCTGTTAGGGTTAGAGCTAGGGTTATGGTTTCTGTTAGGGTTAGAGCCTGGGTTAGGGTTTCTGTTAGGGTTAGAGCTAGGGTTAGGGTTTCTGTTAGGGTTAGAGCTAGGGTTAGGGTTTCTGTTAGGGTTAGAGCTAGGGTTAGGGTTTCTGTTAGGGTTAGAGCTAGGGTTAGGGTTTCTGTTAGGGTTAGAGCCAGGGTTAGGGTTTCTGTTAGGGTTAGAGCTTGGGTTAGGGTTTCTGTTAGGGTTAGGGTTTCTGTTAGGGTTAGAGCTAGGGTTAGGGTTTCTGTTAGGGTTAGAGCTAGGGTTAGGGTTTCTGTTAGGGTTAGAGCTAGGGTTAGGGTTTCTGTTAGGGTTAAAGCTAGGGTTAGGGTTTCTGTTAGGGTTAGAGCTAGGGTTAGGGTTTCTGTTAAGGTTAGAGCTAGGGTTTGGGTTTCTGATAGCAACCATGTGCAGACCTAGGGCAAGTCTTTCACTCGCAATTGTCATGTGCTTCGGAGTGAAACACAGATTCAGTGTCCACGCTGTTGTCGGGATCGCCTCTGAGTATATTTCTTGAAGGGGTCTATAACAACTTAACAAGCGTGCATACATACATACATATGGAAAGAATTGTTTTAGCTACACTGAACTGCTTCCAAGTGTTGCGACCTTGTTTTCTTGGCCTTGACTTACCATAGGTAAAATGGTGCATGTCGTTCTGTCTGGTTGAAGGGCGTCGATGTTCTCAAGCTGCTGGATGACGTTCGTAAGCTGAAGATCATCGTGAGAGGTCACGAGAAACGGATTAAGATGCTGGAGGAGAGAGCGGCCAACGCCTGCGAGGATGAGGTGGCTGCGGATGATGGAGACGTAGATGATGACGTCGCCTAGGCATTTGAAGTAGGAATGCGCAATTGTGCATATATATATATAATATATGGGGGACCCATTTAAATATATATATATATATAGGCATGCATATATATTTATGTACACAAAGATTTATATATGTATTTTGGTAATTAATTTATACATATATGATATATAGTTATGATATTTATCTTTGTAATTAATTTACATATACGGTATACAGGGGCGGATACGGGGGGACCAATCCGGCCATGGCCCCCATTTAAAAAGTGCATGGTACGTGACCCCCATTTGGTTTCAACAAGCCATTAAATCAATGCAGCTGGAGAGGAAAGTAGGATACTAGAGAGGCCATAGTATATTATTGCTTGCAGAGATTTCATCGACCCTGATGAATGATGACTAAAAATATGCCATCAGTTTTTTTTGGCATAGAAAACTGGTCTATTTTCCAGACATTTTGACCAACGACTATAAAAAAATTATTTGATTTTTTCTGGTAAAGATCACTGAAAATTTTGTTTCCCCTTCGAAAATGTCTGTATCCGTACCTGACGGTATATATGACATGTATATTAGTAATTAATATATGTTGGCAGACTTGATATGCTCACCCCTCTATTTATTCAACCATTGTGCTTATATAAGTAAATTAATATGTTTTTAAAAATATTTTTTAAATCTTTTTTGTTTCGTTTTTCGTTCATGTGTATGATTCATTCATTCATTTTATGGACTTATATCATATTGCCTTCTCAAGAAACCTCAGGAGTGCTCCCTGCTCAGCCACGGCAAATGAAAAAATACCTGAGATATTTCAGAAGCAAAGGTCTGATTGGTCAAATGTAAATGTAAATAACGCAGCTCTGAAGGGAAGTTCATTCATTGGTAGATTTGTGAGTTTATATCGTGCCTCTTCAAGGGCGACCACTTAGTGGTGCTTCTAACTCCAGCAGAGCAAAGACGTACAGTTTCGAGCTGGGTCTAGAGTGCTTTAGTAAGTGTTCCAGGGAGCTACTCGTGTGGAGCCCATTCCAGATCACTGGAGCCACGTAAAAGGCTCTTTTATTTCATTATGTCATTTATTAGTTCATTAATTCATTTAATTTATTCCATATGTTCATTTAAATTAATTTATTTATTCATTTCATTTTATTTACTTGTCTATTCATTTCATTTTGATTTATTTGTTTTATTCGCTGATTAATTACAATTGTTTTGTTCTTTCTAATTATTTGTTTTATTTTATTTTGCTGATTCTTGTGTTACCTAAGTCGATTTGAGTTGAGTTGTTCAATTATTAAATTGCTCTATATATAGTATTTTTCCACTTGCAGATCCGGTGATGTTATTTCCAAGACAAGAACAACGCTCAACATTTTTCTATACCGAAGCCAAAGATCAGTCATTCCCAAGATAACATTTGCAAATCAAAGATCTAACATTCCCAAGATAACATTCGCAAATCAAAGATCAAACATTCCCAAGATAACATTCCAGAATCAAAGATCAACCATTCCCAAGATAACATTCGGAAACCAAAGATCAAATATTCCCAAGATAACATTCGGAAACCAAAGATCAAAGATTCCCAAGATAACATTTGGAAACCAAAGATCAATCATTCCCAAGATAACATTTGGAAACCAAAGATCAGTCATTCCCAAGATAACATTCCAAAACCAGCAATCAATCATTACTAGTACATAACATACGTATGCGAACAACAACAACATGTCTTACTCAGACGACCGCTTTCCATTTGCCATCACATGCGCCGTGACAAAGATATTTATCTATTCCTGTAAGAACTTAGTATAGAAATCTGTTCCTGTACAGAGTCATGTTATGTAAGTCATTATGCGTGTTTCACATAAAGGAACATGCTACGTAATTTATTATACTGTGTGTTCCTATCATGTTAGTCATATTGTGTTCCTATCATGTTTTACACGAAGGAACATGTTATGCAAGTCATTATAGCGTGCTCTTATCATGTTTTACATGAAGGAACATGTTATGCAAGTCATTATAGTGTGTTCCTATCATGTTTTAAAAGAAGGAACATGTTATGTAAGTCTTTATAGTGTGCTCCTATCATGTTTCACATGAGGTAATGCGTTGCCTAAGTCAATATCCTGCACTTCTCTCATTTCATGTGAGGTAACACATTACGTCAGTTGTGACGTTCATGTGAAGGAACAAGTCACCTAAATCATGATATTGTTTATGTCACATTTTGCATAAAAAGCATGTTACATTTGTCATAGCGCTGTTTTCGTGTGGAAGAAATGTAGCTTTTTGAAACCGGTTTTTACCATGTTTCAATTTGTATTTATAGATCAGATATAGACAATCTTTTCGGACATGTATTGTAACTTATTTTGTTTTACGGTTACGTTCTTGCATAAATATATTCGGTGGTTGAATTGGTAACATATTTGTGCCAACGCTGCAGAAACTTGGTTATACAACTTGGTTGCATTTTATTATTGGATACATAATGTTGACGTTAATCAATCTTAAAAGCATGTCGCAGTTTCATAGTGGGGAACAGCAATTCTTTTCAATAATTATTAATGTTCAGAGCCATTGATGGTGATTAGTGTTTGTAGTTTTAATGGGTGGGAATTTTTTTGCTGTTCTGTAATGTTGCGCAGAATGTTTGCTGTCAATGTTAGGCAGGCTGTTTGCTATTAATGTTAATTAATGTTAAACAGAAGCAGTCTGTTTGCTGTCAACGTTAATTAATGTTAAATAGAAAGTTTGCTGTCAATGTTAAGTAATGGTAAGCAGTCTGTTTACTGTTTATGTTACTTAATGTTAAACAAAATGTTTGCTGTCAACAAACAGTTACATGTAACTGTACATGTAACATGTTACATATAGCTGCAATGTTAATTAATGTAAGGCAGTCTGTTTGCTGTCTATGTGAATTAATGTTAAGTAGCATTCTATTCACTGTTAATGTTAAGTAACGTTAAGCAGAGTCTAATTGCTGTGAGTGATATAATTAATGTTAATTCATTTTTCACCGTTTTTCATTTCTCGCTTATTTCACGTCTTTATTTATCGTTTCTAAATTTCTGCCCAACTTAATTTTAAAGCACTTCTGGACCTTTGTAAGGAGGGCATTATCAAATTGTAGCTACTTTGTATTTTATACATTTTATAGAGTATGTTTTAGGCTAGTGTTAGTTCTTAACATGATTGCTGTAATAATGAAAATATTAATTATAATAATGATAATAATATTATTTATTGATGATAATAATAATTGTATTTATTGCTTGGGTTCACTAAAATTGACACAGCTTGTGCTCTGTATGGAATATTTGCTGAAAAAATAAGAATCGTGATTACAATAGTGGTAATAATAATAATAATGATAATAATAATAATAATAATAATAATAATAATAATAAATATTAATAGCAATAATAATAATTATTGAGGAAAATAATTGGAATAATCTTTGTTTAACATATGTATAATTAGTAATAGCACATGCTGATTATGCTCATCCTTTGTATTGGTTATGCTTAGTGTATCTTGCAGAGCAAACTGCTCAGGGCATGCAGTCTTAACAACGTAAGATTTTTTAGGTCCCAGCATGGCTGAACGTGTAATGTTATTTATTTCAGAATCTTCGCAATTAATCAGAGTATTGACCATAATTATTCGCGTGACCTGAAGAAATTTCCCTCTCTGTATTTCTATGAATCTCAGTGTCTGTGTGTAAAATCTGGTTTGCTGGCAGTTTTATTGTGGATAAATTTACAAGGAGCGCTAGAATCTGTTGCAGTTGGCTGTGGTATTGCCATTAGTGTTGTAACTGGGGAAAAGTATTTTCTATACTGTTGCCGTCACTGTTGCAAAGTTGTGCAACAGTTGCTTGTTGTCATTGGTGTTGCAAGTGCGTTAAAAGTTCAATGCATTTGTTTTATGTGTTGCAATAGTGCACTATTAAGTTGTTATCGGTGTTACAGCTAGGTTGAAAGTTCCATATGTTGCAAAGTCTGTAGCAAAGATTGCCGATTAAATTGTCTTGGAACTGAGTAACATATAATTACATTGTTGTATTATGTTTTGCAACTGTGTGCAGCAGAACCCTATTAAATTGTCACCAGTGTTGCAACTGAGTAACAACATTAACTACACCGTTGTATGTGTATTGCAACTTTGTGCAACAGTAACCAATCTCATTTGTGTTGCAACTAGTAGAAGACTTTTTCCATTTGTTCGTAGTGCCTCTGATAAGTTTATCTTGAAGAGGCGCTATGTAAATGTGTGTTTACAATTGCAAAGCATTACGACTGCACATCGTGCTTGTGTAGCAGTAATACAGTTATGAGCATGGTCATGATAGTTGTTACCGAAGTGTATGATGTATGTGTGTAATGGTTGTGCATGCTTTGGTTTATCTTTTAGTTCCGTTTCTATGCAAAGGCATTCCCGTTGAATATTTTGGTTCAGGATCTTATGTTTTAGTCAAGGAATTCGGTGATGCAACCTCTTGTTTATTGTCAAGGATTTTGGTGAAATATCTACTTTTTTGCATTTAAAAAACCCCTTCTTTCTTGTCAAGAAATTCGGTGAAATATCTTGTGTTTTATACAAGGTATTTGGTGAAATATCCTATTTTTTGTCAAGGGATTCTGCGAAATTTCTTCTTATTTTGTCAAAGAATTCGTTGAAATAATATCTTCTTTTCTGGAATTCAGTGAAATATCTTATGTGTTTGTCAAGGAATTCGGTGAAATGTATCTTTTTTGTCAAGGAATTCGGTGAAATGTTTTCTTTCTTTCTTTCTTTCAGGGAATTCGGTGAAATATTTTCTTTTTTGTCAAGTAATTCTGTGAAATATCTTATGTTTTATGCAAGGTATATAGTGAAATGTTTTCTCTTTTTTTCAAGGGATTTATGGTGATATCTTGTGTTTTATACAAGGTATTCGGCGAGATATCTTCCGTTTTAGTCAAGGTATTTGGAGAAATGTCTTCTGATTCTTGTCAAGAAACTTGGTGTGATATCTTGTGTCTTACACAAGGTATTTTGGTGAAATATCTTATGTTTTATACAAGGTATTTGGTGTGATATATTTTACTTGTAGTCTGGAATTGTAGTGTTGTGCAATTGTAATTGTATGTGGTTAAGTTTGATGTGACATGTATTCCAGACTTTTCACCAACTTGATTGTATGTCTATGTATTTCAGTATTGGTTCTGTTTTAGTCAGGACATTTGGCTCAGTTTCTCTATTAAGCCCAGGAAGTTGGCTTATTTGACTCTTGTATGTTGGCTCAATTTCTCCACTTAAGCCTTGGAAGTTGGCTTATTTGAGTCTTAGAAGTTGACTCAATTTCTCTACTTAAGTCTTGGAAGTTGGCTCAATTTCTCTACTTAAGTCTTGGAAGTTGACTTAATTTCTCTACTTAAGTCTTGGCAGTTGACTTAATTTCTCTACTTAACCCTCAGGCTACCAAGCTTTTTTTGTAACACTGACTACCAAGGGGGGTGGTTACCACCCCCCCCTGGATTTTGGGTTTGGTTTGAGATATCATAACTTGTAATACACCATTGGATTCAGCATTCATTTCTGCACAAAATGGTATATTTAGGTTCAGAAAATATGAATGCCCCTCGAAATTATGAATTTTTTACCATGGGTACCCGTCGATTCCACAAATTGTATACTTACGCATAAGGAATATATTAGATTCTGTGTGTTTTATACATGAATTATATATAAAAAGTAGTTTACATATAATAAAGTCCAATATTCAACTATAAAAACTAGCAATAAGTCTGTTTTATGTTCAATCAAAACAAAAAAACATGTTTTAGCCGCTGAAAAACGTTTACGCAGACGTATCGGCTTGCGTTGTAAAAAAACCCAACATTTTAACACATTTTAATTTATTTTGAGCACTTCCGGTCATCAAAAGACAAATTATTTAGTATCAGAAAATAGCCCTAAATGCCCTCTACAGAATTGCATAATTTATTTCTATTAAAAAATAAATTATGGATAAGTTATAATAGCAAAAACATGACAATTTTATGAAAATAAAACACCTTTATTTAAATTTTAATTTATTTTGAGCACTTCCGGTTGTCAAAAGACAACTCTGAGCATGGAAATGTAGCCCCACATTCTCTCTATAGAATGGTATAATTTGTGTCTCTTAATATTAAAGGGCGGAAAAGTTACAGACGATATTCTAGGGGGGGTGGTATCCACCCCCCCTGGTACCTTGGGTATATCGGGTGTAACTTTTGAACGGTAGGGGGCATCATCAAACATTTTAGCTCAAAATGTGTCCCAATGAACCCTCTACAGCTACCAATTTTTTCAAAATTTTATTCCAGACGGAACGCGTTTGATTTGCGAAAAACCTAGAGGGGTGGCAACCACCCCCCTTGGTAGCCCGAGGGTTAAGTCTTGGCAGTTGGCTCAATTTCTCTTAAAAAGTATTAAACCCAGAAAGTTGACTTATTTGAGTCTTAGAAGTTGGCTCAATTTCTCTCTTTAAGTCTAGGAAGTTGGCACAATTTCTGTATTTAAGTCTAGGAAGTTGGCTAATTATCTTATGTTTAATTCTGGAATTGTAGTGTCAGCTTTTTATTTGTGTTCCTGTACATTTGTTCGTTGTTTTATGTATTGTGGCAGCTTTGACTTGATTATCTGGCAGGTGTCATGACTAAACAACTGGGTGAACTAACTTCTCTTCATTTGGAGCTTTCTCTCTTCAATGTAGCTCAGTAATCTTCTTTGATCCGCTTTGTGCATTCACAGTTATGTCATGAGTAGCTTTCCCACATGCTGATCATGAAGGTTGGGAGTTGTAATCTCTGTCTCTCTCTATTTCTCTACTCCTCTTGCTGTCTGTTCCTGTGTCTCTCTGTTTGCCTTTGTTTCTCTGTCTTCCACTGTATCTCTCTCTGTCTGTGTCCTAGTGTGTCTATCTCTGCTTCTCTCTCTTTCTCTCTGTCTATGTCTGAGTGTGTGTCTATAATTATTTGTCTGCTTGTCTCTCTCTCTGTCTGTCTGTCTCTCTTTCTCTCTATGTCTGAGTGTGTGTCTATAATTATTTGTGTGCCTGTCTGTCTCTCTCTCTCTCTTTGTCTCAGTGTGTGTCAATATCTCTACCACCTGCCTATCTTTCTGTCTGCCTCTGCTTGTCTCTCTCATTCTATCTGTCTCTCTTTGTCTCTGTTTCTCTCTTTAGATATTGTTTTGGTGTTTTTGTTTGTGTTATTGCCGGTATGTATGTCTGTAAGTTTCATGGTCAGTGCATTTGTACCTGACAACTTGTTTTGTCCGGTCCAGTCAGTTTTTGCATTTCATTTTACGCTGCAGACGTATACAGTCAACCATCACTAAGTTCAGTTAAAAGCACAGGAAAACCTGGTTGACCTCTTTGTCACCCAGTAACGTTTGACCCCGTGACCCTTGACTTAGGAAAAAGTTTTCTGAGCAACGAGCATAGATGTACACAGATCTTTCAGATTTTATTTTTGCTGTTTTTTTGTATGCCGGTGTCACGAAATAGAGTATCCCCCGTATTAATTGTATCCCCCCAAATTTAAAAAAGTCGAAAAAAACGCTTCCGCATGTTTTTTTGGGGGCAAATTAATTTCCATCTGCTTTGTTTTGAACAATGACACTGACAGGTATGTTTATTCCTACAAGATAATTTGTTTTGCCCTGTTTTTAGAGCACTTAAAATATTTAAAACGCTTAAGAACACTCAGAATCACTAAATAAATTCGAGCTGCCTTTATTTGAGCATTGCTTAGGACACTTAAAACAATCGGAGTCACTTTAAATTTTGATCAAAGAATACGTTTTTTTATTATGCGCATTTTTCAAAAAAGGGGATATAATGGTTTATCCCCCCCGGATAGTATAGACCGGTTAATTCCATCCGGGCGGATAGATTAATTCATCCCCCCGGATAGCTTTCAGGGGGGATACTCCGTTTCGTGTCACCGGAACTATTTTTAACGTCCATTTATGTTTTAAACGATTTATTGGCACGTTTGCATGATCCCAGCTTGTGTTTTTATGTCATATAATTGTGGCTTTCAGCTAAATTAATTAATTAATTAACAATTAAATATGCACAGAGTGTGATTAATAATAATGCAGATGTTACGGATAACGTAATTAAACCTTTATTTATGAGCGTGTTTCACATGTCTGTTTTTGTTTTCATTTCGTTTATAATATCTGATTCGTTTAAGACGAGTCTGTTGTTCTTTGAAACATCTGACTATGTTTCATGAGAATTGGTTTTGAACTTAGAACTCAGATCCCTCGGGATTTCAAAAAATTATTCGGAGACGTAAAAACTTGCATTGTTGTTGTTATTATTATTGTTGTTATTATTGTTATTGTTATTATTATTATTAGAGACGTAAAAAATTGCTTTGTTGTTGTTATTATTATTATTATTGTTATTATTATTATTGTTATTATTATTTTTTTTGCCCTGAGGTACTTCGTTCCCCCAGGGACTTATTATTATTATTTTTTTTTTTTTACCCGAGGTACCTAGGATCCCTCGGGATTTCAAAAAATTATGCTTGGAGCTGTTTTTAAGTATTATTCAGACAGATTTTCCCTAACTGAAAAAGTGTGAAGCATTATCGATAGCGAACAGAAAGACGGGTGGTGGGGGAGTGAAGTGTAAAGGCCATTTCGATAAATAGTAAATAGTAAATTCTTGAGTCCCCACATCAGCTACATGTCCTCATCAATCGGCGTTCTCGTTGTGCAGCTATTTGCACATTCCACACGCGGCACCCGCGGTCGTCTTTGGTAGATTTTAAAGCTCAAATTAAGCCTCCGTAAGCCCCTAGCATAACACGCTTATGTTTTAAGCTAGTAAAACCTTGAGAATTTAGTTTGCCATATTGAGACTGACTTATTCTTGCAGCTGCTGTTTACGGGGTCTGTGGTTTTTTTTAAATCCGCGATACATTGCAGATATAATTATGTTTGTGAATTTGAACTAAAGGCATGAAAGACACACACGAATGCTTCCTGGAACTCTCTGACGAGGTGTATTTGCGGCAATACACTACTCGCGAAGTGATACACACTCAGTCGACGTTTTACCAACAGCTTGAAGGGGCGCTATAACAAGTGCACATACAAACAAACAAACAAACAAACATTAATTCAATTAATTCAATTAATTATTGGCCTCCAATCCACATTCGATTGTAAATTAATTGCAAGCTCTGAATAATAATAACAATAATTTGCTGTCGCCGCAGACAATAGACGCTTTATCATCAGACTGAAGATGATTGGCGTCGCCCTCCTCCTTTGTCCAGGCTTGAGACTGGCACGTCCCCATTAGGTCTGTAAGGCAGTGGCGGAGTTAGGCTACAGGCCAAGCGTTGGTGGTTTTATGTGCAGCCAGGAGGAACGGTGTGCGCCATTGGTCAACTGCAGGAGGTATAATTATGTTTGTTTGTTTGTTTGTTTGTTTGTATGCGTACTTGTTATAGCGCCCCTTCAAGCTCACTACTCAGAGGCGCTCCCGGCTGCAGAGCTGACACTGCATCGGAGTTTCACGCCGAAGCGCTGAGCAATTGCGAGTGAAGGACTTGCCCAAGGTCCCTACGCGGCGACTTGAGGTGGATTCGAACCTTGAACCTTCCGGCTTCAAGCCAACGACGCCACCACTACACCACCGCGTCCCACGTGGTGATGAACCGGTTGCTATGGTAATGAACCTATTGTAATTATTCTATTGTGATTATTCTATTGTCGAAACCTTTGGCGTCGCGACCATGTTATGTTATGAGGTGAGTATTATGAAGTATTATGTGAATGCGACTGGACAGGTCGCCATGGTGATGAATGACGTAATGTCCATTGTCGATGTCATAGGTTCGGTGGCTCTATTGTGACGTCATTTTAAAGTGTAGCAATTATAAGAATTGACCGACCGATAGTCTGATAAATTCTATTACGTCACTGGAATGATCACGCAAGTTACATGTATGATAAGATAATTTAACGATATAATTATAATATCTATGAATTCGCCTTTTGATGTATAGGAAGCCTACAGACATGATAGTTCACGTTTTGCGCTTTTTCTGTTGAGTCCGTCGTAATCGTAATCTCCAGAGTTCTAGAGCGCCACTCGAAAGCCAAGCGCGGGGCACAAGCGTATTCAGAAGCGTTGCGTTGAGTCAAAAAGGTCCGCATGAGTAGTCCAAAGGAGGTCCGAGTCCATTTGACTCTTACAGTTATCGTTCCAAGCAATTTTCGTTTTGTTTATTTTTAGTGAGTGGATCCTTCTGGGCAGTTTGGGATCAGAAGGGTTCCTGGTGCCCAACGTCGTGGAGTTGGCCCATCTCAGACAAACGTCTGTAGACCCACTCATCATCTCCCTTTGAACTACGAAGGATCGAATTTCAAGGGAATTTATCAACGGATATAATTACATGGTCAACATAATAGTGGTGTCTAAACGTTCTTCTATTATAATAGCTGCAAACTTTCTATTTAGTGTTGCCCATCTTTTCATCCACATATTCTATTAAAAGTAATATTTTATGGTTTGTATTGTTTATAATCGGCACTCTAATTCTACAAACATGCTCTGTAAATTGGTTTATAGCTTTTTTTACAAAACCGAAATCTATTACGCATCCGCCATCTTGCGAATATATTGACAATCATCTGAGATGTGTGGTCGCTTATTCTGATCTTTGCTTGGCAAAGGAATTCGCTCATTCATTCGTTCGTTCGTTCGTTCGTTCGTTCGTTCGTTCGTTCGTTCGTTCATTTAGCGTCCCTTCAAGTGTACTACTCCGAAGCGCTCCCAGTCAAACCACGGTGAAAAAAGTTTTGAGCAGCAGGCCTGCGCAGCACTGGCCCTGCAGTCCAGTAAACTGCTCTAGTATTATAGTGCAGGTTTTCAACCCATTGTACTTCTTAAGACCCTACAACAATTATTCACTGCATCCGAATATTTATACTAAGTGATTGTTCTTCGAAACTCAACACTGATCGACCCCTATTTGTTTACATGTATCTACAATTATTTTCGGCCTGTTCTAGCAATCATGACCCATCGATATGAAGTTTCAGCGACATCGTTTTTTCCATCTCGGCATATGAGATCGAATCCTCTCTTTTGCCGTCTCAGTGTACTCACACTGGAAAATAAGCATGTGAATTAATCGCAAAGTAGGCTACGCCATACGTCTGCTACATTTGCTGAGGATCATTGGACGGGAGAGACAAAATGCCATGAATTTTGGGGCATTGTGGCGGCATTTTAGGCAGCTTTAAAGATTCGTCTTACTTAGTTAGGGAAATGTTACAAGCCTCGTATATTCGTTTTATTGAGAAAAAGACATTCTGACAATAACGCAGAAAATGTTAACATGAGTGATAAAGATTAATTGAAGTTTAAAGTACGTTTAGTTAGTCAGCCCGACATTTTCAATTAACGAAAATTGATTAGTTTTCCCCCTACCAAACTAACCATGAAAATCTTATTGAAACAGCCACGTTGCTCAGAAATTACGCCGTGAGCACCATTGCAATGGCTTTGTGGAGTTCTTACATTAAAATGATTATTATTCGTTTAATGGTAACAAAAACTGATAGACACACCGCAATCAGGTGCAATCAATAGCACAGCGTATCCATGTCTACAGACTTGTTGACTATTAATAATTGAATGTTAATAAATTTTAATAATTAATATTAATTATTAACTATATTACTATGATCATAGAATGTTAAAAAACGAAGATTATTAATTTATTATTATATAATTGTCACCATAACATTAACATACAAAAGACGCCAAAGGAAGGCAGCTTTAGTTGGGTTCCGTGCGGTCGTCTTGTTACAGTTCTGTATGTGCAACTTCAAATTCTGCCAAAGGTAATTTTACACAAATAGTTTTATTTAAATATCTATTTTATAATTAAATTTAAAATTTAATAAATTGTCCACGATATTTTTGAAATGTTACTGTTGGCTTTAAACGCGTAGAATTGTGGATTTCGGCAAGAAACGGTTGTTAAATTGGCAACTGCCTACTCTGAGTAGCGAGTAAGATCATGGTTAAATTGTCGCCGAGTTATAAAACTGATCGCAGGTTAGAGTTGATAGTCCTAACGTTTTTTTGGCGTCCTCCTAGTGTGAGGCCTGAACCCGAATTACGAGACTAATGTAGATCGTGTCCTTGAAGTAGATTTTCACACAAGTGACACAGCCCAATGATTTCAAACATTGCGTTATCAACAGTACTAACAAGGCCATTAATTATGACATTATTTAATTTAGCTCAGTTTTAAGGAGTTCGGTCCCTTTCGGTTAAAATTTATATATTTTCACTGGTTTGTGGGATTCGGGTTTACCCCTTCCTCTTGGGGAGTTGTGGTATTTTCCTGCATATCTGGTATTACATTTTGTGTTTAAATTTCTTTGCTTTCCAACGTGAAGCTAAGGATAGACTAGTATAGATTTCCGAATTCTGACTACAGACTTTGCATGTTTGAAATTTGTTTTCCATGTTGAAATTATGCACCATTTCAAACCCCGAGCTGACAAAGATAACATTAACTCTATATCATTGATATTCTATGATAGCTTCTCGGCATTCCTAATTTTTATGATTACTTCAATCACTATAAATCTATAGCTTATAATCTAAACTGATTTAAAAAAATTTATGTCGATTTTTGATTTGTAAACAGTAAAACCGATAAACGCTTTTGAAACTAATGATCGGATTTGACATCCCTAAATACATGTAAATACATATTATTTGGCATTGCTCCTTGATTTGACCCCTTCCTAGCCAAAGAATATCCAGACCTGCCTTTCACTTTAATCCTCTGCACAAGGCCAATTTCTTGTCCCCTATGCACATACTTCTACCAGGCAGCAACGCACTTTCTCTGTTGCTGACCCTGTGTACTGGAACATGCTACCTCCATACCTGCACGTGCTGCCAATGTTCTTTCTTATGCATTTTATTGCAATCTTTATGCTGTCCTCTTTAGCCAAGGTTGTGTCGGGGTGCTCGTGAGCAGTATCCTTCGAAGGAGCGCTATACAAATCATTGTAATGAATTATTAAAATAAATGAATAAGTTTGTATGAAGCAATAATTTCCATTTTGCTTTCACATCATAAGTATCCACATGGCTTTCACATTTTAAATTTCAATGTTGCTTTCACATCGTAAGCATCCACCTGGCTTTCACATTTTAAATTTCCACATTGTTTTCACATTTCTACATTGCTTTATTTCACACTTTAAATTTCCACATTGCTTTCACATTTTAAATCTCCATGTTGCTTTCACATTTTAAATCTCCACGTTGCTTTCGCATTTTAAATCTCGACATTGCTTTCACATTTTAAATCTCCACGTTGCTTTCGCATTTTTAACCTCCACGTTGCTTTCACATTTTAAACCTCCACGTTGCTTTCACATTTCCAAACAGCGTACGCAGAAATGAAGCCCGACCAGGAACGCGTGCAGGCGCTGCTCAAGGACACGGTCGTCCTCCTCTGCAAGAACGGCCTCTGCTTCGACGCCGAACTCAAGGTCCAGGGTCTCCTCGGGATCACCCTTGACGGTGGCGACGTCTTCTTGGTCCAAATCGACGAAACCCTCACGAACCACGAAGACAACAACCTTCTCCTCGACTCGACCGACCATATCCAGTCATGCGAATCGGATTCACTCAAGCGTGACCTCGTCGACGGCTCGCCTTTCGACTCCGCAGCGTCACGGTTGATCGTGGAATCGCCGCCTCCGAGACGCGCGCCGGCTCGGAGCCGTCGGACGAAGCGCCGGTTCGATCCGCCGATCGAGGTCCGATCTACGAAAACATCTAGCAACGATTCCAACATTCCTCTCGACGCCGTCGTCGTCGTAAAGTCCGAGACGGCGGTGGCCACGGACTCGGAGGAGAATTCCTCCGATCGTCGGATGGCGTCCAGCCTGGTTGAACTGCGTCAGAACAGCGAGGGCTGTTCCATCGAGATAGACATGCTGAGGTCTCTGACGCAGGTTCCGAAGACGAGGCGGGCCGTCCGCCGACGTACGGTGGCTTCCTGTCGGCCGGTGGAGACGTCGTCGGTGGAAGGCGTGGACAAACGTGAGCCGGGGTTTCTCGACTTCGGTGCGCATAGTTTCACCGCAGCCATTCCGCGCGATAGGGACGAGCTGCTGAGCCTCGTGGACCTGACGGAGGATCAGTTCACGGCTGGGAACGCTGCGACGTACGGAGCGGAGGACTGTCAGGATGTCCCGCGGTTTCCGTCGTCGGAGAGAGATGGACGAGTCGGAATCGACGACGAGGAATTTGCGACGGTGAGTTTGTCAACTCGTTATTGTGTCTGGATGTCGGAAACCCAACACCACCCGCATTTGCATGACTCCTCCCCCACATTTGCATGACCCCTCCCTATTTCTGGATGTTATATAGTGTATGCATGTGTACTTGTTATAGCGTTCCTTCAAGAAATATTATTGCCAGACCAATCAGTACCACACATTACCACAAATACAATAAGTATAGATCTTTCAATGACACAAATATGACAAGTACTCAAAATTTTGTAACATTCTAATTCAAAGCTAAATATTTAGAGGCGCTTCTGATAACAGCCCCTACACGTGATAGAGTTTCATGAAGAGGCGCATGAGCAGTTGCGATTGAAGGATTTGCCCAGGGCCCCTACGCGGTGGCTTGAAGCGGATTCGAACCTGCAACCCTCTGGCTCCAAGTCAAGAACCCACTACTCCAACCCGCCACAGATATATATGTGACGTCGAAAACTCTCCAAATTATTTAGCTGTGAATCAGAATGTTACTGAAAAATATTACATTATGCTTGCAATCCAAACAGAGAATAAATAAAAAATTAAAGTTTCTAGAAACTTATTGCAATGATGTCATTGAAACTGATGACAGTTGTAAACATTAAAAATCCTGCCAGAAAATTGTTCTTGTAAGATTCTGTCTGCCAACTTTGATAAATTTTCCATAACAGCAAGCAGTTTCTTACTGAAAATTTGTCATGCTTGCAGACTTTGTCCTTCATACAAGGGTCAACAATTGCCTGAGTTTGTAAAACACCCAAATATTAGCAAAATTTTTCCATATCAATTCCCAGAATTTTCGGGGAGTTCGAGGTTGACCATCTCGGATTTCAACGATAATTTCGTAGAATTTTTATTATTGGTTGCATCTGCAGCAATGTAAGGTACCATACTTGTTAGATATGTTGCATTGTCTTATTTGGCAATTTTGAGCACTTGTCATATATGTGTCAAATGAAAGATCTATACCTTTTTATATCTGTTGCAATGTGGGGTACTGATCTCATCTGGCAATTTCTGATACTTGCTATATCTATGGCGATGTAAAGTACTTGTTTTATCTGTGGCTTTGTTATTTCTGGCAGTTTCTGGTACTTGTTGCATCTGTGGCAATATAAGATGTTTGTTTTTTCTGTGGCTTTGTAATATCTTGCATTTGCTGATACTTGTCATATCTTGACCTCTTGTTCTCGAACTGCTATAATGCAGCGACGCTCTTTCTCAGTGTCTGGCCCTAGAACCTGGAATGGGCTCCCTGTTGCTCTTCGCCTGGTGCCTAGAGGTCACACTGCTGTTTCTTTCTCACTTAAAAACTGCCTTATTTAGCCGTTGTTGGACTGGGAGCGCTTCTGAGGAGATTGCCTTGAAGGTGCGCTATATAAAAGGTCAATAATAATAATAAAAATCTTGTGATGTAAAGTATCTGTTTTATCTTTGACTGTAAAACATCTGTCAATTGCTAGATCTGTTGCAATGTAATTATCTATGGGTCATTCCATGTCAGATCAACCAGACCTTCCCACCTTCAACTTTAGATTTTGCTGAAAAGTTTATCATTTGTTTGTCCACCATTTCCAAGCACAAAAACAAAATTTTTATTAAAATAATTCAAAATTTGACCGAGGTATGATTTTTTAAAGTGAGGCAGGGTAGGCGAAAATTTGCATCCGAATTCACGAAATGTTCTCTGCGGCTATATTCAACCTGAAATATCTCAAGAAGCATTGCAGGTAGAGGTATGGGGTTTTCACTGCTGTATTCAGCAAGTTGGTGGCAACCTACTGAGCCTATTATAATGACTGTGCCTTGAGTAGAGACTCCATGGGGCAGCTGCCAATATGCCATCTCAGATCTCGCAAACTGTATTTTCTTGAATTTGCCTGACCGATATCAGAAAATGTACGTGCAAGAAATGTGCAATCTGTTAATATTTATTCTGATTTAACAAGTAATTGGCTCCTACTGGATGTACTTTGTTGTGTACTTTGATTGCAAATTTTTTCATACCGACATGCTAATCTTTGTCGAACTGATGAACGGGGGGGCAACTTTACCAGGTGATATTGGAAAATGGTCACCTGGAATTTATCTAGGGCTATGTATTATCTATGGCTTTCTATTTTCTGTAAGATTTCAACTTCGTTTCACTCGCGGCTTATGGCCTATCAAAGCAGGATGGGAACTTCTCTCTTGACTTGAAAATAAATAATGGTTGTTGTTGAACACCGTTTTTAAACAATCATCCAACCTTATAAAGTTTTGCGCTTGCAATCGATGGTAAATGCAGCAAACAACATAATAGGCAAGGCCATTGAAAATAATAATTAAAATATTTTTTGAACAATAGGGTTGACAGACTGCAACAGATTGCATTGTACAGTTATGCAATTGAAACAATTCACAATAACACAACTCACAAATCTTGAATAGACAGCCTGCAGTACAACGGTGCTAATAGTCTGTCCTACGGGAGCTTTGGGAATCGAATTCAAGTCTGCTGATCTCCATACCAGTGTGTCATCTAATGTGCCACCAGCTTCAGCTAATATGAGCTGATTACACTAGAGGGGAACATAAATGAGTCGGGGACTCCGGAAACTAAGGCTCGGCAGAAAATTTGAGTATTGTAACCATACCTCAATTATTGAAAACTTGGGAAGTGTTTTCGAATAGGAGTTTATGTTTAAATAATTTAGTGTTTTTTATTGACCTTTGTGTTTAGGTTCTTTCCTCTTGCTAAATATCTCTGGTGACCATGGGTGGTCGTGTAACTTGTAAAGTACTGGTTCGATCCTCGTTAGACTTACTTCTAAAGACCGTTCACTTTCGACACCTTTTAAACGCTGTCACCAATTACTAGAAAAGATTTCGCCTGTGTAATTTTTACTGAGTGAGCAGACTATGATGCCAGATGCTTTCGACACCTTTTTACTGATGTCAACCGATGCTATATAAGAACGTATTGTTGGCTAATCGTTAATGCATCAGATATTTGACCTGCTCCACCAAAATGAGTTTTGTATATTTTGGGCTAAATATGACAAACAATCATTTCTGTTTAAAATGCCGGAAAAATTATTATTCTATCTTAATTGGTTCCAGAGATATGAATTATAATGGGATGACTTAACCGAATAAGACCATAACATTACGCTTGAGACAGACCTTTAAAATGCGTTAAAACTCCATTTAAAAAAAATCCATACAAAATGCTTACATTTGTTGCAAAAGAGGTCAAATAATAATAAATCAGCATATTTTTCAAGTAATAATATGATCTTGTCTACTGATATTATATTCAAAAAACGATAATCGGAATATTTACGCCTGATTTTTGTTTTATCGAATTTTCTCTGTTTTATCAGTGCGACTTCCGCCTCCTTTTGCTGGAGCAGGTCACAAATGCTGTAATATGCCAAACAAATTTCTGTCGAGGGCATAGGCCTTTGTTGTCATAGGCCCTCGTCAGATCTGGATCCATCCATCCATAGTCGTTACATTGTCTCGAAATGCTTGCAGAAGGGCCACACTATAACAGAAAGAGTATAGACTCAAGCCTCCTCCCACGATAGGGTTACTATCTAGGCACCAGAACAAGTCTTTCACTCACAATCATTACTCAGAGCTATCGATCAAAGCTCTTAACAATTGCAGACTAGCAATAGCTCGTGGGTACGCGGTGGTGTAGTGGTGAGTTCGGTGCCTTGGTGCTGGATGGTTTCAGGTATGAATCCACCTCAAGCCACCGTGTAAGGATCTTGAGCAAGTCCTTCACTCGCAAAATTTTGCTCAGTGCTCGTGTGCTTTGGCATGAAACTGCGTGAAACAGCGATGCAGTGTCCACACTGTAGTCGGGAGCGCCTCTGAGGAGTGAGCCTGAAGGGGCGCTAATATTGTAAATGCGAGAAATAAAAACTGACAAAAAACCTGTTTCTATATTTGCAGAACAAACTACTGATCAGTGACTCCGACCAGGATCTCAAGATGGACCAGTACGGGGTCGTCGGCGGGGCCTGGCCCCCCTCGACCGAACCGGGCGGCGGCGGAGGCCTCGACCGCAAGTCCTTCCCGTGCGAGTACGAGGCTTGCGGCCTTTCCTTCTACCACAGCTACACGCTCTATCGCCATCAGCGCATCAAGCACGGAAGGCGCTTTGGAGCCGTCGACCAGCTTTCCTTCTTCTGCTCGCACCCGGGGTGTGGCCGCGTTTTCTACCGCGAACTGGCGCTGATAAAACACCAGCGAGCCGTGCATGGCAACTGAGCGTAGCGTTTCGATTTGTACGTTTTGGACGAACTTGTGACGGTCGCATGGTGTATATTGTTGGTTTAAAGCGACTGTTTGTGTGTTTTTTTCCGTTGGGTTATGTTGCGGGATGTTTTTTCTTTGATTCTGAGAACGGGGCAAGCGGATGTGGTGTTTGCGTGGTTGCTGTAGGGGACCTAATCCAGGGTGAGGATTGCCTGAGGGTTTGTGGGGTTTAGTTCCACTAGTCTTTCTTCCTCATTACAAATCCCAAGTATCCCAGATAAATCAACCTTTGTTCCCCACATTACTATTATTTTTTTCTAACATTCTCTTACTGGACCTGTCCTGGCTGTCCATATATCACCTACGTATTTTGGACCCCTTCCCCAATGTTGCAACTCGTTCATTTTGTGGAACCCCCCAAATAAGTTTTTCTACTCATGCCTTCCCACTTACAAAAATGTTAATTAACTAAAGTCATCTATCAAACATTTACATGTTAGGCTACTATTTAGTGTTGTTAAACATCATATTTGCTAAGATTTACTGTTTAGATCTGAACAGAATTTAATTTTCATTCGTTCATTTAGATAATTTATATAGCGCCTCTTCAAGAAACCTACTCAGAGGCGCTCCAGCCCAGCCACAGCTAAGAAAATAAGATTTGAGCAACCTATAAAAAGCAGGTGTGTTTACTCTAGGCATGAGTCGCAACGTAGTGTAGTCAAATGCCATAGCTATATAGGATAATACAGAGAGCTAAAAATATGATAACTTGGACGTCATAATTAGGAGTTTATTTCGTGTACGTATATTTTGTCCAGACCCCCTCGCCGTACGCATTCGTACGCAAATTGCCTCCCGCCTACTTAATATATGGACACTGGACAACCCCTTGTGCAAGAGGGTGTGAGGTTTGGCTGCTTGTGTAGCTCGAGCTACAGAGGGAAGGCCTTGGATTGGGAATTTGTTTGTTTGTGCATTGGGAAGAAGAAAATATTTATGTAGTGCCTTTGTAATTCTGCTCTCCTCGGGAGAGAATTTTAAAGTCAGTGGGAGTTAATCTGAACCACTTGGAGAAGAAAGTTGTGAGTTTCGTAAGAGTGAGGCGGTGTCATCTAGTATGATAGACCTTAGGAGTGAGGAAAAATTTAGAGGAAGTTGTGAGTTACTTAGGAGTGAGGGGTTTTCATCTAGTGTGATAGTAAAGATAGACGTTAGGAGTGAGGTGGTCCTGAGTGATAATTTATCTCTTTGAGCTGCTCTATTGAATTGAAGTGAAATCTAAATGAACTTGTGGAGATGGTCTTAGACGCATTGGCAAAGCAATTCAGGGATTTCTTTTTCTTGTTCTATTTTGCTAGGTCGGGGGTGCGCCACTGATGCTTCTGCTGCAAATGGCGCTATCTAAGATTACGATTATGATCTTTGGATTTGATCTGAGTGTCGGTGAGGGATTTATAAACAGCAGTGAGATGTATTGTTAAATAAATAAATTGTTCACTCATTAAACAATGAATTGATTTATTAGTCACTGTTATGATGTCTGTCGTTGCTAATGTTACAATGAATGACCAGACAATGGCGTTGTTTTGCTACGCTCTAGGCACCAGTACTATGGGGGCGTGGCAGTGTTTTGATACACAACAAGTGTCTGCTTTAGGCAGCTATGTGAATTTCTGTTTGTTATTTATAAATATTAAACTATAATCTCATATTGAACTTCTTATTTGCTCTCAGCATAAATTAATGTTCACTGCTAGGCAGAATTTATGATAATTAATTACATGGGCGCTGTAGTCATTAGTCAGTTCTGGACTTAGACACTGGCAAAACAAGCATTTGAATGGGCGTCCGAAGATTTTTTGCAGGAAGGGCGGGCAAAACACTTTGGTCACATTTAAATATTTTTAGCAAGAGCTTGAAAAATGCAGAGCTGGAAATTAAGAACACGGGAATTTTTCCACAGAGGTTTCTATTTGTGTGAATCTTTCACTTTCACTTTGAGGATAATATTAGCTTCATTAGCGCTTTAGTGTGAAGAAATTTTTTCCTAAAAGCAAAAACAGTTTAGAAAATAGGTGTCAGTTTTCCAGAGGCAAGTGCCCCTCCGTTGGCCTTAATGTGCGGGCGCCCATGGGCAGCTGCTTGTGGTGCCAAAATGTAGGGGCACCAGCATGTCTTTAAATAGTTTTAGGTTTTTCACTTTTTGCCACTTTTTCGATTGCAGTTGTTATTATTGTCGTTTGAATTCAAAACTTTTGCTTATTGAACAAATTTAAAATGTTTATAAAAATTGATTGAATTGTACCTTTTCGTGTCGGGTGGAACGTGGGTGAGAGGACACCAGATGTATGCTTAACCTGGGGTGCCATTTGGGATAGGGCAAGCCTGGCTAGATGCAGGGTGTTTTGCATTTGTACCCTTTATCACAGAGGATCACTTAAACGGATTTCTTCCTTGGTTTGATGCTGTTTCGCAAGTTTGGTCTCTATCTATTTACAGTTCTGCTGCTCCACCCTAAGTATCCAATGCCGTGGCTCTCTCCGCTCTTTTAAGCAGGCTGAGCTTCTTTCCCCTGGTCGCGCACTTCTATTACGAGCGCCAGGCCTTTTCTGTCACTGGCCCTGCAATTTGGACTAGGCTCCCTGTTGTTCTACGTCTAATGCATAGAGTCCTTGGGACAATGTTCTACTCTGCTCTTAAGACTGTTCTTTTTAGCCATGGTTGGGTCGGGAGCGCTTCTGAGTAGATCCTTTTGAAGAAGTGCTATATAAAACTCTGAAACGAATGAATGTATGCAACCTGTAGATTTCATGTCCAACTTCAAATCATCTTCTTTGTTGTAGCAGTTGGAAGATGTGATATACATTAAATCTGAATTGTTAAGACGTGATTTTCATTCATTCAACGGCAGTTTATGAAGTTGTTATGATGTTTGTTTACTGTCCAGTTTCTATTGAAGGTTGTTGGAAGATGTGATTGATGTACATTTTCAAGGTTTTCTAATAATATGAAGACATGGCTACTGAATTCGTTCGCAGTTGTGACTCTCACGTTCTGTATAAATTTGAAGTTTGAAGTGTAAAGTTACTGTATAAACAAGGTCCGAATATTATTATTATAATTATTATGAGATGAGCTGAGGCGCTGAGTATGTATGGGTCAGGCTAAGGAAGTGATCAGATCTTTATTACTATTGTTTTTTATTATTATTATTTTCTTTTTATTATTATTATCATTATTATTATTGTCATCACACTGTAGCAAAAGCACCCGCGAAGGCCACCGCGTTAAAGCGCTGTATGGTCACCGAAAGTCTTTGATATAGGAAAGTCGTTTCTCTCATTTCGTCAGTCGTCTTCGTTAAGTGACGACTGACGACCCAAATCTGTAATCAATTCGATGCCTCTTGAGTTGACAGGGCCTAGAGTTTCAATGGCCAAAGGAACGAAGTCATGTGTGACTGAAAGGGACTGGTATTTTTGAGTTTTCCTGTTGTCCGCAATTTCTGCTGCTGCAAATAAGCAAATAATTATTATTATTATAATAATAATAATAATGATAGTGATATTTATTTTCAATTGCCGCTTACGCTTTACTGTGAAATCAAATTTTTTCATTTTTCTATTTCAAACTGTATTTAGGCGTAGTCGTAGGACATGGGAAACTGAAAATCGTTACTAAGCTTCTTTTCTTTTTTATTATGATTATATGGATTTATTAAGCACAAAAATGAGATACCAGTGAAGGACTTTTCAAGGAGCAGGTTTATATATCACTGGATGAAACCGTTTTAAAGGTGTCTAAATTTAATTCAACGTAAACTAAGTTACCACTGTAAGGCAAAGCATGGAAAGAATCCAACATTTACTAGAAAACCTCTACTCTGCTTGGTGCAAGGCTAATAAATATAATTTTTTGATCAATGAACTTCCACCATGACTATACACAGAATCTCTTTGTTGAAACTGTATTCTCGATATTTCATGAGTATCCAAGGCCACCTCCTCTCTGTTCTGCACAGAAGGGATTGCTTCTAGTTCCATTCAATTCTGGAATTGGCTCCCACAGGAGCTGCGTCTACTTCCTGGGGCTATTGCTGAAGCATTTAAAAAATTAAACTCAAAACTGCTTTTTGCTATGCTAGAGCCGGGAGCGCTTCTGAGTAGCCCCCTTGAAGGATCGTTATATAAATTCTGGAATGAATTTCAAGTTGAGTTCTAATTAATTCCAGATCCCTGCCCAAATTTTCGTCATGTGTCTTCAGCACCCTGGTCTGCCACTTGCTGGAAAGTATTGCCTGTCTTTAAACAAGACAGTTCTAGAGATGTCCATCTACTCAGAGGTGGAAAATATAACAGAAGCACAAGTTTCAGTCACATACAGGTTTCAAGTTGTATTGCAGTCGCATAATTGTTCATTTCAGTCGTGCACTAATTTCAGTCGCATACTACTGTCGGTCGCATATTTCTTTCAGTCGCATACTTGTTTCAGCTACATCAGTGGTGCACAACCTTTTTAAGCCAAGGGCCACTAATCGATTTCTTAAACCCTTCGGGGGCCAAACAAGTGTGACATCTCAGACTATGTAATTGCAAGATGAACGCACGTCAAATTTATTGAGATGACGTGCCCAGTAAAACACAAGTAAAAGTAAATGTTAAGAGTTATATAGAAAGGGGACTTATAGCACTTCTATGTTGCCACAAAATGATAGTATTTCAGTGACCACAGTGCGCATGTCAGTGTGATGGCTGCGGCTGCATTTCTGAAACTAGCTTAGAGATGTCAGGTTGAATGTTTGTAGTTGACAGACGCAGAATTTCTTCAAGATGGTCGTCAGAGAGTTGATTCCGTGTGCTACTTTTGTTCAGCTTCATCTGTGAAAATGTCTGTTCACAGCGATAGGTGCTTCCAAACATGCTTGTGTGAACAAGAGCATTGTACTTCAGATTAACAAAATTTAATGTCGCGGGAAGAGAATTGTAAAAGTCAAGCAAAGTTTTGTCTCTGTAAGCAGCATGTATTGCATCAGATGACTGGAGATCAATAAGTTCCAACTGCTATGGAAAAGGTAATATTATTAACCACGCAGCCAATACAATGCAAAGATACAGCAAAAGACAAGAAAGATGGCGGCGACAGTTGTGTGCTTCTGCCTGAAATTAGAGGTGTGTGCCACAGTAGATGTTAATGTTAATTTCGGCTCTTAAATAGTTGCTTTCCTGTTGGTCATCGCGGGCCACATGACAACCCGTCGCGGGCCGGATGTGGCCCGCGGGCCGGACGTTGTGCACCACTGAGCTACATACTATTTCAGTCACTTACTAATTTCAGCTGCATACTTTGTTCAGCCACTCTAGTTTCAACCACATATTACATGTAGCTCCCATTTTACTTTCACGTGGTTGATGATAATAATTATAGAATTTTATTTCACCTAATAATTAATCAAGACTTCAGTCAAACTTCAATTGGGCGTACACTTCAAAATCTTAATTAATTAAACGTGTTCCGATTAATTAAAGTAATATAATATAATTATATTAGAGGGATGTTTCGCTCGGTGTGCATCCCTTGTGCAGAACTTAAGTCGGCGGCCATCTGGTGTTGAGCGACGTACTTTTTAATGCGATTTCTATTCGCCTTTGTAAACTGGTCGTCTCTTTTCGTTGAACGCTCGTATTCCCTCCACGCGATCTTTTGTCTGAATAGTCTGAAGACATTAACAAACCAAGAAATTACAACAACAGCTGCAATGAGATCAGTAGGTAATGATGTAAATAAGCCTGAAAGTGCCAATGACGTTATGAGTTCCTAGGCTAGCTCAGTTATTTTTCATTGTTTTGTATTCGACCACTTATTCGTGGAGCGCGGTGGTGTAGTGGTGGCGTCATTGCCTTGAAGCCGGAAGGCTTGAGGTTCGAATCCACCTCAAGTCGCTGCGTAGGGACCTTGGGCAAGTCCTTCACTCGCAGTTGCTCTGCGCTTCGGCGTGAAACTCCGATGCAGTGTCCGCTCTGCAGTCGGGAGCGCCTCAGAGTAGAGTGCTTGAAGGGGCGCTATAACAAGTGCACATACAAACACGCAAACAAAACTTATAAAGCGCTTCTTTCAATCTTTCAGAAGTGCTCCCAGTGCAATCGACCCTGAGAGAAAAGGCAAGATTTGAGGGAAGAAAAAGATGAGGGAAGACTACCAGAGAGAAAGGCAGAGTGTGTTGATGGCGGAAGTCCATTCCATAGGGAAAGGATGTATGGATCCGATTTGACCAGGGTCCATGACAACAGAGGTCGTTACTCTGGACAGAAATTTGTTTTGGCATACTACAGTACTGAAGCACCAGCTTCATTACTTTAAGTTGACACCCGCTGAAGGACCGAGAAGGAGCTAGCAAGACATATTATATGGATGGATCCAATTTGACCAGGGTCTATGACAACAGAGGCCGTTACCCTGGACAGAAATTTGCTCGGCGTATTACAGCACTTAAGAGCTTTATATTTAATTTCAGCTGCATACTTTGTTCAGCCACTCTAATTTCAATCACATAATTATGATAAACACGAGACATATTATATTATACATATTATTGCAGCTGTTGTTATATTTTCTTGGTTTTTTGATACTTCCCCTTCTTCCTCTTCCTCTTCTCCTTCTTCCTCTTCCTCCTCCTCCTCCTCTTCCTCTCCTCTTCCTCTTCTTTCTCTTCTTCTTCTTCTTCTTCTTCTTCTTCTTTTTTGTGAATTATTTTCTTGGTTTGTTAATGTCTTCAGACTATTCAGACAAAAGATCGCGTGGACATATTATATTATACATATTACATATTATACATCGTACTTAATGTCTTCAGACTATTCAGACAAAAGATCGCGTGGACATATTATATTATACAGACTATTCAGACAAAAGATCGCGTGGACATATTATATTATACATATTATTGCAGCTGTTGTTATATTTTCTTGGTTTGTTAATGTCTTCAGACTATTCAGACAAAAGATCGCGTGGACATATTATATTATACATATTATTGCAGCTGTTGTTATATTTTCTTGGTTTGTTAATGTCTTCAGACTATTCAGACAAAAGATCGCGTGGACATATTATATTATACATATTACATATTATACATCGTACTTAATGTCTTCAGACTATTCAGACAAAAGATCGCGTGGACATATTATATTATACATCAGTGGTGCACAACCTTTTTAAGCCAAGGGCCACTAATCGATTTCTTAAACCCTTCGGGGGCCAAACAAGTGTGACATCTCAGACTATGTAATTGCAAGATGAACGCACGTCAAATTTATTGAGATGACGTGCCCAGTAAAACACAAGTAAAAGTAAATGTTAAGAGTTATATAGAAAGGGGACTTATAGCACTTCTATGTTGCCACAAAATGATAGTATTTCAGTGACCACAGTGCGCATGTCAGTGTGATGGCTGCGGCTGCATTTCTGAAACTAGCTTAGAGATGTCAGGTTGAATGTTTGTAGTTGACAGACGCAGAATTTCTTCAAGATGGTCGTCAGAGAGTTGATTCCGTGTGCTACTTTTGTTCAGCTTCATCTGTGAAAATGTCTGTTCACAGCGATAGGTGCTTCCAAACATGCTTGTGTGAACAAGAGCATTGTACTTCAGATTAACAAAATTTAATGTCGCGGGAAGAGAATTGTAAAAGTCAAGCAAAGTTTTGTCTCTGTAAGCAGCATGTATTGCATCAGATGACTGGAGATCAATAAGTTCCAACTGCTATGGAAAAGGTAATATTATTAACCACGCAGCCAATACAATGCAAAGATACAGCAAAAGACAAGAAAGATGGCGGCGACAGTTGTGTGCTTCTGCCTGAAATTAGAGGTGTGTGCCACAGTAGATGTTAATGTTAATTTCGGCTCTTAAATAGTTGCTTTCCTGTTGGTCATCGCGGGCCACATGACAACCCGTCGCGGGCCGGATGTGGCCCGCGGGCCGGACGTTGTGCACCACTGTTATACATATTACATATTATACATCGTACACCATCCTTATATAGTGCTTTTTCAACCCATTCCAAAGGTGTGTAAGGATCGGGAGTGTTGAGTATGGGACATGCTAACGGTGACCGTAGTCAGGAAGGGGCGGGCGGAGGAGGAGGAGGAGGGAAAGAGAAAGAGAGGAAGACCAAGACAGATGATGCTGGGAAGAGAAGAAGTATCATTATCATCAATAATGATTATTCCAAATTGCAACCTGTGTGGCGAATTATACTGCGTGCCGTTTATTTAGGCTAGGCGCTGATTTTAGGCTAGGCACTGAATAAGGGTTTTCCAACTGGGCATTTGAAAATTAGGCGAATTAGAGAGTGCACACCAAATTGGTAGTTAATTGGACCGTGACGAATATCTGACACAAGGTCAGAGACTGTGGCTCGAAGTCTAGACAATGTCGTTTAAAAGAGCTAGGAAAAACAATGGATATATATTTTTTCTCATGTTGAGTTTATTTGAGATTCTGATTCCTGGTCGGATTAAAACGGTTGAAACATATTCAAGAAAAAATCTTCAGAACCTGTGCGTAGAAAGCCTGTTCGAAAGCCAGCCCGGATGTTACATCAACCTGAAAACAGATTTCAACAAGCTCTCTGTAAACACCGTGAGTGCAGTCTGACATTATCAATCAATCAATCAAACAATCAATCAATCAATCAATCAATCATGCAAATTTATAGCTTCCTCTTCCTCCTCCTCCTCCTCCTCTTCCTCCTCCTCCTCTTCCCCTTCCTGTTCCTCTTCCCCTTCTTCCTCTTCCTCTTCCTCCTCCTCCTCCTCTTCCTCCTCCTCCTCCTCCTCCTCTTCCTCCTCCTCCTCCTCCTCCCTCCTCCTCTTCTTCTTCTTCTTCTTCTTCTTCTTCTTCTTCTTCTTCTTCTTCTTCTTCTTCCCTTCCATCAGTTTCATGACGATGAGGTCCTTATGAAAGTTCTCCACACTGTTCTGTTCCGGACAGTTTCGTCCATCATGGTCAAGTTTCGTGCTTTTGCCTTTCAAATCTTCCTTGATATTGTCTTTACATGTTTTTCGTTGTCTCCCTCTACTCCTTTCTCCTTCAACGTGTGCCCTTACAGGACCGCGAGTGGTAAATCTTTTGTCGTCCATCCTTTCGAAAAATTTATATAGTGACAATAATTATATCTTCACTCACATTCGCTCCCAAGACATCCATTTGATGAGGAAACATGTAGAAACTACTAAGCTGTACTATCACAAGCCTATTTATAGTATCGGGTGACACAGGTTAAAAGGTGTTTAGGCAAGTCGCATGATACACATGGTAGTAAATGAGGCGCGGTGGTATGTTCGGCGCCTTGGAGCCGGAAGGTTGCGGGTTCGAATCCGGCGTTAAACTCCGATTCACTGTCCGCGCTGCAATCTGAGTAGTAAATTTTGAAACACATGCACACACAGTGTCTGTAAGCGTGTGTGCGTGTGTGTCTGTGAATCTATGGGCAACATTTGTGGGGCGCGGTGGTGTAGTGAGTATGCTCGTCGTCTTGCAGCTGAAGGGTTGCAGGCTCGAATCCAACTCAAGTCGCCGCGTAGGGACCTTGAGCCAGTCCTTCGCTCGCAATTGCTCAGCGCTTCGGCGTGAAACTCCGATGCAGTGTCCGCTCTGTAGTCGGGAGCGCCTCTGAGTAGCGAGCTTGAAGGGGCGCTATAACAAGTGCACATGCAAACATGCATACTTTGCTGCGTCATACATGTATTAACGCACACGACTAGCTTCTTGCAGCGGTACAGAATTTCACCTTAGTGGGATTTTTCAAAAACGTGCTGCCATCTAGCGAATGCAAGTGAAGCATTTCACTGTGGAAATAACAGTTTGCAAGTGACGAACAACACACCTTATCATGTAATAAAGTTATTTTATTGAATTTAATCTAAATCGTTTATTTTCAGTAAAATCACAGAAAGTCCGAGCTCTTAGCGGTCGAAAACATCGTTAGGCTATAATTGTGCATTTTGGTGCCACAAGCAAAAGAAAGATATTTTTGAGTTCAGGAAGAAATTCTAAGAAAAATGTGATATAGTGCCAGTTGAAAAAATGGGAAAAACTTTTTCCTGTTTTTTTCATTGGATTTTTTCCAGGAACATTAAATAAAAATGTTGAAATAGCTCATAACGAGCTGAAATTTTCAGAATAGGTGTAGGAATATTAGTAGAATGAGATACGAAAAGTGCCAAACAATCCTTCAAGAGCTCATTCCGAAATCCAAGATGGCGTACAAAATGGCCGCCATTTCCCAAGGTCATTAGTCATCACCTGGAAAACTCTCGTAACAGGCTGGAATTTTCAGGATAGGTGTAGGAGTATGAGTAGAATAAAAAGTGCCAAGCGATCCTTTATGAGATCTTTCTGAAATCCAAGATGGCGTCCAAGATGGCCGTCATTTTACAAGGTCATTAGTTATCACCTGGAAAATGCTCGTAACAAGCTGAAATTTTCAGGATAGGTGAAGGAATATGAGTAGAATAACATATCTAAAGTGCCAAGCAATCCAGCAGAAGCTCTCTCTGTAAATCAAGATGGCGTCCAAAATGGCCGCCATTTTCCATTATAGTTATAGTTTTACAACCTGAGAAGCTAGAATCACAATGCAAGTGACACGCACTCAGGCTCTAAAAAGGTCTATGCAAAGTTTATTTTTAAAAACGTGGCAACTCCGGTTATTTGAAAGGTCATCTTTCAAATAACCGGAGTTGCCACGTTTTTTAAAATAAACTTTTAAAAGATCTTCCAAGACCAAAAATGTTGCCCCCCTTCCAAAATTTCTGTTTCCGCCTCTGATGATTGTCGTTGATTAACCTAACGGATTGTGGTTGTTAATGCGTAACATATGGATGGTCCCCATATAATATTATTATACGAGGCTGTCCATATTACGTACGTACGGAGAGGAAGAATAGGAGGATGGTTAGGCCTTTTGCGTTCCGGGGTGGAGGGGTGGGCAGATTCTCGACAAAATGAAAGGAAAAGGGTCGAAAATCCGACTTTTTGCGCACGTAACGCATAATGGCGTTTGTCGTCAGAGGATAATTTATCACCTTGTCATACATTAATACAGATAATTGACCTCACTAATTTGCGATGGACATAATTTATTAAGCAAGACTGTTCGTTTAAAAAGGTGTCGTAAATTATATCTGCATGATAAACGTTTCGTAGCGTATAATAAATTATATTATATTTTCCTGGGATAAATGACACCGTATGGATGACCTCAGCATTACTTGTTGCATACCGACTTGGAACTCCGCCACTGGTTGCACTCTGCTAGTGCCAATCGCAAGCCTGAATAAAGGAGGAGGGCGTCGCTAATGATCTTTGTTATACCACAGTGACGTTAAACTGCAATTACTACTACTCAACTCGAATGAAAAAAACATAATGCTTCAGCGTTGAATAATAAACTTATTACAGAACTTTATTCTTTAAAGCGGTGTCTTAAATATTGGTTCGAAAAATCAATCAATTACGGTTGTTGGTTCTTACACCTGCCGTGGTCGTACCTGTCTTTGCGCTTGCGTTACGAATATCGATTAGTAGTAGTAGTAGTGGGAGTAGTAGTATATAGTAGTAGTAGTAGTGGCAGTGGTAGTAGTGTAGTAGTAGTAGTGACAGTAGTAGTAGTAGTGTAGTAGTAGTGGCAGTAGTAGTAGCAGTGTAGTAGTAGTAGTGGCAGTAGTAGTGTAGTAGTAGTGGCAGTAGTAGTAGTAGTGTAGTAGTAGTGGCAATAATAGTAGTAGTAGTAGCAGCAGCAGCAGTAGTAGTAGTAGTAGTAGTAATGGCAATGGTAGTAGTATTAGTAGTAGTGTAGTAGTAGTAGCGGCAGTAGTAGTAGTAGTGGTAGTAGTGTAGTAGTAGAAGTAGTAGTGTAGTAGTAGTAGTAGTGCATGGCAATAATAATAGTAGTAGTAGTAGTAGTAGCAGCAGTAGTAGTAGTAGTGGCAGTGGTAGTAGTATTAGTAGTAGTAATAGTAGTCATAACAGTAGTGGCAGTAGTAGTAGTAGTGTAGTAGTAGTGGCAATAATAGTAGTAGTAGTAGCAGCAGCAGCAGCAGTAGTAGTAGTAGTGGCAGTAGTAGTAGTATTAGTAGTAGTGTAGTAGTAATAGTAGTGTAGTAGTAATAGTAGTGGCAGCAGTAGTAGTAGTAGTAGTAGTAGTAGTAGTAGTAGTAGTAGTAGTAGTAGTAGCAGCCCAATTGTGCGGAACAGTGGCGTAGTTGGTGTGTTTGTTGCCTTGCAGCCAGAGGGTTGCAGGTTCGAATCCACCTCAAGCCGCCGCTTAGGGACCTTGGATCCGCTCCTGTATTTACTATACTATTAATTTTATTCACCTATCTAATAGTTATTTATTTAAATAAATTCAACAAATACCTCCGATCCTTTGTTGATGGCCAGCTTTGCCATTCGTAACGCCACCGGACCCTGCAAAAAAAAGCACCAAATTGAGATGTAATTCAATTCATATATTCGTTTGTGAGGTGCGGCTGTGTCGGGGTGTGCTCGGCGCCTTGAAGCCTGAAGATGCTGGGTTCGAATTCACCTCAAGCTACCGCCGTGTAGCGACCTTGGGCAAGTCCTTCACTGGCAATTGCTTAGCGCTTTGGCATGAAACTTCGAAGCAGTGTCCGCGCTGTTGTCGGGAGCGCCTCTGAGTAGAAATCTTGAATAGGCGCTATAACAAGTGCTCATAAATACATTCGATAATTTAGAAATGAGATAAATGCGGGGGACACACCGCACCGAGTTACACGTCAAACTTCAAAGCACATTAAATAGACACAAACCAAATTAAAGTCAACAGAAAAATGTTATCAAATGCGGGTGTCACAAAATAGATTATCAAACTAATAATCATACCCCCCCCAGATAAAGGAAAGTTTTAAAAGTAACCTCAGTGTGTGTTTATTTTTGCAAATTACCTCCATTTGTTTTATTTTAAACATTGCCACTATTATTCTATAGCTAACTTTATCCGCATTGCTTTTAGAACATGTAAGAACAGTAGAGTCACTAACTAAATTCGAGTTGCTTTGATTAGAACATTGCTTAGGACACTTAAAACAACTAAAATCGCTTTAAATTTTGATCACAGCACAAATTCATCAATTATACGCATTTTTCAGTAATAATAATATGCTGGGGGATAGAATGGTCTATCCCCGGATACTCTATATCACCCGGTATTCCCAGTGGCGTAACCAAGGGGGTTTCGGGGGTTAAAACCCCCCATTGGCCTAGGAAAAAGTTTTTTTGAAGGCTATTTATCCACTTAAATAAGAGAAAAATACAATTGCTTGTAGTAACAATTGTTTTTCTTACTTTATTCCCTTTGTTACTTTATTCCCTTTTTATTTACTGTAATACTGTTGGGTTGGTTTCAGAAAGGGTATCCGGCCAGGCAAAAAACCCACCCCCACCCCCATGAAAAATTCTTGGCTACACCACTGGGTATTCCATCCGGGGTGGGCAGACTAATTCATCCCCCAGGTAGCTTTAGGGGGTAGTACTAGTATCCCGAGACACCAGTAAAAAGAACTACTTTGCTTTTAGCACCCTCCTCAATATAACCAGGCTTGGGCGTGGCACTGCCACAGTGCGAGCAGATGTGAAGTTACCCTACTGCTTAAATGTCTATTGCGTTAACTTGAAACATCCTGCTGCATGTAGCTCCGGCACACCACTGAATTCCGAGCCTCAAGAATATATAGCATCGATTCCATTCATTCAAAAGGTATCTAAAGATGAGCTCGGAATTGCTTGGTTGGGTTGCTTGATAATAATATTGCTCTTTAACGAGACTGTTACCCTCCTATTTTTACTGTGTTTACGACTGGCACTACTTAATTTGGATCCAAAGCTTATAAAGACATAAATTATTTACGGTATATTATGTATATATATATATATTCTTGCATTTGCTATTTCGAGCTCTCCACTCAGAGGCGCTCCCAACTACAGCACGGACACTGAATCCGAGTTTCACCGCGAAGCACACGAGCAATTGCGAGTGAAAGTTCCTAAGTGGCGGCTTGAGGTGGAATCGAACCTACGACCTTCCGGCTCCAAAACATACCCCCTACACGCAATATATGCAGCATAGTATATATATATATACATATATATATATATATATGTGTGTGTGTATAACATAGATACATGATATGTATATATATATTGCTATATTCATTACTATATTTCCATATATATATATATATACACTAAATATATCCACATATTTGTTATATATTCATATATATATATATATACACATATACATGCATTATATATATTTATACATGAATATAATTATTTATATGCGCATTATACGTACGTTCTGTGCAATCTGTTCGGCCAATTGGAGCGCCCTCTGGAATGCAGCATCTCCCACTTCGTTCTGATCGACGACGTAGTTAACGACACCCAAACGATGAGCCTCGTTGCCATCGACAACCCGCGCCGTGAAGATGAGGTCCTTAGCAACGGCCGTTCCAGCTATGCGCGCCAGACGCTGCGTCCCGCCTGAAATATTAGCATGCACCGTTGTACACCTCTTTTATGTAGTTTCTTCTTGTTATAATTGTCATTCACACACGAATTCGAAAATTCCTCGTCTCAGTCTTCGGTATCGGAAATGGTAGATTTTCTCTAAATAGTTTACACTATAATTACACACACACATATATATATATATATATATATATATATATATATATATATATATATATATATATACACTGTGTCCGGAAAAATTCCAAGGCCTTATGGTAAATATGAAAATAATTAGCAAACATTAATAGATTTTTAAAATTCCAAAAACAGTTTAATCCTGAAATATTATGGAACTATAATTTATGTTCAAAATGTCCGCCATTGGCTTCAACACAAGCTTCGAGACGTACACGCCACTGACTAGCAGCAGCATCCACGACCAGTTGATCAAGTTCATCCCAAGCATTAACAATTCGCTCGACGAGTTCTTCGATGTTTCTGACCTTTGTCTTGTATACTTTCTCCTGCATAACTCCCCAAATTTTATAATTTTGTTGGTAATTATGTACGGATCAAAAAGGTTTTTAAATTTATTAATTGATTATTATCTACTATAGTTTTTTCATTCATATTTTATAACCTTGGAATTTTTCCGGACACAGTGTATATATATATATATATATTTGTTTACCAAATGACTAAGAAAGGTCGTCAGAATATTTTGCCGATGAAGATGTCATCGGCGACCCAGCGGTCCGCCCAAAATGGACCTTTTTCGCGCCCCCATTCCAGAAATGCGAATTCCCCCAAGGCAGGGGACTAGATTAAACACTACTCTTACGGGTAGGCTATACTCAGAAGTTTCAGGATTTTACACACAGAACATAAGTTAACTCTTGACGACCATTTACTTTTCTATGATTATCATACAACACCTTGGGATATTAATACACTAGGCCCTATAGGCCTAATTCATAATTCTTGCGCGGCCTCACTTCTGAGTTCTGACTATACTTTAACAAGTTAAATACTTGTTAAACTAGTATACCGCGACCTAACCCCTGATCAGGATGCGAATTGCCAGGGGGTAGAGTTTCAAGCATCCCAATCTTTCTTATAAGGACCCCATGGAAAAGTCTGTTTTTACACCGCAATTCCAAGTGGATCATAGTCCAACCCCCAGTTATTTTCACACGATTCTCACAATGCCCCCTATATAGTGGTATAATCACTTGCGCTTCTTTTGTTCCGCTGAACAAGGCCCTCTCTGTGTCCCTTTTGCTCGTACCTCCACTACGCAGAACCGTGCTCTTTCGGTGGTGTATGGCCCTCGACCTTCATTGATCGTGATTTTACGGTTGATGCAGCACACCTTTATAACAGTAAAATCAGACGCTATATAAGTGCCACTTCCACCGCTACTTCGTATATTTTTCTCTTTTACCATGCCTCAAATGTCAAAACCTCAAATCACCTTTGACCATCTCTAGAACTCCTTCTGAGTCATTACTCTCTCTCATGTTAGGACATTCTTATTCGATTGCGCTGTGCTGGGAGCGCCTCTGAGCAGTCTCCCTGAAGAGGCGCAATACAAATTCATTGAATGATTCAGCGAGAATAACATGAACTGTTCAAAATCATTGCACACCCCTTCTACGTATACTATGAGAAGGTGAGACTTATAGCTGGAAACGGAAGCGCAAGCTTATAAGTAGATTTCTGCAACAACCAAAGTCATTGCACACCTCTTTTAAGTGATAAATTCTCCAATAAGTGGAACTAGAAGGCAAATGTATTCAATTAGCGAGCAAATTACGATACCACCGAACTGCTCAGATATAAAACAATTTGTAAAGCTCGAGAATCGTCACCCGCTGCACTCTACCAGTGCCAGTCCCAAGCCCGAATAAATTAGGAGGGCGACGCTAATGATCCGTGTTATCACAGTGTCGTTAAACTAAAACTACTACAACTAGGCTATATGCAGCGCGGCTTGAAACCTAAGCGCAGGGAACCAGCTTATTCACGAGCGCTGCGTCGAGTCAGTGAGATTGGCCAGAGAGTTGCCAGAGATAGTAAATTATCATAGGTAAGTAGGTCTGCCACATACAGTAAAGATATATCATAGACATAGAGGTAAGAAATAAATGGGTTAAGCAAGATGACAATCACTGAAGCTTGCAACAACATTCAAAGCCCTGTTTAAGCAGTAAAGCAAAAGCATAATAAATAAATCAATCAACCAACCAATCAAATAAACTTGATACAGCATCAATTCAAGATATCCACTCGGAAGTCTTCTGGCCTAGCCACAGCTGGAAAAAGGTTTTCAGAGCTGAGCTAAAGGTCGAGGAATGTGACCTTGGAAGCAATCACAGTTCCGTTTCAGCGTTTCAAATGGAGAAAGTCCAATGTTGCATTGTGAAGTTGCATTGAGAAGGGAAAAGCAGGTCACAATGGATCAGATCATGTAAAGATCGGCGGTCACAGAAGGCCGAGCAGATACGCGGGCGCAGTACCGCGAAAGGAGTATGCGGGTGGAGTACCCAGATGGAATATGCAGGCGCAGTACCTTGATGGAGTGTGAGGAAACAGTACCTTGAGTTGATGGAGTACGCGAAGGCAGTACCTTGATGGAGTATGCGAAGGCAGTACCTTGATGGAGTATGTGGGCGCAGTTCCCAGATGGAGTATGTGGACAAGTATCTTGATGGAGTATGAGAACGCAGTACCCTTATGGAGTATGCGGGAGCAGTACACTGATGGAGCATGCGCCTCAGTACCTTGAGTATGTAGGTGCAGTAACGAGATGGAAGTATGAGAGCACAGAAATGCTAGAAGCAAGGATTAAACTGTAGTCGTACTCGCAATTTAAAGATTTATATAGCGTCATGTAAAGAGAGAAGTAATAAAAAATGTCTTAAGCAGAAATCCATGACCTATATAGCACCACGTATAGAGCAAAAAAGGTGTCTTAAAAACAAAAGCAGTCAAAAATGGTCTTAAGCAGGAATCCACCATGACATGGGCAAAAGCAAGGCTCACCTCCACCAGGAATGATAGCCAGTCTAGTCTCCACCACACCCACTTTGGCAGAGTCAGCTGTGGGATTAATATTGAAACGCAGAACTAAATTAAACTAACAGTTAGTCTCAAATCACCCCACAACAATTCGGGTATTTTTTTAAAGAGCAAAATCATTTGGCAATCGAAGACGTTACCTGCCCCAGGAATTATAGCCAATCGCGTCTCCACAAGACCCAGCTTTGCAACGCTAGCTGAAAGAATTCAATAATTGAGATGTTGGATGTTGATAAATAATGTTTTTAGCGCAAAAAGTATTCCGTATTCTGCTGAACGTAATGAACGTGAAATTAAAGTTATTTACAGACAGTTGCTAAATTAAATGGTAAAACACGATAATCATGAACAAACAGAAACTCTTGGTACTGTAATTATTGTTGTTCTTATTGTTATTGCTATTATCAATCATCATCATCATCGTCGTCGTCGTCGTCGTCATCATCATCATCATCATCATCATCATCATCATCATCATTATCATCAATCGTCCTAACAGTAGCAGTAGTACTAGTATAATAGTAGTACAATTAATTATTACTAGCCTAATAATAGCCTGTTAATATCACTTTGGGGCGCGGACACTGAATCGGAAAATCACGCCGAAACTGCAAGAGCAACTGCGAGCGAAGGACTTGCTCAGGGTCCCTACGCTGAGGCTTGAGGCGAATTCGAACCCGCAACCTTCCAGTTCCAACATGCCGCACACCACTGTGCCCACGCTAGACACCTTTAAAATGGATATATCAAAAATATATTTAATTGTCACTGGGGCTCATTCGATACCTCAACATGGTCCACTTCAACTTGTAACTAAACTCAACAGCGCACATAGTCCGGTGACACGAAACAGAGTATACCCCTGAAAGCTATCCGGGGGGATGAATTAATCTATCCCCCCGGATGGAATTAACCGGTCTACACTATCCGGGGGGATAAACCATTCTATCCCCTTTTTTGAAAAATGCGCATAATAAAAAAACTTGATGCTGCAATCAAAATTTAAAGTGACTCTAATTGTTTTAAGTGTCCTAAGCAATGCTCAGATGAAGGCAACTCGAATTTATTTAGTGACTCTGAGTGTTCTTAAGTGTTTTAAATGTTTTAAGTGCTCTAAAAACAGGGCAAAACAAATTATCTAGTTGGAATAACATACCTGTTAGTGTCATTGTTCAAAACAAAGCAGATGAAAATTAATTTGGAAGAAAAAATACACGCGGAAGCGGTTTTTTCGACTTTTTTTAATTTGGGGGGATACAATTAAAACGGGGGATACTCTATTTCGTGACACCGGCAATGCCAGTCTCGAGCACGTAAAACGAGGAGGGCGATGCTAATGATCTCTGTCGTAGGTGTCGTTAAAATGAAATTATCAGTGCCAGTCCCAAGTTTGGCTAAAGGAGGAGGGCGTCGCTAATGATCTTATCACATAGCGCTGTTAAAATTAAACAATACACCTGTCGTCTCAGTTGCTCAGATACAGTAACGTTACCACAACCTAAGTTTAAAAGTCTGGAAGCAATGTAATTCTAATAAATTATTATTATAAGTCGATTACAATGTACATTCACCAAATTCCTTTCACTCGCTCTGCAACAATGCAGAGGCGTTCGTTCTCTGTGGTTGGTCCAACAACCTGGAATGAACTTCCCTTGACTATGCGACACCTCCCAAGCTGCTCTCAATTTCACAAACTTGAAGACTGTTTTCCGCTTGATCTCAGCCGGGAGCGCCTCTGAGTAGGTACCTTGAAGGGGCGCTATATAAATTACGATTGATTGAAATTGGGACCTAAGTTAGACACCTTTACAGTCGACACACCAAATATATATATATATATATATATTTAATTTACGGGATCTAAAAATGCGCTGAATAGATGGTTGAAAACATTAATTCTTCTCTTCATCTGACTTCCACCTGTTATAGGAGCTACATAAATTGAATTGCAATGTAGTCAGTAACGTAATCACAAAGATTAACCCCGCCTACTGACCTGCAACGCGAAGATCACAGCTCAAAGCGAATTCCAGCCCGCCCCCGAGGGCCGCACCGTCCAGGGCAGCTATCGTGGGTATGGGTAGATCAGCGAGCTCTACGGTCATCTGTCGCAATCCGGACACAAACGGACCGACCTCATGTTCGGGCATCGACAGCCTCTCTTTCAGATCAGCGCCTGGCAAATATTCGCCAATTGAAATGCAAACGAGACGTGATTTTACGGTTGATGCTGCACACCTTTATAACAGTAGAATCCGACGCTATATAAGTGCCACTTCACTAATTCGTAGTACTTCCGTCTCATCATTCGGTGCCTAGTAAAATTCACCAAATGAACTGCAAACGAGACGTGATTTACGGTTGATGCTGCACACCTTTATAACAGTAGAATTCGAAGCTATATAAGTGCCACTTCACTAATTCGTAGTACTTCCGCTTCGTATACTTCGGCGCCTGGAAAAAATTAACAAAATGAAACTTGGCAAACGAGACCGCGAAAATAAATTCTGGTTACAGTCTTGCCCTAAATAACGAGTTCAATTTTAAAACAAAACTAATTTTGCGTTTTCCGTTTATTTTTCCGTTTATTTTTCGACCATGTCCTTTGGCACGCTTCCCCACTAAAAGGAACCGCAAGTTCGTCTTGGCTCCGCTACTGAACACACCTTTATCATAGAAGTAAACCTGACGTTAAATACACGAAATGCCCGAACATTGATCAATTTTTTGGAATTTTACGTAGCTCGTATTCTGACAGTGACAATCCCAAGCCCGAAAACGGAGGGAGACGCTAACGATTCCTTTTATCACTGAAATTATTGCTGGAATTACTTCGAAAGAAGAAAGCTCTTAAGGGCTGTAATATGCCGAGAAAATTTCTGTCTCTGTTGTCATAGACCCTGGTCCAATCGGATCCATCCATCCATTGCTGGTATTGCCTTTATTGTATGGACAGACTGGACAGTGATTTAAAATACACTGAAATGAGATCGTTAAAACCGGTTGATGCCAAACACCTTTTTAACGCATTCCGCTGCGCCATATGTACACGCACGTTACAGAAACTGGTTAACTGGTACAACTTTATAGTACTTTTCTATTCTATTCTATTCTATTTTGGGATTTATAAAGCGCCTCTCACAGTACAACCTAATCAGAGGCGCTCCCAGTGCGAAGAACTCCTGGAAAAAGAAAAGTCTTAAGACAACGGGCAGAAGAAGTAAAGCCTCCAGATAAAATCTGGGCACGAATAATAGTAGGAACGCCATTCCACAGTAAAGGGCAGACAGAAGCAAAGGCGCGATGTTGGGCTGTGGCAGTCCAACAACTTTTGATTGTTCCGAATGAGTAAAACCTGAAAAATTCTTACAGAGGAATAAAACCATCTCATGAAATAATTTAATGCATTGCATGCATACAGCAAAAGCTGTTTTAATAACATGGATAAATACATGTACATTGTGAATGTTTTCAACTATAGTTGTTTTCATTTACAAATGATTGTGCCAAGGACTATTGCATAATTGTGTCTCAATGATCCGCTTTAAAATGTTTTGAGTTTGATTGACATTATTAACTCTGGTATTTCATGTTATAATACAACGAACTTTGGTGACTTTGCAGATGATATTTTGACATCTCTTTCGGAAACTGTATAATTAAGATTTATGTTTTCTATGTATAACTTCATTTGTCGTCAACAACCATTGATGTCATATGACGACGTTAAATATAGAAATAAAAGAACTGGTTAATAAATCCACCACTGGTTGCACTCTGCTAGTGCCAGTCCCAAGCCTGGATAAAAGAGGAGGGCGTCGCTAATGGTCTTTGTTACCACACAGCGACATTAAGCTGCAACTACTACTACTACTAACTTGTTAATGTCTCACAATGGCAATCAAATTAACCAGCGGCGCCCGCAGGATTTTTTTCTTGTACGCACAGAAATTTTCGATGGAGGGGTGAACAGGGAAAAAGTTTCGTTAGGTCGCCGAAAAAACTGATCAACCTACAATTTCCCCAAAAACATACCTTTTCTATCCGCCGAAAAAACTGATGACCTTTTTTTTTTTTAGTCATCAACCAAAAATTTCCCAAAAGATACCTTTTCTATCCGCCAAAAAAACTGATGACCTTTTTTTTTTTTTTTTTTTATTCATCAACCCAAAATTTCCCCAAAACATACCTTTTCTATCCGCCAAAAAACTGATGACTTTTTTTTTTTTTAAAGTCATCAACCAAAAATTTCCCCAAAACATACCTTTTCTATCCGCCAAAAAACTGATGACTTTTTTTTTAGTCATCAACCCAAAATTTCCCCAAAACATACCTTTTCTATCCGCCGAAAAACTGATGGGCTTTTTTTTTTTTTTTTTTTTTAGTCATCAACCTAGAATTTCCTAAAAACATACCTTTTGGGTCATCACGCTGTACGCACTTACCTATGTGCCTACGTCTGCGGGCGCCGCTACTGTACGCACTTGCGTAAGTGCGTACGCCTGCGGGCGCCCCTGAAATTAACTATAGGAACAAATAAGAGAAACTTCCGAGGTCTAAGATTAGAAAATTGCTTTCTTCAAATTATAATCTTCTCAGAAACCGTAATAAAATTTCATGCTGTATGTAATCGTAATCACAAGACTTCTACAGCACCCACAAAAGCCAAGTCGCGGGAACCAGCTTATTCACAGGCGCATATGTAAAGCGCTCAGTGCTTACTATAACGTTTTAAGTAACTTATTCAAGCGATGTAATCACAACATCATTTTTATCGTTGTGCCCTCCTTTTTCATCCAGACATGGGACTAGCATTGCCGGAGTTCGAGCAATGGTGTAGTTTGCTAAATACATCTCTGTTCATTAAGCCAAGGCGAAGCAATGCATGGTAGTCAATGCTGTGAAAACGCAGAGCTTGTTCGCAATCAACTAGAAGAAAATTTCATAACGGAGCTTCAGTACGGAATTCAATCTTGTGTAGGGACTTTCAGGCACTATCGTTCAATAACGGTCAATAAATGCCTGGCAATTGGATAATGTTCTAAATAAATGCAATAATAATAATAATAATAGTAATAATAATAATAATAGTAATAATAATAGTAATAATAATAATAATAGTAATAATAATGATAATAATAGTAATAATAATAGTAATAATAATGATAATAATAATAGTAATAATAATAATTGTGATAATAATAATACATATCACCAGCTCTCCACAACGCGCTATTTTGTCCCCCTTGCATTCGATACAATGGGACCGATAAATAGTGAAGGCCAGGTCTTTCTATCTGACAAAAGCTCAGCATGGTCATGGAGGTCCCACGAGAAACTTCCTTCCTGTATCAACGTACATGTATCTCTTTAACGATACAACGTTTTAAGAAAAGAAATTAAATGAAAGATTCTTGGAAACAATTAAATCAGTAGCCAACATATTGGCTACAGATTTAATTAAGAGCCTTTAGTCTAAAAATAATAATAATGAACTTCTTTGTCTTTCTTTGCCCCTTTTCCGCAAGCGTTTGAAAACCATTCTCTTTGACTGTGGTTTGGTGTCAGGTCGGGAGCGCCTCTGAGGAGATTTCTTGGAGTGGCGCTATATAAATGTACGATTACAATTACAAATACAATTTAGGGTTGAGTAACAAAATCATCCTCACACTTCCAGATATGCAGTTTCACCAGTTTCCCGAAAATATTATATGTAAAACGTGCAATACCGCATTTATAAAGGACTCTTGGTAACGTTTAAGAGGTGTCTAAGCAGAACGATTGAACCTTAAAGTGAGTAATAGATTAATGCGTCCCATGCTTATATATTACTTGTTAATGCCGGTTTTAAAGGTATCTATAACTATAGGGAGATTTAGTCATGTTTGAATTGTATGTATTGCATAGGCATTTATAAAGCACCTTTAATAGGGTGCAAGGCCCAAGAGAAGAAGCAGGTTTTGAGAAGAGAGCACGGAGAATTAAGAGAGAATGCCAGAGAGAAGTGTAGAACGAACAGAAGGAGAACGCACATTCCAATTGGGGCAAATGATCGAGACTGAGCCATAGCAGTTCTAGACCAAGGAACAAGATGTTGGATGAACGAAGTGGACGGTGGGAGGAAGCTGAGTGAGGACGAAGTATAACATCGGTCAGAAGTATAATGACAGCCAGATAATTTCTCAAGGCAAAAACTCCTCTGAGTATAATTGAGAATGAGAATGAGACCCTTAAATTGTGTGCGAGCACAGAGAGGAAGCCGATGAAGTTCATCAAACATAATTGTTTGTATGTGCACTTGTCATAGCGTCCCGTCAAGATTACTACTCAGAAGCTCTCCCGACTACAGCGCGGCCACTGAATCGGAGTTTCACGCCGAAGCACTGAGCAATTGCGAGTAAAGAACTTGTCCAAGGTACCTTCAAAGCGGCTTGAGGCGGATTCGAACCTGCAGCCCTTTGACTGCCAGGCAACAAACATTCCAACTACACCACCGTGCCCCACAAAATGGTGGAGATGAGATAGGATCATAATAACGGACATCTATAAATACCTGCGGAAAAGATTCCGGGCACTCCACTTCGTATGATCATCACAGTTAGAGTCTTGTCGAACTTGACCGTCTCCAGCGCCTCCTTCAGCTGCAAACCAACCAACACACTTGTACATTAATAGTTGTTTAGAGCGGTCAAATTAGACACCTTTAAAACGGTTACAGGCTGCACTATATGAGGATGGAATATGACACTGTATAAGCTGTAAATTGTCGTCAACGGCCTTTGATGTCATACGACGACGTTAAACTTTGGTTAAATAAAAATAAAACACCTAATTTTATTCTTAGAAACCTTTAAAACAGTTTAAATCTGTACTATATAAGAATGGAATACGATATGCACCTAATTTCGGTCTTTGAGCCATCTCAACACACCTCCCACAAAGCCCTGAGTGCTAGGGTTGATTACACGCTTATGCCAAAACTCCGGCACTGGTTGCACCGGTGCCAGTCCCAAACCTACTTAAAGAAGGAGGGCGTCGATAATAATCTTTGTTACTGCACAGTGACGTTAAACTGCAGCACTACTACCGCTGCTACCAATTGTCTAGAGCGGTCACTTTGACACCTTTAAAACGGTTTCTGCCAGTGAGACATATTAAGGATGGTGCTTGAGATATTATAATAGAATAAGTACATCATGATTATTCCTACTTCTGAGCTCCACTGTTGGGTATTGTTACGAATGAAACGGTTATCGTGTAAAGACCTTCAGCACGACCTTTACTCACAATACAAATCTCTAAGATGACACTTCAAACAGTAATAATAATAATAATAATAATAATGATAATAATTATAATAATAAAAACATCAATAATAATAGCAATAACAATAATAATAATAATAATAAAATAATAATACCCAGAATATGAATAGGGCCTTTCCAGACTGTAATTTTATATTAGGCTGTAGTGAAGTCCCTGAGGGATCCTGTATGCCTCGGAGCAAAAAATTAAAATAATAATATTGATGATAATAATAATAACAATAATGATAATGATAATAACAATTGACTGCAGTTTTATTTCAATGCAACCATTTTTCTGCAAACTCTTAGACAAGAACAAAAACATATAAAACATTTGAAACATTTCTCACCTTCTTCGCAAGATTTCTCCCAAAGGCGTTCTTTGCTTTCGGCCGTGTCAACGAGCACACTGCAATCCCTGACAGAAAATTAAAACAAAATTAAAAACAAATCAAATGCAATTTATTTATTTATTTTCCCATTTTATTTTTTTTGAACATCATATTCTGAGATACATAAAATATATCGAGTAGGCTAATTAAGTAAATAAATGCATGGCTGGAAATTAAACACAAAATACAAAGGTTATCAAATGAAATTGATATTTATTTATTGAAATTATACCATATCATAAAAGCCATCTAATTCTCAATAAGAAACCAGTTCAACATAAACAGTTCTAAATGTTACTCAAACGCAGTATGAGAATTGTAGAAAAATGACTGAGGTGGTAGATGTTGACTAGAAGAGGTGGGGTTGAGCCCCCTCCCCCCAACAACCCAACGGCAACTCTCACCATGCCTAAAAGGAGAGTATATTAAAACCACATTTTACGTTGATAACTTATTTCATATTGTCGATTTAAAATGGAATCGGGAATGATGAAAATAATTGGAAGTTGGATTGGTTAAACTAATTCTTTGCTTAAATAGAAGTTGGATTTGGTGGAAAAAACGGTCTCTGTAGATAGAAGCTGGATTGATGAAATTAATTCTTGGCTTGAATAGAAGTTGGACTGCTGAAGCCTTTTGACTAAATAGTTCTGGGTGTGACTAAAAAAAATCCTGCATAAATAGAAGTTGCATTGAAGAAAATCTTTATTGGTGAATAGAGTTTGGATCAATATAAATAATTCTTGACTAAACAAATTTCCGATCAATGAAATCCTTCTCTCCTTAAATGTTAGCTGGAACAATGACACTTATGACAGTCATCATGGACATTGATACACTATTTACATACCAACATCAAGCAATGTAATATAATGTAATTATTAATAATTAATAATTTATATAGCACCGCTAACAGACACGGCCATTCGGTAGCGCTCCCGATGCGAGTACCCAGATAGAAAAAATAGGTCCTAGGAAGAGAGAGATATGTAGACAGCGATCCAGAAAGAAGCGTTGTGTACTTCGCTCTTCGGCTAGGGGTGAGCTTCTAGTCTAGCTTTTTTCTTTGTTAGTGGTTGGGCTGGGAGTGCCTCTGAGTAGTTTCTTGAAGGAGCGCTATATAAATGCTTTGAATGAATGAATGAATAACTGTCATAAAGAGGGCCCAATGACGGTAAAGGATCGAGTTTGAGCAATAGCGGTCCCAGATCGTGGGACAAACAAGTCCAGAGGTAGGGCAATGAATACATTAAAAACAGTGCCTAATGTGTGGAAAATTAAGTGCCTGGACGCTCCTGGAAAAATAAGTACCTGGTCACCCCTTACCTCTCCAAGAGAAGTGCCTGGACGCCCCTTACCTTTCCAGTCTGTGCTCGCCAATAAGTGGCTGGACGGCGTTCAGATTTTAAAACAAGTGCATAGACGCCGTCTATGACCGTCCAGGCACACTTTATCCCTGATTAAAAATAATCTAGCAAACGTAAACAACGGCCTAGCCATGGACAAATACGACCTAAACAGAGAATATATTACATTTGTAGTTTTATCTTTAAAAATCTACCAAACACATGAGCGCTATATAATAGTTATTGCCCGTATTATCAGCGCTACCTTTCCTCTCGCCATCCAGGTATTCTAGGGTCATTTCGTCATCCTGGAGTTTCGTCAAGGTTCTGGAAGACACATGGAATGAAGTCCACTTGGAAGGAAGGCCGATCAGGTTCCTTAGTGGACGAAATAAACCCAACATGACTGAAAGTTCAAGGGTTCTACTCGCGTCCCAGCTACATCAACAACTAAACACGTTGACCCAGTTCAGAAAGTAGGTCAAGTTGAAGGTCGAGAATCTATGGAAAGCCGAACGCATAATACAGAACACGTTAAACAGAATAATATTTTGTTGAGCCATCAGAGATGCGTATGATTTTATATAGCGCCCCCAGCTATTTTAACGTGCAGTTGTACACAAAATGTGCAGCCCTAAATGGATTTGTGCAGTTGTAGAAGCACTTCTGTACAGTTATACAGTTAAAAACTAGGCATTGTCCTCCGATTGGAAGTAATTTACAATGGAGGATGGGACAGGAAAGAAGGAGTTGTGCAGTTCTAAAAATTCCTTAAAGCAGCCTTGTGTAGCGCCAACTTGGACCTTTTTGTTTCGTCGATAAAGTTAGGCTACTTAACTCACCGCTTTATGACTGTCTTGTTAATCTCAACGGATAGCCAAATGTAGGCTAGTCATAGGCCTATAATTTACATTTGGTACCATATCTTTGCACGAGAATATGGATGGGGTTAGTGGCGCATAATATAGTTTCCGCCGAGAAAGGACATCTTAGGCTAACAATAAATTATTATGAATGACCTCAGCGTTGGGTATACGCATACTGCTCCGCCACTGTTCGCACTCTAAGAGTACGTGTCAGTCATGGGCGGAGACTTAAGGGGGCAGAGGTCAGAGGAGGTCTTCCTCAATATATGTGGTGGGGGCGGCTCATGCATTTGCCCTCTGGCCCCCTCCCCCATATAATATTAATAAAGCGACACTCGAAAGCCAAGCGAAAGGCACCAGTTTATTCACGAGCGCTGTCAACTGTCACGACTTTGGGGTAAGAAAAAATTGCGGATATGAAGGAAAGTTTGCTGAAGACAATGATGATAATACGTTTATTACGAGGTTTTATTACAATGATGATAGCCTCAACCAAAGGCATTCTGACAGTTATGCAGTTTCATTAAGTTTGTGCAAATGCCCTAATGTCTCGGAGGAAAGATACCATTATATACATACTGAGACACAGATACACATATTTAGGCCTATTTACAGTGGTTGATACTTAATAATGTGCATAAAAAATTGTTATACACATGTGAAGGTGTAATTAGAGCTGTGGTATGCATAGCAGTGTTTCCGCTTGCTGATGCTGTTACGTGGCGCCGCGTGGCGAATGTGTCGAAAACTTGTACTGCCGTGCTTGTGCATGTCGATCGCCCAGAGCGCGACATCACAACTCGGAAGCATTTTGCAATGGAGCCGGTGTCATCGCCCCCCCCCCCCCCCCCATGACAGGCAGGCGACATGCAAGCACATGTACATGGTCATTTATACAATATGCAAGTTATATACATAGGTCGGCTTTTATATCATAGTTCAATAGTTCCTGCGTTTTACAATGCACAATGCTAAATTATGCGTCTTGTGTGCTGACCGTCATGTGTCGGCACCTGGCGAAAGCACCAGAAACATTTTAATATACATGTATATCTGACAAGAGCGCAATGGCACCAACGCCAGCGCATTTAGCACACATCATGCACACCAATATACGCATACACACTTATTTATACATGCTAGGACTATAATTTACAATGTTTGATAATTACTCAGTGTCTCTGAACGTATAGTTGTTATTCTATTTTAGTATGCTGACCGTGATGTGGCGGACCCTGGCGAAAGCGCCAGAATTAGTGTGTGTACATATCGTTCGCCAGAGCGCAACGGCGCTGACTCCACTTCATTTAGCACTAGAGTAAATGACACCAGGTTCTATGATATATATTTTATAGGCCTGTGTAGTCATCTGTTTCATAATCTGTTATCATTTATCATATTATAGTGAAGAATTTTTTCTTTGGTAAATAGGCCCCCATAGAGGAATCACTCCCTTCGGGTAGCCTATAATTGCGTCCTACATTTCACAGTAATGATTGTACACTAAGCTATACCATCCCAATTGTTAACTGCAATTAATCACTTTGTGTGCCATTATGTATGCTTATTATTGTCTGTTTGATATTGGGATCAATAAACAAGTTGAAGTTGAAGTAGGCCTAATCGTTTGCAGCCGTTCTCTGGCTGCGCTATAAACGTTTGTAGACAGAGTTGGCACATGACGAACCTAGCTGGCCAATCAGCTGCGTTTGTTTTGTGGGATTGGCGCAAAAAAGAAGGAGCGACGAATAACATGTGCTTTAAAATTTTAGTGGGTCGCAATTCATTCGGAAGCCGAAGAAGTATCTTGGTCTGTCCGAAAGATGGTCGCTCACGGTGGAAGAAAGACGACGACATTCTACCTACTTCTTCTGCCGAAACGGTGAATTCGTAATTCGTAATATTTCAAGTTAAGCTACAAGTAGAAAATAACGCCTAACATATCGCGTCTTGTCTTGTCTTTAACCAAGACAAGACGCAATATGTTAGGCTTTATTTTCTACTTATGGCTTAACTTAAAATAGTACGACATATTGCGTAGGATATTGAAATAACGTATTCAGGCCATGGTAGCCTAAGCCGTATTGTTCATAATAATATGGCTTCTGCCTGTTAGCTAATTAATTATTATTGGCATTCGCGTTAAAGCTAATTCTATTTTAATTTGTCCAGACAGCCGACCTTTGTAGTTCTATAGGCTTGTGTGCTCATTCGACCTTGGCACTGTGTAGAGATGAAATATTGTCATTTTCTTGTCTAGACACGAAGTCACATGTCCTAATAAACTCTGTCATAATCTCATCACTGATAGCTTAGTCTCTAAGGAGTTGACCGTGCAATGGACAATATTATCGTCCCACCAACAGTTCCTATAGATTATCATCGACTCGAAAAGTACAACTACGACTGCACTACGATTCGGTTTCATGAACGGTCCATAGTCGTAATTTAACTCTGACTGCATTGCATAAATTGTATGTACAGTGCTTGGACATGTTACTGCACATCTCACAATTAGACCATAGATTTCTCTCCGATGCTATCGATAGTTTAATTCCGAAAGTATTTCAGTTGGATACGACCTACTCCATTAACCACCAACGTTCATCTGGTGGTACATAGGCAATGATTTTCCAAACTTTTATATTATTTGTCGGCCAGTTATAAGGCACATTGCTTAGAGGGGGGCATAATAATAATATTCTATTCGAAATTCATTATGCAGTGAATGTCTCCCTGTTTCCCCTGTATGTTGTGTCTGTATTCGTTCGCTGTGCTTGTATACATTAATTATGCTTTATTTAAATAATACTAGAACTTTGCGTGTTGGTTGTTAGCAAGTCTCACGCATAAATAAAAGTATTTAAAATTGGAGGGGTGAAATTGGAGGGGTGAAATTGGAGGGGTGAAAATGGAGGGGTGAAAATGGAGGGGTGAAAATGGAGGGGTGAAATTGGAGGGGTGAAATTGGAGGGGTGAAATTGGAGGGGTGAAATTGGAGGGGTGAAATTGGGACAGGGAAAATGGGAAAATAGAAAAATGGATAGCGATTAAAAATTTGAAAATAAATAGCAACTAAAAATTAGAAAATGGATTGAAATTTAAAGATTAGAACATAGATAATAATTGTATGGTGACTGTAATGCCGGTATGTAAATTGTACACTGTATTGTATGCATGTTGACGTTGGATTAACGAAAAACAGGAAGCCAGGATCTGCTGAAAATTATTTAATAATATAACGATAAATGCAATGCGACCTGTATGTGTCCGATAACTTCTATAAAACTTTGTCGAAATCATTGCCTTAAGAAGACCAGATGAACGTTGTTAGTTAATGGAGTAGGACAGCCCCATCTGAAAAAAAATTCGGAATTCAACAGTGGATCGCATCGCAGAGTGATCCATGGTCTCATTGTGCGATGATCGGTAATGTGACTAAGTACTGTACATGTAATAAAAGCATGCAGTCAGTAAATATAATTACGACTATTGGCCGTCCATGAGATTGATTTTTGTAGTCCAGTCCTAATTGTGGTTTCGAGTCGATGATAATGCATGGACTCTTGTTGGGACGATATTGTCCATTGCACGGTGAAGTCTTTAGAGACTGAGCTACCCGTCAACGAGACTATGATGGAGTTTGACATTAGGAAAAGCGACTTCATACACGTCTTGACAAGAGAATGATGAGATTTCATCACTGCACGATGCCAAGGTCGAGTGCTAATGCAAGTCTGCAGAAGTAAAACAGTAGGTTGTCTGGGCGAATAAAAATCGAATTAATTAACGCCAATGCAGGATAGGTAGGGTTTTAATTAAGTAGTGTAGTTCCTTGCATATTAATTAGGGTGCTTTCTGTATTTCGCCTTTCTGATCTAAATATTTGTATCCACTATGTAGCGACTTTTGTAGTTGGTATTTCTATATATAATTATAATTATAATGCAGATTGCACCTTAGTTCAGCTTTAGAGGCTTCTGCAGCCTGTAAGAACCATAAAATAAGAACCACAAAATAGCAATATGAATAAAAAATATAAAAGTAAAATAGCATATAAGATGTAATGCATCAAGTAAGAAGATTTTACCTTTGGGTTCTTGGGTACTGCCTAAGTTCTTGTTCTTTCAGATCTCGGAGGAGCTGATCGTGGATTGGGGGACGGTGGAAGACGCGTGGAATCTCCAACAACGATCGCCTGGATCCGTCGTCATTTCGGCATCACGACGTGGACAAAAGTGGGTGATGTATATTGTGCCTCTTGTTCTTTCAGGTTTTCTTCTAGTTGCCTGGAACAAAAAGCGTCTGGAGCACGACCACTGGATCCCAAAGACGGTGACAGACTGGGATATGGTGGAAAATAGGTTGAGTATCCGACGCCCAACAATCCTCGACATTGTAGGTCGCGAGGTCGGATGGGTCATGGTTGGTTATAGTGCCCTCTTGTGATCGCCATCTTGGTAGGGATGGTGACCATGCAAGGGGCGATAGGATTAGCCACCAATTTACAATGTTCTTGTCCTTTCAGCTTCTATTTTAGTGATTCAGAGCATGGAGCAGCAAAAGTCTGAAGCACACAGGACCAGCTGATCATCTGGCTGGCCTCAACCCCCTTCCCCAGGCCTCACCCCCTCCCAGGCCTCACCCTACCGCCCAGGCCTTGCCCTCCCCAGGCCTCCCCCTCCCCCAGGCCTCCCCCTCCCCCAGACCCGCCCTCCCCCCAGTCCATATGCACGTCCAACCACTAAAAATTAAAAAAATTAAAACAAAAGTAAAAATGTTAAAATGTAAATGAGCAAAAGCCAAAAATGTGAAAAGTAAAATGTTAAATTGAACATAGCGATAACTAAAAATAAAAAAATAAAAAATGAAAATTAAAAATGAACAAAACAAAAATCTGACCCCCATTCATTTTTTCCGTTCTTGTTTTTCAGGTTCTTTTATTGTAAACAATGATTGCATTCTAATAGTTACTGATTCTTTTATTGCTTACATGTATTGTGTTGTTTTTCTAGGTTATTTTACTGTTAATGTGACAGTGCTCTTCCTCCTCTTTTTTTAGGTTCCTTTACTTTTAACGTAACTGTGTTCTTATTGATTTAGAATATATTTTATTGTAAACAATGATTGCATTCTAATAGTTACTGATTCTTTTATTGCTTACATGTATTGTGTTGTTTTTCTAGGTTCTTTTACTGTTTATGTGACAGTGCTCTTCCTCTTCTTTTTTTAGGTTCCTTTACTTTTAACGTAACTGTGTTCTTGTTGATTTAGATTATTTTATTGTAAACAATGATTGCATTCTAATAGTTACTGATTCTTTTATTGCTTACATGTATTGTGTTGTTTTTCTAGGTTCTTTTACTGTTTATGTGACAGTGCTCTTCCTCTTCTTTTTTTAGGTTCCTTTACTTTTAACGTAACTGTGTTCTTATTGATTTAGAATATATTTTATTGTAAACAATGATTGCATTCTAATAGTTACTGATTCTTTTATTGCTTACATGTATTGTGTTGTTTTTCTAGGTTCTTTTACTGTTTATGTGACAGTGCTCTTCCTCTTCTTTTTTTAGGTTCCTTTACTTTTAACGTAACTGTGTTCTTGTTGATTTAGATTATTTTATTGTAAACAATGATTGCATTCTAATTGTTTCTGATTCTTTTATTGCTTACATGTATTGTGTTGTTTTTCTAGGTTCTTTTACTGTTAATGTGACAGTGCTCTTCCTCTTCTTTTTTTAGGTTCCTTTACTTTAATGTAACTGTGTTCTCGTTGATTTAGATTATTTTATTGTAAATAATGATTGCATTCTAATTGTTTCTGATACTTTATTGTTAATGTCATTGCATTCTTATTGTCTCTGATATTGTTTCTGATTCTTTTGTTGTTCGGGTAATTGTGTTCTTGCTGATTTAGGTTCTTTTATTGTAAGCAATGATTGCATTCTAATTGTTTCTGATTCCTTTATTGTTAACGTTGATTGCATTCTTATTGTTTCTGATATTGTTTCTGATTCTTTAGTTTTTAGGGTAATTGTGTTATTGTTGTTTGACGTTCTTTTGCTAACTTCGAATGTGTTTTTCTATTTTAGGTAACTCCGCCACAGGGAACTGCAAATCTGGAGGGATTTGCAGTTCCCTGCGCCGGTCCTAAGCCCGGATAAAGGAGGAAGGTTTTTCAGGTGGGTGTCGATCCCTGGCAGTAAAACAAAGACGACTGAAGTTCGATGCCAAACAGAAACGATGTCGGGATACGCCAGCTCGGATGACGCATGGACAAACGAGGACCGCAAAACCAGCCGTGCAGTTGGGATTGGATCGGGACCTGCTACCGAAAGAAAGTCGAGACCTGCTGGCACTTGGAATGTTCGCACTCTCTGGTCAGCGGGAAACTGGAGTTGCTGGAGACGTCAAGATGCTCGTTCAGCGGCCAGCCACGATCTTCTGGATCCTTCTGCCCTCTTGGAATCCTCACAGGTAGCTGAGATCATCCGGATGGCTTGTTAATTTAATAGTTATTGATTGTGAAATAGAATTGTCTGTTAATTGTATTTGAATTTTTGATGGATGTGATTTAGGATCGACTGATTACTTGATATTAGTAATTAATTAATATTATTAATTAATTATTAATTATATAATTAATTAATTAATATTATTTATTAATTAGCGTTAATTACTCTATTCTTTGGCCTCTTACCAAACATACCAGATTCGCTCATGCATTCATTCTTCGCTACTACCTACAGAAAACTTGGCATGGTATTTCCTGGAAGAAATTGCACCTGCTGCTGCATGTTGTTGAGTAGTTCCATGCGTGAAGTAAACGATTTTGAAATTCGTTTGAGCATTTCTTTGGCACTGAGCGCTGCATCATTTTTATTGACTGCAAAGAACATTCTTCTTGAATAGATTTCAACTCTTAAAGTCAACTCTGTTGTTAACTTGGTTTAAATGATTGTAATTGCAGCAGAAAGAAAACGGTGACGAAGAACAACGAAGACGCCAAAAGAAAGATGTCGGAAACGCAACGCAATCCTGAAGAACTTTTATTGACTATGCAAAGAACATTTTTATTGACTGCAAAGAACATTTTTATTAACTGTGTAAAGAACATTTTTATTAACTGTGTAAAGAAAATTTTTATTAACTGTGTAAAGAACATTTTTATTAACTGTGTAAAGAACATTTTTATTGACTGCAAAGAAAATTTTTATTAACCGTGTAAAGAACATTTTTATTGACTGTGCAAGGAACATTTTTATTGACTGCAAAGAACATTTTTATTGACTGCAAAGAACATTTTTATTGACTGCAAAGAACATTTTTATTAACTCTGTAAAGAACATTTTTATTAACGGTGTAAAGGAAATTTTTATTAACTGTGTAAAGAACATTTTTATTGACTGCAAAGAACATTTTTATTAACTGTGTAAAGAACATTTTTATTGACTGTGCAAAGAGCATTTTTATTGACTGTGTAAAGAACATTTTTATTGACTGTGCAAAGTAGGCCTAAATGAGCATTGAACAAAATTTGAAGACTACTTTTGTTGTATATTAAACATGTTGACTGTGCAAAGTAAATAAGCATTGAACAAATTTGAAGACTACTTTTGTTGTATATTAAACATGAAATTATGAACTTTTATTGTATTGAAGACTAAAGGGCATTTTGGTTCTTACGAACATCCCCAAGAACTTGCCTTTATTAAATACTCCCAATCCTCCCCTCCTATCATCCTTCGAACTTTAAAATGACTGTTAGTGAGTTCGCAATATCCAAACTCCTTTTTAATGATGAATGAAGGAGGCCCATTTTCTGAAGAAACTTTTAAACGCAGTCATTTTTATTGACGGCCACTTAGGATAGCCCAACCAACGTTTAATAAGCAGAGGCTGTTAAAAATACTGTGCTGAAGTTTCATATGCCGAGGCCAAGAAAATGAGTGCGGCGGAAAATCGTACACCGTGGCAGAGAAAATAAGGGTGGCGCTGGTTTATATTCCGACGGAGGCCGAGAAAATGAGAGCAGTGGCGGTTTATATTCTGACGGAGGCCGAGAAAATGAGAGCAGCGGCGGTTTATATTCTGACGGAGGCCGAGAAAATGAGAGCAGCGGCGGTTTATATTCTGACGGAGGCCGAGAAAATGAGGGCAGCAGCAGTTTATATGCAGAAGCCTACAGTTTCTCGGCCTCGGCATATGAAGCGACACCGCCATTTTCTCGGCCTCGGCATGTGAATATATAGTGCCCTAATTCTTTCGGCCTCGGTATACAAAACGGCACAGCCCACATTTTCTCGACCTTGGCATATGAACTTAGAATGTCCTCATTTTCTCGGCGCACTAAGCGACACCGCCTATATTTGCAGCTGTTGTTGTTTTCTTGTTGCTGTTTTACTGTTGTTTTTTGCTGTTTTTGTTGTTTTGGTGAAGTTGTTTTGGTGTTGTTTTGTTGTTATTCTGCTGCTGATGCTGTTTTACTGTTCTTTTGTTCCTGTCTTGCTGTTTCTTTTGGCTGTTGGTTTGCCGCTGTTGTTTTGTGGTTGTTGTTGCTGTTTTGCTCTTGTTGTTCCTGTTTTGCTCTTGCTTTTGCTCTTGTTTTACTGCTGACGTCGTTGCTGTTTTGTTGTTGTTTTGTTGTTTTGTTGTTTTGTGGAAGAGGTTTTGTTGCTGTTTTGGGTGCTTTTGCGTTTTTCTAGATGGAAAAATTGGGATTTCTTAGATGGAAAATCTTTGTTTCTTCCAGGTTGAAAATCTTGCATTTTCTTAGGGTTTTTCTAGATGGAAAATCTTGGTTTTTTTTAACAGTTATTTCCGGATGGCTACCCAAAGCGGGTGACACTACGCGTTGGCTAACCAAAGCAGGTCACAGCTGCTCCCTGTTGACTCCCTGCTGGCTACCCAAACAAGGTCACAGTTACACCCTGTTGGCTACCCAAAAGGTCTCAGTCACTCCCTGGTGGCTACCCAAAGCAGGTCACAGTTACTCCTGTTGTTGACCCAAAGCAGGACACAGTTACTCCCTGTTGGCTACCCAAAATGAGGGCGGCGGGGTTCATATGCCGAAACCGAAAAAATGAAGGAGGCGGCGGTTTATATGCGGAAACCGAGAAAATGAGGGCGGCGGCGCTTTATATGCCGAAACCGAGGAAATGAGGGCGGCGGTTTATATGCCGAAACCGAGAAAATGAAGGCCGCGGCGGTTGATATGCCGAAACCGAGAAAATGAGGGCGGGGGCGCTTTATATTTCGAAACCGAGAAAATGAGGGCGGCGGCGCTTTATATGCGGAAACCGAGAAAATGAGGGCGGCGGCCGATTATATGCCGAAACCGAGAAAATGAGGGCGGCGGCCGTTTATATGCCGAAACCGAGAAAATGAAGGCGGCCGTTTATATGCCGAAACCGAGAAAATGAGGGCGGCGGCGGTTTATTCGCCGAAACTAATTGCGTGGTCCTTTTTATCCGATCTCTCATTGGAACTCTTTGGTTTGTTGCCAAGTGGTGCGACCAACCAATTAAGTTGTTGGCCTCCAAATTCTTATCCTGCTAAGTGGCACAAAATCTAGGAGTGTTCCATATTGCATAAATGCAGGTTGTATTACATAACTTTGACTCCTTCACTTAGAGCTAATAATTACGACTTGTCTTTGTTGTTCAGAGTTAACGATTACGAAAATTGGGTTACACTACCTATCCATATGAGCGGGTGAAATGATCAGGCTACCTGTCATCCAGGCTTCAGAATGTCACCTGTGACATTCTGAAGCCTGGATGACAGATAAGTTGACAGGCAGCCTGATCATTTCCCCCCTATTAATTGTTTCATTGGAGAATAGTCTCCCCCCGAAACAGAGTCTCCCCCCGAAACAGAGTCTCCCCCGAAACAGCGTGGACCATGGAGTGTGGACCATGCAGCGTGGACCATGCAGAGTGGACCATGCAGCGTGGACCATGCAGAGTGGACCATGCAGAGTGGACCATGCAGCGTGGACCATGGAGTGTGGACCATGCAGCGTGGACCATGCAGAGTGGACCATGCAGAGTGGACCATGCAGCGTGGACCATGGAGTGTGGACCATGCAAGGTTGACCATGCAGCGTGGACCATGCAGAGTGGACCATGCAGCGTGGACCATGCAGAGTGGACCATGCAGCGTGGACCATGCAGAGTGGACCATGCAGCGTGGACCATGCAGCGTGGACCATGCAGCGTGGACCATGCAGCGTGGACCATGCAGAGTGGACCATGCAGAGTGGACCATGCAGCGTGGACCAAGCAGAGTGGACCATGCAGCGTGGACCATGCAGCGTGGACCATGCAGCGTGGACCATGCAGCGTGGACCATGCAGAGTGGACCATACAGAGTGGACCATGCATTTGAAAGCCAACGCAATCCAGGGCACAAGCTTATTCGCGAGCGTTGGCGATAAACAGTTCAGAGCACTATAATATATACAGTAAGTAGCCCACTACACTATCGCACACCCAGTCTCGTCCAGCTTTAAGCCTAAAGGAAGTATAATTAGTTTCAACAGCGTACTGTAACAGCTGCGTGCTTGTGAAGACCTGACGTTGAGAGAGCGGGCTGTGGTACTGAAAACAGCTTGTCCTAATCAAGGCCTTGGTACACGTTGCAGTGGGTCATGGGGGCAGATACAAAGCATACGAACGAGTGCGGGAGTGATCCTGCTCAGCTCTAATTATGACGGACGTTCTCTAATGTGTGACCACATGTATTACTGTATAAGCTTAGGCATGTAATCTCCGACTCTTCCCAGCGTCGTAGGCCTACAAAAGCCAAATCAGGGCGAGAGATTTTCAGTGGGAAAGGAATTACCGTCAACTCCATTATTTTGTGGAGCGCAGTGGTGTAGTGGGTATATTCGTTGCCTTACAGCCGGAGTGTTGCAGGTTCGAATCCAACCCAAGCCATATAGTATAGGGTCCTCGTGAATAACAAGTCCGTTACTCCCAATTGCTCAGCATTTCGGCGCGAAACTCTGATTCAATGTACGCATAGGCGGAGACCTGGGCCGAGACTTGGGAAGCGGGGGGACGGAAAGACGCCAGATTTTCTGATGGACGAATGGCTGAGTGCCCCAGAAAAATTTGCATCTTTTTCCGGGAAAAATTTCTGACGAGCGGCGAAATCTCGAAAAAAAATCTATTTTCGCCGCCCCAAAAAAGTTGATGACCTTTTTTTAGTCATCCGGACAAATATTGCCGAGATTTTCTATTTTCGCCGCCAAAAAAGTTAGTTGATGACCTTTTTAAAAGTCTTGACGCTCAACGATTGGGGAGGGAGGGGGCAAATGCATGGGCCGTCCCCCCAACACCTCCATTGGGGGACCGTCCCTCTGTCCCCCTAGGTCTCAACCGACGTGAGTTTTAGACCCCCCCCTTTAAAAAACCTTCCTGCTTTTTTCCCTGGGTCCAAGTTGCTCCCGCCTTGCATAGTTATGGATAGAAGCCTCCCCGAACACAGGGGCCTTTTATGGGTCTATTATTATTATTGTAGGCCTATAAATAGGCGCCTGATTAGTAAACGACTGAAATTTAAATCCTAGATACACTGCATCCGTTATTGTTTGATTGCAATTTAAACCAATCCAGCAAGATTAACTATTTGCTCGTATTGCAAAACCCACAGATCTCGAACGACTGTTTGACTATGATAGGCGACGGTTATTATTATTGTTCAGTCATATTTTCCCCAGCTGGACACATTAATTTGATTGTGCACAGTGTCCCGCATCCAGACAATAAATATATGGTGGCAGCCGATAGCTAACCATGACTCTGATGTGCGCCCGATAAAATGTAGACATCGCTGCCAGTCTGTCATAGTTTAAATTTATTAAAAGGCTTATTAGGCTAGCTAAGCAAATACAGAGCTCTTGACTGATTAAAGTGACTAGACATAAATTATATATATATATATATATATATATATATATATATATGTGTATATATATATGCATATATTGGGTCATAGGCTATTATTATAGGCCTATCCTTGGCGACAGTGTTTATCTAAATATTAATCATATTATATTATGTGAATCTTTATCACACGGGCATGACAGTGTTAATACGAGTCCCAATTAGGCCCATTTTGCGTCATAACATTTTCCAAATGGAAAAATAACACAATTTATCGTTTTTTGCTATGGAAAAACATTGTTATATCAGCACACTATTTCTTTCGTCATAATCAAATAGCTACAGATGACGTAAATGTATACTGTGCTATTATTCAAAGTCGTGCAATATTGATTGCCTCCTGTCGGGGAGAGGATGCAGCAACCACGTGCAATTATCCCGATAATAAAAACGCTTGTTCAATGCAAAGTGAAAGCATTGAGAGCCCAGTTGATTTTTAAGCAAGTAAGTAAACAGTGTCATCTTGCATTTGGCGAAATGCCGTTCCGAACAAAACAAGCCACGGGATTACACTAATAATTTTGAATGTATTTGGTAAAAATGCACAATTGAGGCAAATAGCATTCGAAATTTAGTTGCAATTTGGCCAAGATAAGAAATAAAAGTCGAGCGTTGCAACTACGTCATCAAGTGCGGATTCCGTGCGATGCTACTACCAGTCTAAGATGGCGAGCGATGTTGCTAGAATGGATTGAGCTGGTTTTAAACGGAATAAAGTAACTGGATTTATTAATATGTCTCGTTTGGCCGACTACTTCGTTGTGGTAGGATACGACTACAATAAGGAACGTAAGTAACGCACGATGTGATTGTAATCTTTGTGTACGGAATGGTGTAAAATGATCGGTGCGCTGGGGCTGGGCTGAGGCAACGTTGGCCGGGTGTACGTAGAACGTTGTACAGACCAGACCAGACCTTGGCATTACGATAAACACGCCAGGTTTTTTTTTTATCTGGCGAAAAAGCCTGCATGTTTTTCGCCGTCCAGGCACGATTAAATAGTGGATGGAATAGTGAATGTCTTGATGGGGATTTAGGATATTTGTTGAGCCATTGATTGAAGTCGTTGTTGGCGTTTGATAGCGAAAGCATTTTATGAAGGAGCAGTGTAAATATGGCTATGGCACCGGTTCGGTGACTATGTTCGATCGATTGGACGAGAACGTTGGCGACAATTTATTCTCAGATCTCGGGGTTTACTTGGTAATGGTTTATCATGTGCAATGCATGTTCATGTGTGACAGTACACATGACAAGGTATGTATGCACGTGTTTATGCATGGCTATATGAATGTGTGTATGTATGTATGTCTGTACGCATGCCTGTCTGTCCGTCTCTATCTGTTTGTATGCATGGATGTGAGTCTGTGTGTATATGTTAGTGTGTTGGTATGCACAAGTGTTTAGTATACATGTATATGCAATTGTGTGCTTGAGTTTGTGTGGTGCATAATGGATGTGTAGAAAACTGCTCGTATTGGCAAGCAATGAAGGTGATTTAGTGAGGCATGCTGTTGCCACATATGAGCAATGCACTTAAAATAGAGAAGAGACGATGTTTGCACGTACCATGTATAACATAAGCATCTGCAACTGTGACTAAGCATATCGCTACATGCAGAGGTACACATGCAAGTAAGTAGGCAAGTAACTATGGCCTTCATTACTCCTCCGTACTTGCTGACGAATTAAAAAAAATGAGTGGTGGGTTTTTGGGTACTTATTGGTAACTCTCTGACGTGAAGAGCGCACAGGCATGGGATTGCCCTCCCAAAAGGTCCACTCAGCCTTCCATTCGGCAGTTAGCGCTGGTAAACTGAGTAGTGGGACATGGTGAGAGCCTTGCATGGCTGCCAAACAGTTAAATTGTAATGCTACAAGTACTATGAATTGTAATTGACATACATGTAATCATACCACGCTGTATCAGTTTGGTAATGCAGAGGAACACTCTAGACATTTGGAGTTTGCGATTTCGATTACGCTTATGTTTACGATTTCTATTACGCTTATGTTTACGATTTTGATTACGCTTGTATCTGTGATTTCTATTATGCTTGTGTTTACGATTTCAGTTGTGTTTACAATATCTGTTATGTTCACAAACTAGTACTTATTTTTGTGGGAAGCTGTCATACAGGCTGTTAGTTTTGATCACGATAAATCAGACGTGGGAAATGCGAAAATTTGCTTAATCTGCATCGTATATCTTCGCTACCATCTTGCATGCTATTGATTTCCCTGTGACTCCCACCTTGCCAGCTTATGCATTCTTATCACCATATTGTGTGCATCCATTTTGAAAATGCGTGCGTTGGATGTGAATGTATGCGATGCATTTATACAAACATACAGGCATGCACTTGTGGTTGCGTGGTATTGATAATGCGTTGTATGTTAAATTAGTCATTTATGCGGTAATGAGGATAACGATTATTATAATGGTTATGGTTATAAGTGTGGTTATGGTTGCAGTTGTGCATGTGAGTAGGAGTAAAATTGAGTATGTGTATGAGTTAGAGAGTATAAGTGAGAGAGTATGTGGAGTAGGTGATTACGAGAAGTAGGAGAGTATGTGAAGTTGGTGTGTGTGAGAATTAGTAGAGTGTAAGAAATAGGATAGTATGAGAAGTAGGAGAGTATGCAGGATTTAAAGTGGGTGGGAAAGTGTTTGAACGGCGTTCCCACTGTTTTGGAAATTTGTGGCTTGCTCATCATGATGGATCGCTGGAAACACATGCTTTCCAATAAAACTCCCTTCAGCGTTCCCACTGCTCACACATTTGGCGTTCTCACTGCTCATCCAAACCACTGAGAGTATGTTAAGTAGGAGAGAACGAAAAGTAGGATAGTATGAGCGAGAGAGTATGTGAAGTGGGAGAGTATGAAAAGTAGGCAAGCATGAGAAGTATAGGATAGTATGAAAAGTGGGTCTAGGATTAGGGAGCTATTGGACTATATATGATTAATGTTTAGTGATTAGTGATCAGATCAATAATATAATCCATGATTCATAATTTGCGAATTGTTTATGGATTCAAGCCGACATGTGCGCAGTTATATCACATGAGATGTCAGTAACTGATGACAACAGGTTTAATAGAGGTCAGGTTCACCTGCTTTTGGCAGCTTGTATGGCGTGCACATCTGTCCTATATTGCTCATTTCATCATTGCCCCCTAGGGAGTGGAAGGCTGGGTCAGCCTTATTGCATGTATGTATGTGTGTGTATATATATATATATATGTATGTATGTATGTATGTTTGTATGTATGTATGTATGTATGTATGTATGTATGTATGTATGTATGTATGTATGTATGTATGTGTGTGTGTGTGTATATGTATGTATGTATGTATGTATGTATGTGTGTATATGTATTTATGGATGTATGTATGTATGTATGTATGTATGTATGTGTGTGTGTATATGTATGTATGTATGTGTGTATATATATGTATGGATGTGCACTTGTCGTAGTGCCCTTCAAGATTCTACTCAGAGGCGCTCCCGACTACAGCGCGGACACTGAATTTGAGTTTCACGATGAAGCGCTGAGCAATTGCGAGTGAAGGACTTGCCAAGGGTCCCTACACGGCGGCTTGAGGTATATTCGAACCTGCAACCTTCCAGCTGCAAGGCAACGAACATGCCCACTATACCACCGGATCACAGCACCCCATGTCCTTCTGGTCTCACCATTCAGCCATCTCCCTGTCCCAATAAATTATTTATGTATTTGTATTTTGTGTGTATGCTGTGTGTGTGTGTGTGTGTGTGTGTGTTTGCCAAGGGTCCCTTCAGGCACACTCTTTTGCAATCTTTAAACTGTCCTCTTTAACCAAAATTGGAGTGCAAGCACTCCTGGGTAGTAACCTTGAAGAGGCGCTATATATACATCTTCATATTGAATGAACGAATGAATAAATGAATGAATTTTTGTTATTATTGAACATACATTGTTAATGTATGAACAGCTTCATGTTTAGGTAATGCATGTTTATATTTATACATGCCTGTATGGAGTATGTTTGTCTTTATGTTTGTCTGTATGTATCTATGTATGTTTGTTTGTTTGTATATACATGTTTGCGTGTGTCTGTAGTCTGTACACTTAACTTAGTGCCTTTTAAGTACCTCTCAATGCGCTGCCTGTAGCAATCTGAATCTGGATGGATATATATTGAGTGTATTATAAGTCTGTGTCTACTTTCACGCCCTGGTGAACCAAGAAGGCCACATAATAAGCATATAATTTAAATATATATACATGAGTATAAATGTCTGTGTATATATATATATATATATAAAAATATATATATACCATGATTAAAATGTGTGTAACTATGTTTATATCTAATGTACATTTACCGTTAGAAAAAAGTATGTATATATGTATATTAATGTACGTCATTAGAATATGCCCTTATATATTTTATCTATATGATAAATATGCGTATATATATATATGTATATATTATATATCTATGTGTATATATTATATATATAATATATATATATATATATATGCCATGACTTGCTAGGCTTATCTTTAGACGCACCTGTTTAGATGGGCTAGATAGCTATGCCTCATCGCCTTTGTTTGGTTCTGAGATGCAAGCTTTTGGTTGGGGAAGGGAAGAAGGGTGGTGGGGTTGGGTGGGGAGGGGATCGGTCAATCAGCCTGATATGCCGAGGCTGAAAAAAAGAAGCTGAAGTGGCTAAGTACTTGCCATTGGCAATTTCTCGGGATTGGCTATATATATAATTTTTCTTCTTGGTGCCAAGTCTTTTTCTGGAAGGGCTTGTGTGTGTGTGTAATGTCTTGAAGGGGTGCTATATATTAAGTCCATTGAATGAATGAATGAATTGGTTAGCTTGGAGTTTTAGTCAATCAAGGCTAATAAAACAAGGATGCAGATTCTGTTGTACAAGCAGTGTGTGTGCACTTGTATGTATGTATTCGCATGAACTGCAACTATGCAGAATCGAACCTTTCTGTGGTGGGTCCCAGTGGTCTGGAATGGGCTCCCACAGAAGCTACATCTGTTTCCTGGGGTTCTTACTGGTGCATTAAAAAAATTCGACTCAAACTGTACTTTTTGCCGTGCTAGAATCGGGAGCGCTTCTGAGTAGTCCATTTGAAGAGGAACTATAGAAATTCTTTAACAAGTGAATGAATGAATGTATTGTGTGTATTTTGCGAGTGATTGGGAAATAGGCTTGTTGCTGTTTAGATGATTAGTGTTGCCCTCCTCCTTTTTCAGGATTGGGACTGGCACTGGCAGCGTGCAACCAGTGGCCAAGTTCTTGGTATATAGGTGTTTTACGATGCCTTAAGTATTATTTAATTAGTAGTTTTATAGCGCCATCGTCTACACCACAAAGGATAATGAACAGATGACACACTAAAGCCAAGTCCCAATCAATATCCAAAAGACCAATAATTCGCTTTGAGCCTTTCACAGAGAACGGCAACCTGTGGCGAGAATTTGAATTTTATTATGGTCATTATGCATGTATGTCTTAACGCTCTGCAGCGCGTCCAATTGGACAAATTCCTAAACTTATGCTGGGGACATTGACACTGGCAAAGTCAACTGGGTGTCGCCCCTGGCTGGTCGTACATTGGCACTGGCTTTCTTTAATACCCAGCAGCTCATTGAGTATAAGCTCACTGCTCTGGTTCGGCAATGTCAACTGGGTGTCGCCCCTGGCTGGATGTTGCCGGAGCTTTATTGCCCCACCACGGGTATTCAAGGCCATAGCCACCTCGTTCTGCTCAGAAGGGTGTGCTCTAGGTTCCATTTACATGAACTGCAACTAAGGTATGCAGAATCGAGTCTTTTTCGTGGTGGGCCCAGTGGCCTGGAATGGACTCCTGAAGAGCTGTGCCTGATTCACGGGGCTCTTACCGAAGCATTGTTTATATTCAACATAGACATATTGTTTTTTTGCTCTGCTAGAGTAGTGCATTCGAAGATGGTGTATAAAAATTCATGAATTAATTATTTGTAAAGTGGTGCGTGCTCGATAGTGGAGTATGGATGAGCTGACAGGAGAAATTCCAGTCTCTGGGCAGAGCACTTTGGGACCATTTAACTATAAGGCTTATTGATAAACAAAAATTAAATAACAGAAGTGCCCGTCCCAAGCCTGGATAAAGGAGGAGGTGGACACAACTCATATGACAGTGTGGTTAAACAACAAGAAGGAATCCACTGACCAGTAGTTAGTTATGAAAAGTGAAACTTATTGCGCTCTCGTTAGACACCTTTAAAGCGCTGCAATTCGGTCTTATATAAGCATGGGTATAAGGATGTACCGCGGTACCATAGGTGTCACGACAACTGGTCTACAGACAACTGGTCCAGCGCTTGTAAAATGGAAGCTGGATGAAAATTTTTACAGGTGAAATGGAGGTTGGATTGATGAAAAAGCGCAAGAGAAATGGAATCTGGATGAAGGTTCTTTTACAGGTGAAATAGTAGCTGGATTGACGAAAACAACGCATGAGAAGTAAAAGCTGGATGAAAGTATTTCTAGATCTAAAATAGAAGCTGAATTGATAAAAAAACGCTTAAGTGATGGAAGCTGGACGAGGGTGTCTTTATATCTGAAATAGAAGCTGGATTGACGAAAATAACGAGCGAGAAATAGAAGGTATTTTTATATCTGAACTTGAAGCTGGATGCATGTTGAAATAAATGAATGAAAATCGTCAATCCAGCTTCCATTTAAGCTGGGAAAACCATTTAACGGTTTTTTCTCTCATAAATCCAGCTTCTATTTCATCGATACGATTCGTCTTTAGACCAGTTGTCATTAGACAAATTGTCTGTAGACCAATTGTCGTGGAGCCCATATTAAAATACAGAACTTTACAGATACTTAATACTTAGTAACTCATAAACTGCCCCCAAAAGTCGCCGTTCCCTGTAGCTGTTTAGCATTCCCCTCTGACCCCCTCTCGGCGGCCCTGAGCTTGGGAACAGCTAGGCTCTCGTGTCCGACTTCGTGTGATCAAACGGCCCCAGCGGTGAATGAAACAAGTTTCTAATTTTCGTTCCGCGTGTTACTAGGTCAATTGAAGACGGAGTTGGCGGAGGAGGAGGAGGGGACTTACAGGCGTTCTGTTACTCTTGTCAGTTATTTTTGGGGATGCTGTGCACTCACAGAGGAAATGTCTGACGGATTTAGTTACTTGCGTGGCTATAGTTTAATGTGGCCGGAGTTCTGTGACTGGTATTGTCTATAGTTGGGTCTATTGTGGCTTGATGGATGTGGCTAGTAAACCTTGGTGACTATTATGATATGGATGGACTAATGTGGCTCTATGATTGTAGGTGGCTCTATGAATGTGGTTGGTCTCATGTGTCTAGTTACCCTAGTATGATATGGATGGACTGATGTGGCTAGACTTTTGTGGCTGTACGGATGTGTCTGATCTAATGTGTCTAGTATGATTATGGGTGAACTAATGTGGCTGGGCTTTTGTGGTTGCATACCAACGTGACAATTATAATGTGGCTAACAACTAGTATAATATGGATGAGAGTAAAATGTGTCTAACTACTGGTATAATATGGATGAAAGTATAATGTGGCTAACTACTGGTATAATATGGAGAAAGTATAATGTGGCTAACTACTGGTATAATATGGATGAAAGTATAATGTGGCTAACTACTATTATAATGTGGATGAACTTTTGTGGCTCTACAAATGTGGCTTGCGTAATGTGGATAGAGCAATACAGATGAACTAATTATGGCATTTTTGACTGCATGAACATGGCTAGACTAATGCTGCTAATATAATATGGATAGACTAATATATGGCTTGGCTTTTGTGAACCTGTCTATTAAATAGTCTCCTGCAGCTGGTATGGTCTAGGTGAATTATTGTGGTAAGGCTTTTTTGTAGCAATTATGATGTGGCTGGTCTTATGTGGGTGGGGGGGGGGGTGGACTAAAGCCGCTTATAAGCACAACGTAAAATATATTTACTATGTCACTCTCATCACTAGCTTGCCACTGACTGTCATATATCTGTAATTTGTCGTAATTATCCAATAGAAAATAATTAAAAATACTTGGAAGAATTACTACCAGAATTAACCTAAATCTGGGAGCATGCAGCTGCTTGTAATGTACACAACTGCACACCCTTTTTACCGTAGTTAATTTAATTACAAAGCGATTATGATGGTTAAAACTGTGATTTTCTTAATAAGCTTGTTTATTTCACAGAGTTGTCCGTGATATATCTTTCATCTAAATGCTCTCATGTGGCCCTGGGTACTGGGGCCTTCGGGCCCTTTTGGGTCTCTTGTGTACAGTGATATTACCTGGAAAACACCATGTTATTATGACATTTTTAAAGTTGGGTTGCCGCTGAAATACGTTCCTATGTTATATTCACTATTACCAAAAGTCTTATGTCGTTGGACAACAATAATAAGACAAAGCATTACTAATAATTTTCATTGAATTTCAAACTGACACATCACAGAATGATTACAAATGAAATTCAAGGTATGACGGGTGATCACAAGTTATTTCATGAGTCAAATTTAATTGTTTGGTAGCCATGCAAGGCGCCCATCACGTCTTACTATACTCAGTTTACCAACACAATCTGCTGAATGGAAGGTTGATTGGACCATTGGGATGGTACAGAGGGAAGTGATACCACATCCGTGCGCTCTTCATGTCAAGATGTTTAGGCAAAAGAAAAATAATGTTGTGTTTCCGGTAACCCGACCGACCCTCTTTTATTGCCGCGACTCAAATAATTTTGTAAAAAAATTTTATTTAAAAAAAATTTATGAAAAAAAAAAATTTATGAAAAAAGAAAATTTCTCAAATTTTTTTTGACATAATACGGTGACATTGCCTTCCGTATAGAGTTGGATCTTAGGCAAAAAATGTTGTGTTTCCGGTAACCCAACCGACTCACTTTTATTGCAGCAACTCGGAAAATTTTGCGTAAATTTTTTATTTACATTGACATTGCCTTAGAGTTTCACGCCTGCCTAACTACTTCCTGGTTGCCAGTCTTGAGAAACCTCTAGCCTTATCATTCTCACTTGAGTCACCTCTAACGGTGACTAGGGAAAATAAATCTAGCAACCTCTAGGTGTAACTAGTCACTGGCTCGATCACTCTGGAACGACCCCTAGCAGTGATGTTTTGTTCGCGCTCATCTTCCCATTCCCTTCCCACTTTATCTTACCAGAAAGGATGTCAACAAAATGAAATTAATAGAATTGTTTTCTAGAGCAATTTTAGGTACAGGGAAATAGGCAGTTTATACTTGCTTAGAACACGTACTTTGTTGCAGCGTGTACCTATATGCAAAAAAGAGTATTTCGGTATAATTTTTCGTATAGTCACTGTATAAAAATATTTTACCAAAATAAAAATATTTTTCGACCTACCTACCCAACTTTTTTTAGCTCTGTTACCGGAAACACAGCATTATTTTTTTTGGCCTTACCATTACCATAAACCCCTTCCAGTCTCTGACGTAGTATACTGTTGAACCATTACCATAAACTCTGCGGTTGAAAAGGTTTTGGTCGTGCAATGTCTAGTAAAAATGTTCCCAACTGGGTCTGTGTTTTGGTTGTGCAATGTCTAGTAAAAATGTTCCCAACTGGGTCTGTGTTTTGGTCGTGCAATGTCTAGTAAAAATGTTCCCAACTGGGTCTGTGTTTTGGTTGTGCAATGTCTAGTAAAAATGTTCCCAACTGGGTCTGTGTTTTGGTCGTGCAATATCTAGTAAAAATGTTCCCAACTGGGCTGTGTATGGGTTGGCATTAGGGTTTGGCTTATAATGGTTTAGGGTTACTGGCAGGCTTGTCGTAATCTGATGGTGAGATTACCTAGACACCTCATGGTTAGGGTTGTTGTAAGGATAGGGTTGCCGTCAAAACTACTCTTTATCTAGTGGAAACAACCCCAGACCTCTTCCGACAGGACCAGTGTAAGAGCCATTGTTATGGCATGACCATATTAGGGCACGATATATGCGAATTGTCATTATAACTTATTATTATAATTATTATTATTATTATTTTTAGCGCCCGAGGTATGTATGATCCCTCAGGCTTTAAATACAATAAATAATAAAAGCTTTATTATTAGTATTAATATATTATTAAATTATTATTAGTGCTGTAGATTTGTATGGGTTTTTCATGCTGAAGACTATCAAAATGTTTATGATGAGGATTATAATGATGATGAGGATGATTACGATTGCATTTATAGCTATAATAAAATGATTTTTATTAATTATTATTATTATTATGATTTTAATAAAGAGTGATATTTATGATATCATATGTAATGATATTAAATAATAAAAGTGGTATTGCTGCTCCTCCTTCTATTGTAAATGTACCACTATAGTAATAGTCATGGGGCGCGGTGGTGTAGTGGTGGCGTCATTGCCTTCAAGTCGGAAGGTTCGAATCTATTTCAAGTTGCCACGTAGGGACCTTGGGCAAGTCCTTCACTTGCAATTGCTCAGCGCTACGGTGTGAAACTCTGATGCAGTGTCCGCTCTGCAGTCGGGAGCGCCTCGTGAGTAGAGTGCTTGAAGGGGCGCTATAACAAGTGCACTTACAAACATACAAATAATAGCTGCGCCACATCACAATTGGCTGAGAAGAATTTTACTTTTATCATGGCGGCCTGTGTGTCTCTCTGTGTGTATGTGTGCGTGTCCATCACCACCACCGCCACCACAATACTAACGAAGTGATATAGTGTCTCTGTTTACACGTTGAACCATCCTGTATCAAGCTGAAACTGTTCCTCAACTTTGTTTCCTGCTTCTTTCATTCATTTCCTGAACTCGGTCAATGTTATCAAATGACGCTTGCTACAATATCAGATGCTGTAATCGTCGGCATAATTATAAAAGGTCCACTTGATAAGCCTTTATTATCTATAGAAGCCCATGGCTTATCTTCGGTTGCAAGAGGAAAGTTACGTATCCTGTTTTGTTTACGATTCTAATGTTCATCCCGCTTTTCGGGCTGTTTTGTGTAAAATATAGGGAGAGGAAGAGGAGGAGAAAGAAGAGGAGGAGGAAGAGAAGAAAGAAGAGGAGGAAGAAGAGAAGGAGGAGGAAGAAGAGGAGGAGGAGTAGGAAGAAGAAGAGGTGGAAGAAGAAGAACAGGAAGAAGAAGAGGTCTAGCAGAAAGAAGAAGATGAGGAAGAGGAGGAGCAGAGAGTGGGGGAGGGGAGGAGAAAAACAGGAGAGGGAGAAGGTGAAGAGGAGGGGGAAGAAGAGAAGATGGAAGGGGAGAGGGATGTAGTGGGAAGGATAAAAAAACCAGAAGAGGAGATTGAGAAGGCGGAGGAGAGGGGAGAGAGATTAAAAGAGCAGTCCCTTATTAAAGCTGTTCGTTGGACACCTCTTTAAATTTTTAATACGTCTTAGAAGTATCAGAGAATCTGAGAGAGAGGCAATTAGTCGGATGCTACAAGCTGCATGACCACATTTAGTCTAGCTCATGAATATGCATGAAAACAGTTCCTTGCACACCTGCTTTAAGCTTTAACGCTCGTTATAAGTAGCAAAGACTCACTACATTTAGACGTTGGTTAATTGACAAGATTTATGTATTTTTTTATTCATCGCGTTGTCATTATAGCGTCCCTTCAAGCTCCTTAATAAGGTCCCTATGCGGCGGCTTGAGGTGGATTCGAACCTGGAATCCTCCGCCTCCAGGGCACCTGACCCACGGCTACAGCACAGCTTCCCATGCAACGGTGGTGCCAAGCCTGGAAGACATGCATCGGCTGTAAGAAGAACTTTGTTAGACACTGGAACTAAACTAAGCGATGCAGTTAGGGGTTTAAGTACTAGCGACTTCATGTTTCTTTGTCTCGGTTGGCCAGTCCCCTCCCCCACCGTCAATGTACCCACCGATGGTGTACGGTTGGTGTATTTATGGGGTGGAGCCAGTGGGGGCATGGAAGTATGATAACAGTTATTGTTTCAAAGTAAATAACAGTAATATTATACTCTATTTGTTTGTTTATTTGTATGTGCACTTGTTATAGCGCCCATTCAATCTCTCTATTCAGAGGCGCTCCCGACTACAGCGCGGACACTGCACCTGAGTTTCACGCCAAAGCACCCGAGCAATTGCGAGTGAAGGACTTGCCCAAGGTCCCTACGCAACGACTTGAGGTGGATTCGAACCTGCTGCAAGGCGATGAACATACCCACTACACCACCACGCCCCACACTGTAATATTGTACTGTACAAGACAATGGTTCAGTTACCGTATCATCGATGTCATCACCATCGGGTGGCTAAAATTTTAATAAACTAATTTAGGCTTTTTCTGTTCATCTTCGATTCTTTTTTGTGCTTATTTCACGATGTGAGGAAGCCATTTGTATAATTTTGTATAGGAAGGTTTTACGTGTATATTGCACTTGTGAGTCCTCGTGTGTGTATGTGTGTATTTGTATGCGGGTGTGAGTGTGTGTGTATGTGTGTGTATGTTTGTGTGTGTGTGTCTGTGTGTATGTGTGTGTTTGTTTTAAGTGGCCGTGATGATTGTGAGTTTCAATTTCCGTTTCTCTGCTCGTCCACCATCACCTTTTCTCTTTTGCCTGCATGAACTGATCATGAACTGATGGCTGGATGGATGGACGGATGAGTTGACACAGCTGTTCAACGCTGTCACCTTTCGGTGTCCAATTTCAACGCTCGGCTGCAGTGTGCGGGCCTCCTCTCGTTAGCTCTCGTGTTTGCCTGTCTGACAGCTTGTGTGTTCTTTGTAGGCCTGCTAGTTTTGGTATCAGTGTTTTTACCTGTATATCTGCCTGTTTTTTGTCTACCTGTGTGTGTGCTTGTGTATGTGTGTGTGTGTGTGTCTGTCTGTCTACCTCTATAGGCGTTTCTGTCGATAACAGTCTACTGGTCTGTTTGTCTGCCTTTCTATATGTTTGTGTTTCTGCTTGTCAGTCTGTCTGTGTGTGTGCGCCTGTCTGTCTACCTGCCTGTGTGTCTGCGCATATGTCAATCGATCTGTGTCTGCCTTTCTGTCTGTCTCTGTTTCTACATGTTTGTTGGCCTGTGTTGTGTGTGTGTTTGTGTGTCTGTCTCTGGGTCGGTATCTGTGTCTGCCTGTCTGTCAATGTTATTATGTGTTTAGATTTTCTTGATTCTCTGCTTGATTCTTTGTCTGTCTGTTTACATTACTCACTGTCTGTCTCTGTGTGTCTCAGTTTGCTTGTGTTTCCCTCTGCATGTTTGCCTGCCTCTGCTTGGTGCGGCAATAGCAACGACAGCGTCCTCAATCATTTGAAGGGCGCTATATAAATTTCGATTGATTGATTTGATGGCTGTTAAGTCCTCTGGAATGAATGAATGAATGTTTTCTCGTATCATATACAAGAATTTATAAAGGCACTCTTAGCGTGACAGCCCCGAGGAAATTAGAAAAACTTCAAGCAGCGAAATGGTGAAGATAAATTCCCCAAAAGATCTTACTACGGATAGAGTGAGGGAGGTGATTCCACATAGCAGGTCCCACACTGGCAAAGACCCGGAGTTGGGAGATCGGAGAGGATGGGAAGAGACTGTGCATCAACTTCCATCAAGTCACGAAAGACATTTATTAGCTTGTCCCTTTTGAGTTTTTTAAGACTCCTATAGCAGTTCATATATTTTATATTGTATTTATAGGGGCGCGGACATTTTCCCCCTGGACAAAACCCCCGGACAAATCCCCCCGGACAAAACCCCCGGACAATTCCCCCTGATTTAGCCTAGGACATTAACCCCCGGACAATTCCCCCCCTTTGCTTCCATTTAGGCAAAAATACGTTTAATCCAACTTCTATTTAAATAACAATTATTTTGATCCATCCAGCTCCAATTTAAGGAAGAATATTTTCATCAATCCAGCTTCCATTTAAGCAAGAATATTTTCATCAATCCAGCTCCAATTTAAGCAAGAATATTTTCATCAATCCAGCTTCGATTTAGGCAAGAATATTTTCATCCATCCAGCTCCAATTTAAGAAAGAATATTTTCATCAATCCAACTTCCATTTAAGCAAGAATATTTTCATCAATCCAGCTCCAATTTAAGCAAGAATATTTTCATCAATCCAGCTTCCATTTAATTAAAAATTATTTTGTATCAATCCGGCTTCTATTTAGCAAGATATCTTTCTATCAATCCAACTTAGGACACTTAGGACCGCCGTTTTATAGTAATACCACTTACACGCAATATGTTCGACAGGGGGGGGGGAATTGTCCTACCCTGGGGGGAATTGTCCGGGGGTTTTGTCCAGGGGGAAATGTCCTACACTCGTATTTATACTGTAGTTGTAGTCATAGTAATTTCATCGTCATCAGCACTAGTGGTGTATAAATCTTTACTACCAATGACAATAAGATTACAATCGTGATCACGGTGTGTGTGTGTGTGTGTGTGTTTGTGTGCAACATTTGCTAACAAGTTTGGCAGGAGTCGAATGTTGCTTTATGTAAGCGTGCAAAGTTCCATCTTTTACCAACGTCATCTTGCGAATGGAAGACTGAGTTGACAGTTGCGGGCTGGCCGGTATAAAAGAAAATCAGTGTATATACTTCATATTTATTTTTGCTTAGGATATCCAGTGTATTTTGCAATATATTGTGCTGTCATTGGCGACAATGTAGCCCTCCTGCTTTGCATATTCATTGGGTTAGCACCACTAGAAAACATTAGTGGAAAAGTTGTCTGTCATAATATCCTGCAGAGATCTCGTACGGGCAGTAAATAATAAGTGACTGTGTGCTTTATTCTATATATACCAAGCCTAATTCTCTTTTAAAAGGTGTTTAAACTTAACCTCAAATTATTGCGTTTGAATTACTAAGCTCATCGGCAGCCATGATTGCCTCAAGGCGTTCTAGGATTGTGGAAGCCATTTTGGTGTTGGTTTATATTATTGTCCGGCAGGGCGCCTCCATTCACCGGAGGTTATTAAGTGCGACGCTGCTAGATCATTGTTGATCGAGTCGGTCAATAAGAGGGTCAATGACGTTATACATACACTCCACAGGTGGTTGTAATGCGTCTGCTATTAGCCCCGACGTGTCATGTTTATATGAATATAATTATATATGTATGTATAATTATAATTATGTGTATATATATCCATTATATATATATATATATATTATTTTATACGGAATTCATTTGGTTGGGCATTAGACAGCTTTATGGGAGGTGTCTTAGCTGGCTAAGCTCGACCTGAGCATTCTCACTTCTCAATTCCCATCTATGACTTTTTTTGGGTGGTGCGTGACCTTGGAGTGCTCCTGGACTCTGAACTCGCCCTTGCATCTCGTATAGATCAGGTGTGCCTCAGCTGCTACTACCAACTGCGGCATCTCCGGGTCATTGCAAGTCCACCACTCACAATTGCTCAGCGCCTCTGAGTAGAGAGCTTGAAGGGGCGCTATAACATGTGCACATGCAAACAAAAAACATACACATATCATGTGTGTGTCTGTCAGAAGTTCATTCCTTCATTCATTCACTTAGAATTGGATTACTCAGATGTGTCCCAACCCCTTCCCCAAATAAAACTGTTGTAGGATGAGAGAAGAATGTCCGAGAAGGAGTTATAGAAATTGAGAGGCTTAATAAGTAATTATATCTTTTCATTAAGCCAATATTGCTAATGTCGTTTTGGTGTACTTAAAAAGTAGGAGCGTACAGATGTCTATATGTATGTATGTATAACGTGGGCATGTATGCATGCATGTGTGTGTGCGGGTGTGTGTGTGTGCGTGTATGCATGTGTGTGCGAATGTGTGTGTGTGTGTGTGTGTGTGTGTGTGTATGTACTGTGCCAGACATTCCAATTCCACATTAGCCTACTTTCATTTCCTGTTCTTCAGCAGAAGAGTTTCAATTAAGGGTTTGTGTAGGCGGGCCAGTAGTCACTTGTCCTTGTATGCACGAAGGCATTGAATGTTCAACTCTTGTCTGTACAATATTATTCATCACGATGTGTACTGTCGCCCAGTTTAAGTAGGTTACGCCTTTGTAATTAATGGCTGGAATCCGTAGACACAGTTGCGACTATGGATGTGTGTATGCTTGTGTGTGTGTATGTGTGTTTGTGCATGCGTTTTTGTGTGTGAATGTGTATATTTGTGTGTGTATATTTGTGTGTGTATATTTGTGTATATATATATGTGTATATTTGTATGTGTATATATATATGTATATTTGTATATATATATATGTGTGTATATTTGTATATATATATAATTATGTATAATATATGTGTGTATATTTGTGTGTGTGTGTGTTAATGAAAGATGATTAATGTCGCCCCTTCACTTCCTCTGGTACCACATGTATGAAAATGGATTGGTTGGTTTGTTGACGTTGATGATTGGTGTCACCCTCCTCGTTCATCCAGGCTTTAGACTGGTACTGCCTGGCGAGGGAGCCGACTTGCCACCCGCCGTCATTTGCCGAGGCTTAGAAATTGAAGTCGTTAGCGACATCTTGTGGCTGCTATAAACATGGACCATAGAGTTCAACTTTAATGTAGTACTGTGTGATAGCAAAGATTATTGGCATCGCCCTCCTCATCTATCCAGACTTGGGACTGGCATTGCCAGGAATAGGTTTTTAGCTACCTACTTTTTATATTGACATGCGTGTAAAGTGGTATCCAAATATGTCTGTCTGTCGTTGTCTCTGTCTGTATGTCTATCTCTCTTTGTCTGATTATTATTTGTATTATTTCAGAGTTTATGACAATAGAGGACTAATGGACAATACAATGAAAATGAAGCGAAGCTTCTCACGAATATGAGAACTTTCGACTTGTTAACAGTGCTCACATATATACTGAGCTCCTGTTATTCTACCAGTATACCCACGAATGTATCGATTAATGTGTTTTGCCTGATTGAATGTAATGTATGTACATCTTGACTATGCGACACCTCCCAAGCTGTTCTCAATTTCACAAACTGTTGAAGACTGTTTTTTTCGCTTGATCTCGGCCGGGAGCACCTCTGAGTAGGTACCTTGAAGGGGCGCTATATAATTACGATTGATTGATTGCGATTGATTGATCTAGCAGAGGTAAAGAGGCATGTCTTAAGTTTTGCAAAAAATATTTCTGCAGTCGTTTGTAACAAGATAGTATGTGTATTTTTAGTAGTTAGACTGCTTCAGCAAGTAGAGTGTGGCTTGGCCACAGTAGTGTTTGTCGTGTGATCAGACATTGGTCCAAGTTCTTTTTAAAAAGGATTTGACGTTTCGCAGAGGCGTGGTTTAAATGGTGCGAGGAATTCAAAGGCATCCAGGGATCAGGTTGTGTGTCTGTATCTGTATGTCTCTATCTGTCTGCGTGTATTTGTCTCAGTCTCTGTTCTTGTGAAGTATGTTGCGATTCTCATGCTTGTTATATCTGTCTGTCTGTCACATAATATAATTATGTCGTGTGCATATTTGTACCGGCCTGGTATGTATATATGTATGCATGTCTTTTGTCCGGATGTCTGTTTTCTAGTTTTCTCTATCACAATCTGTCATATATATATATATATATATATATATATATAATATATCTGTCATATATATATATATATAATGTTTACAATATATACATATACAATACACACACATAATATGGGTGCGCAGACAGTCTGATTGATTGATTGTCAGACAAACAGACAGGCATACAGGCTATGTTTATCTGATTCTCTATCACTATCTATCTCCAACTGCTTTGTGAATAATTGTTGTGCATAATACATCTCCGTTTATCGTCAATAAATTGTGTATGCACTTCGAGATCTTTTAATTGTTGTCATTGGATAAATTTTGTAACGCGCGCAAGGTCACGCCGAAATGTTTATATATCTGAAGCGCTGATAGTCAGCCGCCAGAGGAAGATGCAGTTAGAGATCCATGTGCTTGACAGCAGCACACACGTCTCACTCCGTCCTACTTATCTCCTCGCTGTCTCCGACTTAGCCTCCCGTCGAACTTTGCGCTCTTCCGCTATGGGGAGTCCTTGGTCCCTCGGGCACTCTGTTAGCGTCTTGCATTCTTGGTTGTTGGCCCCTTCCATAAAACTGGAATGCGCTTGCTACATGGAATAATTTGCCTACTTTCTACTAGTTTCTTTTTAGCATTGGTTCTGCTTGGAGCGCCTTTGAGTAGACTCCTTGAAGGAATGCTATATAATTTTTTTGAATGAACAAGCGAATGAAGAAGAGCTTTTTTGCAAGGAAGTAAATTTGACCTATCATAGCCTTATAGAGGTAATACCAAGGGAGATGTTTACCCGTTACCAATGTGATATACCAACTATACATGTATATCTGGGTATCACCTCTATAGCGCCTAGAGCCCTAGAGGGATAATAGACCAATGAAGCGAGAGTCGAAGCCAATTCCGTTCTCTGGTTGCATCGGAATTCACGTGTTTGTCTCTGTCTGTCTGTGTCTGTTTGTGTCTGTCTCTGTCTCTCTATGTCCGTCTATATCTGTTTGCATGTGTCTCTGTATCTGTTCGTCTGTATCATTCTGTCTCTTCCCGTCTCTGTATGTCTCTGTCTGTCTGTGACTGTCTCTATATTGCGGTTAAGGTGACTGGACCGACCTACTAAACGGTTTTAATGAGTTGGGCTTGTTGTTGGGTTGGTGAGAGCCGAGTGGATGGGTGACTATTTAGCTCTGAATTATAAACAGTCTGCCGTGGAAATACTTGGGTCAATGTTATTTCCTTATATTATACCAACCTTTACTACCCATCACCATGAAGATGGGGTGATTGATGGCGATAATCTACAATGCAAATAATAATAATAATAATTAATAATAATAATAGTTAGCAATGAAGTCCCTGAGGGATCCTAAATACGTCTGGGCAAATAAAAAATAAAATAATAATAATAATAATGATAATAATAATAATAATAATAATGATAATAATAATGATAGTAATTATAATAATAATACAAAAATTGACTTGCCGTGGCTTTCATAGGCTCTTTTATTAAGCCCTTAGTTGTCATATAGGCGAAGATGGTTGGACTCGCTAAAAAATTTCTGTTTGGAATATTTGTTGCAAAAACAAAAATCGTGAATCATAAAAAGTAATAATCTTTGCACGCAAAGATTTAATGCTGTAGCATTCAGAGGCACGTTCGCACAACACACCGAGAACGAGGTGGATAACCTAACGAGGAAGTCGTTTTTAACGAGAATGCTTTATCGTATTTAAATGTATTAAAATATAAATCAAAGAGCCATAGGCGCAACCACCCTATGGGACCCACGGGACGCGTCCCCCAACTTTTGAGTGGTCCCCTAACTTTATTATTATGGTCCCCCAACTTTTAGGACGTGATTCATTATGGTCCCCCCAAATTTTAGGAGGTGGTTGCGCCTATGTAAAGAGCCATCATAGATTGTTGATCAGTAAAAGAACATTTATATTGATTTTTTGGGATTTAGGATTTTGGGTTATTTTAAAACATTTGACATTGAATGGATATTATATACTTGATGTACGTTTGTTTATTATAACATGCCTGTACTCCAAAATGCGGGTAACAATGTGTCCATTATAGAATATTCTTATCACTCTACATGAGATATGGAGTTTTTTTGCCAATGTATACATTCGTGGTTGCTTATTCTTATTTAACTATTATTGCACTAAAAGGAGGTGTTTTATAATTACTTAGTAATTTTAGCAACAGCCACATTTGGTATGGATACAGTTGTTTGGATAGTTTTGCATCTTAATATTGTAAATGAAGTGCTGTTTAAAAAGGTGTCGAAAATTGTATGAAAATGGGGTGTTGATGTTTAAGCTTGGTGTTTGCATGTAATTATTCTAAATGAAATGATCTTTAAAAAATAATCTAGATATGAGTTCTAGCTGATCTTATTAATATGCCACTAGTTTTTGCAAGTTAATACTGTAAATCTAGTAGTGTTTAAAAGGTGTCTTACGATGTTATAAATTATCGTTGATGTAAAAGCAGGAAGTACGATCCCTATTAGTCTATAATTATCGAACCAGCTGTAAGCACGTATGAATTACAGGCGTGCGGCTATTAATTAGCAATAATATTTATACCTGGATCTGCAGGTCTCCTGTGCAATTTTCTGTCGCGTCCTGTGCCATTTTTTACTTGTGCTATCCACCATAGCTTTGCCTTCTTACCTGGTAGTTGCAAAAGCTCTAAGTGCTGTAATATGCCGAGCAAATTTCTGACCAGGGTAACGGCCTCTGTTGTCATAGACCCTGGTCAAATCGGATCCATCCATCTTACCTGGTATTGTTACTTTAAATCTGTCTACTAAATCCTTTGCCAAATGATTTGACTATTGACTATTACTTGTGTTATGCTTGTTCTGTATTATTGTGGGAACACTAAATAATTTTGATTTTGAATTTGATATGTATATAACTATGTATGCATGTGTGTGTGAGTGTGTGCGCATGTATTTTTATGGCTCTTTGCATTCTTCATATGTGTAAGTATGATAATGCTATGTTACTTTTTATGTATCTATGTTATATATAGTATACACTCTATGCACTTTATACATATAAAGTGTATACTTGGGTTCGTATGCAAGTGTGTATGTGTATACGTATGTGCGCGCGTAATGTCTGTGAGTGCTACGCTTTCTCAAGGGCCTGGCCCGTAAGACGAGTGCTTTGAGAGGCTCTTAATGGTTGCCATGACAACGACTAGATACATACTTGAATACTCGCACACACACACATGCATGCAAGCATATACATGCGCATGTAAATTCATAGTCGTCGTATAGACTGGTTTTAGTTTAACGGCACTGTGTGATAACAAGGTTCATTAGCGTTGCCCTCCTTCCTTATCCAGGCTTGGGACTGGCACTGTGTAGACTGTAGAGTATAGACAGCAGTGGAGTTAGATTTGTACTTGCATTGATTTTTTCTCGTTTTTTTTAATTGTCATAGCTGAGGGGAGGAAATTTTCCCGAAAGTGTAGACACCTGTTAAAGAGGATTATTGTATGCTATATAAAACCGCAATAAAGAACTTTAAGTAACTTTTACACTAGTCCTGTAAACGGAATATAACAACACTTTAACTTAACTACCGATGCATTGTATCAATTACTTTATAGAGCGCCTTTTGCAGTGCACACAATTCAGTATATTGCATATTATATCTGTTCATGTGTTTGTATGTGCATGTTTGTGTGCACGTGTATGTGTGTAAACTATATATATATATTTGTTTGTTTGTATGTGCACTTGTTATAGCGCCCCTTCAAGCTCTCTCACTACTCAGAGGCGCTCCCGAATGCAGAGCGGACACTGCATCGGAGTTTCGCGCCGAAGCGCTGAGCAATTGTGAGTGAAGGACTTGCCCAAGGTCCTTACGCGGCGAGGTGGATTCGAACCTCGAACCTTCCGGCTTCAAGGCAATGACGCCACCACTACACCACCGTGCCCCACAATATATTTATGTTTTTGTATGTATGTTTGTATGTGTGTATGTGCTTGTCACTCACAAGGGATTATAGGGACTATATATATATATAGAAACTCAATGCTTTTAGTTGTTTCCCTTGTTTTTTGACGATAATTGGAGTTCCGGAATATTTTGCATTTTGTTTGCGTAAGAGAAACATTCAGTAGATTACATTTATGAGGACAGATTGACGAAAAATGATTATGTTTGCCAGGTAAACAATTGCATTTGGAGATTCAAAAATATCATCTTTAGTTTATTAGAAATGGATTTCTAAGTGGAGTGACATCTATGGTTGAGAGTAAAATGGACGAACACAATATTTTCATGATTAACAAACTGGTCATGTAATAGATAAAACTGCTCTCTTCTTTTGTGTATTTGCACTTCATCCTTGCATGTATTCAGTGCATTGCAGAATCAGGGAATAGGGAAAGTACTGACTAGCCTATGACCAGAAAATAATATATCTGTCTTTTGTCTGTCTGTCTTACTGTACAAGTGTGTGTATGTATTTAATTGTCTGTCTGCCTGTTTTTGCTCCATCTCTGTCTCTCCCATGCCGTAAGTAAAATGAGCAATTATTTTGCATTTAGATGGGTTCCCGTACCAGTTGACCTCCACGCTTAGTCCATGGGAAGGGCCTGCTATCAGTCCCGTTTGCTTTTGTTCCTCTATCCTGAATAGCCTCCTTCTTGAGCTGAACCTGTTCCAAAGGTCATATAAGCATTTGAAAACTGTTCTTTTTAGCCGTGTGTGTGCCTGAGTCGGGCGCCTCTGAGTAGTTTTCTCGAGGATGTGCTATATAATTACTTGAATGAATGGATTTAATTTCTTATCTTTTCATAGTCGTTCCTGTTACAATGAAGTATACCTTACTGCTTTCGTGTTTCATCTGCTCCTGTATATGCACGCCTACGTACTTAGCGACACCTTCAGCCTTTAATCAACAGTCTTGCAACGCGTGTCTTTCAACACGTGTATTATCAGAGCAGTCTTAAACCTAACGATGTGTATAGCTTTTTTGTGAACCACTAAAATTATTATTATTAGTCGGATTTGTTAAACAAATGTATTCGCGTTTTGTATATGAAAATTTCTGAAAGGTCATACTTGGACATGGCAGAGACTTGCGTGTTGAGATTTTGTGTTTTAAGACACCTCTTTTACGTTGATATTCAGTACTATAAAGCGTATGAAGCCGACGCGTTGTGAAGTCACAGCCTGTGCCGGAGACACGAAAAGTTTGATAGGGAATTAAAAATACTTTGTAAACTAATTTTTAGTATATTTTGGATGTACATATTTTAAATATTTATTTATAAAAAGATATCGTTTTTCGAGTATGCTTTGTACTTGAACAGTTTGATAGAGTAATTTGTCGACTAAAAATTTTCGTATAACATCACAGTTTAAAAAAAATTGTTATTTAAAGTATTACTTGATGATAACCGTTGGCACCAGTGTGTGTGTGTGTGTGTGTGTGTGTGTGTGTGTGTGTGTGTGTAAATTACTGCTTTATCTGCTGATTTATTTGACACCTGTTTTAAAGAGCTTCTGAGCACTATAAAATAAAATAACCTACGGTTTAATTCATTCATTGATGATGACATTGTATATCTCGTCTCGCTTATGATACCTGTCCTGATGTGTTTTACTCAGTTTCACATAATAAGGTGTACAGACATACAGGCTGGCAATGGCAAGACAGACACGCACGCACGCCCACAGACAGACAGACAGACAGACAGACAGACAGACAGACAAAGAGAAACACAAGCAGAGAAAAAGTGATAGAGAGAGACAGATGAAGAAATACAAACAACGGGAGGGAGGGAGAGAAGTATGGCAATGGCAAGACAGACAGATAGGCAGACAGACAGACAGACAGACTCGTGTAAACGAGCGGAACCTAGTTGTGTATAACGCTATAAGGATTCTGCCCGTAGATAATGATGATGGCGCGCACGGATGTAACCAGGTAACAAAGGCGAAGACAGATCGCGTTGCATGGAAGGCGATGTATAACTGGACAGAAGAGATATAGATGGAGGGAATGAGAGAGAGAGGGATAGGACATAGAGATGGAGGAGAGAGAGATAGGGAGACAGACACACACACACACACACACACACACACGCACGCACACACGCACGCACACACGCACACACGCACACACACACGCACACACACACACAGACAGCCAGACAAAGAGACAGAGAGTCGTTGAAGGTATAAGATGAGCGAAAAAAGAGAGGAAGAAAAATGGATAGGGATGGTGGGAAGGAAGAAGTGAACGAAGGCTAGAAAGGTGGAGGGGATGGAACTAGATAAGGAGATAAGATAGGGATTTTGCACCATGGGGCTGTGGGTTAGAGACTTCTTTTAGAAGCCGTAGCTGTAGGGGGCGGGGTGGCTATTAATGTGTCTAAGTTCGTCTGTCTCTGTGTTTATTTGTCTGTCTCTCTCTATGCCTTTGTCGGTGTGTCACTGTCTCTGCCTTTTTTGTTTATGTCTGTCTGTCTGTCTGTCTGTCTGTCTAAGAAATCAAGGAAAAAGACAGAGTAGACAAGAATGGTGTCCTTGGAATCTTGGACCTGCCTAAGGGCAGAACACTAAAGAAGAATATCTGTCTGTCTGTCTGTCTCTCTTTCTCTCTCTGTCTTTGCCTGTCTGTTCCTCCGTCTTTGTTTCTGTTTCTGTCTTCTGTCTGTCTCTGTTGACATACTATACAATGCCATCGGACGCTTAATGATTTCGTCACATATTCCAACCCGGACAACACACCTTTAATGGATACACACATAATTATACAGGGGTAGGCGGTCTGACCTGGATGAGCTTCCCCTATAGGGCTTACTATATAAGCATCGGCCAATACATACGGCTGCTGCATTCAATGTGTTTTGTTGTCTAAGCGCTAAGCTGCTTAATATTGCTGGACCTGCATCGGCGCTTGGAAAGCGTATACAGCCGTCTATGGATGCACATGTCTCATGGATGTCTATTTAATAGTATATGGGAGCGAAACAGAAAAGTTACTGCCTTGGAATGGCCTCCCTCCTATAATTCGTACTCAGATCTTATCTGGAAGCACTGCTGTTTCTGCGCGTCTCCTTAAAACTTTTCTTTTTCCAATGGGATCTTCGCACTGGGAGCGCCTCTGATTATGTTGTACTGTAAGAGGCGCTTTATAAATCCAAAATAGTATAGTATAGTATAAATTATTATGAATAAGAAATAAAGATATATATTTCCATAATGCGTTTCATACCTGTTTTTACGTGTGTATTCGGCCTATAAGTAGACGTAGACGCTAGCTAAATTTATTTTCATGCGCAGGGCTTAACTGTATATACGTGTAAAGGGCGACGGTAATGATATTTATTGTCGTTAAACTGAAACTGAAATAAGATTATACAGTTCATCCAACGTTCGTATCCTGGCAGTGCCAGTCCCAAGCCTGAACGAGGGAGGGGATGGACAGCGTTAATCATCTTTTGTTTTGACAGTGTGTCGTGTAAACTGAGATGTACGGAGTCAGACGTTGGACGCAGCCTTGGAATATAAGTATATATATATATATATATATATATATATATATATATAATGTACGCAAGATTATATATATATATATAAATATATATTATATATATATAATATGATCTTACATACCTTAGTGGGCGGTGTATGCATGTGTGCTTGTGTATGGCACAGTGTTCCTATGCTTGCATGTGCGTTTGTTTGTTTGTTGTGAGCCAAGTATAGGTGGCTAGCAATATAATGATGATGATGATGATAATGACGACGACGACGACGACGATTGTTATTATTGCTAATATTGTTGTTATTGTTATCATCGTCGTCGTCATTTTCATCATTGTCATTATTATGTCATTAACGTCAGGAATTGCTGTACCATTATATCTTAGAAACGCTATGGAAGTCATTAGGTTCGAATTATCTTCATCTTGTTTCTTATTTACATCAGAGTTCAATAAAAAGTTCATCTACTGTTTTTCAGATATCTCTTATGCCTGCTAATTAATCATACTAAAATTTTCCAGATATTTAGAGAATTGAGCCAAAAATATGATTCCAATATATCATGTCATAAATTTGTAGTTACCTAAATATTTTGGTCCCTCATATCTCGTGCGTTTACTCTTACAAAGAAGTCCATGTGTTAAGGATGGACGGCTGCATTCATCATCAAATGGACGGGCAGTCGGTTGGTTTGTTTAGTGGGGCCAGAAAGCAGCAACTGTTATGTCTGTCTTTGCTGCTGCTGCTGCTGCTGATGTTGTTAGCGCATTGCATGATTGGTTGGGTAGATGTCTATATGGCTCACGTAATTGTCTACACTGGAACGTCATTGTATACAATATTCCGCCACTGTTTACACTCTGCCAGTGCCAGTCCCAAGCCTGAATAAAGGAGGAGGGCGTCGCTAATGATCTTTGTTACCACTCAGTGACTTTAAACTGAAACTAATTCTTTGTGTACCTTGTTCAGGATCCTTGTAAATTAAGACTTTTTTGTTGTTCTTTCATTCATTACATTCCATTAATAAAGTGGGAATTTAATAAAGTGGGAAAAACTGTCAAAAATGTAGTCATGGAGTTAGTTATTAATTTCTCAGTAAGAAAACGCTCTTCAAACTCTTTATGCTGTCATTATTTCTTCTTGTAAACTTTATGTTGTCATGACGGTTGGCCACAATAAAAACAATTTTTCCAGCAGCGTTTACCACCATAAATGAAAATAACTATGTTCGCTGAATTATGTTCCACTCGGAATTGGAGGAAATATTGAAAAAAAATCAATCACATGACTTGTCTTTAGTGTGGACCCTGTGGGGTGTGGTGGTGTAGTGTGTATGTTCGTTGCCTTGCAGCCGGAGGTTTGAAGGTTTGAATATACCTCAGGCCGCTTTGTAGGGACCTTGGGCATGTCCTTCACGTGCTTGGGTGTGATCTATCTATCTATCTATGTAATTTATATAGCGCCCCTTCAAGGAGTCTACTCAGAGGCGCTCCCGTGATACTCCGATTCAGTGTCCACGCTGTAGTCAGGGAGCGCTTCTGAGTAGAGCCCTGAAGGGGCGCTATAACAAATGTACAAAGCATACAAACATCACGATGAATGATAGCAGCGTTTTAACGGCGTGCCTCGCTAGAATTTTTCGGTGTATTGCAAAAACCAGAATTGCGTTTGTCTGTTTTTGCGCTATTACGAAGGCTCGTATACAGTTTGTTTTATGTACGGAAAAAATCGTTTCCTGGTCACACTGACTTTCCTGTTGCAACTCAATGTCTGATTGCGGTAGAAACTACTGTTGCTATATCACTTTCGTTCTGTAAGTTATTAATTAAGTGTTAATTAAGTGTTAATTAAATTAGTTATATCAATTTATCTGGTACTGGCGTGTAGCACTGCTGAGCAGATATTGAAATGAATCTAACATTTTCTCTGCTAATTTGTAAGCTAGCTGCTCTGGCGATGTTGTCCGAGAGCTATGCTGCCTTACGTTGGGTATCTAAGGACGTCGTCAGCTATGCTCTGCTGATAAGGGAGTCCTCTTAGTTCCCTTTTTATCGTACTGCTACCATGAAGAATCTCTGAGTTTGGTCCAGTGTTCTGGAATGGCCTTCCTTTTGAGCTATGCCTACACCCTACAACCAGGATCCTTCCTTGCCGAACTTAAAATTGGTCTTCTGGGGTGCTCTGGAGCCTCATGAGTGTTTTTTTCTTGAAGGGGCGCTATACACTGTTACATATTATATACGCTGTTACACTGCGCTTAATTCCCAGGGGTCACTCCGCTCTGTTCCTTAAGAACCTAAAAACTGTTTTATTTAGCCGTGGCTGGGCCGGGAGCGCTTCTGAGTAGCCTACCTTGAAGAGGCGCTATATAAATTTCTGAAATAAATAAATAAATAAATATAAATTTCCAAATGAATATACGAGTAGGTGGTGATTAGAGCAATGGTTACGCCAGGTTGGGAGGTTGGTGGTTTACGGTAGCACTTTGGAACGGAGGGCATTGACATATGTTATTGTCTTTTTCGGTACTTATTTATATGTATAACATTGGAAGCTTCTATTAAAAGGTGTTAAACAACAAGCATGACTCGTTGTTTCTTTAACTGTCTAATAAAGACTATAATATTATGCCATAGGCCTAAAGTTAATTATTAATTTCGGAAAAATAATGTCATTATTTTTATTGTTATCATTTATCATTGTTATTGTTATAAATAATAACGATACTAATTATTGTATTATTATTATTGTTGTCGTCGTCGTTGTTGTTACTATCATCAGTTTTATTATTACCGTTAGATTATTGTGCGTTTTTGAATTATTGATGCTTCCAATTTAGTTTAGATGTTTAATTCGTTATTATGTGAAATGACTTAGTATTTTAAAGGATTAGATTTATCAAAGTCCTTGCGATAAATAAGTTGTGTCAATGCAGATTCATTATGTCGTCCTATACTTGTGAACCCTGTTATTGAAATAAAAGTTCGCTTTAAACACCTTTATAAATGTATTAGACGACGATATATGTAAAGGATTGGACTCGAAAAGTCTGTTGCTGAGCTCGTTGTCGGTTAGTAATAATACAGATGATAATATTAATAAAATATTGCCATTAAGTCTATTATAGAAGGCGTGCGGTTTGGTTTTGTAGGGAGTGGCCAGCAGGGAGCTGGGAAGATCATCCAGAGGTTTCCGGAGACGGACTGGGAGAACTGTCCATTCACTCAGGGCATCGAACTGGTAAGAGAATATCGAGTACATTCAACTTACTGATTGATTGACTGATTGATTGATTGATTGAATAGTAGACTATATCTGAATGATTGATCATCTGATTGACTGAGAATATCGAGTACACTCAACTGATTGATCGATAGACTGACTGATTGATTTGTTTGATTGATTGACTGGATAATATACTATATCTGAATGATTGATCGGTTGATTGATTTTTCAATTGATTAACTGATTGACTGGTTTGGTTTATTGATTGACCGACTGACTGATAGGAGGAATTGGGATCTTGGATGCAAAGAACAAATTGAGTGTTGACTAAGAGAAGGTTAGGAAGAAGAGAAGGAGCACAAACAAGAATGGGAAAAAGCGGTATGTGGTGTGAGTGAGTGATAGCTCTGCTATTGTTGTTTTTAAAACTACTTGTGTTTGCCCTGATCATCATGGACATCTTCCTAACAGTAATGGACGCAAAGCTATTATTTACTTGCTTTTCGTAGTTTAGAGCAGAAAGTTGTGTGTTGGATGTTATTTATTACAGTTATTTTATTGTGTTTTTTAATTTTATTATTATTATTATTATTATTATTATTATTGTTATTATTATTATTATTTTTAAACTGATTATTATCATCATTACCATCATCATCGTTATCTTATTATCATCTGATGTAGTTCTGCCAGCCATCGGGATGGCAGCTATCAACAATGAAGCTTGAGCCGACCTTCTTCGTTGCTGCACTGACGGACATTGACGCCGACCGTCACTACTGCGCATGTCTGACGTTCAGTGAGGATGCAGCCATTGAACCACTGAAGGAGGACGATGAGGATGCGGAGGAGGAGCAAGACCTCGCGCTCATCCGATGCTCAAAGGTCTATGCTCCGAAGAGTCTCGTGCTCGTCTCGAAGATGGACTGCTTCGAGACGTTTAGGGTGAGTGTGTGGAGTTGGGGTGGGGTGGGATGGGTGGGTGGAAGGTTGGGTGTGTTGACGGGACGGGGTTGTTGATGGGTGGTCACTGGTCAGTTGTGGTTGACCAGTTCTCAGTTAGTTTAGGGTGAGTGTGGGGAGTTGGGTGGGTTGGGTAATTGTAATTGTAATCGTACATTTATATAGCGCCCAGGGTTCAAGAGAACTCCTCAGAGGCGCTCCCAACCTGACACCAAACCACAATCAAAGAGAATGGTTTTCAAACGCTTACGGAAAAGTGGCAAAGAAAGACAAAGAAGTTCATTACAGAGACTAATATATGTAACTTATTCCAGAAAGACAGACCGACCATAGCAAAGCTTCTATGCAGCACTGTGGAAGATCGAGCCATAGGGTCGGGGTTAAAATATGGGTGGATGGTTGGGTGTGTTGACGGGATGGGGTTGGGGTTGAGATCAGTTGGGATATTGTTGTCAGTTAATGACCAGTGGTCAGTTGTTGACGAGGGGTCAGTTGTGATTGACCAGTTCTCACTTCTCAGTTATCGTTTACCTGTGGTCAGTGGTAGTTGACCAGTGGTAAGTTGTGGTTGGTCTTTGGTCAGTTTGGTTGACCAAATCAGTGGTCAGTTTGGTTGACCAAATCAGTGGTCAGTTGTTGACATGTGGTCAGTTATCGTTGGTCAGTTATAGGTTACCAATGGTCAGTTGTAGTTGACCTTTGGGCAGTTTTGTTGACCAATTCAGTGGTCAGTTGTTGACCAGTGGTCATTTGTTGTTGACATGTGGTCAGTTACTGTGGTTGTTGACCTTGGCTCAGTTGTAGTTGTCTGTCAGTTGTAGTTGACCAATGGTAAGTTGTACTGTGTCGGGTTGCATATTGGATCTGATCTGACATATGATGTGGAACTGACAAATATATTGCATTGTGTTATCCAGTTTTAAAGGTGTCAAAGTTCGAGTGAAAACATTTTTAAAAAACGATGTAGTTTTTGATTCTAATATAATTATTATGGGGTGGCTCAGGGAATTTCTTGTTTAGTAATTGTCTAATTATCTTTTCCGTTGAAGTTGTTCCTAGTCATTAGTAGTGTAACAATGGTTCGTGTATGTCTGTGTGTCTGCCTACCTTCTTGTCTCTGCCTATTTGTCTGTCTGCTTGTTTATCTGCCTGTCTGTATGTCTGTCCTTTTTTTATTTGTCTGTTCTTTGCTGTGCACAACTAATTGGGCGAATCCCTAAATTTGCCTCTGTGGCACTCTACGCTGGCTCCCTGTCTCACAGAGTTTCGAGTACAGAATTGCTGTAGTGGGTCTGGCGTTGTCTCCTTGGCAATCTGTCATCTCCGCTGTCCCGTACCTATTGTATTGTATTGGCTCTTCGCTCTGCCTTTAGCGCTTTTGATCCCACGTGTTGGAACCTCAACCTGTCAGGGTCGTGATCTCTCCGTTGAAGGTCCATCTGTCTGGAATAACCTCCCGTTGGAGATACGACTGTCAATACTACGAATAACTAACTCATATTAGTGTTTTGCAGGCGACTAATGTGCAACTAATTGGGCAAAATACCTAAATTTGTCTCTGTGTCAGCTTACCTGTGTGACACTCTACGCTGGCTCCCTGTTACACTCCTTACACTATTACACTCCTTATGACTAGCTGCTGCATCACCGTAGTTGGACAGAGAGCGCCTCAGTGGTGGGTTTCTTCAAGGTGCGCAACGTGAATTCTTAAAATGAATGAATGATGACAATGTTTTTAACTACAGCTTACTTCTCATTAATATTATTTTACATTCCACGAATTTATTACAATTTATTAAACGTTTTTTAGAGGTGTCTAAAACAGGTTTTATAATCATCTGGCGTCTTGTAACGACCGCTACTTATCATGTAGATTTTAATTGTAATTTAAGGTGTTCAATACTAGAGATACACAGGTGAGTGGATGCTAAATTAATTAATTAATCATTAATTATACGTCGCGTTAACTTTAGGATTTATTGTCAACGTAATTAATGTATTATTGATTGCGTAGTGACACCTCGCGGCTGCTGTTTGTAGACCTCGCGTGCCTTAACGTAGACTTCTCAAAACTGCAGTAGTAGGAATAATAATTCGCGGTAATTAGTGTCGTGTCCAGGGTTAAACTTGAGGCAATGTTATTGATTCGCGTTGACTAGCAGATAGACAAGAAGGCACAGAGCTTTGAGTACAGAATTGCTGTAGTAGGTCTGGCGTTGTCTCCTTGGCAATCTGTCATCTCCGCTGTCCAGTACCTATTGTATTGTATTGGCTCTTCGCTCTGCCTTTAGCGCTTTTGGTCGCACGTGTTGGAACCTCAACCTGTCAGGGTCGTGATCTTTCCGTTGAAGGTCCGTCCATCTGTCTGCAATAGTCTCCAGTGGAGATATACGCCTGTTAATGCTACGAATAAACTAACAGTAACTCATATTCATGGGTGGAGTTTGGTTTCCATTCTTGGAGGGGCTAAAGCCTTCTGGGGGGATAAACCCGGGAAAAGATACCATTTACACGGTTAAAAATGATTCTGGGTCTTCCTGGGGGGCTTAGCCCCCTAGCCTCTGATAAACTCCGCCCATGCTTATATTAGTGTTTTGCAGGCTCCTTAAGACTATTATTTTGTATCACCGTATTTGGACTGGAAGCGCCTCAACCGGCGCTACGTAAATTATTGAAATGAATGAACGATGACTGTGCTTGTTAACGACAGCGTATATTTTCTTGTTAATTTTAAACTGAAATCGGTTGACGAATTTATTACAATTTATTATACGTTTTTGGAGGTGGCTAAAGCAGCTTGTGGCATCCAGCATCTTATAACGACCGCTACTTATTATGCAGATTTTTAATCGTAATTTAAGGTGTTCAATACGCACAGGTGAGCGGTTATTAAATTAATTAATTACTCATTAATTATACGATACTTATATCAGCGTCGCGTTAACTTTAGGATTTATTGTCAACGTAATTAATGTATTATTGATTGCGTAGTGACATCTCGCGGCTGCTGTTTGTAGACCTCGCGTGCCTTAAAGTAGAATTCTCAAAATAATAATTCGCGGTAATTAGAGTCGTTTCCAGGGGTTAAACTTGCGGCGATGTTATTGATTCGCGTTGATGCAGTGTTAGACTATTATACATTTTCTAGCAGATAGACAAGGAGGCAGAGAGACATGTAGAAGGGCAGGCATACAGACAGAGAGAAAGGAAGGAGGACAGGCAGACAGAGAGAAAGGATGGAGGACAGGCAGACAGACAGAAAGGCAGGCAGGCAGACAGATGCTGAGACTTAGAGATACAGACAGACAAACAGCTACATAGACAGTCAGAAACGGAGATAGATAGAAGCTCAGGCAGATAAGCATATCGAACGACAGACAGACAGACAGACAGACTGGCAGGTAGGCAGACGGACAGACAGATAGGCAGGCAGACAGACAGACAGGCACACGAATAGACAGCTAGGCAGGCAGACGGACAGACACACAGACAAACCAGTAGTAAGCCAGCCAGGCAGAGAGAAGTTCCTGAGTGCAAGGCTAATTACAAATAATTGCAGGACAGGATGTGATATCTTCTTTGCAAACAACTAGGCTAACGGGAGGGGGGTATATGCGTATGCGGGGGAATATAATGTATATATGTGTAAACATAATATATATGTATTATGTATAATTATATATACGTATATATATATATTATGTATGTAGCGCATAGAACAAAGAGAGTGAAAAGCTGTGATGAATTGTTTTGTTTCGTTTCTTCCTTCTCTGTGTAGAATTGTCTGGGTATCATCTATACGGTGCACGTTGAGAACATGTCAGTTCAGATAGAGACACTCGTCGGCAACATACTCGGATGCATACCAGTCCCACCACCTGGCAAGTAACCACACACACATACACATGTACAAACATATACATGCATGCACAAATGCGCATACATATACATGCATGCACACACACATGCACACACACACACACGTACACACACACATGCGTACACAGACACACCCACACACAGAGACACACGTGCACACATATGCAGACATATGCAGCTGAAACATACACACAGGGGCTCTCAAACACAGACACAAATGCACATTTGCACAAATATGTGTGAGTGCACACACACAAATCACACGCACATGCACAACTGTGCATGCAGGAACGCACACACACAGACACATACAGACACACACACACAAGCACACACACACACCAACGTTCCCTCTAATATTTTTTCTGTGTGCGCGGAGCTGACGGTTGCTTGAGCAACCCAAATTTCCACGTGGGCACCATATTTTCAGAAACATTAAATTTGTGTTTGAAAAATCTACAGGCCAAATTACACTAATTACACGTCTGTAATAATGTCCATTTTTATATTAAAGATGATGTAGCCTATTGCGCAGAAATCACGTAGGCCTATATGGTTTTAATACTTATCGCAAACGAAAATATTAATGATACGATCAATAATACCAAGCAAAATCTGAACTAGACCTACCTGAGACTATATGAGGACCCATGTAGTTCTTAATCTAGCATCAAAATAATGTTCAGCGCTAAAATTTCGTTGCCTCCGGTCTTTCAGCGACGACCATAATAATTGTTGATCAAATTTATTCTGTCGATGTTGACTGCCAGGCCAAGTCTCGTTGTGTTCTACTGATGCTAGAAGCTCCGTCTTTACCATCTCGCTAAGCCAATCAGTTTTAAAATTAGAAGAATACCTTTTCTTTGAAAAAAGCTGTTTCATATAAGCCTACTCTCATTCATTTTACGTTTCGACATAGCTTACAAATTTCACTCACTAAGAAATAACCCTGTATTAAACCGATTTCCAAAGTGAAATCCAACTCTGGTGATCTGTTTGTCATTTGACAGACAGGTCTGCAATATACGGCATCGTCCTATGCCTAGGGTTTTCCACTCACCTATAGGTCTATAGTGGATGACTGGAGGGTTCTTTGGCTCCACCTGTTGGAACTAACTTACCAGCCGGAGCAGCCGCCTATGACGGCAAAGCAGCTGATAAGAATCAGCAAGCATCCCCTCTAAATTGGTTGGTGCCAAGCCGGTCTTCTGGTTTCGGGTAAAAGCAGGAGTCGTCAAGACGTCCAAGTTAATGACTGACACAGTTAAAGATGAGGTTGGAGCATCCCTTGTGATTAGTAATCTCTTAACAGATGTTCCTGTTTGTGACTCAATGAGTGGAGCGCTCAGCTCGATTCTGGGCATTAATTATTCTCTTCAAAGCCGTGACTAGATCGTCCCTCAGATTCAACCTAGGGGGGGGGGGGTGGAATACGTGCTTCCAGTCTGCGTCCAGTCATTACAAAGCTCTGGAGGGGGTGCGGTTATAGTCATTAGTTGGGGAATTCGTCCGGGGATAATTGACTGCTGAATGGCTAGATGGCAGCTTGGTGGTCGTCCGCGCACACAGATATTGACCACTCGGTGGAAAAAGATGAGATCACAAATCAATGACTTACGTCAAGTTAAACAAATTTAACAAAACTTTAGTTTATATGCACTTCCTATCAAAATGTGTGCGCGGAAATTTGAAACTGCTGCGCGGGAGAATAAAATGAGGTGCGCGGCCGCGCAGCTTAGAGGGAACGTTGACACACACATACAAGCACACTGAAAGACACACAGAATTCATAGAAATTACCAATATTGTAATGTGTACACTAGAACTGCTAATGACTCAGTCTCTATCATTTGCCTCAATTGTTCCTACTCTTTGGAATGCTATTTCTCCTTCTGTTCTGTCTCTCTTCTTCCTTCTCTCTTCTCAAAATCCGATTCCTCTCACGGGGCATTACGCATTGGCAGCACTTAAAATCAAATCAAAATCAAATCAAAAATAAATCAAAATGAGTTTATTCCAAAAGAAGCCAAACACATTATACAATGAGAATATTAATATAACTAAGCACCTTCGTTAAGTTTTTGTAAGGCACTATATAAAATAATGTTCATTCACAAACAATATTATTAAGCATATCCGGTGGTTCCTGAGAAAGGGTCAACCAGAAAGGGACAGGTCAACCAGCAGGTGTCAGGTCTAATCAGAAACCGTGCAGAAAGGAACAGGTTAGCGAATATTGAAAAATGGTGAGAGTAGAAAAATCTGAAATCTAGAGCCGGTTTATAAATGCTCAAACAGAATAAAATACAAAAACACAGGCGAACATAGTCAGGGTTGTCACGTGTGGCAGCAGTAGTTTATTGTCACTGTGGTAACAAAGACCATTAGCGACGCCCTCCTCCTTTATCCAGGCTTGGGACTGGCACTGGCCGAGTGCAATCAGTGGCGGAGTTACCCATTAAAGTTCTGCTTATATAGTTTTCGCGTAAACCGTTTAAAAAGGTGTCTAAGACGAAGTTAGTTGTCATTTGTGTTGTGGTGTATGTGTGTGTGTAGGTGATCCTCAGATTCGTTTTTCGATTGGCGCTGGTGATCGTCAGGCGCTTCAGCCGCCACAGACGTCAGGTCTTCCAGTCACACGAGCAGCAGTCGCCCTACTCTTCGATCAACTAGGTCAGTCTCTCAGTTTGTCTGTCTCTATGTATCTCTCTGGCTGTTGGTCTATTTAACTGTTTGCCTTTCCGTTTGCTTGTCTGTTTGTCTCTGGTTGTTCGTTTCTGTCCGTCTTTTGTCTGTGTCTGTCTCCCTCTCCGTCTCTGTCTGTCTCTGTCTGTCTATCAATCCATTCAGTCGTTACATCTGAAAGTCCTCTTAATAAGATATCTGGACGTTGTTTAGAACTCTGTCGTAGTTTGTGTACTATTTTTTTCTCTCTCCCTCACCATCTCGTCTTCTCACCGACTCGGTTTGCTTAGGGTGGAACTTAAATTTAAAAAAATCTACCATGGCAGAGTTACTGTTTGTGGAATAAACTTTTGAAGAAGAGATGAAGATATCTTTCGGTTTGGAAACGGTTATTTATAGTGCGAATTGCACACGTGAAAGAGGTGTGTAAGGATGCTGTTGTTTATTACATGACTGTCATAAAAGTGCTGAATAATCGTAAACTCGAAATTTCTAAAGCGCTACTTGAAAGCCAAGCGCGGGGCACCAGCTTATTCACGAGCGCTGCGTTAAGTCAGAAGAGCTGTCCGTGAGAGTAGTTCGTGGTGGTCCGGGTCGAGTTACCGTAGGATCAGAGGGGCGGAACAGCTACTTAGGCGGGTGTCGTCTGGGCTGGGATGGCGGGTGGAGGATCAGATGAGACAGGGTAATATAAGAGTTCTTGAAAAGGTATGTCTTAAGTTTCGAATGGAAAGCCCGAATTAGGCACCTTTTAAATGGAGGCACTGGGAAAGGAGGCATTCACGAAAAGAGGAGAATTGTTGAGAGGAGGAATAAATAAAGGCTTAAAGAAAAGACTGGTCAAAACACTGGTATGGAGTGTGGCACTGTATGGGTCGAAGGATGATATTAAGAAATTAGAGGCTTTCGAGATGTGGATTTGGAGAAGGATGGAGAAGGTGAGCTGGACGGAGCATATAACGAATGAGGTGCTACAAATGGTTGGGGAAAAGCGATCGCTAATAACAACAATAAGAGAAAGACAAAAGAAATGGGTTGGGCACGTATTAAGAGGAGACTCCCTTCTGAGGGAAATCATAGAGGGGAGAATGGAAGGAAAGAGAGGGAGAGGAAGACCACGGCAGATGATGCTGGGATGGATGATGGCCAACGGATACAGCAAACTGAAGGAAAAGGCACAGCACAGAGAGGAGTGGCGTCATTGAAGGTTGGAACCTGCCGAAGGGCAGAGAACCTAAAGAAGAAATGGAGACGTTTAGTGCTATATAAGGATAGGACAACGATGAACAATTAATGCAATCTTTGTTTCTGTTAGTGCGGTGACACCTTTAAAAGACGATCTCCCGATGCTATTATAATAGGGTTGTTACCCAATAAGTGATCGCCTCCGAATACATAGAGAGAGTGCCAAACAAATTTCTCGAGGGAAACGGTGTCTGTTGTCATAAGCCCTCGTCAAATATGGATTCATCATCCATCCACTAATAGAGTACGTTTCCGGTGTTGAATAATATGGTGGACTCTAAACCCATAGATTGGGTAAATGCCCCACAGATATTTTTTTTCGAATTAGTATTCTGCATCTGTTAAACTTTGAATAATCATGTTTCAACAGTTCGCAATAGCAATGCTGATTGACGAATGAGTTGGTCAAGGTCTATACGTGACGTTGTAGGGATTAATTATCCCAAACAAGGAAATCATATTTAGCTCTATCTTATTTAAATGTCATGCTATGTAAAACAAAATGCAGTATAGACAGTTGGTCATTATAATATAATATTATATAACAGTGTACAGACATGGTATAATAAGCCTACATCATCATACAGTATACACCAAAATGTGAATATCAATTGGTCAATTAAATAATATTCTTTATGATGACCACAACGATGATAGTGGTGATGGTGATTATGACGACAGCAATGATGACGACGACGACGATGATGATAATGGTGATAATAGTAAATAGTGATAATATGATCCATTGATTTCTGTGACTGGTCTGAAGGCATTGCCAACTGCTTGACCATCTTCTGTGCGGCTCTCAGTGACCACAAAGTCCTCTTCCACTCGCAAAGCTACTCCCGTCTGACCGACACCGGCCACGCCATCACTGCCCTCATGTTTCCTCTCAAATACAGGTCAGTTCCTGCGTTAATATTTAATCAAGTGGTTTATACACCTTTTTTACTGTAGTGACTGGTCTTTATTTGTAGCGTTAGAGTAAAGAAAAATAAATTACTTAAACTGTTATTAGACACCTTTTTAACAGTTGTTATTGGTGTATACATAGGCGTTAGAGATCAAAATGTTGCTGGAGCGTCAGTCCTCATCGTAATTGTGGGATCGTTAAACCAAAATGAGATATATGAATAATTGAAATGAAACTCTTAGACATCTCTTTTAGCCGTTTTAATTGGTTTATATATAATCGTTACAGTTTTTTTTGGCTTCAGTTGACTGCTTAATGTAATTATGCTGTAGGGATAAACTGAAGCAAGAAATCGAAATAATTAAATGAGATGCTTATAATTTTTTTTACTGTTGTGGGTGGTTCACACCCTTATGGTCAAAACAATTTCAATTTCAATTTTTAAAATTTATTTGTCACATTCCTATAGCTCTCTATTCAGAAGCGCTCCCAACTGCAGCACATACACTACTCATGAGCAATTGCGAGTGAAGGACTTGCTCAAGGTCCATACGTGACCTGCTTGAGGTGGATCTGAACCTGGAACCATACTTCTCCAAGACACAACCCGTCATTACTGGTCAAAATGTTAAACAAGAAAAATGATGGGTGCCTTAAAAAATCAAACTTTAGAAAGAGAAATAAATAAATGTAATTATGAGTGTATAATATGTATGTATTCATTTATTCATTCATTCAAAACATTCAAACCTATTCCTAATCACCACAGTTTGACTGGAAGTGTTTGGAGTCGTGCTGAATAGATTATTGAATAAATGGAAGCTTAGATGGTGGTTGGATGAAACAGTGGAGGGGTGGATGGATTGATGGATAGACGGACGGTTGGAAGAATGGTTGGGTGGATGGACATTGGATGTATGGAAGGGTCAATGAACGAATGGATGGATGAATGATTTGGGATATGAATGAATGGATGAATGAATGAATGAGTGAATGTGTTTATAAATTGTTGATTTTCTGTCTGCTGTAGTTACGTGTACATACCGTTGCTGCCGAATGGTCTGCTTGAGGTCCTCAGTACTCCGACGCCGTTCATCGCTGGAGTGCACACGTCACTCAAACCGGACACTGCGGATCTCGTAAGACTCTCTCAACTGTTTCAGTATTTAATTTTGTAATTATCATCATTATTGTTATTATTTTTGTGTTTTTTTCTTTTATTATTATTGTTTTTTGATAGTATTATTAATATTGTCAGCAGCATGTTTTTTGATATTATTATTATTATTATTATTATTATTATTATTATTATTATTATTATTATTATTATTATTATTATTATTATTATTATTATTATTATTATTGTTGTTATTGTTGTCGTTGTTGTTGTCATTATCGTTATCTCATTATTATCATTTATTATTATTATTATTATTATTTTTATTATTATTATTATTTTTATTATTATTATAAACCATCATTTTTTTTTCGTTTCAAACTGTGCAACACCAATTGGCTGTGCGTGATGAACAGTGAACGCCTAGCAAAACATAGGCATAATTTGCTTATTATTATTATTATTATTATTATTATTATTTATTGTTATTATTATTATTATTATTATTATTATTATTATTGGTGTTATTATTGTCAGCTGCAACATCAGCATTTCAGATCTGGTAGACCAGCGTTTCCCAAACTTTTTGGGCCGCGGAACCCTTCGCGTCCTAATATTCTCTGGCGGAACCCCAATCTCAACTAAATGCATTGAATCATGTAGAACGCACGGAAAGCAAAGTCTACTAATAATTATACGTCTAAATAAGCCTACCTAAATGCACTAAATTATTGAAAGCCTATTTTCTTACAATATCATGAAAAATTAAATTGCACTGTTTTCAAACCACAATTTGTGGATCCTACTTAGAGTAGCCTATGCCCTACACGAGGTTAGAATGTGAAGGTTCATTGGAAATCTGCTTCATTAAGAAGTCATTAAGAAGTTTGTAGTCTCCTTTAGAAAAGTTGGTTGCTTTTCACCTTCATTGAGTGGTTTCGTATCCTATTATTATCGTAATTCATGAAAAGAAAGTATTGAACCTAGTTCGCTTTCAGGTCGTGAATAAAAATGATATGCAATTTCTGAACGATGGTTTCCTCAACAACATCGTCCATTAAAAAAATCGTGTGAGTTTGGAAAGCGTTCCACGTTTCTAAATTAAATAAAAGATGTTTAGAACCCTAGTTAGCCTGCGTAGAAGTTACTCAATTTTGGGAAATTTTTACACAAACATATAAAAATCATTAGGCTATTTGTTACTACTCCTGCAAGATCTGACTAGGCGATACTTTTTAAAGTTAAACTGCTGCGTTTAACGGTGCTCATGCTAGTTTCGTCGAGTTACAAAGATGACTGCGTCTCTGTTCAGACTTAGGCCTAAAGCCTTGACCTACGTTACGTTCAGCAGTGATGTATAAGCTTATAATTATACATAGTAATCGGATTGCTAATAATCACTGAAAGGTCATGTGAGGACAAAACACAAAAGACGACTGACGCTAGTTAAAAAATTCCAGTGCATTTTCAAAGCTGCTGTATTGCAGTAAAATTTCTCAAAAAAATTATTTTTTTCTCAACTTCTCGCGGAACCCTTGTGATCGCCTCGCGGAACCCTTGGGTTCCGCGGAACCCACTTTGGGAAACGCTGTGGTAGACGCATGAAGAAATCTCTTTTTGTGGTGGATTGTTTGTACTTGTACTTGTACGTACTTCTTTAAAAGAGGTGTCCTTTTTTATTGTTTTTGTTTTTGTTTAGCATTTATTGCTCACAATTGCCATCCACTATGAAACTTGTAATAAACTGGTTGGTGGCGTTGCTATGGTTGAAATTCCTCTTGATACAAGTAATTATAGCAATGCTAATTTATGAATTTTTCATTACAATATTTATTTATTTATTTGCAATTTGATATAGCGCCCCTTCAAGGTAACTACTCAGTAGCACTCCCAGTCTAACCCAGTTCGAATAAGACAGTTTAAGGACAGTGAGAAATGAAGCAGAAAAATCAATGGGTATATTTGACGAAGTATAACAGGGAGCTCATTCCAGGTCGCAGGGATAAAGCCACGGAGAAAGCATGACGCTGCCTGTTTGCATTCCGCAATCGTGGAACAAGAAGTTCCGCTTGTGCAGCTGAGCTGAGAGCAGCAGCGCTAAAACCCTCAAACTCCGCCACTGGTTGTTCCCTGCCAGTGCCAGTCCCAAAACTGGATAAAGGAGGAGGGCGACACTAATCATCTTTGATATGGCAGTGTCGTTAAACATGTAACAACCAAGACAGAAAGTCGGTATTCAATGTGCTGTGGGTAATGGAGCCAGTGGAGTACATCCCGCATGTACTCAGAGACTCAGCCAAACTTCGGAATGCGACCTGTGAGGCGGGCAGCGGTGCACAGTACCCTATTTAGGGGCACTATCCGAGAGGCCGGAAGTCTGCCGTATATGGCGCTGCGGTAGTCCAAACGTGAAACTACAAACGCATGAACAAGTGTTGAGGCTGCGGTGTGAGTCAAAGAGCAGGGAATGGACCTTGATCTGTAAATGTGGGTCCCTGGTCTAGGATGACTCCCAAAACCCGGACTGGAGGGAGAGTGGATATTTCAAGGATAGGGAAGATAAATCAATTTTAGTTTTGTGTTTGCCCTTAACACCGTGTCAGTTATTGAATTATTATTTTTCAAAGTTTTTTAAAAATTTGAATTTTCTTAATTTTTTTTGGGTACTTTTTTCTTTTCGTCAGTTTCTGTCGTTTCTATTTGATTATTGATTTACTTGATACTTAAAGGATTTATGAGTTTAAATAGAAAATGATAGAAACTTTCGAAGGTGTCTAACAATGGGTGATAAAAATTGATATTGTATAGAATGTTTGACCATGCTCAATAATAACAGTTATAGTACTGGTAATAATCCCAGTAATAATACAACTACTACTAATAAAAATAAATTATAATAAATAAATAAATAAATAATAATAATAATAGCAGCAATAATAATAATCATAGTAATAGCAATCATAGTAATAATAATCACAGTAATAATTATAGCAAAACTAATAATAACTAATGATTATAATTATGATCGTTATAATTAATAATAATGATTAATAATAATTATTGACGCTAATAATAAAGATAATAACCATAACCATCAATTTTATTGCACCAAGATAACAAAAACGTTTTTGCCAAGTATATATACAAAACAGTTCATTGTCAATGTCAACATCAGCATCAATAGAACTGATTGTTTCTATTATTATAAGCATTGCTTTTACTAATGACAATATTTATATCGTAGTGCTGATAATGTTGCTCTATACATTTCAGCTGGATGTCGTCGTGGCTGATCTGGATGGTGGTAGTATTCGTCTGCCTGAGAACGTGCACATCGCCCTCATGCCAGAACCACTTCTATCGCACATGATGCACTCTTTACAGCTGGTCAGTGCTCCTTAACCAATACCTACATCCACGGCTGTTTCTGTGTAAATGTACATCTGTCTCCCTTCCTGTCTGTCTGCCCATCTCTCTATCTGTCTGTGCTTCTGCCTGCCTGTCTTTCTGTATGACTACTTGCCTCTCTTCTTGTCTCTTGATCTGTCTATCTGTCTGGCCTAGCATTTTTTATTTGCCTGTATTCTGTAACTGTCTGTGTGCTTTCCCGTCTGTCTGTCTGTCTGTCTGTCTGTCTATCCATTTAATTTGGTTTCCATAATTTGTTGAATTTTCACTGTCTGATTGAATTGTCGTTTGATTCAAGTGTTGATTGGGTTATTGATTGATAATCATCATTCATCATTCATCTTGAGGGTTGATTGATGGACTGATTTACTTGATTGATGGTTAAATTGATTGATTGATTGTTTGTTTTTACTGTTGATGTTTACAGATCCTACGACCTGAGTTAACGCAATCAGACCTCGCTTTTCCATCATCGGCGCCGAAGATGCCCGACTCCGAGATGATTGTATGCATGACATTTCGAACTCTTATTAGTCATACCTTACAGGACAATTACCTTCATACTATTTTCAACTCTTATTAGTCATACCTTACAAGACAATTACCTTCACACTCTGGTCTATCTTTACCATACTTCAGATACCTTGCTTAACCATTGATTACTGCCTGCTGCCTTGATGATTGACTAATAGATTGTGAATATTAGGTTTATGATTTGATTAATAGATTGATGATCTTATTAATGGATTAACAATTGGATGATTGATTTATAGGTTGATGATTTGATTGCTAGGTCGATGATTTGTTATGTAGTGTGATGATTGAATATTGGGTTTATGATTTGATTATTAGGTTGATGATCATGATGATTAATGGGTTGATGATTTGATTAATATGTTGATGATTTGATTATGATGCAGGATAAAGAGATTCGATCGATCTTTCTGCGTTGCTTCGCTGAGCTTTTCTTCGGCTACAGATCGTGTCTCACGATTATTCGCATTCACCCAGAGCCCGTCATCACATTTCACAAGGTAACGTTTCATGAGGTATGTTTTTTGCGATATAGCAGTTCCATAGGTAATGTTTGACAAGGTTGTATTTCATAAGGTTACATATTGCTAGGTAATGTTTTTCACAAGGTAGCATTTCACAAGGTTACATTTGGCAACGTGACATTTTAAGTAAATTTTTTGCAAGATTGCATAATTACTGACCTGTGACATTTTTCACAAGGTAACATTTCACAAGGTTGCACAATGTTGCCAAATTATATTTTTCTCTTAAGAAGATTTTGATTGAAGTTGCATTGTTTTCTTTGAACACGAACTGTATTTTATTTTAACATTTTCAATTTGATTTATTATTATTTATTGGATTTTTTTAAAAAACAAATTTAATTTGATTTATGTGTTTATTTCAGGCAAATTTTCTTGGGCACAGGTCGTTGATTGACGACGAATTCACGAGACGTGTTCTCGACTCCATGTCATTTAACACTTTTGTCGCGGAAAGGGGTAAACCGTACAGGGTCTGTGACATCTTCGATGAGGTGAGACATACAATGCTTTTACGTTGAACTTTCTCACGGAAGGTGTATCTGGTTTTTTTTAATCGATATCATTTTGTGTGGACTTGAGATAAATATCTCTCAGGTTGTCTTTGAAATATTAAAAATATCTCTGAGAGTGTCTTTCAAATATTAAAAATATCTCTCAGAATGTCTTTCAAATATTAAAAATATCTCTCAGAATGTCTTTCAAATATTCAAAATATCTCTCAGAATGGCTTTCGAATATTCATATGTCTTTCTAGTTTTCAAAATATCTATCTCAAAATGTCTTTAAGATATTCACACTATCCCTCAGAAATGTTTTTCAAATATTCAAACTATCTTTCAAACTGACTACTTTTCACATATTCAAAATATCTTTCAAAATGTCTTTCAAATATTATATATGTCTCAAACTGTTTTTTATAACCCGCCAGTCTGTCTGATAATGCCAACTCTGTAGAAGACTTGCCGAATCCTGGCCACCTGCTTGCAATGTGGTTATAATGACCAGTCAATATGGTTTTGAATGTATCTTAAAGACCTAACTCTGCAATGTGCTTTTCGATTGTAGGTATTTGCAAGTATGCAAGAGATGCTGAAATCGGAGGGGAATGACACGGATAAACTGCTGAAGAACATACGAGATCTGGCGCAAAAGCTCTTCCAGAACGTAGGTTTATTGCGTATCATAAACCATATGTCTTATTATGACTTGTGTTAGGCACAAACAAAGATTTGTTTGGACCTATGTTTAACACAGTTTATGAACAGATGTTTTGTTCCGACCTATGTTTAGCACAATTCATAAACGAAAGCTTAGCTCTGACCTGTGTTTAGTACACATCATAAACTGATGTTTAGTTATGGCATGTGCTTAGCACGCTTAGCACTTTAATAACACTTATGAATTGCATCATTGGTTTTGCAGTTTTGGTGCACACTCTTGTTTTAGTGTTTATAACATAATAGATAAGTGTTTGGTTCTGCCCTGTGTTTAGCACAGTTCATATACAGATGTTTGGATTGAACTTGTGTGTAGTACATATCGTAAACAGATTTCTCGCTTGGACTTTGATGTGCATCATAAACACCTGTTCAATTCCGTCTTGTGTTTAGAACTTTCACAAACATAAGTTTAATTCAGATCTGTGTTTAGCACAGTTCATAAACACCCAGCTACATGTGGAGCCTGTTTATCCCACACTACAAACAGATGTGCGTTTGCGTTAACAGGAGAATCCGAACGTTCAGCCGTACGTGCAGAAGATCCCACGTCCGACAGACGGCGCTCATCTGAGGGTCCACCAACCGGTCTTTCCACACATCGATCCCGATAGAGTGCGAGAAATCATCGACGAAGGAATGGCCAGGCAGTCCGTCAGAACAAAGTGAGCGCCAGGGAGCTCAGCTTTGTGGAGTCTTTTCGTTATGTGGTGTGGTTGTTGTGCGATGGAAATGATAATGATAATGATGATCGCTGTGATAGATAAATGCATACTTACATACATACTTACATACATACATACATGCTGACATACATACTTACTTGATACTTACATACATACATGCTGACTTACATATACGTTGATGTTGGTGTTATTGTATTGTGTATGACAACTTATAAAGCGCTTTTATCAGCTAGAACCTTTCAGAAGCGCTCCCAGTGCGTGAAGCCCCGAGAGAAAGGGCAGGTTTTGCGAAGAGAGAAAAGATGATGAAAGACTACCAGAGAGGATGACAGAGCGAACTGATGGGGGCGGGGGCTATGCGTCTACGCATTACTATGGCCTGGGTTGAGCGGTCCTGACGCAGGGAACCTACGAGGACTCGGTGAAGTGGCAGAAATGTTATAGTTGTTATTGTTATTGTTGATGATGAGTAGGATGATGATGAGGATGAAGATGAGATGGAGGGAGAGGTTGATAACAATGATGATGACGACAATGGCAACAATGGTGGTGATGATTATAATGGCAATGACAATAATGATGATAATGCTGATGATGGTTGTTTCGTATGATGTAGGATGTCGCCTGTCTGGCAATATCCAAAGGTTGTTCCGATGGGTGCACACGTGTCTGCCGCTCACGACAAAGAACATCTCGTCATAACGTACGCTCGACGTCTCGAAGTTCTTCGTAACTGCGTCAACTTCATCTTTGAGAATCGCATTTCGGATGCTCGAAAGGCAAGGCCACAATATCTCTCTCTCGGTCTCTATGTATGTGTGTATATATTTATATTTCCTTTGTATGCTTATATGTGCCTAGAGGTCACACCACTATGTTTCTTTCTCACTTAAAAACTGCCTTATTTAGCCGTTGTTGAACTGGGAGCGCTTCTGAGTAGGTATGGTATCTTGAAGGCGCACTATATATAATTATAAATAATAATAATAAAAAAGTAAGCATGTGTATGTACAGGGTGGTCCAGCATAAATGAACCAACTTTGCATATACTGGAGTGAAATATCTTTAATTTGACGCATAAAGTATAAATAAATTTAAAAAATTGGCAGAGTTATATGCTTTCAAAGTTGGTTCATTTATGCTGGACCACCCTGTATACATATCTATGTATACTGGTGTAAAGATATCTACTTTTGTAGGTACCATCTAGCTTAAAAGCTCTGAGCATCATGATTTCTCAGTTGTAGGTCCATCTGTCTGAAATAGTCTCCCGTCAGTCTTTACTCTCAGTGGGAAGGGGAATGCAGCGAATGCTCTCTGTTTCTTGCCCGTACCTCCATCTTGCAAAGCTGTGAATTTTCTGTTGTTGGCCCGGTGGTATGGTATGGACTGGAAAACGTTCTTTTTGGCCGTGATAGAGTCGGCATCACCTCTGGGGAGTTTGAGGTGCTATCTAAATACCTGAATGAATATGTACATATATGATCATTCTTCTCTTACCTTACCACTGTTTTATTTGGCCATGCTGAGGGGGTTGTGAGCGCCTCTGAGTAACCCCATTAAGAGTTGTTGCACGTATTCATTTAATGAAAGAAATTCATTTTATCAATATAATTATAATCTATAATAGACCTATATTTGTCTATGGTTGTATTTATTTAAGGTTCGAGGTTCGAATCCACCTCAAGTCACCGCGTAAAAACCTTGAACAAGTCCTTCACTCGCAATTGCTTGCTCGCTTTGTTGTGAAACTTCGCTGCAGTGTCCACGCTGTAGTCAGGAGCGCCTCTGAGTGGAGAGCTTGAAGGGGCACTATAGAAATGGAGAAATAAATATATAAGTTTCTAATACGTTGTTTTGGTTGCTTCTTCTTGTTGCCAGATCTTTCCAGCGGTGTTACGAGCGCTGAAGAGCAAGGTCGCTCGTCTGGCGCTCGTCGAAGAATTGAGTTACAACGTTCGTAGCAACAACCGAGCGATGCTCGATAATCAGCAATTCGATTTGGTCGTCCGATTACTAAACTCAGCGCTGCAGGTTGGCAATGACAGAATGACTGTCTTAATGTTTTACCTATTTGCCCCAAGAATATCCGCTGACAACCATCTTAATTGTGAACCTGAGGAATTTTTGATTCGATGTGGCCTGTTATTATCTGATTATAACAACCTGGATCTGGTTGTCCCTATGGCTCGATCTTCCACAGTGCTGCACAGAAGCTTTGCTATGGTCGGTCCGTCTTTCTGGAATAAGTTATCTATTAGTCTCTGTAATGAACTTCTTTGTTTTTCTTTGCCCCTTTTCTGCAAGCGTTTGAAAACCATTCTCTTTGATTGTGGTTTGGCGTCAGGTCGGGAGCGCCTCTGAGGAGTTCTCTTGAAGGAGCGCTATATAAATGTACGATTACAATTACAATCACAATTAGGCAAAACTACAAGTGTCATTCCTGTTCCTGGCTAAGACTCGTTTAAAACGACGGATGGATCCAGATTTGACGAGGGCTTATGACAAAAATTGTTTGGCATAATGCAGCTAACAAGGGTTTTTAGTTTTTTTTAAATTTTCATTCTTAAAAAGGTATATATATATTATGTAATGTTCGTTAAATAAAAAAAATAAGCCGCAACACAGTTACAAGATGAAGAGGGAAATAGTTTTAAAAATTAGTTTGTTCATTGTTCATGTTTTTTAAAAATTTATTTATTTGAAACGATTCGTTTATTTTATCATTTTTTAAGCTATTGTAAAGTACTCTAAGTATGAAATTCTTATTATCATTAATAATAGTGACAATTTATATGGCGCCGTAACGCGGCCATACCGCTACAAGGGCGCCTCACAAACGGCCAACTGCGGGATACGCCTTAGCAAACAGATAAGTTTTAAGCTTTGTTTTGAAAGAGTCCACTGAGGCGGCCAATCTAATGTCCGGTGGAAGACTGTTCCAGCATCTGGGACCAGCAACCGAGAATGCGCGGTCGCCGAAACGTGTCCTCATCCTCCGTACACGGAGGTCGGTCTTCCCAAGCGACCGGACTCGCAGCCCGGAAGCGGAGGAATGGGTCTCAGAACATTAGTTGACAATTCAAAGTTATGAGTTGTATGACGAAGACCACAGCGACATTTAATTACAGGCGGAAAGAAACTTTGCAGGACATGGCATGAATTGCTGCAGACTGACGCCAGGTGTGCAATTATTTGAAGAGTTTTTCCGTTGAAATTCATTTTTCATTAAATTATTGAACGCATTTGTAAAACGCCTCTCGTCAGTGGCGCTCTCAATCTCACCACGGCCAAACAGAACTATCTGAAAATGAACGAAAAGGCCTTTGAAGGACTTTTAGCAAGGGAGGGTCATGGTATGGCAGACTGAACAACTAGCACATATGTGCGTCATTAACTTATATGGCTTAATAATAATTTGTTATGTGGGTGTTTAATATCATATTTGATAATCAATTTTCCACTGTGTATAATTATGGTCACTTTTCTTAATTACATGTAAAGAACTATGCGATGTATTGTTTTATATGGGTAAGAAAACTGTGTTATAAAGGTGTATTATATCAGCCACACGCTAAAAGTTTCTTGACTATGTAAAATTGTTATTTGGCAGACTTTATAACCGTTTAAAGTTGTGTTGTAAAGGTGTTTAATACCAACAATCACTATGTGCCTGTTTTCCACTGCATAAATCTATCCATCTATCTATCTATCTGTCTGTTTGTCATCTATCTACACGTATGTAGCGCATTTTCAAGATAACCTGTCAGAGGCGCTCCCGACTCGGGCACGGCCAAAGAGGAAATCTATTGCTATTGTAGCTTATGCAATTGTTAGACAAGTACCACGGACGTGAACGCAGGCAAAAAGGGAGGGGTTTCAGTCAGTTATATTCTGTATGATGGCTGTGGTTGCGTGGGGTACCACAAGTCACCTTAAATTGAGAAGTTAAAGAGTTTCCGAAAATAGTTTGTTTTAATACAGTTTAGGACACTGTGTGATAACCTTGACCTCCTCCGTTTCCAGACTTGGGACTGGCACTGTAAGTTTGCAAAAGTGGCAGGAAATAGCATATTTAGCAAATTTTGCATCGTACTGTTGGTGGTGGATAGATTGAGGGTTTAACGACAGCTTATGACATTATATAGTATTAGGGAAACTCTCATACACAACAATATTCCTAGCACTTAACTACTAACCATCACACAGATCAACTTCATCCAACCTTGTGAATTTATGTATAAATATCACAAAAAGATCCTACTCCATGCATTCCTATCTTATTTTTCTTCTACCCAATTTAACGCTAGCACAAGAAACAAACCTGACTATAAATTAATTTTCACAAGAACTAACGTTCGTAAACTACCTATTAAGTTTCAGGGTCCACTGCTATGAAACAACCTACCTCTAGATATCTGTACCTATTTCAAGTTTCTCATGTTTTAAGTTTTCGTTAAGAGCAAATACACTGGAGCATAAATCATAATTGTTGATTAAGTTAGTTTTGTTTTTATTCATTTTTGTGTGTTTTCTATAACATAATATTGTTGCAACTAAAGTTTGTGTCTTTTTCACTGAAAGATTATGTCATCTTCAATTTTCAAATCTGCGAAGCTAAAAAGTCCCCCTCTTAGCGGAAGTTTGTCCTTTGGTGGGCCTGTTGTTCCCAATCACTCAATGTGATATCTACTGCTGTGATTGCTTCGTGCTTGATAAATCTACTGGCTCATATATTTCTTATTAAATTTCCTCCACTGTATAAGCGTTGTATGTAACTTGCTGTTATGATTATTATGGATCATAATCTGTTGTGAATAATTGCTGGGATCGTGGATGGATCCAGAGTTGACCTTTAACTCGAATAAAATTGTATTTGTTATAAATAAATTTGATTTGTTTTGAATTTCAATCTATTATAAAGGTGTTTAATGTGTTTTAAAGACTCGAATTTGACAATATTTGTAAACTTTGATGATGTATGTATGTATATATAGCACAAAATTAAACTATTATAGAGGTGTTTAATATTGCAACTTTTACTATTAACATTTGTTCTGTTCTGTGTGTTGTTAAAATAGAGTGACTCCGTGATGGATGAGCATGGCATTGCGGCAGCCATCCTTCCCCTTGCAACGGCCTTCTGTAGGGTAGGCTAATATAATTATGGGCTTTTCATTTTTTGCTTATTAGACATCTGATTGGCAATTGGTTGATAAAGCACGCACTTACTTACTTACTTGCTTATCTACGTACTTTACTTACTTCCTTACCCTCTTTTGTACCTACCGACCTACCTACCTTGCTTACTTCTCTGCCTTCTCTACTTACTTGCAGACTTTGCTTACTTCTTAGCCTTCTCTACTTACTTGCAGACCTACCTACTTTACTTACTTCTTTGCCTTCTCTACTTACTTACCGACCTACCTACTTTACTTACTTCTTTGCCTTCTCTACTTACTTGCAGACCTACCTACTTTACTTACTTCTTTACCTTCTCTACTTACTTTACTTACTTCTTTACCTTGTTTTTTTTTAATTTTAATTGGTTATTGACTGTTTTAATGCTTCATTTTTGCATGAGAAGCCTGATAAGGATGAATTATGTTTCCTGTTGTAGAAATTTTATATATAAGATGAGTAATTTCTTTAAAAGAGGTGGATGGATCCAGATTTGACAACAGAGGCCGTTACCGTGGACAGAAATTTTATTTTGACATTCTACAGCTTTATTAAAAGAGGTGTCTTATATTTAAGACTTTAATGTGTCTGTGGTGGTGGTGGTGGATCCGATTTGACCAGGGTCTATGACAACAGAGGCCGTTACCCTGGACAGAAATTTGCTCGGCATATTACAGCACTTATGAGCTTTCTTCTTTCGAAGTTTTTTGTGGTGTTGATAGAAATTTTATATATGAGTCGTATAATTTTTAAAAAAAGGTGTCTTACATTTAATTCTTTAATATGTGTGTGTATGTGTGGTGTTGTTAGAAATTGTTTACGGGAGTCATCCAGTTCGCCTACACATGCGTGCAGGAGCATTCTGTGTGGGCGAGTCAGTCATTCTGGGAGACGGCCTTCTACCAGGACGTTCAGCAACAGATACGACTCCTCTACCTACCCCACTATGAGTCTTCCAGTACCACCGCCACCACGACCACCACCGCCAGCCACCCGAACAGCCCCAAAGAGGTAACCATCTTTAGTAGCACTACCCTTAATCTCAATCAATCAATCAATCAATCGTAATTTGTATAGCACCCCTTCAAGGTAACCTACTCAGAGGCACTCCAGGCCGGCCCAGGTCAAGCGGAAAAAACGGTCTTCAACAGCTAGTGGTGTTATTATTGCATTGTTTAAATGTTGTTGGTGGCACTTGGTGCTGTTATGGTTTCTGACATTTGTAACTTTGGCATGGCAGCACGGAAAAGTGAATTAGTCATTGTTGTTCTATGTTATTGTCATTAGTGTTATTAAGTTGTTTGTGTTATTATTATTTTTATCATCATCATCGTCGTTATCATCGTCATCGTCGTCGTTGTCATCATCATCATCATCTGAATTTTTCATTATTTGTATTAATATTATTGTTGCTGTTTTGCTTATTATCAGTATGATAGTGATATTGTTGGCAATAATGATGATGATGATGACGACAATTATCATGCTAAATATTAATGATGATGGTGCCAGTGATGATGATAGCAATTAGTTTATTCATAATAAGATTTGCATTGTGCGACGTAACACAGTTGAAGACCAGGGAAAGGGATATGTTCATGAAAAATCAACAACAGTAGATTAAAAAGATGAAAGAAATTTCACACACCTTTAATAGCCTCTCTAATAAGAAACAAATAAATCTAGTGAATAATTTTTACGTTGCATCCTTCGTAGGTTATGGTTGTCTTGTAAACTCTTTCTTCTGACCCTCATATCATTGACTCTGTGCTTGTATCCTAGATAAACAAACTCAAATGTTTTTATTTCTAGAATACTACACAGACCAGATTGGGCCATGGCCCCTGTATCTGACATGTACCGACTGGATTGCATTTTTTGTAATTTTTTAAAATCATTTTTTAAAATCTTTTCTCTCATTGTAACTTGCTGCAGAATAATAAGAGGGCGTGTTGAGCCTTCTCGGTTGTTTGGCCCATCCATTTGGAATGGGTTTTCCACTTGAGCTGCGCTTACTACCTCGGAATAATTTGCCTACTTTCTGCCAGTTGCCCAAGACATTTCCCTTTAGGCTTTGGCGCCTCTTGAGTAGGCTTCTTGATGGGGGCGCTATGTAAATGTTCAGAATTAACGAATAATTCATCTTCACACATTCTCTTCTGTCGTAGTTGAAAGAATCTGAGAACGGTGTTTCAAGAGATACACCACAGCGCAACGACATGAAACGCTGGTCCACCACACAAGCTCCGACGCAGGCTGCTGTCCGGTCCCGTGGCATCAGCGCCCTAGAAATAGCCGCTGAACAGGTAACGTATTACTCTACGTACATCGGATTTGCATAATCGATTTGCATATTCTGATGTAGCTGTTTGTATGATTCGTTCATTCGTTCGTTCGTTCTGAAAATGTATTTAGTGCCCCCTCAAGAAGCCTATACTCATTCTGCAAACGTACAGCAATTTCATACCATTTGAACGTGTATGTTTTTAATGTACTCTTAGAGTACACTGGGCTAAGATACGATGTACACTCGGTTCTCTGTGCTTAGGTATGGTGTACTCTAGGGTACTCTCTGCTTAGGTACAAATGTCCTCTAGAGTACACTCTGCCTTGGTGTAATGTACTCAAGAGAATGCTGTGCCTATAGATAAAGTGTGCTCTAGTGTGTACGTTTTGCATAGGCATGATAAATTCTAGAGTACATTGTGACGAACACTAAGTAAGATATTGAGTACATTTGTGCATGGGTCTAATGTACTCGTATACTTAGTGTTGTAAGTATTTCAAGCTGCCCTTGATGAGCAGTTATTGCTCCTATTATAGTGACTAGTTTTTGGTGAAGATGATGACGAGGACGGCAATGATGATGACGATGATGATGATGACGACGTTGACGACGACGACGATGATGATGATGATGACGACGACGACGATGATGATGATGAGGACGACGACGACGACGATGATGATGATGATGATGATAATGACGACGTTAATGATGATGACGATGATGATGACGACGATGATGATGATGATGATAATGATGACGACGATGATGTTGATTGTGATGATAGTTGAGGATCTGGCAGACGTTGAGTGTTGATCAGCAGACGGAGATGATAAGCAACGAGGAATCAACCGTCTACAGTCAGGCGATTCATTACGCGAATCGCATCGTATACATGCGAATACCGTTGGATGCGACGAAGAAAGTCAGGGAACCAGTGAGCGGCATGGAGGGAGAGAGTCTGAGTAGCATGGTCACCAACAGGTATATGATGCCACTCTCTGTCTGTGTGTCTGTCTGTCTGAGTATCTGTCTATCTGTGTTTGTCTGTCTGTTTGTTTGTCAACACCATCATCATCATCGTTATCATAATCATCATCAGCATAGAGCATCATCATTATTATTTGCATTTGCATTCTGTATGTCTCTCTCTCTCTGTATGTGTGTGTATGTCTGTCTGTATGTGTGTGCATGTCTGTTTGTGTGTGTCTATCTGTCTGCTCGTGTGCCATTGTGTGTGCGTTGGTCTGTCTGTCTTTCTGTCTCTGTCTTTCTGTCTCTGTCTTTCTGTCTCTGTCTTTGACGTTGAGCCAGTCAGTGAGAGTCTCAGTAGTATGGTCACCAACAGGTATACCTGTCTGTCTCTTTCTCTGTCTGTCTGTCTGTCTGTGTGTCTGCCTCTGTGTGAGTGTATCTACCTGTGTGTGTCTCCCTCTCTACCTCTTTGCCTTTGTTCCTGTCTCTCTCTGTCTGGCTGGTTGTCCGTCTGGCCATGTCTGTGAGTCCATGAACTTATGGAGAGAGAAAGCGTTATTACCCACAGTCTCTCTCTGTCTGTCTGTGTATGTGTGTATGTCCCTCTCTCTGTGTGAGGACAAATTCTCGAATGTTTTTATTAAAATGCGCTGAACCCTGCACTTGAAAAATGCACCATATGTAACCATCTCGATCCATAAAATAGTTCTATTTTATGGATCGAGATGGTTACATATGGTGCATTTAACTGATCTAATTATGATTTAACCGTTCTAACTATGATCTCCTTTGAGTAGGCTATATTACATTGAGGCTGTAAAAAAATTCCGTAAACAAATAACTAAATGTGGATCAAATTTAGGTGTCTAATTCTTATTTTTTATTATTTGCATTGATGGATCCAACTTTGACCAGGGCTTAATATGACAACAGAGAAAAAAAATTAAAAAATAATAGTTTGTCATAATACACCTCTTTTTCAATAATCATGCACCATTTATTATTTAGGTGTTTTTTCATTTTGAAGACTTCTTTCTTTTTTTTAACCAGAAGATTTAGGTGTGGTGGTAATTGAAGTTTAACGTCACTGTCAGGGATGCCACTCCTAGCTTTTTCCACCTAGATCTAGGTATTTTCGGTCTTGTCTAGGTTTCTAGGTTTTTTTAGTCAGGATCTAGCCTTTTTTTCTCACGGCAGTTTTTTTGACTTTTTACATACAAATTTATTTTTTCAAAATGAAAATGCACAAAAGACGTGAATTTAATCTAAAATTTTGTGAATTTGGACCAAAAATTGTTAAATTTGGGAGCGAAAGACTAAAAAAGAAGCTCATCTGAAAATTTTCGGGAAGGAAAATAGAGGAAATTTTAGTCATCGAACGACTTAAAAAAAAGGTCGTCAGAAATTTCAAGCCGGAAAAATGGAAAAACCATGTATTTTACAGGAAAATCTTCAATCTAGCCTTTTCTAGCCTTTTTTCTGACCGGATCTGACCTTTTTTCAAAATCAAGAGTGGCATCCCTGGTCACTGTGTGGTAACAGAGACCATTAGCGACATTCTCGTCCTTTATCCAGGCTTGGGACTGGCACATAGGTTTAGCGATATCTGTTATATGGACCAGTGACAACGTTAAGAGGTGTCGTACCTGGTAGTATTTCGGATAAATGATGTGGCAACGGGTGTGTGCGTTGTGTTGTACAGTGTTGCGGAAAGCGATAGTTACGATGCGGAGAGTGGTTTCGAGGATCAAGAGGTGAGTGAGGTTGGGACGACGGTTACGAAGTTCGTCACTCGATTCATTGATAAGGTCTGCACTGAAAGTGGAGTCACATCCGACCACATTAAGGCACTGCATCAGATTGTGCCCGGTTCGTATTTTATTATGGTTTTTTTAAATTAAATAATAATATTGATAATGATGATGATATTGATAATAATAATAGTGATGATGATGTTGATGTTGATAATATTCATAATAGTAATACTGCTGCTGCTGCTGCTGCTGCTACTGCTGCTACTGCTACTACTACTACTATTACTACTACTACTACTAATAATAATAATAACCAAAAATAAAAATTGTTACAATGATAATAATAATGATGAAGTTGTCGTCATTGTGACTGTACATGTAGTAGCAATAATGATGAGAAATTTGTTTATGATGATGATGGTGGTGGTGGTGGTGATGGTGGCATCAATGATGATTATAAAGACAATGCTAAAGAGAGTGATAAAGGTTCTGATAACGATACTGATAAGGTAAATTTGGTTATAAATGGAGGTAACTATAACAATTACACTAGCAACAATTAATAAATAGCCGTAATAATTATTGTGCTTGTAGCAACCAGAATTTAACGATATCGAAAATTTCATTGAAAGTTCATTTAAATGATTTCCCCTTATATTGTCTTTGTCTGTGTGTGTTGTATGTGTTGTGTTGTGATGTCTGTTCCATTCAGGTGTGATAGCAATGCATCTTGAGACGTTGGATGCTGTACATCAGGAGAGCAAGAGACTGCCTCCCATTCAAAAGGTTCACATTTGATGCACCCTATCATCATCATTCGTCGTCGTCATCATCATTGTCGTCGTCTTCATCATCATCATCATCATCATCATCATCATCATCATCATCATCATCATCATCATCATCATCATCATCATCATCATCATCATCATCATCATCATCATCATCATCATCATCATCATCATCATCATCATCATCAGTGTAGAGCCTCATCATCCCTATTATTTACATTTACGCTTTACTTGTTTCTTCACGCCTTTCTACACCTTGCTTTTTCACTGATCTCCTGATTCTTCTGCTTCAACTCTAAGCATAGTCGTCTGTCTGACTCTCCAGATATTGACTCCCTGCCTATCGATTTTTTTATCGAGTGCCTGCGAATAAGCTGGTTCCCACGACCTGGCTTCTATTTGGTGCTGTAGAAATTTTGACTTCACAATTATGATTACGATTACTTTTCTTCATAACCTGCTTCTTTGTAACATAGTCATTTTTTGTTTAGCGTTCTCCCACTGCAGACAGAAACATTGTCCTTCGCGTTGTACCATTAATGAAGCTGTGGTTGATTTTTCCAGCCAAAGATCCTGAAGCCGTTGTTGCTACCTGGAGAGGAGTTGCATCTGGACGGACTGAGGGCGTATTTGCTTCCCGATGGAAGGGAAGAGGGAACTGGAGGAAACATCGGGGGACCTGTTCTTCTTCCGGCCGAGGGAGCCATCTTTCTTTCCACGTACAGAATCATCTTCAAGGGAGCGCCATGCGATCCGCTCGGTAATCTTATCTAATCTGTCTTTAGTATCTTAACAATATTATTGTTGTTATTATTGTTATTATTATTGTTATTTTTATTGTTGTTTTTGCCTCCCTTTCGTTACTTAGACCAGAGGTTCTCAACCTTTTTCTGCGCGCAACACACCTAAACTTGCAACCAAATTTGGCGACACACCGTGCAATCATCAAATGTCAATATCTTTAATATTAAAATAGACCTAACATATCTATTTTAAATTCGTAAAGATTCTAATGTATATAAAATTGCTGAATGCTTATTAGTTTCTAATGCTTCTAAAATTCTAAATTCCAACGATCTAAATATACGATTCTGCCCCGTTTTATAACTCTACTTTAATTGTTTGACCTAACAGTTATTGGAATTATTGCTCCTGGATTTTCTTTCTGAGTTTCACCCATTCAGGGCTTTTTTTAACGTGCAGTTGTACACAAAATGTGCAGTTCTAAATGGATTTGTGCAGTTGTAGAAGCACTTCTGTACAGTTGAATCTAGCAAAAAAATGGTTATTGTTCTCCGATTTGAAGTTATTTACCATGGAGGATGGGAAGGAAAAGAAGAGATTGTGCAGTTCTACAAATTCCTTAAAAACAGCCCTGCACCTATTTGATTGAATTATTATGATTTTCTGTATTATTTCTGCGGTATGTCGGCAAGAATTCAATAAAACGAATATAATTCTTTGGATAGTAAGATGCCCGACAATCGACAGGTTTTGTGAGTGCAATACCGGTACATATAGCAGCGTAGCAACTGTAGGCATCTGAAGGCCGATGTAGCCAGGGGTCTCTGGACACTTTACGTTTGCAGTCTTATCCATTTGCGAGATTATCAAATGAACAAGACAGGGTAACTATATAAACTTTTTAGGTAAGAAAGAGCATAAAAGTTACCGGTATCATTAATTATATATCCGCTAATGGTTTGAGGCAAAGTATGAAACATGGATAAAAACAGTTAAATGGCGTCAAAACTAAACGCTGCCCCTCAAAACGTCCAATTATAGTCATGGGAATACTGGAATAGTAAAGACAATTTTTAGTTAAGAGTCCAGGGGCCTTGAGGTCCCAACGGTGCATTTGGACCTCAAGGCCCCTGGACTTTGTCCGCCTACATTAATTATGGTAGTAATTGACTCTGAATATGCAAACAGGTTGAGAGCGCACATTTCCGCGTCATTCGCAAAAAAAAATGTTTTTCCTTAAATGTAATTTTCCTCATAATTTCAGGCTACAGCATTGGGTAGCGGTTCATTTGACGTGTTCGCTAACGTTTTTTTTGATTGTAGGACGAGATTGCTCATTTCCACAAAATAATTATGTCATGTATGCAAGGGTTGTGGATTAAAAGGTAAACATCGTTGTCACTCCAGATTGCGTTGAAATGGAATACATGTAGAATTGTAGATGTAGAGTGCAACAAATTATCACAGCCTATGCTTGCTAGACTGCTAAAGTTAGCAAGTCAGTGTAATGCAAGAACGACGGGTGTATGCTGTGAAAATTCACGACACCAATTCTTTGTGACACACCATTTTTGTTGAGAAGCTCTGACTTAGACAATCCAATATGTATAATATCATAACCATCTATGTAAATCTCTGGAATAACTTAAATGAATATTATTATTGTTGTTATTATTTATTTTGTTATTGTTATCGTTATTATTACTCTTGTTATTATTACTGTTTTATTTATTGTTGTTATTATTATTAAGTGTGCTACAAAAGAATCAACAAGTTCACTTTGAGATGAAAATAAAAGATTTTTCTCCACGAGGTCAGGCAACAGAACTTACGAAAGTTAGGGCAGGGGTCACAACCTAACTGCAACGAACTGACCCAGACCAAAATTCTGATTTCTGTGTAGGGGGAAAAAAGGAAGCCAGTGGAGCACGTTACGAGTATAATAATGTCGGATATAGATGGTGAAGGAGTTCATTGCATAGTCCTTGCACATTACCATTATCGAAATAAGTGTTTAGGCTTTCGTGTCGCATACTTATATGTATACGCCTAGCACCGCTTTAAAGGTGTCTAAGGCATGCGCTTTTACCACCTCTGGTGTCCAGCGGCGATCGGTTGACCATGCTGGGCTCTTGTCCCTCGCTCGCGGACTGCTGTAATGCAGCGGCGCCCTTTCTCGGTGGCTGGTCGTAGAACCTGAAATGGGCTCCCTTTTGCCCTCCGACTTATTTAGCCGTTGCTGGACTGGGAGCGCTTGTGAATAGATTCCATAGAAGGTGCGCAATGTAAAAAGTCAATGATAATAGTAATATCAATTAACCAACACCATTATTTTTTATTGAGATGTAAAGTGAAAATTATTTTAGTTAAGCTGTTGCAGTTAAGCATTTTATATTTATTGGAGCGCACAAATACCACACGCGATTTTATCGTTGATTGTTGGACACCTTTAATATGAAAGTAACGCTTCGTATTAAAAGGTCCACACTCACACCAGCTCAGGTTAGTGCCGTTGTGAAGTCAACCTTATTTGAAATGTTTGCTACGACCAAGCAAGGTAACTCAATCAGTCAACCAATCAATCGAATCAATCAACCAATCAATCAATCGTATTTTATATAGCGCCCCTTCAAGGTACCTATTCAGAGGCGCTCCCGGTCTAGATCAAGCGAAAAAACAGTCTTCAACAGTTTGTGAAATTGAGAACAGCTTGAGAGGTGTCGCGTAGTCAAGGGAAGTTCATTCCAGGTTGTACGAACGCCTCTGCATTGTTGCATTGTTGTGGACTAAAAGACAAACATCGTCATCACTGCAGATTGCGTTGAAATGGATTAGATATAGAGTGCAACGAATTATCAACTGCTATAGTTAGCAAGTCAGTGTATGCAAGTCAGTGTATGCAAGTCAGTGTATGCAAGTCAGTGTATGCAAGTCAGTGTATGCAAGTCAGTGTATGCAAGTCAGTGTATGCAAGTCAGTGTATGCAAGTCAGTGTATGCAAGTCAGTGTAACTCGGTGTATGCTGTGAAAATTCGCGAAACTCCAATTCTTTCGCAACACACTATTTCACCGGTCTATTCGCGACACACTAGTAAGAAGCTCTGACTTAGACAACCCTTACGTATAACATCATAGCCATCCATGTAAATCTCTGGAATAACTTAAATGAATATTATTATTATTAATTTTGTTATTGTTATCGTTATTATTACTCTTGTTATCAGAATTAAGTTGCATTACTTTGAGATGCACAGCATGGATTTTTCTACATGAGGTCAGACAACAGACGGAAGTTAGGGCATCCCGTAGCTCAGTGGAGAGAGCGCTGGCCGTTAAACTGAGAGTCATCCGCGTGACCCGGGTTCAAGCCTCGCCCAGGGCATTAATTTATGAAAAATTTCTGTTAGCTGCCATTTGCGCTTTGCTGTTGTGTTGCTTGACTCGAGTTCTGCTAAAAATAAAGATAGCCCCTCCCACTTCTGGCTTATCCGATCAGGAGTGATCCAGCACTTAGGCCATTAGTGTTAAGCTACCGAACCCAATGCTGTAAAGCCGACCTGCGTGTCGTGCTATAGTGGGCCGTGTTTCGTATAACATGTACTTACAGTACTTTTAATTGTCATTCTGCGGTGTGTCAGATTGAGTGAATAAATGAAAATTATTATCAACTGGCCCAGATCAAAATTCTGACTTCAGTGTGCTGGGTAGCAGGAAGCCAGTGGAGCACGTAACATAAATGGTGAAAGTCCTTACGCAGTTAGCAGTGTTAAATGCAAGGGGATCAAAGAAGCAGTGCTAGCTTTTCGCGTCTCACTCTTATATATACGCGCTTGGCATCGTTTTAAAGGTATCTAAGGCGACAGCGTTTCCCGCAAACCTAGAATATATCACCTTTGTCCAAATAATTATTCCTGGTATGACCCTCCATCCCTCCCTCCCTCTATGCATAGTTTTTTGTGTTAACCGTATTTGAAATGCTTACTATTATATAATACGGGGCTGTCCATATATTACGTTCGCTGGGAGGGGCGGTCACTGAATTTAGAGGATTTGCGTACGATGGCATTCGGAGGTGGGAGGAGTCTCTATAAAGTATACATACGAAGAAATATATTTCTAATGATGACGGTCATATTCGCATATTTAAGAATAATAGAGGCCAAGACAAAATATGGTGCGGCAGTTAGTATGGTCAAAAAAGTAACAGTAAATTTAACATTAAGTTTCATTTATGTTCCTCATGGAACGGGATAGGACTTTACTTTTACTTCATTTAAAACTGCAAGCCCTGATCTAAAAACATAAAAATGCCTTAAAAACGATTTTCTGCAACACTATGTAAACGGGATGCAATGCTATTTATGAGGCTGTGTGACGTTGGCGTTGAACCAGTGTGAGAGAAATAACTGGGTGAGTTTGGCCATTATCCACTTGGAATTGGGGTGTGAAAAACAGACTTTACTATGGGGCTCAACAAAATTAACAGTGAATTTAGCATTTGAAGTTTCATTTAAAACTGCAAACCCTGATCTAGAAAAAATTAAATTGCCGTTGACGTAGAACACCTTAAAACGATTGTCTGCAACACTATGTAAACGGGAAGCTATGTGGGTCAGATGCTATGTATAGTGACGTTATAATTGCCGTTGACGTAGAACACCTTTAAAACGATTTTACACAACACTATATATAGAGACACAAATGTTGTAAAATCACTCAACTCTGGTCTTTATGTACAGCATGTGAGCAGCCGATCTGTCGTAGTTTTCCCATCTCAACGTTGACTAAGGAGAAGAAGATGAACGCGCAATATCTCGCACACATCGATCAATGGCTGCAGGAGGCTGCTCAACTACGATCGTCCACTTTCCAGGTCTTTACTATAATTATGTGTCTGAATGTGTCGTTTTTGTGTCTGTTTGTATATGTCTGTGTGCATTTGCCTGTGTCTTTGCGTGTATGTATGTCTACCTGTCTTCTTGCTGTGTCTTTGTATGTCTGTGTGTTTGTATGTCTGTGTCCTTGTATGTCTGTGTCTTGGTATGTCTGTGTGTTTGTCTGTCTTTCTGTATCTCTGTATGTCTGTGACTGTATGTCTAAGTGTCTGTCTTTCTGTCTGTGGTCTTTGTATGTCTCTGTTTGTTTACGTCTTTGTGTCTGCCTATCTGCTTTTCTGTTAATGTACAACACAATAGCAAATCTACATGCTGAAATCTATTTAAGATCTGTTTGTTGTCCATTGTCATCAACCATTTCTGACAGCATACGGTACATCTGGTGATAATGAGTATGAATTTAAAAAAATAAAATAAGTCCACTGTTCATCTCCAAAGGCGTAGGAGGCGGGGGTCCGGGGGGCAAATGCCCCCAAATTTCGGGTAAATGTGGTAAACAGGCATGGGCCGAAAAAAATTCAGAAAATTTGTTTCGGGCAAACAGGTACGGGAGTATTTTTTCGAGCACGCAAGGGCAAAACAGCTACTTTGTGTTTAAACGCCGGGAAATTTTGGGACGATGATTAAAAAAAAAGTCATCAGAATTTTCGGGCAAGAAATTCGGGAAATTTTTCGGGCAAAAGTTCAAATCTTTGCCCCCCCCACTTCCGAAATGTCCCCTACGCCTGTGCTTGTCTCTATGTGATGTTACATTCTCATTTGTGTCATCTTTCCAACTTCTTCGCAGCTGATGAAGATCGCATTTGACGAAGAAGTCGGCTCTGAAGCGGTGGAGACGCTCAAGAAGACTCTCGCGAAGATACGAAGTCCACCCAGTGTCAACATGACCTTTGCCTTCACCGGGGGTCACGTCCTTAGCCAGCCGCCCTCACACAAGACGAAGGAGAAGAATGCCACACTCAAGTAAGAAGGATTTCAATCAGTACTTACTACTGTCTGGAACGACCTCCTGGTTATGATTCGCTCGCTACTGGGTTCTACAAGTCTCTCAAGTCTTTTTTCTTTGTTCGTGGTTGGGCTGGGAGCACCTCTGAGTAGTGTCTTGAAGGAGCGCTATATAAATGCTCTGAATGAATGAATGAATGAATTATACTTTCTATTTTTTAGTTATTATAATTTTATTTAATTGGCTATCTTTTCCTTTTTGTTACGTCGACATAAATTTCCGAAGTTCCGGCATCAACAAACTTCTGAGTCACACGTTGGTATAAGTAGTAGGGGTAGTAGTAGTTGTAGCAGTGGTAGTAGTAGTAGTAGTAGTAGCAGTAGTAGTAGTAGTAGTAGTAGTAGCAGCATCAGCAGCAGCAGCAGCAGCAGTAGGCTATGCATGAACGAATTGTACTTTTTGTTTTTTACTTATTATAATTTTATTTAATTGGCTATCTTGGTTAACTTTTACACTTGGGTGACCCTCCCAAGCCGGTTCTTTATCTCTTTAGTAGTTTTAAAAAGCATTTAAACTTAGACAAGACCAAAAACTCTGGTTGTCAATGATAGTACCAAAGGACCAATCACTTCAGTTGTCTTCGCGCTTTTTATATAACACTGGTTAAGAACATTGTAAAGGTGTCTGAATATCGTTCAAACGGGTCTGACCAATCGTCGTAGAGATGTAGAGGATGTTCGCCCGGTTACATCCAAGCTGTCTTCTTATCTGAGGAGGCTATAAGTCCTTCATTTATCAATCCACCCACCATCATTTATCAATCCACCCATCATCATTTATCAATCCACCAACCATCATTTATCAATCCACCCACCATTTCACCGCCCCTCCGTTCTGCACAAAAGGGATTGCTATTGGTCCCTTTTGCACGAACTGCAACGATGCAGCATAGAGCATTTTCTGTCATCGGCCCAGTTGTCTGGAATGGGCTCCCACAGGAGCTACGTCTACTTGCCGGGGTTATAACTGAAACATTTTATATTAAACTCAAAACTGTCCTTTTTTGCCTTGCTAGAGTCGGGAGCGCTTCTGAGTAGTCCTCTTTAAGAAGCGCTATATAAATTCTTGAATGAATGAATGAATGAATCATTTATCAATCCACCCACCATCATTTATCAATCAACCCACCATCATTTATCAATCCACATGGGTCTCCAACTCTTTAGGCACCCATTGTAATCTTCTTGGGGATTTTACTCTTGGGTGACCCTCCCTAGCAGGATCCCCATCCATTTAGGGTCCCAGTTTATAGTGTAAAAAAATATAGAAACTTAGACAAGAACAAAAAGCTTTTGATCTATGTGGAAAAAGCCAAGAATGGCATTCGTGGTTGTGAGTGAATGTAGTGGAGAAAGATGACTAATCACAGTTGACTTCGTTGGCCGTTTATATAAGACTGGTTAAGATCATTTTAAAGGTGTCCAAATGTTCTAACCAATCGTCGAACCTTACTCACCGGGTTACGTCCTAGCTGTCTTCTCATCTATTTTATGTAGAGACCTATAAGCACTTATTACAATTGCAGAACGCCATTGAATGGATCTTGACCATACTAAGAATAATGACGTGTACACTGGTTATCCGTCCTCTCCGGAAGGACTACCATGATGACCCAACACCGTGCCTTTGCTATTGTGAAATGACCTCCATCTCTCTCCCTCCCTCCGTAGTAAGATTTCCCTCCTTCCATCCCTCCCTCCCTCTATCCCTAGTAAGATCTTATTGTGGGTGTCATCTTCATATCTTCGTTGCTTGAAATCTTCATTATTTCCTTGGGGGTGTCACGCTGAGAGCAAGAGGCGCTTTATAAATGCTCGTATACAATAATTGTAGGTATGCAAAAGTAGTATTTAGAATGCTTAGGGCTTTTAAGTGTTAGCAGATTGGTGGAAGCGCGCACGTTGGACACCTTTAAAACGATATATAAAGATAATATATAAGAATGGGGAACGAAACTCTAAACACTGGTTTGTTTCTCTTAGAAACCTTTAAAACGGAGTTGTTAAGCAGATGATATACAGTTTTTAAAACAGTACGTTAGATCGGACGGCCTTATCACTGTCTTATATTGATTCAATCATTCACTCACTCATTATTCATTTATTTATTCATTTATTCAATCAATCATTCAATCAATCATTCAACCATTCATTCATTCAATGATTTAGTCTTTCATTCATTCTGGAATTTATATAGCACCAATTCAAGGACACTACTCCTGACTTATAAGTTTGGTGCGTAAGGAGCTCTTTTAGAGTCCCAGTGTATTGGCATAGCTTCTAAGACCAGTCTAGACCGCTGGGCCAACCACAAAGAAGGCTTGATATTCTTTATAATGCAAATGAAAAAAAGATAACTCCATTTTCGGTGGAGCAAGAAGCAACGGCCTTGGATACCTGATGTGTGGCCAAGACAAGGCCAACACAAAAACAGGACAAGGCCAGGACGAGATCAGGATGAGACCATGACAATACCAGGACAAGATCAAGACAAGACTAGGACAAGACCAGGACATGAGCAAGATAATATATAGGAATGGGGAACGAAAGACTAAACACTGGTTTGATCCGCTCTACTTTATTAATATAAGAATGAAAGACGAAAGGCGATTAGAGTTTTGAAAATAATTCACTTGATCGCCTGGATTCGATGTTTCTAACGGGTAGGCAAGTTGAGCAAATCTTTCACTCGCAAGTCCTTCCTTCGACTGTTTCTAGATAACTTTTGTCGAGGACCAAAATCTGTATCTGTCTTATATTGATTCAATCAATCACTCATTCATTCATTCATTCATTTATTTACTAATAGTAATACTAATAGTAATTGTAATTGCAATTATGGTAATAGTAATTATGATACTAGTAATAGTAATTATGGCAATAGTAATAGTAATTGTAATTATGGTAATACTAATTATGATAATAGAAATAGCAATAGTAATAGAAATTATGGCAAAAGTAATAGTAATTATGGCAATAATAATAGTAATAGTAATTATGGTAATAGTGATATTAATTTTGCAGGAGTTTTGCCAAGCAGACGCTTCTGCGAACGGCTCGCAAGGCTGGCATTAAGACAAAGGAGCCGAAGAAGAGGCAGAAGTTTGTGATGCCTACGCCACCGATGGGTCGAAAGCTGCCATCTGTTGCTGGAGCTGGAGGCACTCTGGGGAGCGACGCTCAACCTGTCTTTGATGATGACCTGTCTGGTAATCTACTGAATAATTGTGATAATAATAATAATGGTGGTGATTATTAAATAAATTATTATGGTTATTTTGATCATAAAATGATGATGATGATAATGGTGACGACGATGATGATGATGATGACGACGATGATAACAAAATAATAATAGTAATAATAATAATAATTAATAATACTGATATTGGCAATAATGATTATAATAATGAAAATTCAAGACACCTCTTTCAGAGACCGGAATCTTATATTATATCTTCGTAAGTCTTTGTGTTTGTCATCTAGTCAGCAATGAATGGCTACAGTTTTGAAGCAATCGACCCCAATCCTTCGCAGGGAGTCGAAGTACTATAAGGTCAGAAAGATACTTTGCAGCAAGACCCAACTGACACTTGAGGACCAAAATAAGAACTTTAAATTGTACACAAGCAGCATGTTTGTGTTTGCAGTCTAGAAAGTTTCTTGCTCACCTATCGTTAATTCATTTCAGCGGCGCCCGCAGGATTTTTTTCTTGTACGCACAGAAATTTTCGATGGAGGGGAACAAAGTCGCGAAAAAACTGATGACTTTTTTTTTAAGTCATCAGCCAAAATTTTTCCAAAAACATTCCGCCGAAAAACCTGATGACTCATCGGCCAAAATTTTCCCAAAAACTTACCTTTTCCATCCGCCGAAAAAACTGATGACCTTTTTTAAGTCATCAGCCAAAATTTTCCCAAAAACATTCCGCCGAAAAACCTGATGACTCATCGGCCAAAATTTTCCCAAAAACATACTTTTTCCATCCGCCGAAAAAACTGATGACCTTTTTTTTAAGTCATCAGCCAAAATTTTCCCAAAAACATTCCGCCGAAAAACCTGATGACTCATCGGCCAAAATTTTCCCAAAAAACATACTTTTTCCATCCGCCGAAAGAACTGATGACCTTTTTTTAGTCATCAGCCAAAATTTTCCCAAAAAATACCTTTTCCATCCGCCGAAAAAACTGATGACTTTTTTTAAGTCATCAGCCAAAATTTTCCCAAAAACATTCCGCCGAAAAACCTGATGACTCATCGGCCAAAATTTTCCCAAAAACATACCTTTTCCATCCGCCGAAAAAACTGATGACCTTTTTTTTTAGTCATCAGCCAAAATTCTCCCAAAAAATACCTTTTCCATCCGCCGAAAAAACTGATGACTTTTTTTTAGTCATCGGCCAAAATTCTCCCAAAAACATACCTTTTCCATCCGCCAAAAAAACTGATGACCTTTTTTTTTAGTCATCGGCCAAAATTCTCCCAAAAACATACCTTTTCCATCCGCCGAAAAAACTGATGACCTTTTTTTTTTTAGTCATCGGCCAAAATTCTCCCAAAAACATACCTTTTCCATCCGCCGAAAAAAACTGATGACCTTTTTTTTTAGTCATCGGCCAAAATTCTCCCAAAAACATACCTTTTCCATCCACCGAAAAAACTGATGACCTTTTTTTTAGTCATCGGCCAAAATTCTCCCAAAAACATACCTTTTCCATCCGCCAAAAAAACTGATGACCTTTTTTTTAGTCATCGGCCAAAATTCTCCCAAAAACATACCTTTTCCATCCGCCGAAAAAACTGATGACCTTTTTTTTTTAGTCATCGGCCAAAATTCTCCCAAAAACATACCTTTTCCATCCGCCAAAAAAACTGATGACCTTTTTTTTTAGTCATCGGCCAAAATTCTCCCAAAAACATACCTTTTCCATCCGCCAAAAAAACTGATGACCTTTTTTTAGTCATCGGCCAAAATTCTCCCAAAAAATACCTTTTCCATCCGCCGAAAAAACTGATGACCTTTTTCTTAGTCATCGGCCAAAATTCTCCCAAAAACATACCTTTTCCATCCGCCAAAAAAACTGATGACCTTTTTTTTAGTCATCGGCCAAAATTCTCCCAAAAACATACCTTTTCCATCCGCCGAAAAAACTGATGACCTTTTTTTAGTCATCGGCCAAAATTCTCCCAAAAAATACCTTTTCCATCCGCCGAAAAAACTGATGACCTTTTTTTTTTAGTCATCGCGCTGTACGCACTTGCGTACGCCTGCGGGCGCCGCTGATTCATTTATAAATATGATGCACGGTAACTCGTGCTAATGAATTGATTTTGCATGAATGGATGATCATGTCTTTGCAGTGATCGATGAGCATGAGATCCTGATGCAGATCCAACAAGATGCTCGTAACATTGATCGTCTGTCCGAGCGATCGTATTGCCGCGACTACCAACGCCTCGGTCTCGGATCACTGAACACCAGTCAGACGTCAAGAGCGAGGAATGACCCGTTCAGACTTACGATGGTCAACATGGATTACTCCGTCTGCCAAAGGTGATTGGATTTCTATCCATGTATTCTTATCCGTATGATTTTATTGTATTGTGTTGTATATAGTAAGCATTTATAATTAACATCTAGTATTGTATTGTATCGTATTGTATTGTTTTGTATTGTATTGTTTTGTATTGTATCTGTCCATATATAAAGCGCTTCTCGAATTGAGAGCCTTTCGGCAGCGCTCCTAGTGTGTGCAACTCCGAGAGAAAAGGCAGGTTTTGAGACAAGAGCAGGACGAAGATAGACTGCTAATTTCTGCCCTAATCCATATGATCCTATTTCTACCCTAATCCATACGATCCTATTTCCACCATAATCATACGATCCTATTCCTACCCTAATCCATGTGATCCTATTTCTACCATATTCCATACCATCCTTTTTCTACCCTGATCCATATGATCCTATTCCTACCCTTATCCATACGATCCTATTTCTACCCTAATCCATACGATCCTATTTCTACCCTAATCCATGTGATCCTATTTCTACCCTAATCCATGTGATCCTATTTCTACCCTAATCCATGTGATCCTATTCCTACCCTAATCCATGTGATCCTATTTCTACCCTAATCCATGTGATCCTATTTCTACCCTAATCCATGTGATCCTATTTCTACCCTAATCCATGTGATCCTATTTCTACCCTAATCCATACGATCATATTTCTACCCTAATCAATATGATCCTATTTCTACCCTAATCAATATGATCCTATTTCTACCCTAATCCATGTGATCCTATTTCTACCCTAATCCATACGATCCCTTTCTGCTTCTATTTTGTCTACATTGTGACAAATGATATATATGAACAATCCTATTTTTGCTCTAACCCTTACAACCCTATTCCTACCTAATCCATCCCACCCTATTCCTACCCTTGTCAGGCCTGTAACCTCCTCTGCAAAGACCTCCAGGGAAAATTATCCCGGTCTACGACCCCACGGCCAATAACCCAAAGTGAAAACACTGGCCACAATAAACCCCACACTTGACAAGCATGTTATTAACTAGCTTGTTATTCTATAATAATTATGTCAAAACAAAGCCAATGGTTATAGCTATTTCCTTAGAACAATCTATCCGCACCGCTCCTGAGAAGAGACCTTGAAGTGGCGCTATATAAATTTCGACAGCCTATTATAATAGTGTTGTCTATTCTTGGTTGTAGCTATCCTGCAATAGTCGTTGTGCCACAGTCAATCTCCGATGATAGTATACAGAAGTTCGCACGCACGCATAGACAAAATCGGTGAGTTGGGCTGCTATTACTGCATGTGATAATTATCGTCTTGTGTTTTGTTTACTCATTCATTCATTTATTTCCGGAATTTATATGGCGCCCCTTCAGGTTGTCCACTCAGAGGTGCTCCCAGACCAACCACGGTTATACAAAATGGCTTGAATAAAACACTGATGAATCAACCCGAGGTGAGAGCACATCTCCAGAAATAGTCCGGTCAATTAAGTCTTAAACCCGGACATTTACTATGGCAAGGAAATTTTTGCACAAAAAGTTTTGAAATAGACTAAAGAATAATTATATGGTAGAAATCCTAAATATTTGGAAAGATAAATATGTGAGCAGGGAAACAAAGAAAAGACTGGTAAGAGCACTGATCTTCCCAGTGGTCCTATATGGATGCGAAACATGGACAAAGACACTGGATATGGAAAAGAAAATCAACGCGTGCGAGATGTGGATTTGGAGAAAAATGTTAAGGATTTCATGGACGGAGAAGAGAACTAACGAATCGGTGCGTGAGGAGCTCGGAATAGAGAGAGATGAGACACTACAGCAAACAGCAACTTGGAGGAAATTGAGCTACTTCGGCCATGTGATGAGATCTAACGGTTTGGAGAAGGAGCTGATGACGGCATGCGGTGAGGGAAGGAGGAGACGCGGAAGACCAAGGAAGAGATGGTTGGATGAGGTACAGGAAAAGTCTGGCATGAACTTGGAGGAGCTGAGAGAGGCAACAAGAGAGAGGGGACAATGGAGAGGATACATCAAGAATATCGCCAGAGCTCCAAGAGCTGACGGCACCAGGTGAGAAATCCTAACAAAATGCGATATGGGGAAATAATTGAATTTAGTTTTGAGCAGACGACCAACAGCTAAACGAGTTTGTTTACATTTCAAGGACTGTCGGAAATACGATTTATCTGCTGGAAACACACTGAAATTACCGATTTAAAAAAAATAGATATCGCTTAATATATTTATTATCTGAACTATGTAAAATGTCGATTTTTGAGACAAAAATAAATAAAATTTTATGCAATAACTCTGCAGTGTGTGGTCGATAACTACCCCGCACTTAAGGCCACATCCATAATGCATAGGCGATGACTAAGCGAAACGCTATACGCACAGTAAAATAATTTGTACCACGATGGGGGTGTGCCCGGTAGAGTAGTGGTTAACACGCTGGCCAAAAGTGCGAGAGGTAGTGAGTTCGAGCCCCCGTTGGGCGGATTTGCTTTGTAGGCTGCCATTGGCGCAGTGTAATTACAAAGCTGTCTGTTCAGTTAGTAGTTAAGTTTAATTAAGATTACTGCATAACTTATAACTTGCAGTGCGTCTTGCAGGCGTTTAATTAAAGAAAAGATTATTATTATTATTATTGTTATTATTATTATTATTATTATTATTATTATTAACGATTTAAACATATTTCCCCATGTTGGAATTTGTTAGGATTTTTACTGTAGTTTAGTAGGGTATTTACGTACAGTATTCTGCCAAAAAAGGTCTGCCATAGTAAATGTCCGGGTTCATGATGAATTTCCCGTATTTTTGACTGGCCTAATTAAAAAGGGATCTATAAACCAAATACATTTCGCTTGCTTCAGATTATAATATAAGCGACTCATAATCTCAAAAAAGGTGTCTAAGGAACGCCTGTCACAACCTCACGCAGCCGGATAAACAATCTTGGCTGTTACAAGTGCATTGATGAGACGGCATGGGAAACGATTGGCAATCCACCCTCCATCAGTTATCAATCCACCATCGTATTCCGAGGTGAAGGAAATGAAATCGCAGACGCTTGATACTTATGGCTGTTTTCAGACTAACCTACCGGCTGTTTATTTTTGATGATTTTTATGGAATGGTGCAGTAAAATAATAAGCGCCACTTCTTGATCGATTGTGTTGATCATACCGAATCGCATGAACAATTGCTCGTGGTCCCTAAACGGCGGCTTGGGGTGGATTTGCCTGTGACACGAAACGGAGTATCCCCCTTGAAAGCTATCCGGGGGGATGAATTAATCTATCCCCCCGGATGGAATAAACCAAACCGGTCTATACAATCCGGAGGGATAAACCATTCTATCCCCTTTTTTGAAAAATGCACATAATAAAAACATGTATGCCGTAATCAAAATTTAAAGTGACTCTAATTGTTTTAAGTGTCCTAGGCAATGCTCAGATAAAGGCAACTCGAATTTATTTAGTGACTCTGAGTGTTCTTAAGTGTTTTAAATGTTTTAAGTGCTCTAAAAACAGGGCAAAACAAACTATTTAGTAGGAATAAACATACCTGTTAGTGACATTGTTCAAAACAAAGCAGTTGAAAATCAATTTGCAAAACAAAATACACGCGGAAGCGGTTTCTTTGACTTTTTCTAATTTGGGGGGATACAATTAATACGGGGGATACTCTATTTCGTGACACCTGCAACCCTTCAGCTCCAGGGCAGTGAACATACCCTCTACCAATGCGGCTGGTTTGCACAAAACTAGACTGTACTGCTACCCTATGGGCCCTGTTTGGTTGTATTTCAATTTCATTGTTTTTGACTAGTCTCCAAATAAATGATGTGTTAATCCTTCGGAATAACCTGCATATATTGACTTGATATGAATTAAAACGTTGCCTATTTTTCTCATCCATCCATCCATCTTCCAGTTTTCCAGTGGTGACTTGGCGTCATCCAGTTACGAAGGCCGTTCTGCTGCGAGCGAGTGGCTTCCACGGCAAAGGTCTGATGGGAATGTTCAAGGGACACTACAACACGCCAACAGGTGATTTTTGCAAATCATTAAACACCTTTTTAATGATATCTTTCACATTATATATAAAGGAGAAAGACCAAAATACACAGTGTAACATTCGCTCTTGAATTATTATAATCTTCGTTAAATTAATTATCTGATCAACGGAAATAATTGCAGAGGCCGCGTGGACTCTCGTAATTCTTTATGAAAATTAGGAAATTGAGATAATGTTGTTGTTGTCGTCGTTGTTTTTGTTGGTGTTGTTGATTATCATTATGATTATTATGATGATGATGATTATTATGATGTTTTTGATTATTATGATGATGAAGATGATGATGATGATGATGATGAGGATGAGGATGAGGATGAGGATGACGACGACGACGACAACGACGATGACGATGATGACGACGACGACGACGATGATGATGAAAGCAATGATGCCGCTAGTAACGATGATGACAACGACAACAACCAACAATGATGACGACTACAATGATGATGACTAAGTATTTCTATTGTTCGCAGTGACGCCGGGCAGTGGAGAGACCGCAACATCCGTGACACTCGAACAGGAGAAGTACTTTGCGGCACTGGTCGCCGCAACTCCCATGGGTAAACAATGTTACTACGCTGAATCGCTTACCAGCTTAGACTCGCCTCCTCCGTGGCTTCTTCTTGCCCAGCAGCAACTGCCTCTGGACGTCGCCTCCATCAACCTGCCCGTCCTGGGGGACATGACGCCCGTTGCCGGCTACGGGGGCTGGCGTAGGTCCCCCGTGGCCACCGCACTCGCCTATAGCTTTCGCGGCTTTAGCGCTACGGCCACGGACCGGGCTACGTGTATGTAACTCTGCTTGTCTCTCTGCCTGCCTCACTGCCTGCCTGCCTCAGTCAATCTGCCTGAATTTTTTGCTGTGTCATTTAGATTGGCTGGCGTGTTGCGAGTTGTTTTTTTTACTAATAGCATCGTGATTAGTGAGTGGTTAATTTTTTGTTTTTTGTTCGTTGGAAAAATCGAGGAATGTTTGGATTTTCTCGGGTTTTTCCTGGTTAATTTTGATTAATTTTTTAAATAGGTTTTTTGTTTTGGTAGCAGAGGTGAGGAATGTTTAGAATTTCTCATTTGATCTAGTTTTTTAATTCGGTTTTTGCATCTTTTTTAGCTTTTATGCATCTAGTTGCGTGATTTTATCTCCAATCGGATGCCCGTAAAGATTTGTTTTTCATTTGCTGGGCATAGTAAGTAGTCTGTCGGTCTATTAGGATGATCAGCTTGTTATGTGATGAGTTGTGGTTTGAGTGTCCGCCTTGAGATGGTGGCTATGTATTGTACGGCCCTTGAGAAAGTCCTTTACTCAAATTATTATTATTAGACACTTTTATAACTGTATCAACAGATGCTATATAAGAATGAAAATTTATTTGAAATTACTTAGATTCTTCCTAACCAGGTCCAGCAGAACTGTATATTGTATTTAGTGCAGTTTTGTTGTGTTGTAATACAATGCGATTTGCGGCTCCATTGTATCGTATCAAGTGGTTTTATTGTATTGCATCACATGCAGTTGTGTTGCATTCTATAAAATACAGTTTTATTGTATTTGTATCATATGCAGTTTTATGCAGTTTTGTTTAGCATTTGCAGGCAGTAGCCCCCCCTATAAAAGGCTAAGCCCCCTAAAAAGGGTCATCCGTTTTTTTACATTTAAATATTCACGATTTTATACCGGACGACTAAAAAACTCGTCAGAAATGTAAATGTAAATTTTCCTCCGCTGATTTAAAGGTGTCTTAAATTATGAAAACTGAAATTCTGGCACCGCCACTGTTTGCAGGGCATAGCATATCGTCTGTTGATTAGAATGAACAGCCTGTAATGTGATGAGTAGTGGTCTGAGCGTCCGCCTCGAGACGGTTGCTGTGTGGGGCCCTTGAGAAAGTATTATTAGACACCTTTATAACCATTTCAACGGACTCTATATAAGGTTGAAACTTGGTTCATTGATGCTCCTGTCTTTTTATTTGTATTGCCCAGCGCTTTCAATGTTCTCTCATTCGGTCGTGAGTGGGGTATTCTAAACTTTGGAAACTTGTACAAAAGGGTGTGTTGTATTTAATGCAGTTGTATTGTATTGTGTCAAATAGTTTTATTGTATTTTATCATATGCAGTTCTGTTGTATTTGTATGAATTACAGTTTAATTGTATTTTTTATGAGTTTCTCTTAATTATGGGCAAGCTGGCAGGAGAGATCTTAACTTTTTGCATATTCTGAGAAGAGAGCTTGAAGGAGCTCTAATAGCAAGTGCACATTCCTTATTTCGAATTTAGCAGAGTGTGACTGAACTAAAACTCACTTAACTTTATTCTGCTCCTACCTTAACAAAACTTTTTTTATTTGCCTTAAAGTAATTTTAGTAGTTTGTTCAAAATTATTCCAATTTGTTTTACATTTTAAAAGAATTATTTTAGTAATTTGTCTAAATTATTTGCTACATTTTTTAAATACTAATTTTGGTAGTAGATTTATTGTTTACAGCATTGCGTCTTAAACTTTTTTTGATCAAATTTAAATTAGTTTTTCAATTTCTTAACGATATTTATATCACAAAGTCATATTGCTGTCTAAAACAGTAGTAATACTTCTAACAAGATGTTAGTCTGCTAATTTTTTTAAAACAAAATGTTAACAAGTTTTCGATCGATTACACACCATGTCTCTTTCTCATGGTCTTAATCCAACCACTTTTATTTTCTTCACCATGGCAGATGATTGCATCTGACGACTTCCCACCTGCTTGATCTCCAGTGTGCTGTCGATGTATTCTTTTATTATAATAATAATAATAATTATTATTATTATTATTATTATTATTATTATTATTATCATCATCATCATTATTATTATTATTTCTATGCCCTAATCCATGCGATCCTATTTCTATGATCCCTCAGGGACTGCCTCAGGTATTATTATCATTATTATTATCATCATTATTATTATTATCATTTTTATTATGGGCCAGAATAGATAGTGAGCAGGAGGTGCCCAGAAGGTGCTGATTGTCAAAGCCCATTATTGTTTGTTTTAATTCCTCATTTTTAACAGAGAGTGGCTGATTTTTACTTTTACTGTCCTAATTCTTACTGAATGGGAAAATTCCTCATTCAAGTGAATTGCGATGTTTTGCCTTGGATTGCCAGATCGACTAGTCAATGATTTATTTGCTGATCAAAGTTGATTCTCACTTTTCATATTTAATTCTCCGTCCTTGATTGATCTCTGTAAAATTTTGCTACCCTGAAATCATGTCATTATGTTGCATATTGGTGCTTTCCAGTATCTGTCTGTCTGCGCCTCTCGCTGTTTGTACCGCTGTTTATGTCTATGTCTGTCTGTGTCTTTCTCTGTATCTCTGTCTGTCTGCTTCTGTATGTATGCCGGTTGTAATGCTGGAACCACGTTGTGACTGTCTGCTGGAACCTCGTTATAGTGTTTTGTGCTGGAACCTCGTTTCAATGCTGTGCATGGACCCATGATGTTGCGTTCGTAGAGATGTTACGCCGAGACATTGAAGTTGGTCATCACAAGTTCTAAGACACGTTACGAAAAGCAAGTGACACATTCCCCCCTCATAGGACTGATAACACATTTCCAAGGACAACAATGCGTTCCCTCCAGGCCAGGGACATCTTCCACACAACACAATACAATACTCTCGCTGTATCCTTGGTTGTGCTCCATCCTACCTGCACGTTCTTTGTCGCCCAGTCTCTGACATTGAAGCGCGCCGGGCCCTTCGACCTGCTGCGAAGGGACAACTGCTTGTTCCACGGGCTCGCTTGGCTACCAGACAGTGTCGAGCCTTCTCGGTTGTGGGGCCGTCAATCTGGAATGACCTCCCCCCCTAACCTCCATCTCCTCCACCTGACCAGTCAATCCTTATTCCTTAAGTCCCTTAAATCTTTTTTCTTTTGCCGTGGCTGGGCTGGGAGCGCCTCTGAGTAGTTTCTTGAAGGGGCGCTATATAAATGCTAATAATGAATGAATGGATACAATGGATCCATCTCCGATACGATTACTGTGTCTTAGGACTGCAGTGTGTATGCAACTGGTATTCGCTTTAAACACCTTTAAAACTGTAGTATGGTACCTAATAAGATTGCTACAGAGTTAGTTTAATGCTAGTCTAGTTTCATTCATTTACCCATTTCTTATGACCTTAAGCAAGTCGTTCACTGACAATATTATAAATGCGCTTCATAAACAACTAATAATTAGGACTGATGATTTTAAAACGATTAATTGATTGATTAATCATTAAGCATTTCAACCGATTATTTTTGGCATTTACAATAACTATTTTATGCTTATTTCAATATATCCAGCAGCCATTGGCAGAGTAAACAGTAAATCAATTAAATTAGATTTATAATTAATTTGATTTAATCATTTGACGGTGGCTACGTACGGCCCTTGTGAAAATCCTTTACTCGTAAATATTATTAGACACCTTTATAACCATTTCAACCGATTTCATATAAGGTTTAAACTTGATTTCAAATTTTACTATTGCCTTCTGGCACTTTAAAATGAAACATTTAAGGTTAAGACAGTGATCATGTTTCATGTGGGGTAAATTAATTTCATTAAATTTTATTGATCAGTTGACTTTTAAGTTATTTTAATCAGTACCAGTTCTAAAAATTATAATTTTAATAACAATTATATTGAACGACTACATCATTAAAATCTACTACATCACTTAATATCATCATTGAATTTGCCAACGGTGTTCAAAATGAGCTTTCACATTATCATCATAATTATTCTAACAATGATAATGATAGAAAATTATAATAATAATTGTCTGTTATATGAGCTTCTGATTCGCACTTTTCATTTCACTCTGGTTCTGTGATTTCATCTTTTTCTTACTGTTTCTCTTCCTGGTTTTGAGTACTTCACTCTCCCAGCCCACTAGAATGCTGCCAGGAGTTTTGGTCTGGCACTCTGGCTGCTGTCTTTGTTGTCCCTGCTGTGCGATTCAATGTTGTATTATGGTGTAACCTCGTTATTTTTTTTATTATATTAAGCTGGAACATTGCTTCAGTCTGCTACACTGGAATCTCGTTTCTGATGTTACGTCCTTACAATTTTATGCTGGAACCTGGCTCATAGTGCTATGCTGGAACCTTGCTCACATAGTGTTATGCTAAACCTTGCTCATAGTGTTATGCTGGAACCTTGCTCATATAGTGCTATGCTGGAACCTGGCTCATATAGTGCTATGCTGGAACCTGGCTCATAGTGTTATGCTGGAACCCTGCTCATATTGTGCTATGCTGGAACCTGACTCATATAGTGCTATGCTGGAACCTCATTGTGATGGTACGTTGTTGTGGCTAGATGTTTTGCATGGAAGCCAGAGCAGGGACCAAGATACGACGAGGTTGCATTCGTAGTGATGCTACGCTGGGGGATTCATAGTTGGAGTCTCGATGCATAGGAGAAAGATATCAGGGATGTCAAGCCATCAGAAGTTATCAGAAGCAAGCGACGCATTGGGTATCCCTCCACAAGATTGATGATACATTTCTAGAGAGGTTAACGTGTTCCGCCAGAACCAAAGACAACTGACCATAACGTCAATGATGCTTCTCTAAGGCCGGTGACACATTTTCCAAGGTCAGAGGCAAATACCCCAAGTTTCACCAAGGTCATAGTCAAATGCCCCAAGGCTGGTGGCACATTCTTCTATTTAAAGAACTAAAAGAAGGTACTGTCCCTTCTTAGCCACTGGCCGCGTGTTGACGAGTCCGTAAATTGATAGTGGGCTCCACGTTGAGAAACTGGGCGTCTGTTTTTTGCATGGGGCGACAATTTTTTATCCCCATCAGTGGGCCTGGTGTGGGCATTGCCCATTGGCGCCTGGATGGCCAAAATCTGCATTTTTTAGGGTTCTGTATCTTATAAGGCGGTTCTGGCTTTTTTGGATTCTGACTAAGTTAGTATTTAAGTATATTAGCATTAACTACGTTAGTATCTTGCACTGTTCGTAAATAACGTTGTTGGTATCTACCTACCATAGATCTATAGCTGGTATTCAACTATAATTAGTATCTTACTCTGTTGGTCTCTAACTATGGTGGTATTTACCTCTGTTAGTAGCTATCTATGGTGGTATATAACTATTGTGGTATCTACCGGTAACTAAATTAGTATTTAACCATGTTGATTTCTAACTATGTTGATTTCTAACTTCGTCAGTATCTAACTATCTAGTCGTATCTTCGTATGTCATTGTGCATGCTATATTGTTGTCTCTATAGAAGTGGATAACATCATTGCCTGTTTCGTCTTTCTCTTATGTTCTGTTTGTAGTTTTTAGATTATTATTAAAGTTTGCTACTAATCGTTCTGACTTTCAGGGGCGAGGCTTCACGTGACGAGATCTTTAATGATTTTTAGTCAGGTTTTGAGTCAAGTAATCTAATTAAAAAATGATTTAAAGGTGTCTTAAATTATGAAAAAGATATTGCAGAAACGTAATTTTTTGTTTCGAGTTTGATTCATGTATTAAAATTAAAAACTGATTTAAAGGTGTCTTGAATTATGAAAAAATGTAGTGCAAGAATTATAATTTTTGTTGGGTTTGATTAATGTATTCTAATCAAAAACTAATTTAAAGGTGTTTTAAATTATGAAAAAGATGTATTGGATGCATGATAATTTTTTGTGTGGGGTTTGATTAATGTATTCTAATGAAAAACTGATTTAATGGTGTTTTAAATTCAGAGATTTTTTAGTAGATTTTTTGAGTCAAATGCTCCAGTCTGAAGAAATTAGCTAATCAAATAGAATTGGAAGGAGCAAAAAAGAGCTGCTTAATGCTAAACACATTTTTTCAAGGGATATGACCTCTGTTGTCATAAGCCCACGTCAAAACTGGATCCATCCATCCAAATTCTTGTTGCAAATTGATTGAAATTAGAAACGACTGTTCACTTTATTAATTAGAATCTAATTGATCAGTGAAATTGTTAATCATTTAGAATTGAATTAATTGCTGAAATTTGCTAATTAATTAGAATTCGCTATATATTTTTTCGATTAAAATTCGAATTAGGCTGTTTTTTTTAATTCATGTAGTCCGTTGATTAGAATCTGATTTCTTTTGTCTCCATGGCAGCCACCGCTGCAATTTTATCATGCTCACGATGAGAAATGCGCTATAGAAGTCGTTATATTTGATCTAAGTAACCAGGCTTGGACTTCCACCTGGTGTCTTTGGACAATCCGTCCGATGTGAATCAGCCAGTAGTAGTAGTAGTATTTGCAGTTTAACGTCACTGTGTGGTAAGAAAGACCATTAGCGACGCTCTCCTTCTTTATCCAGGCTTGGGACTGGCACTGGCAGAATCAGCCGGCGCCATGATCTTAGCCTTTAGGTAGTGCCTTGGAATTTTCGATTGTGCGATATTATTGCTACATTGCTTTGATTTACTATTACATGGCTTTGATGAATAGATGCCCTCCAATTAGCTTTTAAGCTGTGCTTTAGAAAATTGTGAGATTGTGATTAGATGACTTCTATGCGATTATCTAACTAATTTGAATACCCTACAAAAATATTTTGAGAAGTTGAATCACCCTTAAAAAATATTTGATTAATTTAACGCCTTGCACCCAAAAATATTTGATCGTTTTTAATCTCCTTCACTAACCTTTTATTAATTCAACATCTGTTGAAGAAACCTTTGATTAATTAAGCCCCTTTAAAACCCTTTGATCAATTCAGTTCCTTTAAAAACCTTTGATTAATTTGCCCCTACACAAACCTTTGTTTAATTCAGCCTCTTTTAGAAAATCTTTGATTAATTTAGCGTTTAATAAAAACTTTTGATTAACTCGCGCCCCCCCTCTTATTGAAATGCTTGATTAATTCAGTCCCCTACACAAACCTTTGAATAATTTACCCCTTACATAAACTTTTGAATAGGTCGCACATACAAAAATCCTTAAATTTATTAAGCCCTGAAACTTTTGACTACCGTCATTCTGCCACTGCAAAAACCTTTGAATTATTCGACCCTCCGATTAAATTGAGCTTGCAAAGGCAGCATCTTTCATCACCCCACAAAAGTCTCAACCACTACAATTGCCCCCCCCCCGCAGCAAACACCGCCTCGCCCCTGTTTTCTGAGCAGTTAACAGTTAGCATTGGACGGTTCGTTTTGTTCATTGTTTCCTTTAACCGTTATATCGCTGTTGTTTGTGTTTATGTGTCTCGTCTGTTTGCTGTCCTCCTCTAAAGTCCGCTCGTCCGCCCTCGTCGCCGACTATGACAGTCCCGCACTAACCCGACGCAGTAGCAGCATCTCAATGGCCGGCCAGAACCGTCAGACGTTCCAGAGGGTCCTCAACAGCTTCCGGTGGCCTACTAGCAAGGAGCCCGGGCGGTTCTCTGAGAATGGTAATGCCTTCTGATCTTTTGGGCTGGCTGGATGCACGCACGGGAAGATGGTGGTTGCGGAGCTGGGAGCCGTGGTGGCTGTGGTGTGCGGTGAGCCACTTTGGGTGTGGAGCTTGGAGGTTGTTGAGGTGAGAGCCACGATGGCTCTGAATTTCAGAGCCACGACGGTGCAAGAGTTGCTGCTTCAACCAGAGCCATGTTGGTTTTAGAGTTAGGAACCATTATGGCTGGAAGGTTCTGAGTAAAATGGTGTGGTTCTGTATTCTGTAGTCATGTGGCTCTCCGGTTATTTGTGGAATCCAGAACCATAATTTAGCATCACAAATGCTCCAAAGCGTAGGGTCATGATGATTCTGAAATTCAGAGTCACAGCCACTTCAGCATTATGAACCACTTCGTCTTTAGAGTTCAGCGACATGACAGCTCCAAAGTTGAAAACCACGTTGACTCCGGAGCGTAGAGCCATGATGACCCTGGACTTCATAGCTATCTTAGCCATGAGACTCGTAGCCATGACAGTGACTGTATGGTCTTTACTCATTTTCCAATGCTTTGATCAGATGGAACCATTGTGGCTAATTGAGTCATGAGCCGGTGATATGAATGTCTCTCCTCTGTTATGGTGCTAGAACTGGTATAGATTGTTTTATGCGGTTATTGGGTAGATTATAATTTATTAGATGTCCACTTGTCAAAACTAGAAAGGCTGTATTGAAACAGTTCAGAATATTCTTTTTCTCGAAAATGAAGCATTGAAATCAAGAGTTTTAAAGCAACTTTTGGGAGTCCAGAATCATGCTGGCTTGAGGGATCAGAACCACTGTGGCTCTGACGTTCAGAGCCATTATGGCTCCACAGTTTTGACTGTTAGATAGTGAAACCTTTTTGCAATTAGATAACGACTTCACTTTGGGTTTTGCAATTAAATTCTCTTTCAGCAGTAAGTCACTTTTAATTTTGAACTTGTATTCACTTTCAGTTTTGTGTTTAATTGCACTTCCAGTTTCAGTATAGCAATTAGACTTTCATTCTCGCAGTTAGATCCTCTTTCAGTTTAGCTTTTAGATTAACTTTTATTTTCCCATTTGGTTACTCTTTCAGTTTTGAACTTGTACTCATTTTAGTTTCACAATTAGATTCACTTTCAGTTTCACAAATGGATTCACTTTAAGTTTAGCAATTGCATCCAACTTCACCTGTGCAGTTGCATTCATTTTCGGTTTCACATTTGAGCACTCTTCTCTATGTTCTTGTTCCTCTTCTCTCTGGAAACCTCCAACTCTAGGTTTCTTACGAGATCGATGTGCTAACTGTAGTTAATACCAAGGTTAACTACTACTATAGTTGTACAGCATTTCATAGTGCGTAGCTACATGCAGGACTCATTGCAGGAGTGCATATTGAAGTTAAACTGTAAATAATTTTATGCTGTATTACAATTTTTTTCAAATTGTAATGACTGCCATGATGTGTGCATTTGTACGTAGGTTACATAACAATTTACAAAGAATATATTTAGATCCAATGCAGGATGATTTTATAGTAGGAATTGTGTGTTGAGTTTTGACAAGTGGATCTTTAGATGTTACTGTAGTTAGCCTCCTCAACCTTTTTGCGTAGAATCTTTGCTCTTTTTAGTTCTGCTTCATGGTTTTATTTTACTAAGGGTTGTGGGATTTTGTTTTTGTCGATATTTAGAAATGCCTTTTTGAATATTTTTTTATTGCACGATTTGTTTTGGCTAATTGGAAACGAGATGTGTGTTTTTTGAGGTGTGTTGAAATGCTTGCTACAAGTAGTTTGCATTTCGCTTGCATGTTTTGCATGTTTCTGTTGTGGTCTTTCTATCAAGTCGGAAATCATACTATCTTATAAACTGTTACTTTTAAATGCATGCTATCTTATAAACTGTTACTTTTAAGTGCATACTATCTTATAAACTGTTACTTAGAAGTGCATACTATCTTATAAACTGTCACATGAACATGCACACTGTTTTATAAATTCACTCGGCAGTTTTCTGTCGCATCATGAATTGTGAATTGACAATAATAGATTCGTACAGTCATAGAAAATGTCAGTTGCCATTATAAAGTGAGCTGAAATTGATATGGGAAACAACGTGGTAGATATTTAAGCCTTCAGAATATGTGAATCTTTCAAGGTATGGCTGTGCCTAGGCTACAATATGGTATATACTTACACTTCATAATAAGCCCTTAAAATAATGGTAATGTACATACACTCGTGCTTAGCATTTACTCGGATTCCATTTATTGCGGTCTTAAAGCAGTTCCTTTCAACCGGGGGTGAGTTGGGAGCATGTTACTGAACAGCAGGTATAACCTAATGAGTGCTATATAAATCGTATTTCGTCTATATCTATCTACTTCCTGAGATTAATTAGTTGGCCTAAGTTAAGTAAGTGCGTTACTGAATAGCAGGTATAACCTAATAGGTGCTAAATAAATCTATTTACTTCCTGAGATTAATTAGTTGGCCATAGTTGAGTCAATATTTAAGAGTTGTTGTTTCTTGTTGTTTAGCTGCATTGTCTTTTGTCGGTTGTCTATTACACCACTGTCTTGCTTCTTACACGCACTGGGAGCGTCTCTGATTAGGGTACACTATTAGAGGCGCTATATAAGTTTATAGATACAATACTAGTGGCATCAGCTGCCACTATGATGCTGGTCTAAATTGTCCTTATACGTTTTGTCTTCATTGGATAGCAGAACCCACAACCATTTTAGGTTTCATTGTCTAACCACCTTATATTGTCACATTGACTTTGGTGACTTGTTTGTATTATCGCTTTGGCAGATGGTTATAGAAATAAATAAATTAATTAATTAATAAATAAAATGAATCATTAAATACACTCGTACATAATTCCAGAAGCCTCCGTAAGATAGACGTGTATTGCAGGCTGTCTTTTCTGTTAGTAGTTAAGATTGATGTTAATTAAGATTACTGCATAAATTGTGCATGTACAGCGCTGTGCTTTTGCAGGCGTTTCATTAAAGAAAAATACTATTATTATTTTGTATAAGCTTATGTACGTATACCTTCATGCATGTATCTATGTTATGTATTCAGAGATTATTATTATTATTATTATTATTATTATTATTATTATTATTATTGTCATGCTATTGTTATTATTATTATTATTTTTTTATTATTATTTTTAATTATTATTATTATTATATTATTATTATTATTATTGTTTATTTTTATATTATTATTTTTTGCTATTATTATTATTATTATTATTATTATTATTATTATTATTATTATGTATAATCCTACGTACGTATACATACATTCATGCATGCATCTATAGTATGTGTTCAGAGGTTTTGGCGTGGTTAAACTATACTCTGTGTTGGTGTTGACTTAGCTCTCGGTCGCATGTCAACATTACCGGAGCAGCGTAGACCCGTCTCAGCTGTGGCCCATCACCGAGGGCCCGTTGAGAGCCCCGTCCTTTCGAAGCCCAATGGGACCGTGGACGGTGGATCAGGAGCAGGAGGAAGTGGTGGTGGCGGTGGTGGTCTTGGAGAGATGTACGGAGGCCAGGGTCTGCACAAGGCGACGCTGTATGTCCTTGGGGAGAAAACGCAGATGAAGGCAAGGATCAGTTTGTCATCAGGTTGTGATTGAGGGGGGGTCGGATTTGGCGGCGGTTGGAGTGTTTTTCTGCTGATTGAGTGATTGATTGTGTGGATGAATTTTTGGTTGAATTACTTATTATTTGTTTGATTGATTGATTTTATGATTATATTATTGTATGTTTACTTGCACACGGTTTGATTGAATGAATCGACCAGAGAGGTTGCCAGAGACTGTTTAGAGTAGACAATGGAAAAGGTTGGGAAAGTAACCAAGGACAATATTGAGAAGGTTGTTCGGCAGAAACAAATAATATAGTCTATTCTTGCTCATTGTCACCAAATTGCTGGCATCTCTGGAACAACGATGACGTCGAGTATGACAATGATGATGATGGTGGATGATTTTTTGCTGCACTTGTTACCCAGGGTCCACTCTTTCCATGCACATCTCAAAACTGTCCTTTTTAGCCGTACGGGGGTCGGCGTGCTTCTGAGAAGTCACCATGTAGAGGCGCTATAAGATAAGACAAGAATATTCTTTAATGGACCAATTGCTATCCGCATTTTGGTGTACAGGCATGTTATAATAAACAAACGTATCCAATCAATGTCAGATGTTTTTAAAATAGCGCATCATATAGAAATAATTCTGGAAATGGATGATTATGATGATAGTGATAACATTGATGACAATGTATTTAATGGCGCAGGGTATCCGCCTGGAGTGCTTCCGCAAGTGTGACTTCATCCCCGTTGACTACCACGAGATTCGTCAGGTGAAGTCCAGCTTCAAGAAGCTGATGCGGGCGTGCGTCCCGAGCGCTCCGTTCGTCGATCCGGCGGAGAAGGGATTCCTGAGGGCGATCCAGGAGTCGGAGTGGCTCAACCAGATCCAGAACATCCTGCAGATCGCCGGAGCCACCATTGACCTTCTCGACGTCCAGGGGTCATCGGTCATGGTCTGCCTCGAAGACGGATGGGATTTCTCCGTGCAGGTATGATGTGGGTCGTGATTGATTGGTTGATTGATTGAATGACTGACCGGAATAACTAATGAATGCAGGAATGAATGACTGAATGAATGCGTGAATGAATGAATGAATGCATGCATGAACGACTGAATTAAGGAATGTATGAATGAATGACTGAATGAATGACTGAATGAATGAATGAATGAATGAATGAATGAATGAATGTATGAATGAATGCATGCATTCATGAATGACTGAATTAATGAATGACTGAATTAATGAATGACTGAATTAATGAATGTATGAATTAATGAATGACTGAATTAATGAATGTATGAATGAATGAATGAATTAATGAATGACTGAATTAATGAATGTATGAATGAATGAATGAATGAATGAATGAATGAATGAATGAATGAATGAATGAATGAATGAATGAATGAATAACTTGGTGACTGTCTGATTCACAGACTGACTTACTTAATGATGATTGATGGAATTGGTTGGTTGGAATGTCATTGATTTATTTTGTTTTATTGATTGGTTGTTTGATTGATTGATTGTCTAATCTGTTTTGCTCTTTCATTCACTCTCGTTTATTCATTCACTTGCTTATTAATTCATTCAATCCGTCTCACCCGTGAAATTTGTGTATTCGGAAAATCCCCCCCCACGTTAAAAAATAGCACTTATTCATTCACAAACTCATTCACTCATTCATTTATTCATTCGCTAATTAAATTCTTTCACCTGTTCAATGTTCATTCACTGACTCGTTCATTCATTCATTCGTTCGTTTGATGAAAGTCCTTTGTTCGTCCAATCGTCAGGTGACGTCAGTGGCTCAGATCCTTCTCGATCCATACTATCGCACGTTTGACGGATTCCGTTCTCTCATCGAGAAGGAATGGCTTTCGTTTGGTCATCGCTTCAGCCACCGAAGCCACCAGACGACCGCATCACAGGCGACAGGATTCGCTCCCATCTTCCTTCAGTTCTTAGACGTTGTTCATCAGGTGAGAGAGAGAGCAGCCAGTGCAGCTGAATGCGACTTGATGAAGGAATGGATGAATGATAGATAGTTTGCTGTATGTACGTGTGTGTTTGTGTGTGCGTGTGTATGTGTGTGTGTATGTATGTATGTGTATGTTTGTGTATTTATGTATGCATGCGTGTTTGTGTATGTATGTGTGTATGTATTTATGTATGCATGCATGTATGACTGTATGTATGTATGTGCACTTGTTATATCTCCCCTTCAAGATTTGTGCCCAGAAGCACTGCCGACTACAGAGTTTTGCGAAGTGCATGAGAAATCGTGAGTGAAGGACTTGCTCAAGGTTCCTACGCAGCAGCTTGAGGTGGATTCAGCTGCAAGGCAACGAACGTACCCACTACACCTCCGCGCCCCGCATAATGATAGATTTAATGATAGATAGTGAGAGTGAATGAATAAGTGAGTGAGTGAATGAGGAAAATAGATGAATGAATGTAAGTGTGTATGAAATAATGTGTGAATGATGAATCGGGTGAATGAGTAAGTGAGCATGAGAGAGAGAGTGTGTGAGTGAGTGAGTGAGTGAGTGTGTGAGTGAGTGAGTGAGTGAGTGAATGAGTGAGTGAGTGAGTGAATGAGTGTGTGTGTGTGTGTGAGTGAGTTAGTTAGTTAGTTAGCTAGTTAGCTAGTTAGTTAATTAGTTAATTAATATATGAATGATTAATAAATTTTTTCTTAAATCTAGACATTTCTAGATCTATGTTCAATGTAAACGTTTGCTGGAAATCCGAGCCCAATCCTGTTTAAGCTGTTGCTTTTGTAGGGTTCTGTTTGTACTTAATGATTGCTTGTTTCTGATATTATGTACTGTTGATAGGAGTTCAAGTATAATAAACATTCAGTCAAACAAACTTCAAACAATCAATGAATTAATTAATTGCTGTTTGTATGAAATAAGTGATATGTGATTGGGTGAGTGAATGAATGAATGGCTTAGTGAATTTGTGAATTTGATTGCACTAGCGCATGAATGAATGATCAAATAAATGTGTGGGAATGGATGATTGATTGAATGATTGAATGAGAAGCAAGTGAATGAATACGAGCATGATTGAATTATTGAATTGACGAATGAGTGAATGATATGATGAAGGAATTGATGACTGAAATAAAGTAAACAATCAGTTCTTCGTTACTGGATAGCGACTCTTAATAAATGCATAATATTGAAAATAATTAATAGTAGTAATTAACAATAATAAAGAGAATAATGAGAATGATTGAATAAGAAGTAAGTGTAAGAATGCGACGGATGATTGACGAATGAATGCATGAATGATTTGTGAATTGATGGATTAAACAATCAATCAATTCTCCTTGAGTTCTCAGTTACTGAACAGTGACTCTTAAAAAATGCATTATAATGAAAATAATTAACAATAGTAAATAACAATAATAGTATGACCGCCGTTTCTGGAGACCCTCGTGAGACTGTGCACTTGTTCCAACGGTTATCTATATGCACTCAAAGATTCAACGTCATAGCATTCAGGGGCACGTTCACACAACCAACCGGAGTCGATGACGACCAAACATACTAACAATGAATGCTTTGTCACTTTAGATTTAGTATGCAATTGTGGGAAAACTATTAACACACTATGCTAGTGCTTTGCTAGGCGTTCACTGTTCATCACTGTTCATCAGGCACAGCCAATTGGTGTTTCACAGTTTGAATTGGAAATAAATGATGGTTTTCATAATAATAGTAATAATAATAATAATAATTAAAAAAATGATGAGAATTACATATTTTTACCCCCACACACACAGATCCACAACCAGTTCCCGATGTCGTTTGAGTTCAACCAGTATTACCTCGAGTTCCTCGCCTACCACCACGTCTCCAACCGCTTTCGAACGTTCATGATGGACCACGAGAGTCGGCGAATGGAGGCCGGATGGCTGCTTGACGAGGCGAAGCTGCTCGCCCGGTCGGACGTCGCCAGTCTACTGGATGGCGATCTCTTCCCCTCTAGTCACCGCATCATCGCTGGGATGTCTGTCTGGGATTACATCGATCAGTACAGGAAGAAATCACCCGTCTTTTACAATTTCCTGTTCTTCCCACATGACCATGAAACGGTAGGTGTTGTTGTTACTGGTTGGTGGTAGTATTGCTGGTGTGATGTTGTTGTTATTGTTTTGTGTTGTTGTTGGTGGTGTTATTATTTTTTGTGTTTATTGTTTTGTTTGTTTTTCTTCGTATAATTGTCAGACACATTTAAAGACGGATGACATTGATCATTTTCAACATTTGTAAATGCTCTCATTCAATCCCAGGTTCTGTAATTATTTTGTTGTTGATGTTTCTGTTGTTGTTCTTGTTGTTACTTTTGTTGTTGCTGTTGTCTTTATGCCCCAATGTTTAACAAATAATAATAATTCATTTTTGATAAGAGGTTTAAAGAATACAAATTATTATTGTTATTGATATCTGTGCTATTGCTAGTGTTAGTATCATTGTCGCTGCTATTGTTAGTGTTGCTGCTATAAATTACTACTGCCGGTACTGCTACTGCTGCTTCTACTGCTCCTACTGCTACTAATACTAGAATTATTCTCATTACTACCAATTATTTAGACTTTTCCCCATCTGTCTCTCACTCTTTAAAAAGGGTTTTTTTCGTGCCGAGCGAGCCTCTGAAAGATCATTCTGTGAGAGACACTGTATGTGAAAAGATAATTTATGGATACACTACAAAACAGTGATTATACATTTCCATTGTTATGTGAACGACACAGGTAGTGCTTCGTCCGTTCTCCAACCTTTCGAACCTGAAGCTGTGGGACTACTACCTAACGGAAGACCTTGCGCACGGGTCCTTCTACGACTTCGAACTTCTCGACGAAATGCAAGCGGACGACGAATCGGACATCGTTGAACTTCCGTTGACCTCCGTGCCGAGGCGAATCGTCAACAGTTGCTATGACAACGTGATGCAGGTGGTGCCAGACTCGTGCAGTCATTTGTTGCAGGTAAGCAGAATTTAATTGTGTATATAATTATATGGTACAGCAGCGTACTTCATTAATCGCTTATCCGGTCTCGTGTTTATATAGTTTTGCTTAACAACGTTTTAAAGGTGTCTAAAGTGTGCACGCTTTTACGACTCAATTTAGAGTCTCATTAATCACTAATCGAGTCCCGCGTTTATGTAACATCGCGTAGTATTGCTTTAAAGGTGTCTAATATGTGCACGCTTTCACGACTCAATTTAGATTTATCATTAATGGCTGATCGAATCCCATCTTTATATAACTTCGCTTAGCACTGTTTTAAAGGTGTCTAATATGTGCACGATTTTACCATTGGACTAACGTTTAAAGGGTGTTTAAGGCGACCTCTCAAACCATTCCAAATACAAGCCCTCAATATCACCGCTGTCCACATCGTTATTAATTAGTAATTAGTATGACCAGGATGGATTCGATGGCGCTCTGCAACTGTAATTTGACGCTGTGAATACAGTTTAAAAGGCACGGTGACGTAGTGGTTATGTTCGTTGCCAGAGGGTTGCAGGTTCGATTCCACCTCAAGCCGCCGCGTAGGGACCTTGGGCAAGTCCTTCACTGGCAATAATGCTCACCGCTTCGACCTTAATGACATGATTAAATAAGCTGGTACCATTATATTTTACGGGAATGACGCTGCACTTGGAAATTATTTCCTGTCTTATAACCCAATCTCCATTAGGGTTCAATGTGAAAAATTTCATTAGCTCATTTAGCTGTGTGTTCTGCCTTGCTGAATTTTTGGAAATTTGCGATCTAAAGAACCCTTCCTTTATCAAAGTATTAAGTGGATCATGTCCCATATTTATATATCATTCTGGAGCGCCGCTCTAAAGGTGTCTAAAGCTTACGCGCTTTTCCATTCTGTGATTTACCGCGCGACTTATTGGGGGGTTAACCAAGTCCGACCGTGTATCCCAATATATGCGTGAGATCTTGCACTGGCTTCCTTTCCCGCAGCGCATCTCATTTAGGATTGCATCTTTGGTGTGGCGATGCTTATCAAGCTGGGCACTCTTTTATCTGCGTGAACTTTGCCTCCCTCTTTCCACTTGCATAGGCCGCCGCGCACTGCGCTCTGCTGTCCATGGTGACTTAATGGTTCCTATCACTCGCTCTGCAACAATGCAGAAGTGTTCATTCTCTGTGGTTGGTCCAACAACCTGGAATGGACTTTCCTTGACTATGCGACACCTCCCAAGCTCCTCTCAATTTTACAAACCTTTAAAGACTGTTTTTTCTCTTGATCTCGGCCGGGAGCGCCTCTGAGTAGGTACCTTAAACGGGTGCTATACAAATTATGATTGGTTGATTGGTTGGTTGATTGATTGATTGATTGATTGATTGATTGATTGATTGATTGATTGATTGATTGACTGACTGACTGACTGACCTAGTTGATCAAATATTTACTGTTTCTTATACCTATATGGCATCGCTGGAGAACATTTAAGAGGTGTCCTGTCAATTAATGCAAGTATTCTATATAATAATAATATTCTCTTTATTCAACAATTCAGTTGACAGCGTACATTTATGCAGTTTTAAACAATTCACACGAACGGAGATAACAGAATACGCAAATCTTAACTATACTAACTGAGCAGACCGCCTGCAATACATGGCGCTAATAGCAGCCTACAAAGCAAATCTGCCCAACGGGGGTTCGAACTCACTACCACTCGCACTCTGTGCCAGCGTGTTATCCACTACTCTACCGCCTTTCCCCAATACATACCTTATTGTTCGACTGTCAATTATGTTGCTCTTTGTTAGCTTCCTTCTTTAACATTACCTTAGCATGTCTTTTTGTATATGTTTACAATTTAAATTTGAATATATATCAATGCCTCTGATTTTCTCCAATTTCTTATTAAACCAAAGTTTAAAAAAACTGTTTTAGATTAATGTCACCTGTAATTAATTTTGGACAGCAAATAAAGTTGTTTTATTTGCAGATTAAATAAGAAATTGCATAGATACAAGGTTTTTAAGTTTAAAATGCAGTTTCAGATGCAACAAAATCAAATTATTTTCCGTTTCCTTTTTGTCATTTACAAAAAAATTATTTCTTCGAATAAAACGCCTTTTCGGGTTTTTTTAAATTCCGTTTCCATAGTTTTTTGCATCTATGAATTAATGAATGAATTTATTAATTAATGCTGATGTTAGACACCTTCTTGAAGACGTTACTTGACGCAATATAGGTTTACGTTTTGGCATGGAGCCTATGTAGATTTCCATCCATGAATGAATAATTATATGCCATTACATTACCAAACCTTTGAAAGGCATTATATAAATTGGCAATTCCAATGCCTTTCTTTGGAATGTTCCAGGAGATCCACCGCCTTGAAGTGGAGATCGGAGGACCGACTCCTCGCGGCTGGATGCAGATCTGGGAGCGGTTGGATGTGCCTCCGATGGAACACCTCCTGCAGAATCGACCTCCGCTGCTCCAGGGCGATCGGTCGGAGCACGGGCGATCCACTCACAAGCGCTCAACCATCGAACTGCTCGTCAGGAGCAAGATGCTCGGCGAGGCGGCAAAGACGTTCAGTCAGGCGCATCACTTCGTCCAGTTCAACTATACGACGCCAGCCAACTGTGACTACTGCTCGCATATACTCTGGGGACTCATCAAGACAGGTGGGTGTTGGGGGTTTCATGGGATCCTAATCTCGTGTTTGTGTGTGTGTGTGTGTGTGTGTGTAGGTGGCTGCGTGCGTGTGTGTGTGTGTTGGTGTGAGTTGAGTGTTTATAAAGGATATCTTGTAACTTATTAATGCATGGAAGCCTGCATAGATAGCACTGTCATGGGATGACCTCCTTGTCCGCAATCTAGGACCGCCTTGATCATCTACCACCAGGATTGTCGAGATAAATTTTGGGGTCTCCTAGGCAGTGTGTTCACGAGCTGTCCTGTGGCTTAATGAGAAGCAAATGCTTTTAGAAACAAATTGAAGTGAGGGTTTGACGTAAAAAAATTTATTAGTGTATAAATTTTTTTATTCAGTTATTGACAGGACGTCTAAACTAATTGTTGTTGATTTTCTCTGCAAAAAAAGTATAAATTGAACTTTTCTATACATTTTTATCTATATACCTGGGCCACTAAAAGTCGCCGTTTCCCTGGGCATTCTCCCTCTCTCGGGAGTCTTGATTGAGTCTGCCCTGCCTTCCGCTATACGTGTTCCCATTTCTTCTTGATCTGCTCTTATTTCTGTCTAAATCGCTGTCTCTCCCCAAAACTAGTGCTTCTCTCGGGGTACTCGCATTTGAATGGTCACTGCTGAGAGTCATCATCATTCGTCGCCTACTCCACCAATGGGAGCGTTGCACAATGAGTTGATTAAATTTCTCCAACGTGTCCGATCCTCAGCCATGATGGCCATGTTCAAATCTATACCCAGGGCTGATTGTGGCGATATATAAATTGATGTTCATACTGCATATTCATTGAGGGGTAGCGCAATGGATAACATGCTGGCATAGAGTGCGAGAGGTAGTGAGTTCGAGCCCCCGTTGGGTGGACATGCTTTGTAGGCTGCTATCAGCGCCGTGTAATATTATTGCAAAGCTGTCTGTTCTGTTAGTAGTTTAGTTTAATTTTGATTACTGCATAACTTGTAAATGTAAAGCGCAGTGCTCTTGCAAGAGGTTCATTAAAGAAAAGATTATTATTATTAATATTATTATTATTATCATATTAACCTTGTCGTTAATAAACATTTAAAAGTGTGGTTTGCATCTACCCCAGTTTTGGTTAGCACGTTTATATAGACATGTTTGTCGCTTTAAAAGAGGTGCGATACAAGATGACACGATTTCTTTATATAATGACGTGATATACGGTAAAAGAGGTGTTCAGGATATAAAGTATCAATGTACAGTACATTGCGTGTTACAGTAATACTTCCAGGTAGGTGATGAGGTTTCGCGTGTGAGGATTAATTGTATCCGAAGGCAGCTCATTTGAGGGTTGTGCCTGCATGTCATCCACCAGTTTGTTAAGATGATTTTGTTTGGATGTATTTAATTCCTGTTAATCAGTTAGGATGATTTATTTTAGACACCGGATTTTGCTATTCTAATTCTAATCCAAACTAGCAATGGAACTATAGTCACTAATCATGTAAATTTTCAGCAGTGCATTTTCTTCTCATGAGTTGAACACGTGCACTTTCTTCTTGTGAATTTGCTGTATGCAAGTTTAAAGTGTGCACTGTATTCTCATGATTTGTATTCGTGCATTTTTTCTCATGGGGTTTAGCGTGTACTTTACTTACTGCTCTCTGTGGTGTGTACTTTAGTCTCTGCGATGCGCTTTTTTATATGTGGTGTTTTATGTATTCGCTTTATTCTCATGAGTTTTAATCAATCAATCAATCAATCGTAATTTATATAGCGCCCCTTCAAGGTGCCTACTCAGAGGTGCTCCCACCCGAGATCAATCGAAAAAAAAACAGTCTTCAACAGTTAAGCATGCACTTTATTCTCATGCATTTTACGTGTACACTTGTAGTCTCTGTTAAAGTGTGTGCACTTTATTCTCATGAGTTTCAACTTTCAAGTTTGCAATTTATTTTCTCCTCTTCAGGCATGCACTGTTCCGACTGCGGCTACAACTGCCACGAGAAGTGTGCGCCGCACGTACCGAAGAACTGTACGAAGATCAAGCAGACGATGTCTGATCTGAGCAACAGTAGTACCAACGTCTCCGGAGGAAATATCTCCGACTCCGCCTCCACAACGACTGGTCAGTCCGCTTCCACTTTGCCTTACAGTGGTAACTTAGTTTGCGTTTTAATTAATTTAGACACCTTTAAAACGGTCTCAAACAATGCTATGTAAACTTCTCCTCGTAGCTTTGTCTATCTATAGCACGAGAAACCTGATTTTATCACTCAATCTACTTTTTATGCGCACTTGTTACAGTGCCCCTTGGAGTCTCTTTGAAAGATAAGAGAAGAAACGAAAACATACGAAAAGCAGTTGGAGTAGCCTGTATATCTGATAAAATACGAGAGTCCAGACTGAGGGGGTGTGGTCATGTGGAGCGATCGGATGAGGACGGTAGCATCAAAAGAATCATGCGTGCGGAAGTACAGGGACGCCGCAGCCGTGGGCGACAGAAGAAAAGGTGGATGGATATGATCCAGCAGGACATGGAATTTCTTGGTCTGAGAAAGGAAGACGCTGGAGACAGAACAACATGGAGACAAAGGATCCGAGTGGCTGACCCCTCCACAGCGAGGGATTAATCGTAGTCAGAAGGACAAGAAGTTATAGCACCTCTTCAAGCTCGCTACTCAAAGGCGCTCCTGACTGCAGAGCGGACACTGCATCGGAGTTTCATGCCGAAGCGCCCAAGCAATTTGTTTGTTTGTATGTGCACTTGTTATAGCGTCCTTCAGGCTATCTCTACTCAGAGGAGCTCCCGACTTCAGCGCGGACACTGCATCGGAGTTTCACGCCGAAGCGCTGAGCAATTGCGAGTGAAGGACTTGCCCAAGGTCCTTACGCGGCGACGTGAGGTGGATTCGAACCTCGAACCTTCTGGCCTCAAGGCAACAATGCCACCACTCCACCACCGCGCCCCACAAACTCGAAGGTGTTAGTCCGATTTTTTCTAACATCTTTAAAGGTGTCTATCACCTTTGTCTACTTGGCGGCTTGAGGTGGATTTGAGCATGGAACCCTCCAGTTCCAAGGTACTAAATCCTCCACTGCACCACTGCGCCCCACAATAATTTTTGAGTTTATATTTGGGTCGGTTTTCGAGTTGGTTTAGACTTGAGGACCAGCGCACAGACTTTATGTGGGGTACGGACTGAGAGAGCAAGCCAGTGTAGTTGGTTAACCATAAATGATGATAATATATGAGAGTATTGAGGAAGGCGTGCAATCAATATCGTGCATTAAGCACAGATTGAATTGGAGGTGGAAAGACCAATAAGGAGGGAATGCGGTAATCAATTCTAGAAGAGACAAATGCGTGGACCATGGATATCATGGAAGAAAGTCAAATCTGCTAATGGCTCTTAGACGATGGATGTAAAATGAAGGTTAAGATTTATCTAATATGCGACTGCGTGTCATGTCACGATTTTATAATATCGGTCGAATGCCTTTTAAAGGTGTGTAACTAGGAGGCTTTAAGAGAGATGTTGCAGGGGAGGGGTTTGGAGTAATGATTACCAATCGGCTTGTGTTGTCAGGAGGACATGAGAAGGAGGTGGAGAGCTATCCGGAGTTTGTGTCCAGCGTGTCGGAACATCGGACGCACGAAGGATATCTGTGCAAACGCGGTGCTCTGCTCAAAGGATGGAAGCAGAGATGGTTCGTCCTGGACTCAATGAAGCACGAGGTCGGTATAATAACATTGTTGTTATCTCTATTGTTATTATTTCTATCGTTATAGGGGCTATTGTTATTAATAATTGTCTTGTTTTTAGAACTTTCTTTGCACCATTGTCATCAGTCACTGCTTTGTAAGGCGCCCTTGTAACGGCATGGCCGTGTTACTGCGCCACATAAATTGTCGTAATTATTATTAGTAGTAGTAGTAGTAGTACCAATGAAATGTATTAAAATATAGGTTAGGTGCCTCTATGATTATATAAAGATTGAATACTCTGGCTATGTTAGAATGCTGGTGAGAGAGCTATTTAGACATCTTTAAAAATTTGGATATCAGATGCGATAAAGGACATCTTTATAACGAATTTTTATAAATAGGTTTCGAACTATCTTGTGTTGTATTAAAAACTCCGCCACTGGTTGCACTCTGCCAGTGCCAGTCCCAGGCCTGGATAAAGGAGGAGGGTGTCGCTAATGGTCTTTGTTAGCGCACAGTGACGTTAAACTGCAACTATGACGTCTTGTATTAGACTTTTCATTATGATGAACCTTTCAAATGTAAGGCAGAGATGCGCAAGTCCACTTGAGAAGAAATCGGTTTTGAGAAAAGCAACAGAGGGATTGGCAGCAAGAATTTGCGATTGCATAGATGGGGACAGCACATTTAAAAGGGAGGAACAGATTTAGGTTTTATATGGACCGGGACTGGACCATACATGTAGCTGTTCTCTGTGGTTGGCTCAGTGATCTGCAATAGCCTTCCTTTTGAGCTGCGCCTACACCCTGAGACTCTACCAGGATCCTTCTTTACCATACTTGAAACTATTGGATATTTTAGTTGCTCTATTTTGCAGTCGTTCAGCTGGTGACCCAAAGATTTTCACACTTTTACAACATTATATAACACCTGCTATCAAAGTTTTAAAGGTGTCTAAAGATATTGGCACTGTTGCATCTTTTACCCACTTTAAAAACCTTGCATGTACAAACGCATATTAATTAATTTGCATATTATAGCAGGAACTTATCCATTCTGGAATTCTTATTGCTCCCTAAACTATACACCACAATGTTATTACCGAATTGGGTAACAGAATAAGCACTCGACACTTGTATAACACTTTGTGTGTTTACTTACTTTGGGAACTTACTTACTTAGTCCTTCCATGCAGGTCTGCCCCTCCAACCCAGAATCCCGAAACCCAAACCCAAAGCAGAGGGACTAGATTAAACACATAAACTTGCCTCATCCACCTCACTTTGGGAGTAATAAATAATTTTGAATTTTACTATGTCTATTTAACACAAGCACACACACACACACACACACACACACATGCATGCATACATACACACCTGCATGCATACATACACACATGCATGCATACATACACACATGCATGCATACATACACACATGCATACATACATACACACATGCATACATACATACACACATGCATACATACATACACACATGCATACATACATACACACATGCATACATGCAATAAATAATTTTGAATTTTTACTATGTCTATTTAACACAAGCACACACACACATGCATGCATACATACACACACGCATACATGCAATGAATAATTTTGAATTCTGCTATTTCTGTTTGCCACCAACACACACACACGCATGCACACACACGCATACATGCAATGAATAATTTTGAATGTTGCTATTTCTGTTTGTCACCAGCTGAGGTATTACGACGCGCAGGACGACACGAGTTGCAAAGGATGCATTGACCTGAAAGACGTCGTGTCTGTCTCGTCCGTCAAGAACGTACAGGGCGCACCGAAAAAAGTGGACGAAAATGCGTTCTTCGAGGTATCCGGCTGGGTTCTACAAGTCTCTCAAGTTTTTTTTCTTAGTTTGTGGTTGGGCTGGGAGCGCCTCTGAGTAGTTTCTTGAAGGGGCGCTGTATTCATGCTCTGAATGAATTAAATGAATGAGTGAATCAGGGTTTTGACAGTGCTTTAAAACAACGTTTCCTAAATCGTATTTATTTGACCTAATATTCTCCTCATCTCTGCCTTGCGTGTTTGCCGAATCTCTACTTTGCCTCTACCTCATCTATGCCGTATACTTTAGCTCTACCTCTACAGATTCGTGTATTGAGAGAAGCTGGTTGACCGGAACTCAGTTACTGCCTGATTTATAGCTTATATCTGCCTTACCTCTACCTTATATTATATGCCTCACTTATGCCATATCTTTACCATACCTTTGTCTTATATTTACCTTACCTGTACCTTACCTTCAAACTAACCCTGCATCACATGTGCCGTACCTCTATCTGACCTGGATTTACATTGTTATCAAGGTCGGATACAGAAATTTTCGAATGGGGGGCCAAAATTTTCGGTCTTAGGACAGGGCAAAATTTTCGTCTTGGTCGCCGATAAATCTGATGACTTTTTTTAGTTGTACGGATCTCGTGGGAACTACTCATGGGGGGGGACCACGCCAACTTTCCAAGCCAGAATAGCTGGTCAAAGATAAAAAATTCTAAATGGGTGGGTCATGGCCGGATTGGTCCCCCCTGGATCTGAACCTGATTGTTAATGCCTTCATTTATTACCATTGTCATATCTCCACCTTGCCTGACTGCTTTCTTTTTACCTTTATTTTTGCCTCTATCTAACCTGACTTTATCTGTGCCATTACCTTTACTTTTATTGTTACCTTACCTCTCTCGTACCCGGCTTTACCTTAAATACTCTTAACTCTGACTTAACCGACTTCACCTTACTTATCCATTAACTTTTTATTTTTATGTGTGCGCTTGTTTTTATGTTTGTTTGTTTGTTACCTTTGGCTTATCTTTACCTTTTGCTTACCTTCTTGTTGTTTTCTATCAAACCCGATTCAACCCTGTCATCGCCTTTATTTTTACCGTTATCTTACCTCTGTCTTTCTTGACTTTAACTTTAGCTTTCCCTTATCTTTACCCTCAGCTTACCCTCCTGTTCTTTTCAGATGAAGACTGATCGAAGGGTCTACCAGCTACTCGCATCCGACTCCAAAGCGGCTCAGGACTGGATCGAGAACATCCAGGTGTGCATCCAGTAGGACGTCGGACACGTGTTTACCGAGGGAGGGAAACGGACGGACGGACGGAGCCTCCACCAGCGACACACGCAGACACGTGGAGCACGACACGATGACATTCGGTCATTCCAATCAAGCATGGCAGCGATGAAATGGATCGGGGGTCTTTATTGGCTTCGTTCGTCGTTCTACGGCTGAATATAATAATTCCCGATGGTTTCTTTTCGTCGAATCTTGTTTATGAATGACGATCATTCTGCTTTGATCATCGGTGGATCATTGTTTCAGTCGGTCTATTGTTCTTCGGTTGATTGTTCTTCGGCGGATTCTACTTCGATCGATAACTTTGTTTTGTATGGTCGTTGGGTGGATCGTTTTTCGGCCGATTGTCTGATCGGCTCGATGTCGAGTTTTACGTGATTGTCCTGTGTCTTTGTTTAATTGTTTGTATGTATGTTTGTTTGTATGTTTGTTTGTTTGTTTGTATGTTTGTTTGCTTGTATGTTTATTTGTGTTTATGTTCGTTTGTGTATGTTTGTTTGTTTTTATGTTTGTTTGGTGTGTGTTTGCATATCTGTTTGCTTTATGTTTGTATTTTGTTTGTATGCGTGTGTGTGTGTTTGCTTGTATGTTTTTTTTCTATAGACGTTTCTATGTATTTTTGTTTGCTTGTATATTTGCATGTTTATTTGCTTGTATGTTGGTTTGCTTGCAAGAATGTTTGTATTTTTATTTTGTAAGTTTGCGCTTGTTTGTATGTTTGTTTGTTTGTATTTTGTTTGTTTGTTTGTTACTTTGACCTTTGTTTACCATCCAATGTGCTATCGTGACCTTTCCTTTCAGGGTTATCCTGCGTGTTCGCTGTTGGTAGAGCAACGACTCTATTCTCCATCTTTGCCTTGCTATGGCTGGACTCGGTTTCTGTCTATGTGATGCTAGAAGGAAGGTCCATTGCATTTCCACATCCCATGCAGAAGGCACGTGTTATGGAGTGTACTGTGCATTTGTGTTGCCTATGCATAATCCCCTTTGTAAGAACAGGCCTCACAATGTTTCTTGAAGTACACGCTTGGTGTGTCTTTCTGTAAGGACCGTCGTTTATGTTTGCTTGTTAGTAGGGACAGTACTTAAGGACAATACTTTTTGCTTGGGTTGTAAGAAAAGTCGCATTGTGCCCGGTACTTGGAGTATTTAAGTAAGGACAACCCTGTTTGTTAGTACTTAGTATGGTTAGTTAGTTCATTTGGACAATGCTTAAAGCGTGTGATGTACGAAAAGTCCCATTAGGTGAGCGTATTCTTGCACTGGCTTGGACAATTCCGTGACGTAGTTAACTACTACTATTCGCAGTATCTGGTACATAAGACCAGCATATTGACAATTATGCTTCTAGGATAACCTTGTGTTGGCGAGACCAGGAGCTGCTACAGTTCCGAAGAAACTGGTTCCAGTTTCCTGACATCGTAAACCGGTTTTCTGGTTTATTATTTTTGTGAACTCTAAATCCATGACCTATAATTATGCGAACTTGTGAACAGCCTGCATTTCGTGCAAACTGCCTAGAATTACTCTCTCTCGTTGCAAATAACCAAGGAACAGGGCTTTTTTAACGTGCAGTTGTACACAAAATGTGTAGTTCTAAAAGGATCTGTGCAATTGTAGAAGCACTTCTGTACAGTCAAAACTACCAAAAAGGTCATTTTCCTCCGATTGGAAGTAATTTTACCATGGAAGATGGGAAAGGGAAGAATGAGTTGTGCAGTTCTAAAAATTCCTTAAAAACAGCCCTGCCAAGGAATAGCATTTAACATCGTGTGCCAGCGTTTTTCGTGTTTTTTAGAGGGGGGGTTGTTTGAAGCGAGGAGACGTGGTGTATGTTTCTGAACATGGGAAAGCAATGTGCGTGAGGAAGATACGTTTGTGGTTGAGTTTGCTAAATATTGACTGCTAGATCTACTGCGAAATCCTTTTAATGGAGAGAGCATTTGCGGCCGAATTTACTGTCGCTCTGTATAGCTTGGCTTCTCATTTTTTTTTAGACGAAGACTGTTTGTTTTGAGTTAAGAATTTCGTGTCGCTATTAATTAGGTTTCTGATTTGCTTTTTAACCGCGGGGAACTTTTTCTGTATGAAGCGCTTTTATTGGGAACTGCCGCTGTGCACAGATTTGACAAACGATTTTTTTAGTTGAACGCTTTATGTTAATGACAGATAGCCTGGACCTAAGAACGCGTATACATACTGTGTTGTGTATAGTGTAAGTGGCCACGATGTGTAGAGGTCAGAGAATAACATTTGGTGGCCACTGGCCGTCAGGATGGCTTGATAACGATCTGTAAATTTTTCGCTTGGAAGGAAGCCTTTGTAATTTTCGATTAGCCCATAAGCTGAAACGTGTTTTTAATAAATTGGGGTTGGTTTGCGTTTCGGAATCTGTTTATCTATAATCGTGTTTTAACTATAATTTAGCGATTCAGGGTAAGTTTTAGTTCGGCACGATCTGCTGTCTATGGGAAAAATCCTGTCATTAGTTTTGTAATCATAAACTCCTACTTCAAAAGGGCCACTCTAAAACCTGTGTTGGGAACCAGCTTATTCGCGAGCGATCTGTTGAGTCAGAAAGGATGTTCAAAGAGTTTACAGAAGGAGTTGCGGTTGGAAGAGCTGTTAAGGCCCATGCTGTTTTAGGTCGACACTTAAATGGTGCAAGAATCTTCCAATCATTCATTTCAAGAATTTATATAGCACCCCTTCGAGAGGCGCACTCAGAGGTGTTCTATATTCAATGTGCCTTTGCGAACGGATTAATAAAGACTGCTTACTTACTTACTTACCCTCCTACTTTTTTACTTAGCCTACTTGCTTTCTCGCCCACTTGTTTGGTTGCTTGCTTTCTCACTTACTTATCACTTACTTAATTGCCCTCCTACTTACTTAGTGACTTGCTTGATTTCTTGCTTACTTACTTGCCTGCATTCTCACTTACTTACTTGCTTTTTCACTTGCTTGCTTTATCACCTACTTACTTACTTACTCGCTTGCTTTCTCGCTTAATCACTTACTTACTTGCTTACTTACTTGCCTGCTTGCTTGATTACTTATTTACTTACTTGACTACTTATTTGTTTTCTTACTTACTTACTTGTTTGCTTGCTCACTTACGTTTATACCTTGGGGACGCCAGATGAAAGTAACTGTAGGAATAGAATAAAATTATTCTCTCTTGTGGCAAAGACACTGCTCTTGCCTATCATAATGCTTGCTTGCTTGTGTTCCAGCTCTGGAGCAAGACCGTCACTGTTGGAATAATGATATTATACACATTCTAGATGGCGGTAGCATAGATGACTGTAGATGACTCTATATAATTTAGTCTATGTTATACGTCACTTCCTTCTTCGCCGTTCCGTGTTTTGTGCTAGTAGTTAAGATGACATGTGACAATCTTTATCTCCTTTAATCGTGAATAAAGCTCTGCATTCCAACAGGTTATGTGCCCAGGTCGAACGCAGGACGACTGGTTAATTCCCAGGACGACTGGTCGACTGATATTTTTCGAGTTTTCTCGTTAATTATCCGAGTCGATAGAAGCTGAAGTTTCTTCTTGTTCACGCGTCAAAATGGCGGCATTGGAAGAACTACAGCAGCAAGTTTTGAGAATTCAGGAGAAAATTAGCACAGGAACAGGTAATGTAGCGACAACAGTTACTACAAATTCCGTCGGAGGTTTACCGGAAGCGAAGCATCTTGATGGCAAAAATTATGGTGATTGGAAATTCTGGATGCAAAATTTCTTAATTGACGCTGGTTTATGGCGCTGTGTTTCGCCAAAAGAGGGCCAGACTGTTGATCCGGATTTGGACTTACGTGCGTTAGCCAAAATCAATCTCAGCCTAAAACCCTGTTCAACCAGAGTCACGAAGAAATGCCAGACTGCGAAAGCTGCTTGGGACGCATTGAGAGGTGAATATGAAAGCACTGCTCTTGTTCGTCTGATTGGACTGTATTCCAGTTTGTTTAAGACAAATTTTGAGAACTTTCCTTCGATGCAGCAGTATGTAGATCACATTTTGTCAATTGCAGAACAATTGGAATCAATTGGTCAACCTTTTCAGGACAATGTTGTTGGAGGCATAATTCTTGGAGGTCTTCCAGATCAGTATAGGCCTTTAATATTAGGCATCCAAGGATCAAAGCAAGACACAACAGTTGAGTTTGTAAAAAGTCTATTGCTTCAGGACAGTGTTAAGGAGCTAGGAGCAAGTACGACTTCGGTTGCAACTCATTCAGCATTTTCAATGGGCAGGTCTCAAATGAGCAGGTCCCACAAGGGCATGTCCCAGATGAAAAGTAAGCCAAAAGGACCACGTTGTTTTGAATGTAATCGTTTTGGTCATATTCGTTCGCAATGTGAGAAGGTCAAGGTTAAACCACATAAGAATTCAGCCAACGCGAATTTTGGTGCTGTGTCAGCCCAAACGAATTTTTCAGTTTCATCGGTGCAGCCTACCTCGATGAATGATGATTGGTATCTTGATTCAGGTGCCACGGTACATCTAACATCTCGACTTGACTGGCTTAAGAATTTTTCTTCAGATTCTAGTCAAGAGGTTGGAATTGCAAATGGAACAAAGTTAAAAAGTACTGGAATGGGAAAATTATCGATTCCGTTGTCAACAAAGAAAACAATGGAAATTTCGGGTGTTGTTCATGTTCCAGATTTGGCTATAAATCTCTTAGCAGTTAACAGAATTGCTCAGGAGGGTAAAACTGTTTTGTTTGACAAGAAAGGCTGTCGCATAGTTAATCAGCAGGTGAAGGTCAATCCAAAAAGTGTCATTGGAACTGCCACAGAAGTCAATGGACTGTATCGTTTGAACTGTAAGCAATCTCGTATGTTTGCTGCGCTGTCAACGAACTCTGTAAACTTATGGCATCGTTGCCTTGGACATCTTAATCGGCCTTCTATGCGCCTACTTCGAAGCACTATGTCTACTGGTGTTCAGTCTGAAGGGACGGCAGATATTCCTTGTGAAGCTTGTGTGAAAGGCAAACAGCATCGCAAACCGTTCAAGAAAACAGGAGCCAAACGAGCGAAGCACGTTCTTGGTCTTGTTCATTCTGATATTTGTGGTCCAATGCATGTTTCATCAGTTGGTGGAGCACGGTATTTTCTGACATTGATTGATGATTTCACGAGACACTCGGTTGTCTATTTTCTGAAATCAAAGACTGAGGTACTGGAGAAGTTCAAGGAGTACAAATCTCTTGTTGAGAATCAGACTGGTAAACGTATCAAAACTTCGAACAGATAATGGTACTGAATATGTCAATGAGAATTTTCTGAGTTTCTTACGACGTTGTGGAATTCGTCACGAAACCACGATTCCGTATACTCCTCAGCAGAACGGAGTTGCTGAACGTCTGAACAGAACTTTGGTAGAAAGAGCTCGAACAATGATTCTAGAATCCGGAGTAAGCACAGATTTTTGGGCAGAAGCAGTAAATACAGCCAATTATCTGAAGAATCGGTCACCTACAAAAGTCTTACCAAATATGACACCTCAAGAGGCATGGACAGGAGAAAAACCTGACCTAAGCCATCTTCGTGTTTTTGGTTGCAAAGCTTTGGTGAAAATTCCTGATAATAACCGCAGGAAATGGGACTCTAAGTCAAAAGAGTACATCTTCGTTGGTTACTGTGAAGAAAGCATAGGTTACAGAATGCTTCATCCTGTTACAAAGAAATGCACTCGATCCAGAGATGTTGTTTTCTTTGAATCTCAGTTTCCTGTTCGACATTCGTCTTCAGATGATCCATTTCCAGATGTTGCGGATGACAACTCATCGCAAATTGTCACTTCAGACATTCATAATCAACAGCAGTTTCAGAATACCCAAACTCATGTTGAAGTGGGGGAGTCTGATGGTTCAAAGGAGTTTGGTGGATCAAAGACTAATCTTACTGATGACTCGAACACTGGCTCGGAAATAAACTCTGTGGAAGAAGATTCTGATGGATCAAATATTTCAGTGGTCAATAAGGACATAACTGATGATGGAGAAGTGATACGAGACACATTTGAGAGGCCAAAAAGAACTCGTATTCCAAATAAGCAAATATTCAATGAGAATTTTGTTGTGCATCAAGCTACATTGTGTAAAAGTACTGATCCAGCAACTGTTGAAGAAGCACTTACTTCTCAATATGCAGAAGAATGGAAACGTGCAATGGAAGAAGAAATTCAGGCACATGTTGAAAACCAGACATGGACATTATCTGATGTACCTACTGGGAGAAAAGCAATTAAGTGCAAATGGGTCTTCAAAACAAAGCTGAAATCTGATGGTACAGTTGAGCGTTACAAAGCTCGTTTGGTGGCTAAGGGATGTTCACAAAAACCAGGCATTGATTATGAGGAAACGTACTCGCCGGTTGTACGTTATACTTCCATTCGTCTTCTGATGGCATTGGCTGCAAAATATGACCTTGACATTGATCAAATGGATGTCACAACAGCATTTTTGCATCCTGAGCTCGAAGAAGAAATTTACATGGAATTGCCAGGTGGTTTTCGGCTGAATGGTAAAACTTGTCGGCTAAAGAAGTCAATTTATGGTCTGAAGCAAGCAAGCCGAGCCTGGAATAAGAAATTGGATAAGTTGTTGAAAGAACTTGGATTTGTGCAATCAAATTTTGACACTTGCATTTACTACAGATGTGAAAACGGAAAGATCTTAATCATTGCAGTGTATGTTGATGATCTTTTAATTCTCTCGAACAACAAGGGGGAGAAACAGAATTTGAAAGCAGATCTAATGAAACGTCTCAAGATGAAGGATCTTGGTGAGGCACACTATTGTGTGGGCATTCATATCCAAAGAGATCGTGATACAGGAACGATATCACTTGATCAAGAGAAATATATTGAACAAGTGCTCAACCGCTTCAATATGACTGAGTGCAATGGGGTTTCAACTCCACTTGATCCGAATCAAGATTTGTTTGGAGAAGAATTTCTTCCTAACAGTCAACAGCAAGAAGAAGAAATGAGAAACATTCCTTTTCAAGAAGCTGTGGGTAGCCTTATGTATGCAGCACAGGCTACAAGACCAGACATCGCATTTGCAGTGGGGGTCATGAGCAGATTCAATAACAATTATGGAAAAACTCATTGGGTTGCAGTGAAAAGAATCTTTAGATATCTTCGGCAGACTGCAAGTACCAAACTAGTGTACAGGAGAACCAATGAAGATTTGATTGGGTTTTGTGATTCTGACTGGGGTGGTGATAAAAGGGATCTGAAATCAACCACAGGATACACTTTTGTTTTAAGTGGTGCCGCAATAAGTTGGAACTCAAAGAAACAACCAACAGTTGCAAAGTCAACAACTGAAGCAGAGTACATGGCTTTAAGCATGGCTGCTACAGAAGCTATCTGGTTAAAGGGACTTCACAAAGAACTTGTTCCTCAAGCTTCAGATGTCGTGGAGATTTTCTGTGATAATAAAGGGGCGATTGATCTTGCTAGAAATCCCGGATATCGACCCAAGACCAAGCACATTGCTGTGCAGCATCACTTCATTCGAGACAGAATTGCAATTGGAGACATTCTGGTTAAACAGATTGAAACAACAAACATGGTTGCTGACTGTTTAACGAAAGGACTGTGTAAAGATTTGCATAACAAATGCATTTCTGGGATGGGGTTAGAAAAATAACACTAACCTAATTTTCTGAGTGTGTATAAAGTGGGGGTGTTGGAATAATGATATTATACACATTCTAGATGGCGGTAGCATAGATGACAGCGGAGGTGACTGCGGAGGTGACTGCGGATGTGACCACCTCACTTACCAAGAACATGGAAGCAACTAAAATTGAAACCTTCGCTAAACTCGACGACTCCATCCGCGTAATCAGCGACCAGGTAACCGCCATCAAATCCTCCACGAAAATACTCGAAGCAAAAGTTGATGATCTCGAGAGACATGCTCGCTTAAACAACCTGATCTTCCATGGAGTACCGGTTTACTCTTCTGACGATATCGGTACTGGACTTCTATCTCAGAACCAGTACCACACTGAGATCGAAAGCGAAAGAGCGCTCACCAATGGAATCATCCTACTTTGTCGAGACCGTCTTAACCTGCATCTCACTGATCACGACATCAATACGACCCATCGCCTGCCAGGCAACAAGAAATCGCCTCTCAAACCTGTCATCGTCAGCTTCACTACTCGCAGAGTAAGAAACGAAGTCTTCAAAGCTAAGAAACTTCTGAGTCATCATCCAGCCTCTAACTCTTCTCACTCGGAATACCCCAAGATCTACATCAATGAACATCTCACCACCAACGCTGCCTTCCTATTCTCGTCTGCGCGAGCTATGGTAAAGGAGAAGACCATCGCTTCATCATGGTCATACGGTGGTAACATCTATGTTAAGATGTCACTCACGGCCGGCGCTGCTCCGATGAAGATATCATCGATGGAAGACCTCAACAAACTCGTTCCAAAGTAACGATCATATTCCATTATCTTATCGATCTGTCGATCTGTTATCTCTATTATATCCGACCTTACTGGTCGTTCAAAGCTTACTGACGAGATCGTTTAGCTCTAGTGCACATCGATCGATTTGACTATTACTTCCATTGTGCATATTTTCTTAACTATATATATTATGCTCATGTTGTAGTCGCATTATATACGACCCTACTGGTCAGCGGTTCGTTTTGCTTTTTGACGAGACCATTTATTTCTAATTGCGCATCGATCGGTTTGACTAGTACTTCCATTGTGCATATTTTCTTAACTATAATATATCTTATGCTCATGTTTGTAGTCACATGCCTGTATTCGATGCATTAAGCATTTTTTTTACTTTGTGCGCATTGATAGGGTCGGATTGACCACCACTGTTATTGTGCATATACTCTAAACTATCTTACGCTGATGTTGTGGACTCACACCTGTACCCGATGCAATTAATTGTTTTTAATTGTTTATTGGTTCCAGTGCACACTAATAAGGTCGGATCGACCATTACTGCTTTTGTGCATAACCAATGTAATCACATTATCTTTTGATTATGTTGTGGTTATGTGCCTGCACTAGATGCAATTAGTCATTTTATCTAGCCTTATGATTGTGAGTTTGTTGCACTAAGCTGTCGACTCATCGATTAACTTGCCTAGTCATTGTGTACTTTTTCTTTTTTCTTTTCTTCGTCTGGTATATTATGACTATACCAACTGTCGACGATTTATTCTGTTAATCTGTAGCGTCCTCCGTTTCTTCGAGTGTCATTCTTTTGCTTTTGTTCAGCTAAAGTGAATGTATGCCATTGCCATTGCTTTGATAATTTAATTTGTTCTACCGTGTCGATTACATGGTCAGCTGCCACTCGTTTCTATTTCACTCCTTTCTTTTTTTTTCTTTTTTTTCTTCTGTTTCTTTCCCCCTTGTGTATATGTTTTCTAATTTTTCGTGTTCTAATTTAGATAAATGTTGTGTGTGCACTGCACTAATTAGCCCAGGGCAAGATGTTGGTGCCTGCGAATATTGCACTACACTTTGTCATACTGCATGCATGAACGCCTCCGACCAGTTAAACACAGAGGATTGGCCGTATGTAGCCGGTGCATACTGTACAAAGACTTCTAATTCTACCCACTTGGAGACCCTGTTGGAACCTGACCTACCTCGATCAAACCTTTATGAATCTGAAGATTCAAATAGACCCCTTCTCAACAATAAGGATTTAGACCCTGACTTTAATTATTTTTTGGATATCGTAAAAGAAAGCAGATATTACGGCGCTTCCCAGTTAACCCATAGATTTGCCAACGATCCCTCGTCATTCTCGATTATGCATCTTAACTGTCGCAGCATTACTTATAAAATTAACGATATTAAGCTTTTATTAACTCAGCTTCCTGTCTCTGTCCTAGCGGTTACCGAAACATGGTTAACTAACTCAACGGCTGACTCAATATTCATACCTGGTTATAACTTCGTACATAAGCATAGGGAGGAGGGAATGGGAGGAGGGGTTGGATTCTTTATTAGACAAGACATCTATTATAGTGAGATGCACATTTGCACACCAACGACATCGTTCGAAAACCTCTTCATTAATATTAAAGTTGTTAAGTCCGCCGACATTCTACTCGGTGTTTTGTATAGGCCTCCTGGTCTCAATATGGATGACTTTAACACCCAAGTAGACTCGCTATTGGACAATCTCACCCTTTGTAAGAACAGGAAAATATTCTTAACTGGTGATTTCAATGTTGATTTACTAGCACATGGTAATCACAACCCTACCAATGAATTCATTGAATGTATGATGACCCACCACTTCTTCCCACTTATCCACCAACCTACTAGAATAACTCCCACCTCGGCTACCTTAATTGATAATACTTTCACTAATACCCCTGACTGCATTATTACCTCAGCTATAATTACATCTGAAATTTCGGACCATCTACCAATAATAACCTGGATTAAAACTGAGCCCTTTACCTCACGTAATTTGGGTAAAATAGAGCTGAAACGGACCATAAATAGCCAGACAACTGCTTCTTTTAAAGCACTTGTATCCCAAATCGATTGGACCTCAGTAACAGAATTATGTAATGCGCATGAATCAAATCAGGCCTTTAATTTATTTACTGAAAAAGTCAAAACTTGCTATGATAAATCCTTTCCCCTTAAATCTCTGAAGATTTCTAAGAAAAATTCATTTATTCAACCATGGATGACTCGAGGACTGCTAAATTCTACAAAAAAGAAAGAAAAACTTTATATTAAATACATAAAAAATCCTACGATCGAAAACAAAAATATCTTTACGAAATATCGTAACCGCTATAAATTAATACGCACCAAAGTTGAGCAAACTTACTATACTAATGAATTTATCAAATATAGCGGGGATATTAAAAAGACCTGGCAGACAATCAAAACTATTATCAAAGCTGATAACCAAGACACTTCCATTTTAGAAATCAAGGTAAATGACGCCACGATTTATGATTCCACCTTGATGGCGGAACATTTTAACTCTTATTTTACTGGAATAGCAAAATCTCTGTCCTCTGACTTACCCCCTTGTAAGAAGAATTTTAAAGACTATCTGTCTCCACGTTCGATAAATTCTTTTGCTCTCTTACCCACTTGTCCGCAAGAGCTAATGTCGATCAATAAAACTCTCAAATCAACTCATAGTTCAGGAATGGATGACTTATTCCCTCACCTCATATCTCCTGTTATGGAATTTTTAGTCTCACCGTTATCCGATATAATTAATTGCTCACTCACAACTGGGCTTGTCCCTACTGAAATCAAAATTGCAAAAGTCGTCCCAATTCATAAACAAGGTTCTAAAAGTGACATAGCTAACTATAGACCTATTTCGGTGTTACCATTTTTTTCTAAATTTTATGAACGAGTTATGTATGATCGCCTTTTTTCCTACCTTAATTATAAATCTATCCTATACCCTTCGCAGCATGGTTTCCAATCTGGTCACTCAACTTCAATGTCCCTATTAGATATCCAAGATAGGATAGCCACTGCGATGGACAAAAATGAATATTCTATTGGAATTTTCCTTGATCTCGCCAAGGCCTTTGACTCGGTTGACCATAATATCCTTCTAACTAAACTTGAACACTATGGCATTAGAGGTACTTCATTGGATTGGTTTACTAGTTATCTTACGAATCGCTACCAACGAGTTATATGTAATGGTTTCCTTTCAAACCCTTTACCCATTCTATTTGGTGTACCACAAGGATCAATTCTTGGCCCACTCTTATTTCTAATATTTATTAACGATCTGCCAAACTCGTCAACTGTGCTACATTTCATCATGTTTGCAGACGACTCTAATGTCTTTTTTTCCCATACCTCATATGACCACTTAATACAATTGGTTAATAGTGAACTTATGTCTGCAAGTGAATGGTTTATAAGTAATAAATTAACACTTAACGCAAAAAAATCAAATTGCATTGTCTTTCGTTCCATAGGAAAATCCATTCCCTATGACAATAGTCAAATTGTCTTAAACAACATCGTAATTCCTCAAGTACCCTCAACAAAATTTTTAGGTATCTACATTGACCAACACCTGAAGTGGAAAACTCACATTTTTGAAATTAGCAATAAAATTAAGAAGAACCTAGGCATTATAAAACGAGTGTCTTATCTTCTTCCTCTTCATATCTTACGGGATCTCTATTTTACCCTCATATACCCATATCTTACTTACTGCAATATGATCTGGACTTCCACATATGACTCTCATCTTAACGATATAAGGATCCTTCAAAAAAAGGCCATAAGAGTGATAACTAAATCTCCACTAAATTCACACACCAGTCCGTTATTCCTCGAACACAAACTCCTAAACATAACCCAAATTAAATTTCTACAAACTTGCATCTTCATGTACAAATATATTAATAACCTCCTTCCACCATCATTCTTTTCCTATTTTGATCCTGCACCGCAGCTGATATGCACCAGAAGCAGTAATGATTTTAGACCTGTGTTTGCTAGAACTAACGTCCGTAAGTTTTCACTTGGAGTCCAGGGCCCTATTAATTGGAACAGTTTACCCAAAGAAATCCGCTTGGTTACATCTCTCAGCCACTTTAAAACCCTTGCACGTGCACACACACTAACTTACATCTCCTAATACCAGTTTCGTTGTTTATTAGTTAAGCTTTAGTTAAGCTTTAGTTAAGACATGCTTTCATTTAACATTCATGAAATAATAATGTATAGTAATTATTATGCACTTTACTATAGCGCCTGTTCTTTCCCCATTTAATCATACCCCACCATCTTGCTTAAACTACTCATGGTATATAGGCTCCCTACTAAGCGGGACTTGTCCCTTCTGGAGGGCCTATTGCTCCCTTCTCTATCTTACAAAGTTCTGTATTGAATACATTACAATGTTAAATATAAATTGTCTTGCATTATTTTCTGTTTGTTATGTTTTATTGTGGGATCAATAAATGATTTTGATTGATTTTGATTGATTGATTGATTGATTGACTGTAGATGACTCTATATAATTTAGTCTATGTTATACGTCACTTCCTTCTTCGCCGTTCCGTGTTTTGTGCTAGTAGTTAAGATGACATGTGACAATCTTTATCTCCTTTAATCGTGAATAAAGCTCTGCATTCCAACAGTCACAGACTCAACGATGCGGCATAAATTTACGAAGTAAAATGGAGAATTAGAGAATTAGTCAGATTTTTAATGAAGCAATTATTATGCTAATTTAATCGCATAGTTCAAAATTTTGTCACGTTGTCTTCATCATCCGTTCTACATATTAATTATAATAGGCTAACACTTGACTTGAATGCTGTGAATTTCCCCAAATGTCATGAATTCCAGCGATTATCGGGCAAATTATTTCGGCTCGTCAATTTTCAGCGATTTTCGCCATTAGGCCTATTTACAAATGCTACCGTGTCCGTGAAGTCAGAATTTTTTCGCGGATTTTTGCTATCCCTATCCATGGTACTTGGCTGATAGCTAATAGCGTGTCTTACTCGATTCGGGCATAGCCTATTGAAACTGGGAAATAGGCGTAATGTGGTGTGACAATGAGCGCTGAACTTCATGGCATAGCTTGTCTAATATTTTTCCGGGCCTTCTTGACGGAAAAACTTTACTTACCCGAAATTTGGGGGGTATTTGCCCCTCTGGACCCCCGTCTCCTACGCCTATGCTCGGTCTTATCTTATCTCGACGGTTAGCGACGTCTTATAATAGGCTTGTGTCAGACACCGGTCCTCTCAAGCAGTCGGAGCGACGGCCGAAAAAGCAGCGGCCCGCAAGCATGAGAAATTTCGATCACCAGCTCTCCACATCGCACTACTTTAATTGTCCCCTTGCCTTTGAGACCACGGGACCGATAAACAGTGAAGACCATTGTCTTTATATCAACTTAGGACAAAAGCTCGGCATGGGAGGGAATCCACGTGAAACCTCTTTCCTGTACCAACGTATTTATTTAACGATACAACGTTTTAACGCGATCGCATTCCGAGGCACTTTCGATAATAAAGACAACGATGAGTAGTAGCGGGTCATTCTGGGCTAGTTTTTAACCAATAGTTAGTAATGAAGTCACTGAGGGATCCTAAGGGGCCGTCCATAAAGTACGTCACGCTCCAGGGGGGGAGGGGGTGTAAGAAAGTGTGACAGTTTGTGACAGGGGGGGTCAGGCCATGTGTGGCGTCACACATTTATTTTTTAAATTCTTTATTATTTGTTTGTTTTTAGTACCTAAAATCCGACCCGGTCTGGCCAGGCGTGTCTAAAACCCAGCCTGGCGGGATAAAAGTTGATTTCCCGTCACTATCAAAGCGTTTAGGGACACACGTACGTCACTATCAGAGGGATTAGAGATAGTATCCTAGGGTTTAGAGGGTTAGGTAAATGGTTATGTTTTTAAATTTTTTGTTCGAAAGTGTGACGTACTTTGGGGGGGGGGGGGTTCCGAGATTTGTGACAGTTTGTGACAGGGGGAGGGGGGTCAAAAATGGTCAAAAATAGCGTGACGTACTTTATGGACGGCCCCTAAGTACCTCGGGTAAAAAAATAATAATGAAAATTGTAAGGATTCGAACACTCGTTCCTGTTCCGACAGCGTAACAGATTCTGCCCGGAGTGTATCTTCGATCGCTCTCGCCAAGCCTCGATTAAAATGGCGACCGTGCGTGAAGCGAGTATTAAATGTTTACAGAAAGGTTCATCAATTTGATCTCAATGACAGCCATTTTAATTTGACCGCGTATATTGGTCGTAAAGATAAAAATTCGCTAAATGTCATAGCTTATTCGTGAACGTGTTGCATAAAGAATCCGATTAAAGGTTAGCAAATTTCTGGGTCACGACAGCCCGCTTCGTCCAAGATTATGCGGAGAGTGTTCCAATAAGTCATATAAATTGATATAGCGCTTTTAAGATCTTCACTATAAGGCGCTGTAATTTCTAGGTAAAGCGCAGAGTTTATCGAGGTCATCATTGCCTTTATTGTTGTAGAATTTTCATCGTCATCATCAAGATAATCAATTTCACTGCGAATCATAATATTCATGGTAATTTACCGTGGCATCATTTTAGATTAACACTGTCTGTGCCGCTGAATATAGGTATTGGAAGAGGCGCCATTCAAATGTTCGTAATGAATTAATGAATGACTTCAGAGCAGCGTCACGATTATCATCATCTTCGTGATTGTAATTTAAAACAACTTTGTGAGTGTTTTTATAAGCATAATGCGGCACTTGTATTTTTTTAATTCACCGCACAACTTTTATTAAGTCCTGTGACCAGTGTTCCTGATCCAGAAAAAGTATGATAGGCGTTAATATCAGTTGGATTGATGAGAAGAACTCTCTCACAGGGATGGATACAGAAATTTTCGAAGGGGAGGGGCCACCATTTTCGGTGATCTTTGCCCTAAAAATTTGATGACTTTTTAGTCGTTTAGTCGAAAGGTCTGGAAAATATACCAATTTTCTCTCCCAAAATAACTGATGACTTTTTAGTCCTATCACTTTTGGAATGGGGGGGCCATGGCCAGATTGCCCCCGGATCCACCCCTGTTCTCTCCATAGATAAAAGTTGAGCTTCAAGATGGAAATAATTTATTGCGCAAATAGAAGTTGGATTGGTGAAGATAATTGTAATTTGTGTAAATGAAGTCTGATTGATGAGAAGAATTCTTTGCACTGATTTAAGTTTATCCCCACACATCCGCCTTCCATTAACACACCCTGTTTGGACATTTCTCACCCTGCAGACAGTGCAGAGTGCTTCTCACCGGGATACAGCCGCCACAATGCACCCCTCAAATCCACCCTCCGCTAACCCACCCTGTTATGACGTTTATCGCCCTTCAGAATGCTTCTCACCTTGGTATAGACGCCCACAAGGCACCCCTCAAATCCACCCTCCGCCACGGACGGAGTTTGGTTTCCGTTCTTGGAGGGGCTAAAGCCTTCTTGGGGGGGCCTAAGCACGGAAAAGAAACCATTTCTTGGGGGCTAAACTTCGCCCATGCCCTCTGCTAACCCACCCTGTTCAAACGTGTAAAAAATAGGGCATTTTTCTCAGATCGGAAATAATTTACCATGGAGGACGAGAAAGAAGAGAAGAGGATGTGCAGTTCTAAAAATTCCTTAAAAACAGCCCTGCGTGTGTTTTTCGACCCAGATGGACCACGAGGACATCACCGCGATCACCGAGTACATAACGAAGGGCGTCTACCCACGCGGCATCTCGAAGGGCGAGAAGCGGAGCATGCGCAAGCGGTGCCAGTCGTTCACGCTCACGAACGGGGTGCTCTATCACCACGGCAACAAGCACAAGAAGCAACGATTGGTCGTCACCGATCCGGACGAGAAACTCCGGATCCTGGACACCGTGCACCGGGATTCGGACGGACGGCCGAACCACAACGGGATCAAGTTCACGCACCAGAAGGTGACGAACTGGTATTGGTGGAGAGGGATTACGGAGGACGTGAAGGCGTTCTGCAAGCGATGTCCGGAGTGTGCACAGCTGGCGGCGGCGGCGGTTGGCGCCGGTGCGAAGCAGAACGCTTCGGATCCGGAGGAGAGCGATTCTGACATGAGGTATTTTTGTTGTAGCATGAGGTATTTATATTTTAGCATGAGGTATTTGTTGTAGCATGAGGTATTTATTGTAGCATGAGGTATTTGTTGTAGCATGAGGTATTTATTGTAGCGTGAGGTATTTATATTGTAGCATGAGGTATTAATTCTAACATGAGGTATGTGGTGATTCTGACATGAGGTATTTGTTGTAACATGAGTTTTAGTTTTAACATGAGTATTAGTTTCTAACATGAGGTATTAATTTCTAACATCAGGTATTTGGTGATTCTGACATGAGGTATTAGTTGTAACATGAGGTATTTATTGTAGCATGAGGTATTAATTTCTAACATGAGGTATGTGGTGATTCTGACATGAGGTGTTTATTGTAGCATGAGGCATTTATTGTGGCATGAGGTATTAATTTCTAACATGAGGTATGTGGTCATTCTGACATGAGGTATTTATTTTAACATGATTTAATGCTTGTTGAAACCAACATGAGGCATTAATTCCAACGTTAGGTATTTGATGATTGTAAAATGAGGTGTTTATTGTAACATTTTATTTATAGCATGAGGTATTGATTCTAACATCAGGTATTTGATGATTCTGACATGAAGTATTTGGTGATTCGAGCATGAGGTACTTGGTGATTCCGACGTGGAGTATTTATAGAGCAGTTGTAATACGATAATACTCTGACATGCCATTAATAACAATATTTGTGGGGCACAGTGGTGTAGTGGGTATTTGCCTTGCATCCGGAGGGTTGCAGGTTCAAATCCACCTCAAGTCGCCTCGTAGAGACCCTCGGCAAGTCCTTCACTCGCAATTGCTCATGTACTTCGGCGTGAAACTCTGCTTCAGTGTCCGCGCTGTAGTCGGGAGCGCTTCCGAGTAGTAATCTTGAAGGGGCGTTCTAACAAGTACACATTCAGACAAATGTGACCGGTCATGACGAAATGAGTCGCTAAGGACTTTTTAAGTATTTTGAGTTATATATTTCACGTTATTCGATGTTAAATTACCTTCAAAATGAGCTATTATGTGTCAAAATCGACCAATTGTTTGTGAAGATATAACATATTTGATCGATCGACCTGTGAAATAAAAAATTCTGGGAAAATGCGATTTCCTAAATTTTTATACAGGTTTTAAATCTTATTGGCCATTTAATTTGCAAAATAACATATTAAAAACGGCAAAATAAAATAAGTTTTAATATTTTATTGATACATTATATAATGTAGATTTAAAAAATGCAAAAATCGCAAAATCAATAATTTGACGGCTGCACACCTTTAAAAGCGATTTGCGGCTTTCTGCATTGGGCGACTTCCGACTCATTTCGTCATGACGGGTCACAAATATGAAGATTATGATAAAATAGGAATTTACTCTCTCTGTCTTTCCAGGGATCTGGATCACCACGTGGAGCCATTGTGTATCGCTCCGATTCCAGTCGTCGAGCTTCGAGAGCTGACCTCGACCTCCCACAAATCTGACCTTGTGACCTCCCTCCGTCGGCTGTTCGAGGAGAAGGTCGGATTCGACGTCGTCCTTTCTGCCGGAGGATTCCAGGTCTCCGCTCACAAGGTCGTCGTCATGGCGACTTCCGACTATCTGAAGTCGCTGATCGTTGATCAGGATCCGCCGACGACGATGGATAAAATGACGATACAACTCACAAGTAAATTTTGGATCGTTTTTAGATCATTTAGGATGATTTTCTTATAATTTTATGTCATTTTGGATTATTTTTTAAATCTGAATAAATCAATAATTTTAGATCACTTTTGATCTTTTAAAATAATTTTCGATCATTTTCTGTCATTTAGGTTCATTTTTCTTATCATTTTATGTCACTTTAGATCATGTTAAGGTCATTTAGGATTATTTTTTTAAATCTGAATAAATCAATAATTTTAGATCACTTTTGGTCATTTAAAATAATTTTAGATCATTTTAGGTCATTGTGGATCCATTTTTATCGGAATTAATCACTGATTTTAGATCACTTTTGACCATTTAAAATAATTTTTGATCATTTTGGATCGCTTTAGACAATTTAAGATCATTAGATGATTTTTGATTATTTTGGATCACTTTTTTAATGGTGATGCTGTCTAGGATTTATGTCATTGTTATTGAATATCAATTTAATTGTTTTTTAAAACTGAAATAGATATGAAAATGATTTGGCAGGATTGGGAAATGAGCAGTTGTGTTTTTTTCTTGTATTGCTGGTATTCTATTTTTATTATTGTTATTATGGTTGTTGGTGTTATTATTATTACTTTGATTAATATTAATATTATTTATTATTATAGTTATTTATTTATTATTATTATTATTATTATTATTATTATGATAATATCACTTCTGGGTTTCCCTCCTGTTGTTTTTGCATTTTTAATTGAGATGGTTTCAATAAAAATCTTGATTGATTGGTTTGTTGGTTGGTAGATAGGTAGGTTGGTTGGTTGGTTTATTGATTGATTGGTTGTTTGGTTGATTGATTGTTTATTATCCAACTTAGTGATGATAACGTACACACATGCACATACAGACACATACACATGGCTGTCTGTATATCTGTCTATGTATCTATTGTCTTCCTAGACATTTCCGGTCTTTGTCTGGAGCCCATTGTGACGTTCCTCTACACCGGAACGCTGCGACTGAGTCAGGAGAACGTGTATCTCATGTCAGCTGCCGCAGCCCAGCTCGGCATCTCGTCCGCTGTTGCCCTCTGCCAAAAGTTCCTGATGGATGATGGGAAGAAAGCTGCTGCTGCGAGGAACGATGATATATCGATGGATAACGACATAGATGTTAAGGTTGGGATGTCTTGGATTGGTGTCTGTCTTCATGTATGTGTGTTTGTTTGTGTGCATGCATGTGTGTGTGTGAACCAAATATTCACTTTGTGGGGCGCGGTGGTGTAGTGGGTATGTTCGTCGCCTTGCAGCCGAAGGGTTGCAGGTTCGAATCCGCCTCAAGTCGCCGCGTAGGGACCTTGGGCAAGTCCTTCACTCGCAATTGCTCAGTGTTTCGGCGTGAAACTCTGATGCAGTGTCTGCGTTGTAGTCGGGAGCGCCTCTGAGTAGAGAGCTTGAAGTGGCGCTATAACAATTGCACATACAAAGAAACAAATAAACAATATAGTGATGATCACCAGTTTTGTATGCAGGTGACTGTGTGTAAATATGTGTTTGTAAGTGTATTTACGTGTGCATGCAGGGGCGGATCCAGGGAGGCAAATCCGACCCTGGCCTTCCATAAATGTCCATAGAATGTGGCTCCCCATTAGGTTTCAGCCAATGCAGTGAGAAAAATGCCCATTATGTTTTAATGGTATAGTTTCCAGACATTTCGACCAAAAGACATAAAAAAGGTCCTGAGATTTTTTTACAGGGAAAATTTTTGTATTTGAAGGCAGGTTTGACCAAATGTCAGTTTTTCCCATCAAAAGATCGTTGGACTTTTGCCTTCTCGAGACCCAACATTTTGGGCCACCCCCTACCTTCGAAAATTTCTGTATCCGCCCATGTGTGCATGCGTGTGTATGCTGATACGCTTTCCTTTTGTGACAGTTGTATTTCAGTGTGCGGACATGCTAATCGATTTAAAAAATGCAAAAATCGCAAAATCAATAATTTGACGGTTGCACACCTTTAAAAGCGATTTGCGGCTTTCTGCATTGGGCAACTTCCGACTCATTTCGTCATGACGGGTCACAAATATGACGATTATGATAAAAAAGACAGACATGTATATTCTATCAAAAGAGAGAATGGATGGACAGATGAACAATTAATAAAAGTACCGGGTACCAATATATATAGCATCGGTTAAAAACGTTTAAAAGGTGTCTAATTGCTTATGTCCATGGGAGAAGGTTGGAACTCTACCCTCCAAGTCATCCTAATGGTGAAAGTTTTCTCATCATACATCTCTCAGAGGGATTGTGCGGTTATGGGCGCAGGTGGTAGAAGGAAGGTGAATCTTCAGCAGATCATGCAACGCATGGTTTTCATCCGCCAGGACAACAGTAAAGAGATTTGAATCTGCCCTCAAGGAGGAAATGAAGCTGAATGCAGCGACACATAAATCCATTTATTCATTCAGAGCATTTATATAGCACCTCTTCAAGAAACTACTCAGAGGCACTCCCAGCCCAACCACGAACAAAGGAAAAAAGACTTTTAGAGACTTGTAGAACCCAGCCGGATGGAACACAAGTAGAGGGCGAAGCGTAACCGGGAGTTCGTTCCAGACAGTGGGCCCCACGACCGAGAAAGCATGGCCCTGGTTAATAGCCAAGCAAGCCCGCGGGACCAGAAGCTCACCCCCAGCCGAAGAGCGAAGTACACGACGCGCTGCAACGTCAGAGACTGGACAGCAAAGATCGCGCAAATGGACTAGACGACTGTGGATTAATGCAGCGTTATAAATACGCCGATGTGGATGTCAGAACTAGACATTTATTTTGCGTATGTGCATTTCATCGAGACCTCTCTCCCCCCCCCCTATGCAGCCATGCACAAAAATCCAGCGATCCCTCCATGCGTAGAAATTCGTGCAAAGTTAAACGCTAGACTTTCTATATTGGTTTTTTTGTGTGTCCTAGAACGACGATTCCGATTCATCATCGGACACAAAAGCCTTGGACCCGATTCCTTTCGTCCCTGGCGCTCCACAACCGAACACCAACAACAACAGCAATGCTCTCGACGACTTCCTCATCCTCAACATCAAGGAAGAGGTACCGACCATCCCGATGGTCAACCTTGAAGACTTTGTCGCCTCCATCTCAAAATCCGCTCCCCGAGCAGCGACAGCTCCCCGCCACAAACGCACGCTCCTCCCCAACTGCTTCGTCGCGATCTCCCCCACTCCCCGCTTCAAACCACCGCCGGGCAGCTGCACCACCGCCTCCTCTCGCTCGGCCCGCCACTCCACGCGCTCGACCATGCTCCGGAAGATCCTTCCGAAGCCTCGCCCGAAGATGTCGCGGGCGGACGAGCTCCGGCGGAGGAAGTTACAGAAGTCGAGGCGGACCGCGATGGCGAAGACCCTTCTCCAGACGCACGGGAAACGCCACGCTTGCTACGTCTGCGAGTCGGTCTTCGAATTCGCGTCCGGGTTGAAGCACCACCAGCGGATGAGGCACGGGATTCCTCGGCTCGACCTCGCTCTCTACCGGCTGTCCCAGATGTCCGTCCGCGCGGCGATCCGGTCGGTGCTGCGCCGCGGAAGACCTCCGCCGCAGAAACCGGAGTCGAAGTCTCGCGGAAAATCATCCACCACGAAAAAGACGGATAAGGTCCGGAAAAACGTCCCGGATCTTTCCGACGGAGTGGCCAAGGTCGGTGCGGAAGCGTTGGAAAAGCCGACGCCCGCTCCCGTGAAGCGGAAGATTCCGCGTCGTGCTTCCGGGAAGAGTCGTGATCACTCCGGCAGCGTCTTCCGCATGTGGTCGAAGGCGGTGCGATACGAGCGGATGAAGCACCGGACCGGAAAGAACCGCGGCGGCGCCCCGACGGTCATTCCGATCTTCCGGAATAAGTGCGGATGGTGCGGAAGGAGTTTCCTGCGCCGCGCCGACCTGCTGGAGCACCGGAAGGTCTTCCACCGGAGCCGGAAGAAGCCGCCCGGTTACGAGCCGGAGAAGCGACACCGGAACGACTGGAGTTGCCCGGAGAGGGGTTGTGATGCGCGGCCGAAGACGATGGACGAGCTGAAGGAGCATATGTCCGCTGCTCATCCGAATGTTTTCCTCTCATGTCCACATTGCAAGTTTAAGACGCAGGTCGATCACAATCTGAAAAGGTGAGAGAGGAATTTTATTACAGTTGTTTATTGTGATGTGTTGTTTTGTTGTTGTTGTTGTTCTTTGGTTGTATTTGTTTAGTTTTATTATTGGTATAGTTATATTTGTTTTTCTTGTATTTGTTATTATCGTTGTCATTATTTCTATTATTCCAGTTGCATTATTTGTTGTAATTTTGTTGTTACTTTTTGTTGTTGTTGTTCATTGGGAGTGGTATTTGATTGTTTTTTTTATTATTGTTTTAATTGTTTTATTTGTTTTTCATGTCATTGTTATTACTATTATTATTATTATTGTTATCATTTCTATTATTCCAGTTGCATTGTTTATTGTAATGTGTTTGTATTGGTTTTTGGTGTTCATTGGAAGTGACATTCGTTTTAGTTTTATTATTGTTATTATTGTTTTGTTTTTGTTATCATTTTTATTTGTATTATTATTATTATTAACATTATTTCTATTGTTCTGGTTGCAATCAACCATTCAATATTTTTTTATTACCTCGCGTTGGAATTTATCTCCACTGCATAACGTTCAAACTTCACAAGTGTTTAATTGTCTTTGAGGAAGGCAACGGAAAATCACCTCACTCATCTCATCTAAAAAAAGCATATGAGCCTTGGGGTTGAGAACTCATCTTCATCACATATTTTATGAACAGACATGTCATATCAGATACAGACAAACAGGAAGTAATGAAATCATGCTGTTGGGACATCTTCTAGTTACACAGTTTTTACTAATATATTCCTAATTAGTTAATTAGAAGGGTTATAAAGAAATACAGTGATGAAGTATGGTAAGTGTTACTAGGCAAAATTAAGTTGAAGTTTATTGTACTGTGCTGGTATTATTATTTGGTCTATGGTTTTTGTTTTAGAACTTTTGATGATTATTAATACGATAATATTTTTAAAATTATTATTATCGCTACTATTACTATGGCCATTGGTTGCTATTGCCATAATGGATATTTTATTATATTTATTATTGTTTTAATTACTTTTGTTTTTCTTGTTCGTTATTGTATTAACCGTAATAATTAATTTTGGTTATTCTTGTTGTAGTGCCTCATTATTACCCGCTACCATCTCAATATTTATTAATTGTTAATTGCGTCCCAATATTTATATCATAACTTAACACCGTTTTAAAGGTGTCTAAGGTGAACGCTCTAAACATTCCGAAAACAGCGTTTGCATACTCATAAATCACCTCTGTCGATAAAATTATTCGTAGCATGGCCAAGAGTCATTCGATTGCGCCCTGCGATGACGCACTTCATAAAGATGAGACCACAGCATTTCGTACACCAGGTTTATAAAGAAAAATGTGGTATCGTTTTAAAGGTATTTTAAATAATTGTAAATAATTGCAATGTGGTAGTTAACACTTAACAATAGCTGCTGGGTCGTTTTCTATTATAGTATCGGCTGATTTCGTTTTAAAGGTGTTTAGTATAAGTTGATTTAGTTTTAAAGGTGTTTATAACTAATTGCATACACACACACACACTAGTACTCAGTAACTTCGCTGAAAATGGCATCATATAAATTCGTCTGTCACGTTGCCCTATGTGATAGACATCTGACGAAGCGTCACAGGGAACGACACATTTGTCCGATCTGTTCGCGGTCCTACCACAAGATGTGTCTGCTGCGAATCCACATGTACAATCAACACAAGGTGGAGGACCCATCACTTAAGGTCAGGCTTCACTTCAGACAAATACGGTAGAGGAAGAAGGAGTTAAGATAGGGAAAAGTGAATTGATCACTTGAGACTGCAAAATACTATTAAAAAACTGTTATGTTCTGTTCCTAGGCTAGCAAGTCCTCTGTCTGTCTGTCTGTCTGTCTGTCTCTCTCTCTCTATTTGTTAGCTGTTCAAATTGAGTGAAGGTTCTTAAAAAAACAGACAGTGGAATTATCTATGGTGCTGAAAAACATTTTTTGACGTCTTAGACTTTGTCGAAGTAGATGAATCGCATATGCCCCCCTTCCACCATGTTTTTGCCTCATATTACGTAGCGACTAATTTTCTAAGAGGTCGTTGTGAATACAATGAGAATGAGAATTAATGGCATTCGTTAGGTTTATATACCTTTGCGTAATAGCACTTAAAGGTGTTCAAAAGGAGCTTGTATTATTTTGTTTTGAATTACATTATCACCGCTGAGCTGTTAGTTGGTTAGTTGCTATTTAATGGTGACTGTCACGTCCTGCTTTGTCCAATCTTCGGACTTGCACTACTTGAGTGTGTAGGGAGAGAGAGAGAGAGAGACTGACACACATAGACAGACAGAAAGAACGAGAAAGGGATGAAGGAGAGAGCACACCTTTTGAACACCTTTAAAATATGTTCAATATTTGTTATAATTTTTAAACTATATACAATATAATTATGTTGTAATGATTTTAGATGATGATGACTTTTGTGTATTCTGATCAAAATCTGTAAACTTTGTTCTATTTCAATGGATACAGCTGTGCAATTAATTACGCACCTTTTTAAAGGATGATTGTGCGCATATAAGTTTCAGCAAGGCGAATAAATGTTACTCCCATTAAGGGTTTTCCTGGTCAAATCGGTTTTGAATGGAATTGGGCTTTTTCAAATTTTGTTGAAATAGTAGAACCCATTGAAAACTGTGAAAAATCTAAATCGTAAATTTTTCTGTCAACCGTTTCCCGAGGTATGGGTCATTGGTCCTCGACTCAAACGGCCCGATTTACGCTGACCAGACGAGGTTTAAAGTGCTGTATCTCAGCTCATATTGCACCTAGAGACAAAAGTGAGATACCAAAGTAAAGGTGATTGAACGCGCCAGTTGGGCAAGGTAGCTCGAAATTTTGAGCAACAATAAAATGTGATCCAGGTCACTTTGTATTCGTAATCCTATGTTTTTTCCCATTCAGCGATCTCACTATTCTAAACAGTTGGTGAAAATTGCAGAGTGGGTGAGCACTCCAACAATTTATTTGTCATGATTTTTATAGTAATAATAGTAATGGTTGATGCATTATACAGGGTGGGCCAAAAAAAGTAATCTCATACGGCTTTTTGTCAATATCTTGGCCAAAAATAGGAATTTTTCAAATCCAGTTTTACGGACTTGAAGGTAATTCATCCCTATAGCCAAATTCTATCGCCATATGTGAAACAGAACAAAAATTATATCACTGTAGAGTGAATTTAAAATCGCTGAATTTCTTTGATGGCCGTTGATTTCAGTTGGAGCGTTGCCCCCATGAGGGTTGTAACTACGCCTGTCCTGGGAAGTGGGCGCTGAAGACGCATATGCTGAAGCACTCGGCTTCGAAACCCTTCACCTGTGACAAGTGCGGCAGAGACTTCAAACGAGCACTGTGAGTTGGAATCAATTTTTTTCAGAGTCAACTGGCGAATTACTAACTGTTAAATTTCGAATGTCGAGTGCTATTTTTTTTTTCACCTGAGGTTGGTGTAATCCCTTCAGGCTCTAAGAAACTATCTTAAGAACTGTTATTTTTATTGTTTTTTTATTTTTAAAAATTTATTATTTATTTGTTATTTGTTATTTTTGTTTATTATTATATTTTGTTTTTACTACCACACTACCACAGAGACTTAGAGATTATTAACCCTCTTGCCCCGTATGGCCGCTATAGCGGCTTGGTGGTCTTTGACAAATACCCGTAAGGCCGCTATAGAGGCTTCAACATATAAACCGTGGCTTAAATTATTATATATTATATATATTGGTTTACTTACTATTATATATTATTATTATTATATATTACTATTATATATTATTATATATTATTATTATATATTATTATTATTATATATTATATATTATTATATTATATTATTATATATTATATTATATTATATATTATATATATTATTATATATATATATTATATATTATTATATATATATTATATATATATATTATATATTATTATATATATTATATATATATATATTATTATATATTATTATATATTATTATTATATATTATTATTATTATTATTATTATATATATTATATATATTATTATATTATATTATTATATATTATATTATATATTATATATATTATTATGTATATATAATATATATATTATATATATATTATATATATTATATATTATTATATATATATTATATATTTATATTATATTATATATTATTATATTATATATATATATATATATATATTATATACTTTTTGCTCAGGGCCATCGGGTGGGCGTTCCGCTTGCTGTGGGGCTATAGGGGTGAGAGGGTTAATAGATGCATGAATGTATGTAGTGTCAGGTCTTGTCTTCCGCATTTGAAGAGAAAGTCCCATTATTATTATTATTATTATCATTATTATTATTATTATAATATTATTATTAAATAATATTAATAACAATAATAATATTATTATTATTATTTATTGTTTTTATTATTATTATTAGCTAGAAACTCAGATAAACATGAAATGTCTAAATTGAGAGCCTAACATTGGTATATATTTTGTTTCCAAATGCACCCCTGTGCCACATGGGTTTTCCACTTTTAGGTAGCAGTTCTTATGGGGGTGACGGATCTCCTCTCAGACTTGCCGCAACTCAGCTCTACAGTTATTTAAGTGCGAAAATGAAGCTAGTAGTAGTAATGGGTTTTTTACACCATAACATCACAATTTTTTGGGGTGTAGTGGTGAGTTTGGTGCCATGTAGCTGGAAGGTTCGAGGTTCGAATCTGCCTCAAGCCACCACGTAGGGACCCTGAGCAAGTCCTTCATTTGCTATTGCTCGTGCTCTTCGGCGGGAAACTCCGATGCTGTGTCTGCGCACTGTATTTTTTAGAGCACCTTTGAGTAGAGAGCATGAAGGGGCGCTATAGTAAATGCGAGAGAAATAAATAAGATTTAACAACAGACTTCAAAAATCTTCCTGTGAACAACGCAGATGTTAAACGACCAATCCAAAAGGTTACTGGTACATGGACTGAGCATAACATTTCACAGTAGTTACAGTGCAAATAAAACGACATGTAAGCTACTGCATGAAACAAATACAGCTAAAACGAAAGCTGGTAACAATGTTAACTTGAACATTGTTCGGTCTGTTTTTTTATTTTTTATTTTTTTTATTTCTCCATTTCTATAGCCCCATTCAAGCTCTCTACTCAGAGGCGCTCCCGACTACAGCGCCAACACTGCATCGGAGTTTCACACCCAGGCGACCAAGCAATTGCGAGTGAAGGTCTTACTCAAGGTCCCTACGTGGCAACTTGAGGTGGATTCGAACCTTCCGGCTTCAAGGCAACGACGCCACCGCCACACCACCGTGCCCCACACTTGTAGTAACAAAGCCGATGTTAAAAACAGCTAACTTAAGCATTGTTCTCTGTCCTATCTTTCAGGAGCCTCGAGAAGCACATCAACAAGATCCACCTGGGAATTCGTGGGTACATCTGCGACAAATGCGGCGGATCGTTTGCTGATGAATCGGAATTGAAGCGCCATTCGCTTAGACACGACAAGAACATGGCTTTCATGTGCACGAAATGTCCTTTCCAGTCGTACATCAAGGCCGCCTACCAGTGTTAGTTTCTATATATTTTGTTTTGTTTGTTTGTATGTGCACTTGTTATAGCGCCCCTTCAAGCTCTCTCTACTCAGAGGCGCTCCCGAATGCAGAGCGGACACTGCATCGGAGTTTCACGCCGAAGCGCTGAGCAATTGCGAGTGAAGGACTTCCCAAGGTCCTTACGCGGCGACGAGAGGTGGATTCGAACCTCGAACCTTCCGGCTTCAAGGCAACGACGCCACCACTACACCACCGCGCCCTACAATATACATAATTGTTTCTTATTTGTGATCGAGCCAAAGCATTTCTGGAGTGCAGAACTGTTGGATGAACGAAGTGGACGGTGAGTTATGAAGCTGAGTTAGGACCAAGTGTAATGTCAGCCAGATATTTTGGGGTGGGACCCCTCTTAGTCTTGAGGATCAGAGTGAGGATCTTAAATTGTTTTGTTTGTATGTGCACTTGTTATAGCGGTTATAGCGCTCCTCAAGGTAGTACTCAGAAGCGCTCCCGACTACAGAGCGAACACTGAATCGGAGTTTCACTCTGAGCAATTGTGGTCCCTTCACAGGGCTTGAGGTGGATTCGAACCTGCAACCATCCGGCTGCAAGCCAACAGACACGAACTAAACCACCACATCTCGCTACACCCCCGCGTGTGAGATTAGTGCAGTGAAGACGATAATGATGAATATTCATCTCTTCTTTACCAATGATATTCAGAGCGTAATAAATTTATGCAATAATAATAACAATCTCTTCTTGACCAATTGATTTTGTGTGGTTTTATTCATCGACTGGTGTAGTTGTAAATGTGCAATTTATATATGTTTTGGTCTCTGGGAACTTCTGTTGCACCTTGCCAAAAACCCTTCATCTTCATGACATTCGTCACTGTCACGGAGATGAAGTGTTTTTGGCAAGGTGCAGCAGTTATTGTAGATCAAAACTCTAATAAATTGCACATTTACAACTAACACCAGTTGATGAATAAAACCACACAAAAATCATTCCTTACTTACTTGTGTTGCCTGCAAACATGAAAAAATTGGCTCGGCAAGATATATTTGGGCACTTTTAAAAATTCTTCTTATTTCCTCATGTCAAAGAGAGCAAATGTTACTTGACCATGCAAATCTATGCAATACTCAGAACTGAAAACTAAAAACCAGATGTGTGCAGCTGGTCTAGATCAAAGTTATTGAAGTCTGAAAACGAAAAAAAATTAGCAGACGCAAATTCGTGTTCAAAAATCACGAATTTAAAAAAAATAATTTACTGAGTTAACTGACGAAGACCATCAGGAAATTAGTATCATTAGAAAGGTTTTTCTTCAGGCTTTCCAATTATGTATGTATTACTTGTTTATCAGATGTCCCACAAGCCCATTTGGTCAGCTGAAAGTGACCACTGTCACGGAGTGAAGGGTTTTTGGCAGGGTGCCACGGCAGTTCCTGTAGACCAAAAGACAAATAAATTGCATATTTACAACTACACCAGTAGATGAATAAAACCACACAAAAATTATTTTTTTCTTGCATGTCTTGCCTGTGTAGTGTGTCTGCAAACATGACAAAAATTGACTCGGCAAGAAATATTTGGACACTTTAAAAAAATTATTATTAATTCCTCATATCAAACTTAGCAAATATTACTTGACCATGCAAATCTATGTTGTGCACAGAACTGAAAACTAAAAACCAAATGTGTGTAGCTGCTCTAGATCCAAAGTTATTGGCGTCTGAAAATGACAAAAATTTCGCAGACGCAAATTCGCGTTCACTTTTCAACCTACCCCCACCAACTTCAGTACCCCATAACTCTGTCAGTTTATGCAATAAACACTTCAAACTTTCCAGTTCTTCATGCCAGATGATAATTGATTTTGGGTGAAAAATCAAGAAAATCTGAGTCGGAGTGCAGGAATCATTGGTTGATTTGGCACGGACTGACCCCAATGATGATAATGATGAATATTCATCTCTTCTTCTTCTTGCACAGCTCACATGTACTCTCGTCACCAAATGATCGTCAACGACAAAATGCATCTCTTCAAATGCGACCAGTGCGCCTTCGCCACCGACCGGCGACACCGCTACACCGAGCACATCAAGAAGCACGCCAACATCCGCGACATCCCGTGCCCCGAGTGCGGCAAGCTGTTCATCACTCAGAAGACAATGCGCCAGCACATTGTCAAGGTCCACAAGCAGACTACGATCTACTGCACCCTCTGCCCCTTCCGGACCCTCTCCCAGTCGAAACTTCGCGAGCACGTGACCCTCATGCACGACCTCCAGGGGGATGTGGTTGATCCGGCTGGATCGTCAATGCCGGACACTGGCGGCTCATCGACAGGCGGGGTGTTGTCACACTCGAACGCAGGGGCCTCATCTCACCGTAGTCCCGTTGGGGGCTCGTCACACCGGAATGCGACCCGGACGCATTCGAAAGCCGTGGCCGCTTCCCGCGGGGATGTTGACGTGTCGCCCTGTTCGATGGTTGCCCATTCGGGTAATGCGATCTCCACCCACTTGCCCTATTCGAACGTTGGGGCGCAGACGCTGTACACGGAATCGAGGCCATCTGTCGTCGGGGGACCGTTGATGTTAGGTGTTCAGTGCGCCCCGGGGTTTCCGGGGATGCTGCCCGTCTGCGATGGGGCGGGTATTCCCATGTCGATCGATAACAGCTTCTGTCGGTTCGGGACGTTTAATGGGGGTAGTGGCGTGAGATAGGGAATTTGTTACCCAGTTCTGTGTGGGTACTTTGATTTATGGTTTCCCGTTTTCGACCACTAGGTACTTTTTGGTCTGTAAAAAATTTCATCACACTAAAGTGATGATGTTGCCAACGAAGCACAAAGTGACGCTTGGAAATTTACGTTTGAAAACCTCTGTGACAAAATATCCTTGATCGTAATTTTCTGTTTTGCATTTTCTCTTACTATGAAATTGTCCGTGACCATCATGTTTTTCTTCTCGTGCTAAAATTTCAGCGGGCGCCCATTGTTGATTTAGTGCGTTGAATTCAGTACCCCGTTTTGTGTCCATTGTTTCAGTTCTGTAGCAACACTTAGGACTCCTTAAATGACTTGGCGCTGAATGGATCGGAGTATATATTATGTGTGTTATAATGTCTTACAAGGTTCTTTAAAAAGCTGCGTAATAATATGGCTATATAAGTATCGGACAGGAGAAATAAACTAAAAAGCTGTATTACGCCAATCAAATTTTTTCCTAGGGCAATGTCCTCTGTTGTCGTAAGACCTCGTCAAGTCTGGATCCATTCAATAAACATTCGTTGACACAATAAGGACAATATTGTTGGCAAAAGTGTGTTATCCAAGATTGGTGCTTCGTGGTTATGTTGTGGCACTTATGGCACGGTGTAGTATAGGTGTAATGTAGGCGAGGTGTAGTGGATATGTTCGTTGCCTTGCAGCCGAAGGGTCGCAGGTTCGAATCCACCTCAAGTCGTTGCGTAGGGACCCTGGGCTAATCCTTAACTCACAATTGCTCAGCACTTCGCCTCTGAGTAGGGAGCTTGAAGGGGTGCTATAACAAGTGCACATACAAATAACGGTAATAGAAATGGCGATTACTTTATTCACCGTTAAAACGGTGTCGATATATTGATGAAAGTATTGGTTATTAAGCTTAATTACAGCTTGTGTAAATTGAGTGTCATACTTCTTTTAAAAGAATAAAGTTTCTACTTTAAAATGAAGAAATTGCTATTGTTCTACGGTGTTCTTGTCCAAAGTTATGAGTAAAGGTGTTGTTCAATCGTTTGAATGACAATTCTGAGGTAAATGCATTTGAAGTTTTCTGTAACTTTAAAATGCAAATCCTTTTGCAATCATTTTCAGAATTGAATTAAATTCGCTTTAAATAAAAGGACTGCATAAAAGGCTGGAGGGAAGTGACACGGTTTTGGCTTTTTACTTACGCCTAATTCACTAGTATCATGCCGCAAATGGATATTAACGGCGGAAAAGTGGTAAATTTCAGGAAAAATTCATCGAATTAATTATCTAAAGAGTAACCACTTCAAAATGATTGAAAATATCATTAAAAATATGATTTTTTCACAAATTGTTATTCTAATTTGTTTAAAACATATTTATATATTGTTTTCTGTCAAAGGGAAAAAATTGAAAAATTGATTTTTTAGAACATTTTGGTCATTATCTCCGAACTGTGTGTTGGTTTTGGTCGGATGGATCGCATTTAAGAACGTGATAGTGCAGCTGATGTATCATGTGATATCCAAGTCCTTCACTCATATAACATTATTGCTCAGTCCCGTTGATGTTATGGTTAAGGTTGTGCGTGTGTGTCCGTGTGTGTGTGTATGTATGTCCGTGTGTGCGTCCGTGTGTGCTTGTGTCCAAGTGTGTTTGTCTGTGTGTCTCTGTGTGTGCGCTCGTTTGAACTCTGGTAGAGGAATGAACTCAAGAAAGTTGTGCAGTTGTAATTTAAATATGAGGGCCATAGTCAAAAGTCAAAAACATCTGAGTTACACAGACTGAGTAGACAATTTCATAGTTGCTTCCCTTTAGATGCTTCTTCTGAATGTTAGAGGTGGGGTAACTAAGTGTTGATGACCTTGCATGCATGTAGGACGTCACTGAAAATGGCGTCATATAAATTCTTGTGTTAGGCACGCATCTGACGCAGCATCACAGGGAGCGACACATTTGTTCGATCTGTTCGCGGTCCTACCACAAGATGTCTATGCTACGAGTCCACATGTACAATCAACACAAGGTGGCGGACCCAGCACTGAAGGTCAGGCTTCACTTGGGACAAATACGGTAGAGGAAAACTGAGGTAAGGGTAAGGATAGGGTAAAGTGTGGAAAGCTAGCTAAGGTATTGAAAAGAGTGAAAGGTGAGGTCATGAAGGGAAAGGTGTAAAAACGTTAGGTGAGGCACTATGGATAAGTGAGGTTGCATCTCTACCAAGGCCGTAGTTAGGGGGTGTTTTGGGTGTTTGAACACCCCCCCGAAATGGAAAATGTAAAAAATAATAGAATGTGTTTACGAGCACATGATGTAAAAACCTTGAACTAAAACCATGAAAACACTCCCTGAAATGGAAAATAAAAAAATAGAATTAATTGGTGACATTTTGTGAAGAATTCGGCCGGATGACTTAAAAAAGGTAATCAGTGTTTTAGGAAGGAAAATTGGTGACATTTTCTGAAGATTTTAGCCGGAAGACTGAAAAAAGGTCAGCACTTTTTCCGGACGGGAAACTGAAGAAACACCCGCCCGAAATAAAATCCTGACTACGGCCCTGATTGCTACTAAGAGGCGCTCCCGACTACAGCGCGATACTGCATCTGAGTTCATGCCGAAGCGCCCAAGCAATCGCCAAGGTCCCTTGAGGTGGATTCGAACCAAGGCACAAACACCACCACTGCCCCACCGCGCCCCGCATCAGTATTTGGTATATAGTTATAATAGTAATGATCGATAATAATATAATCCGATAATATAATAATTCTATTCTCTTTATTGAAAGAATCCGGTTGACACACCGCAACCGGTAACAATGTACAATTATGCAGTTTAAACAATCAACAAGAACGGAAATAACAGAATACACAAATCTTGACTATACCAACTGAGCAGACCGCCTGCAATACATGGCACTAATAGCGACCTACAAAGCAAATCCGCCCAACGTGGGCTCGAACTCACTACCTCTCGCACTCTTGGCCAGTGTGTTAACCACTACTCTACCGGGCCCCGCCCCATCGGAGTTCACGCCAAGGCACCCAAGCAGTCGTCAAGGTCCCTTGAGATGGATTTGAACCAAGGCACCAACACCATTACTGTCCCACCGCGCCGCACATTGGTATTTGATATATAGTAATAATGATTGTCAAATTAAAATCGGTGAATTTCATTGATGGCCATTGATTTCAGTTGGAGCGTTGTCCTCACGAGGGTTGTAACTACGCCTGTCCTGGGAAGCCGTCGATGAGGACTCACATGCTGAAGCACTCGCCTTCGAAACCTTTCGCTTGCGAAAAGTGCGGCAGAGACTTCAAACGGGCGCTGTGAGTCGGAAATCCGAGCTGATCAATTTTTAAAATCCTACTAGCGAATCACTAACTGTTACCTTTATCAGTGGCGGCGCCAGGATTTCAGTTTTGGGGAGGGGGCTGAATTTTCGGTAAACAAAATTTCGTTTTCGGTCGCCAAAATAATTTCTGACAACCTTTTTTAGTCATCGGCCAAAATTCGAAGAAACTTTTCCATTTTAGCCGCCAAAATTTCTGATGACCTTTTTTTATTCATCAGGTCGAAGAAATTTTTGAAAATGGTCCTTTTTCATGTCCGTCCAACAGCTATTTGGCGAACCTCGTGTGTATCTTTACGGCTATTTTAGGGGGGGGCTGAAGGGGGTTAATCATCAAAATATTTTATTTTTATATGGGAAAAATTGGATGGCCTTTTTTAGGGGGCTTAGCCCCATAGCCCCCTAGCGCCGCTACTGACCTTTAGAATGTCCATGTTATTGTTGTTGTTTTTTGGGTCATCCGAGATATATAAAAATATATACACTTTGCCCGGAAAAGTGAGCCTTTTTTATAAATATGAAAAATATATAGTAAATGTATTATCGTATGTACAAAAGCGGTTCCTTTTTTCCGGATACAGTGTATGCATATATATTGTTTATCTACACATATTATTTTATAATATATATGATAATTATATATTATGTATATATATAATTTTTTTTATTTATATATAATGTATATATAATATATTTAGAAATAATGTATATATAATATATTTATATTTATATATAATGTAAATATATTTATATATAAGACATATATAATCTTTAATGGAAAAAAAATATATATATGTAATCTTTAATGGAATATATATATATATGCATATATATGTATATATATATATAAATGTTAACGTGTGAATTGTTCTGTCTTGTCTATAAGAAACCTTGAGAGGCACATCAGCAAGATCCATCTGGGAATTCGTGCGCACATCTGCGACAAATGCGGCGACTCGTTTGCTTATGATTCGGAGTTGAAGCGACATTCAGTTAAGCATGACAAGAACATGGCTTTCATTTGCACGAAATGTCCCTTCCAGTCACACAACAAGACAGTCTACCAGTGTTAGTTTCTCTTATAGAGATACATAATATTATTGTTTATGTGTGTAGAATCACGTATTATATATAAATAATATTATTTGTTTGTATGTGAACTTGCTATGGCACCACTTCAAGCTCCTTTTCAGGGGCGCTCCCGACTGCAGAGTGGACACTGCATCGGAGTTTCACGCCGAAGCACTGATTAATTGCGAGTGAAGGACTTGCCCAAGGTCCCTATGCTATGACTTAAGGTGGATTTGAACCTGCAACCCTTTCGGATGCAATGCGACGAACATACTCACTACACCACCGCGCACCACGGAAGAGATCCGGTAGTGATCCGCTGCAAGAAAGAGAGCCAATAAAATCATCCTTTCTCTTACTCTTCCCAGTTCTTTCCCTCCGTTGCTCCATCTTGTTCAGCATTTTTTGCACTCTTAATTCTAAATTGCTCTATCGAAAGCCTTTTCAAAATCCACGACGGGTCCCATCAACACTCAATGCCTAATGCTTAACAATAATGATGATAATAATAGTAATAATAATTATAATTAAAGTAACAATAGTGATAATAATAACAATAATAATTTAACAATACTATATATATATTATTATGTTAAACCTTGATGAATATTCATCTCTTCTTTACCAATGATGATAATGATGAATATTCATCTCTTCTTCTTCTTGCACAGCTCACATGTTCTCTCGTCACCAAATGATCGTCAACAACAAGATGCATATCTTCAAATGCGACCAGTGCGACTTCGCCACCAACCTACGATACCGCTACACCAACCACGTCAAGAAGCACGCCAACATCCACGACATTCCGTGCCCCGAGTGTGGCAAGCTGTTCGTCACTCAAAAAACGATGCGCCAGCACATCGTCAAGGTCCACAAGCAGACTACGATCTACTGCATCCTCTGCCCCTTCCGGACCCTCTCCCAGGCGAAACTTCGCGAGCACGTGACCCTCATGCACGACCTCCAGGGTGATATGGTTGATCCGGCTGGATCGTCGATGCCAGACATTGGGGGCTCGTCGAAAGGCGGGGTGTTGTCGCACCCGAACGCGACCCGGTCGCATTCGAAAGCCGTGGCCGCTACCCGCGGGGATATTGATGTGTCGCCCTGTTCGATTGCTGCCCCTTCGGGTAAGGCGATCTCCACCCAGTTGCCCAAGCATGAGGGGCTAGTCAAAAGCATCTGAGGTGGCTGCTTATTTCGAGTGTTAAAGTTGGGGTAAGGTTTACACGTTGCATCCTTTTAAATGCTTCTGAGTCTTAAAGTTGGGGTAACTACGGGTACCCGCGAAAATGACTCTTGTGCATTTCAGCCACTCCCCATATTATGTCTTAGCCTGTTTTGTTTGTGTACATTATGGTGAGAAAATGACAGTATTGCCTGATACTGTCATTTCTTATTGGTCCATGATAACTTTGGATTTCTGAATCATTCCTGAGATTGCTTAGAAAATGACCCACCATCTTTAGGCTACTTTCTTTAGTGCCAGGGCTGTCAGAAATATGTGCAGTCGGAGTGTATACTGTATACACTGATCAGGGTAAATTTTGGGCATAATCTTGAAAAATGCAACAGGAAATTAGGAACATGGGTATTTTTCATAGATGCTATTCAATGTAATTTTTGATTTTCGCTTTGTTCATCATTTGTGCTTTAGAACGAAAATTTAGTTTTAAAACCCCAAAGTGTAGTTAAAATAGGGGTCAATTTTCGAGGTTGTCAAGTAGCCTACTTCTTCTTTCCCATCTGTAGAATAGTATGCAATTGAAATTTATTATTATTGCGTGAAAATACTGTTTTATGTGCCCGCCAATAAAGCCGAAATTATCACTGAAGAAAGTGATTATTGACTTGTTCCGTGGGTCAATTAAATTGGATGTACAACCTGCTATTAAAGGTGTTTAACGATCAACGAATAAGATCGCATTGGCATTTGAACACAGTAGCCTAGTATATGAAATGTTTGACCGTGGCATCGTAATCTAGTAATTTCTAAAGCGCCACTCGAAAGCCAAGCGCGTGGCACCGGCTTATTCACGAGCGCTGCGTTGAGTCAAAAGGGTTAACTTGTCCGTAAGAGTAGTCCATGGTGGTCCGGGTTGAGTTACCGTAGGATCAGAGGAGTGGAACAGCTACTAAGGTAGGTGTCGTCTGAGCCGGGAATTGGAGGGTGGAGGATCAGATGAGACAGGATAAGAGTTCTTGAAAAGCATTGTGTCTTTAGTTTCACGAAAATGTTAATATACACTTTATTTCAATTAAACGGTGCTGGCCAATTACAGTGGCAGGACGGCGCTCATATTTTAAAATAAGTGCATGGACGCCGTCCATGACCGTCCAGCCACACTTTAAGCTCTGCAACTGCCATTCCAAAACCTGGATAAAGGAGATTGGTGACGCTAGTGAACATTGTGAGTAGGGCCTACTCTTCGTCATTAGTTTAAACTGCAAATTAACCAATCTCCTTTATCCAGGTTTTGGAATGGCAGTTGCAGAGCGGCACCGGCTTAAAGTGTGGCTGAACCTTAATGTGTTTGGAAGACTAATCTGACGAGAGATATAGAGTAGTGGCCATATTATTATGGTCAAGGCTGAAAAACCAGTTATTTTCACATTTCGCACTTATTTTGCACGCTCTCTCTCTCTCTCTCATGATGCGCTGGTAGTTCTTGTTCATGCCTTCATGACCAACCGAATCGACCACTGTTGCTCAATCCTTGTTGGCCTCCCCCTTGGGGTTCTGGGACGGTTAGATCGGGTTCTGCGCTCTGCTGCCCGGCTCATTGGACGAATCCCTAAATTTTCCTCTGTTTCTACCTTCATGCGTGATGTGCTGCATTGGTTGCCAATAGCCCAGCGCATCCATTATCGAATTGCTGCCCTGGTTTCTCGTTGTATCCTTGGTTGTGCTCCATTGTACCTGCGCGTTCTTTGTCGCCCAGTCTCTGACATTGAAGCGCGTCGGGCCCTTCGCTCTGCTGCGAAGGGACAACTGCTTCTTCCACGGGCTCGCTTGGCTACCAGACAGCGCCGAGCCTTCTCGGTTGTGGGGCCGTAAATCTGGAATGACCTCCCCTAACCTCCATCTCCTCCACCTGACCAGTCAATCCTTATTCCTTAAGTCCCTTAAATCTTTTTTCTGTTGGGAGCGCATCTGAGTAGTTTCTTGAAGGGGCGCTATATAAATGCTAATAATGAATGAATGAATGAATTTTATGCAATCAAAGGACTGAGACCATCATAGAACATACCAAAATACCCAGCCGATATAGTGCAGTGTATCTAGTATTTATAGTTGAACGACCTTTGGTTTCTATTAGAGCCTTTATACATGTACGTTTTGGTATAGTCTTATAGTACTTTGCGATAAGTTGCGGGATTTCCTGATTGCGATGCCACACTTCAACAGTTCGTTCGATTAGTTGCCGTTTGTTAGTGGAGACGACGTCGTTGACTTTGTCCTTCAAGTTGTGCCAGATTCCTTCTACTGGGTTCATATCCGGACTATTTAATAGCCCGGCCACGGAAGAACCTCTAAACCAACGAGGTTCGCTGTGTGGCAAGATGCGCTGTGTGGCAAGGTGCACTGTCCTGCATGAAGACACAGTTCCCAGATCTGGAAACCAATCGTTTAGCTGGAGCAGAAGACGTTTCTCCAGGACAATTTTCAGTGTTGATTCATCGGAGAAGCAGACCTGAAACAGTCATACACAGGGCCGTAACTTTGCTTCTAGATGTGGGGAGGGAAAATGTTCCCTTCGGAATTGTGCGCAATATACCCTCTCAAGGACCCCACTGGTCACTGAGTTCAGTGACACCCTATATATTGGTTAGTTTTAAGGTTAGTGTTAAAAAATTGCAGATTCACACTCGTCATCTTGACCACCCTCATTGCTGCGGATCGGAGACCAGAGCCAACGACGTCAGTTTCCTCCATCCCTCTCTGTCCCTCGCTCTCCTTATGCAATCCGCCATCGACAACCCCATCCACTCCTCGACATTCACACTACTGCGCATATTTTTATGTTCCGATTACAAAGAACAACACGACTAGGGTTCTCTTGCCAAACCCAAACAGTTGAAAGTACTAGGCCTATATAGTCGATTAATTGTTACTTCATTTTGACTTCCTGCATCTGAATGGGTTAGTAGGCCTAGACATCCACTTTAGCGGCTCATTTGTAGGGTCTACTGTAAATTTAGATGTCACCCGTGTCTGTATTCTTCATGTTTTATCATCAATTTAAAGTCTTAGGCAAGTCGGTTATGGTATTCTAAATAAATAATGCGTTGACAAGGAGTTAAGAAAATAATGTACCTATAAAATAGGTGGATAAAAGTAATTTTAATTATCCATAACTTCCTACATGTAGCCCACAAAATCCACAACAATACGCTCACTTTATCATGTCATTTTTGCCATCCCTTGCCTATTGATTTTGTTAATAGCTAAATTTCTGTTGACTGAGACCTCTGCTTCCGCGACTTATAGCATCTATTGGCGCTGAAGAAATCTCAAAATCGGCGCCGCTCGGAGTCGCTCTGATACAGTTGTCTAATGCGCCGCTATGAGTCGCTCCGATACAGTTTTCATTAGCGCCGTTCGAAGTCGCTCCGATACAGTTTTCATCTGCGCCGCTTGGAGTCGTCCGAAACAGTTTTCAATTGCGCCGCACGGAGTCGCTCATAAGGCTACGATACAGCTTTCAACTGCGCCGCTCGGAGTCGATCCGATAAAGTATTCAACTGCGCCGCTCGGATTCGCTCCCGATACAGATTTTATTATCACCGCTCTGAGTCGCTTTCAAACAGTTTTCAACTGCCCCCCTCGATATCGCTACGATACAGTTTTTATTAGCGCCGCTCGGAGTCGCTCCGATACGGCTTTCATCTGCGCCGCTGAGAGTCGTCTGATACAGTTTTCAACTGCGCCGCACGGAGTCGCTCCGAGACATTTTTCATCTGCGCCGCTCGGAGTCGTCCGAAACAGTATTCAATTGCGCCGTACGTAGTCGCTCACAAGACTACGATACAGCTTTCAACTGCGCCGCTCGGAGTCGATCCGATAAAGTGACCAACTGCGCCGCTCGGATTCGCTCCCATAAAGTTTTCGACTGCGCCGCTCGGAGTCGCTCTGATACAGTTTTTTAATTAACAGAAACTCTAATCCTACCTCTAACCCTAACAGAAAGAAGAACCCTAGCTCTAACCCTAACAGAAACCCTAACCCTAGCTCTAACCCTAACAGAAACCCTAACCCTAGCTCTAACCCTAACAGAAACCCTAACCCTAGCTCTAACCCTAACAGAAACCCTAACCCTAGCTCTAACCCTAACAGAAACCCTAACCCTAGCTCTAACCCTAACAGAAACCCTAACCCTAGCTCTAACCCTAACAGAAACCCTAACCCTAGCTCTAACCCTAACAGAAACCCTAACCCTAGCTCTAACCCTAACAGAAACCCTAACCCTAGCTCTAACCCTAACAGAAACCTTAACCCTAGCTCTAACCCTAACAGAAACCCTAACCCTAGCTCTAACCCTAACAGAAACCCTAACCCTAGCTCTAACCCTAACAGAAACCCTAACCCTAGCTCTAACCCTAACAGAAACCCTAACCCTAGCTCTAACCCTAAGAGAAACCCTAACCCTAACTCTAACACTAACAGAAACCCTAACCCTAGCTCTAACCCTAACAGAAACCCTAACCCTAGCTCTAACCCTAACAGAAACCCTAACCCTAGCTCTAACCCTAACAGAAACCCTAACCCTAGCTCTAACCCTAACAGAAACCCTAACCCTAGCTCTAAACCTAACAGAAACCCTAATCCTAGCTCTAACCCTAACAGAAACCCTAACCATAACAGAAACCCTAACCCTAGCTCTAACCCTAACAGAAACCTTAACCCAAGCTGTAACCCTAACAGAAACTCTAACCCTAACAGAAAAACTTACCCTAGCTCTAACCCTAACAGAAACCCTAACCCTAGCTCTAACCCTAACAGAAACCCTAACCCTAACAGAAAGAAGAACCCTAGCTCTAACCCTAACAAAAACCCTAACCCTAGCTCTAACCCTAACAGAAACCTTAACCCTAGCTCTAACCCTAACAGAAACCCTAACCCTAGCTCTAACCCTAACAGAAACCCTAACCCTAACAGAAAGAAGAACCCTAGCTCTAACCCTAACAGAAACCCTAACCCTAGCTCTAACCCTAACAGAAACCTTAACCCTAGCTCTAACCCTAACAGAAACCCTAGCTCTAACCCTAACAGAAACCCTAACCCTAGCTCTAACCCTAACAGAAACCCTAACCCTAGCTCTAACCCTAACAGAAACCCTAACCCTAGCTCTAACCCTAAGAGAAACCCTAACCCTAACTCTAACACTAACAGAAACCCTAACCCTAGCTCTAACCCTAACAGAAACCCTCACCCTAGCTCTAACCCTAACAGAAACCCTAACCCTAGCTCTAACCCTAACAGAAACCCTAACCCTAGCTCTAACCCTAACAGAAACCCTAACCCTAGCTCTAACCCTAACAGAAACCCTAATCCTAGCTCTAACCCTAACAGAAACCCTAACCCTAGCTCTAACCCTAACAGAAACCCTAACCCTAGCTCTAACCCTAACAGAAACCCTAACCGAAGCTCTAACCCTAACAGAAACCCTAACCCTAGCTCTAACCCTAACAGAAACCATAACCCTAGCTCTAACCCTAACAGAAACCCTAACCCTAGCTCTAACACTAACAGAAACCTTAACCCTAGCCCTAACCCAAACAGAAACCCTAACCCTAGCTCTAACCCTAACAGAAACCCTAACCCTAGCTCTAACCCTAACAGAAACCCTAACCCTAGCTCTAACCCTAACAGAAACCCTAACCCTAGCTCTAACCCTAACAGAAACCCTAACCCTAGCTCTAACCCTAACAGAAACCCTAACCCTAGCTCTAACCCTAACAGAAACCCTAACCCTAGCTCTAACCCTAACAGAAACCCTAACCCTAGCTCTAACCCTAACAGAAACCCTAACCCTAGCTCTAACCCTAACAGAAAAACTTACCCTAGCTCCAACCCTAACAGAAACCCTAACCCTAGCTCTAACCCTAACAGAAACCCTAACCCTAGCTCTAACCCTAACAGAAACCCTAACCCTAGCTCTAACCCTAACAGAAACCCTAACCCTAGCTCTAACCCTAGCTCTAACCCTAACCCTAGATCCAACCCTAACAGAAACCCTAACCCTAGCTCTAACCCTAACAGAAACCCTAACCCTAGCTCTAACCCTAACAGAAACCCTAACCCTAGCTCTAACCCTAACAGAAACCCTAACCGAAGCTCTAACCCTAACAGAAACCCTAACCCTAGCTCTAACCCTAACAGAAACCCTAACCCTAGCTCTAACCTTAACAGAAACCCTAACTCTAGCTCTAACCCTAACAGAAACCCTAACCCTAGCTCTAACCCTAACAGAAACCCTAACCCTAGCTCTAACCCTAACAGAAACCCTAACCCTAGCTCTAACCCTAACAGAGACCCTAACCCTAGCTCTAACCCTAACAGAAACCCTAACCCTAGTTCTAACCCTAACAGAAACCCTAACCCTAGCTCTAACCCTAACAGAAACCCTAACCCTAGCTCTAAACCTAACAGAAACCCTAACCCTAGTTCTAACCCTAACAGAAACCCTGACCCTAGCTCTAACCCTAACAGAAACCCTAACCCTAGCTCTAACCCTAACAGAAACCCTAACCCTAGCTCTAACCCTAACAGAAACCCTAACCCTAGCTCTAACCCTAACAGAAACCCTAACCCTAGCTCTAACCCTAACAGAAACCCTAACCCTAGCTCTAACCGTAACAGAAACCCTGACCCTAGCTCTAACCCTAACAGAAACCCTAACCCTAGCTCTAACCCTAACAGAAACCCTAACCCTAGCTCTAACCCTAACAGAAACCCTAACCCTAGCTCTAACCCTAACAGAAACCCTAACCCTAGCTCTAACCCTAACAGTAACGCTAACCCTAGCTCTAACCCTAACAGAAACCCTAACCGAAGCTCTTACCCTAACAGAAACCCTAGCCCTAGCTCTAACCTTAACAGAAACCCTAACCCTATCTCTAACCCTAACAGAAACCCTAATCCTAGCTCTAACCCTAACAGAAACCCTAACCCTAGCTCTAACCCTAACAGAAACCCTAACCCTAGCTCTAACCCTAACAGAAACCCTAACCCTAGCTCTAACCCTAACAGAAACCTTAACCCTAGCTCTAACTCTAACAGAAACCCTAACCCTAGCTCTAACCCTAACAGAAACCCTAACCCTAGCTCTAACCCTAACAGAAACCCTAACCCTAGCTCTAACCCTAACAGAAACCCTAACCCTAGCTCTAACCCTAACAGAAACCATAACCCTAGCTCTAACCCTAACAGAAACCCTAACCCTAGTTCTAACCCTAACAGAAACCCTAACCCTAACTCTAACCCTAACAGAAACCCTAACCCTAGCTCTAACCCTAACAGAAACCCTAACCCTAGCTCTAACCCTAACAGAAACCCTAACCCTAGCTCTAACCCTAACAGAAACCCTAACCCTAGCTCTAACCCTAACAGAAACCCTAACCCTAGCTCTAACCCTAACAGAAACCCTAACCCTAGCTCTAACCCTAACCCTAGCTCTAACCCTAACAGAAACCCTAACCCTAGCTCTAGCCCTAACAGAAACCCTAACCCTAGCTCTAACCCTAACAGAAACCCTAACCCTAGCTCTAACCCTAACAGAAACCCTAACCCTAGCTCTAACCCTAACAGAAACCCTAACCCTAGCTCTAACCCTAACAGAAACCCTAACCCTAGCTCTAACCCTAACAGAAACCCTAACCCTAGCTCTAACCCTAACAGAAACCCTAACCCTAGCTCTAACCCTAACAGAAACCCTAACCCTAGCTCTAAACCTAACAGAAACCCTAACCCTAGTTCTAACCCTAACAGAAACCCTAACCCTAGCTCTAACCCTAACAGAAAAACTTACCCTAGCTCTAACCCTAACAGAAACCCTAACCCTAGCTCTAACCCTAACAGAAACCCTAACCCTAGCTCTAACCCTAACAGAAACCCTAACCCTAGCTCTAACCCTAACAGAAACCCTAACCCTAGCTCTAACCCTAACAGAAACCCTAACCCTAGCTCTAACCCTAACAGAAACCCTAACCCTAGCTCTAACCCTAACAGAAACCCTAACCCTAGCTCTAACCCTAACAGAAACCATAACCCTAGCTCTAACCCTAACAGAAACCATAACCCTAGCTCTAACCCTAACAGAAACCCTAGCTCTAACCCTAACAGAAACCCTAACCCTAGCTCTAACCCTAACAGAAACCCTAACCCTAGCTCTAACCCTAACAGAAACCCTAACCCTAGCTCTAACCCTAACAGAAACCCTAACCCTAGCTCTAACCCTAACAGAAACCCTAACCCTAGCTCTAACCCTAACAGAAACCCTAACCCTAGCTCTAACCCTAACAGAAACCCTAACCCTAGCTCTAACCCTAACAGAAACCCTAACCCTAGCTCTAACCCTAACAGAAACCTTAACCCTAGCTCTAACCCTAACAGAAACCCTAACCCTAGCTCTAACCCTAACAGAAACCCTAACCCTAGCTCTAACCCTAACAGAAACCCTAACCCTAGCTCTAACCCTAACAGAAACCCTAACCCTAGCTCTAACCCTAACAGAAACCCTAACCCTAGCTCTAACCCTAACAGAAACCCTAACCCTAGCTCTAACCCTAACAGAAACCCTAACCCTAGCTCTAACCCTAACAGAAACCCTAACCCTAGCTCTAACCCTAACAGAAACCCTAACCCTAGCTCTAACCCTAACAGAAACCCTAACCCTAGCTCTAACCCTAACAGAAACCCTAACCCTAGCTCTAACCCTAACAGAAACTCTAACCCTAGCTCTAACCCTAACAGAAACCCTAACCCTAGCTCTAACCCTAACAGAAACCCTAACCCTAGCTCTAACCCTAACAGAAACCCTAACCCTAGCTCTAACCCTAACAGAAACCCTAACCCTAGCTCTAACCCTAACAGAAACCCTAACCCTAGCTCTAACCCTAACAGAAACCCTAACCCTAGCTCTAACCCTAACAGAAACCCTAACCCTAGCTCTAACCCTAACAGAAACCCTAACCCTAGCTCTAACCCTAACAGAAACCCTAACCCTAGCTCTAAACCTAACAGAAACCCTAACCCTAGTTCTAACCCTAACAGAAACCCTAACCCTAGCTCTAACCCTAACAGAAAAACTTACCCTAGCTCTAACCCTAACAGAAACCCTAACCCTAGCTCTAACCCTAACAGAAACCCTAACCCTAGCTCTAACCCTAACAGAAACCCTAACCCTAGCTCTAACCCTAACAGAAACCCTAACCCTAGCTCTAACCCTAACAGAAACCCTAACCCTAGCTCTAACCCTAACAGAAACCCTAACCCTAGCTCTAACCCTAACAGAAACCCTAACCCTAGCTCTAACCCTAACAGAAACCATAACCCTAGCTCTAACCCTAACAGAAACCATAACCCTAGCTCTAACCCTAACAGAAACCCTAACCCTAGCTCTAACCCTAACAGAAACCCTAACCCTAGCTCTAACCCTAACAGAAACCTTAACCCTAGCTCTAACCCTAACAGAAACCCTAACCCTAGCTCTAACCCTAACAGAAACCCTAACCCTAGCTCTAACCCTAACAGAAACCCTAACCCTAGCTCTAACCCTAACAGAAACCCTAACCCTAGCTCTAACCCTAACAGAAACCCTAACCCTAGCTCTAACCCTAACAGAAACCCTAACCCTAGCTCTAACCCTAACAGAAACCCTAACCCTAGCTCTAACCCTAACAGAAACCCTAACCCTAGCTCTAACCCTAACAGAAACCCTAACCCTAGCTCTAACCCTAACAGAAACCCTAACCCTAGCTCTAACCCTAACAGAAACCCTAACCCTAGCTCTAACCCTAACAGAAACCCTAACCCTAGCTCTAACCCTAACAGAAACCCTAACCCTAGCTCTAACCCTAACAGAAACCCTAACCCTAGCTCTAACCCTAACAGAAACCCTAACCCTAGCTCTAACCCTAACAGAAACCCTAACCCTAGCTCTAACCCTAACAGAAACCCTAACCCTAGCTCTAACCCTAACAGAAACCCTAACCCTAGCTCTAACCCTAACAGAAACCCTAACCCTAGCTCTAAACCTAACAGAAACCCTAACCCTAGTTCTAACCCTAACAGAAACCCTAACCCTAGCTCTAACCCTAACAGAAAAACTTACCCTAGCTCTAACCCTAACAGAAACCCTAACCCTAGCTCTAACCCTAACAGAAACCCTAACCCTAGCTCTAACCCTAACAGAAACCCTAACCCTAGCTCTAACCCTAACAGAAACCCTAACCCTAGCTCTAACCCTAACAGAAACCCTAACCCTAGCTCTAACCCTAACAGAAACCCTAACCCTAGCTCTAACCCTAACAGAAACCCTAACCCTAGCTCTAACCCTAACAGAAACCATAACCCTAGCTCTAACCCTAACAGAAACCATAACCCTAGCTCTAACCCTAACAGAAACCCTAGCTCTAACCCTAACAGAAACCCTAACCCTAGCTCTAACCCTAACAGAAACCCTAACCCTAGCTCTAACCCTAACAGAAACCCTAACCCTAGCTCTAACCCTAACAGAAACCCTAACCCTAGCTCTAACCCTAACAGAAACCCTAACCCTAGCTCTAACCCTAACAGAAACCCTAACCCTAGCTCTAACCCTAACAGAAACCCTAACCCTAGCTCTAACCCTAACAGAAACCCTAACCCTAGCTCTAACCCTAACAGAAACCTTAACCCTAGCTCTAACCCTAACAGAAACCCTAACCCTAGCTCTAACCCTAACAGAAACCCTAACCCTAGCTCTAACCCTAACAGAAACCCTAACCCTAGCTCTAACCCTAACAGAAACCCTAACCCTAGCTCTAACCCTAACAGAAACCCTAACCCTAGCTCTAACCCTAACAGAAACCCTAACCCTAGCTCTAACCCTAACAGAAACCCTAACCCTAGCTCTAACCCTAACAGAAACCCTAACCCTAGCTCTAACCCTAACAGAAACCCTAACCCTAGCTCTAACCCTAACAGAAACCCTAACCCTAGCTCTAACCCTAACAGAAACCCTAACCCTAGCTCTAACCCTAACAGAAACTCTAACCCTAGCTCTAACCCTAACAGAAACCCTAACCCTAGCTCTAACCCTGACAGAAACCCTAACCCTAGCTCTAACCCTAACAGAAACCCTAACCCTAGCTCTAACCCTAACAGAAACCCTAACCCTAGCTCTAACCCTAACAGAAACCCTAACCCTAGCTCTAACCCTAACAGAAACCCTAACCCTAGTTCTAACCCTAACAGAAACCCTAACCCTAGCTCTAACCCTAACAGAAAAACTTACCCTAGCTCCAACCCTAACAGAAACCCTAACCCTAGCTCTAACCCTAACAGAAACCCTAACCCTAGCTCTAACCCTAACAGAAACCCTAACCCTAGCTCTAACCCTAACAGAAACCATAACCCTGGCTATAACCCTAACAGAAACCCTAACCCTAGCTCTAACCCTAACAGAAACTTTAATCCTAGCTCTAACCCTAACAGAAACCCTAACCCTAGCTCTAACCCTAACAGAAACCCTAACCCTAGCTCTAACCCTAACAGAAACCCTAACCCTAGCTCTAACCCTAACAGAAACCCTAACCCTAGCTCTAACCCTAACAGAAACCCTAACCGAAGCTCTAACCCTAACAGAAACCCTAACCCTAGCTCTAACCCTAACAGAAACCATAACCCTAGCTCTAACCCTAACAGAAACCCTAACCCTAGCTCTAACTCTAACAGAAACCCTAACCCTAGCTCTAACCCTAACAGAAACCCTAACCCTGGCTCTAACCCTAACAGAAATCCTAACCCTGGCTTTAACCCTAACAGAAACCCTAACCCTAGCCCTAACCCTAACAGAAACCCTAATCCTAGCTCTAACCCTAACAGAAACCCTAACCCTAGCTCTAACCCAAACAGAAACCCTAACCCTAGCTCTAACCCTAACAGAAACCTTAACCCTAGCTCTAACCCTAACAGAAACCCTAACCCTAGCTCTAACCCTAACAGAAACCCTAACCCTAGCTCTAACCCTAACAGAAACCCTAACCCTAGCTCTAACCCTAACAGAAACCCTAACCCTAGCTCTAACCCTAACAGAAACCCTAACCCTAGCTCTAACCCTAACAGAAACCCTAACCCTAGCTCTAACCCTAACAGAAACCCTAACCCTAGCTCTAACCCTAACAGAAACCCTAACCCTAGCTCTAACCCTAACAGAAACCCTAACCCTAGCTCTAACCCTAACAGAAACCCTAACCCTAGCTCTAACCCTAACAGAAACCTTAACCCTAGCTCTAACCCTAACAGAAACCCTAACCCTAGCTCTAACCCTAACAGAAACCCTAACCCTAGCTCTAACCCTAACAGAAACCCTAACCCTAGCTCTAACCCTAACAGAAACCCTAACCCTAGCTCTAACCCTAACAGAAACCCTAACCCTAGCTCTAACCCTAACAGAAACCCTAACCCTAGCTCTAACCCTAACAGAAACCCTAACCCTAGCTCTAACCCTAACAGAAACCCTAACCCTAGCTCTAACCCTAACAGAAACCCTAACCCTAGCTCTAACCCTAACAGAAACCCTAACCCTAGCTCTAACCCTAACAGAAACCCTAACCCTAGCTCTAACCCTAACAGAAACCCTAACCCTAGCTCTAACCCTAACAGAAACCCTAACCCTAGCTCTAACCCTAACAGAAACCCTAACCCTAGCTCTAACCCTAACAGAAACCCTAACCCTAGCTCTAACCCTAACAGAAACCCTAACCCTAGCTCTAACCCTAGCTCTAACCCTAACCCTAGATCCAACCCTAACAGAAACCCTAACCCTAGCTCTAACCCTAACAGAAACCCTAACCCTAGCTCTAACCCTAACAGAAACCCTAACCCTAGCTCTAACCCTAACAGAAACCCTAACCGAAGCTCTAACCCTAACAGAAACCCTAACCCTAGCTCTAACCCTAACAGAAACCCTAACCCTAGCTCTAACCTTAACAGAAACCCTAACTCTAGCTCTAACCCTAACAGAAACCCTAACCCTAGCTCTAACCCTAACAGAAACCCTAACCCTAGCTCTAACCCTAACAGAAACCCTAACCCTAGCTCTAACCCTAACAGAAACCCTAACCCTAGCTCTAACCCTAACAGAAACCCTAACCCTAGTTCTAACCCTAACAGAAACCCTAACCCTAGCTCTAACCCTAACAGAAACCCTAACCCTAGCTCTAAACCTAACAGAAACCCTAACCCTAGTTCTAACCCTAACAGAAACCCTAACCCTAGCTCTAACCCTAACAGAAACCCTAACCCTAGCTCTAACCCTAACAGAAACCCTAACCCTAGCTCTAACCCTAACAGAAACTGTAACCCTAGCTCTAACCCTAACAGAAACCCTAACCCTAGCTCTAACCCTAACAGAAACCCTAACCCTAGCTCTAACCCTAACAGAAACCCTAACCCTAGCTCTAAACCTAACAGAAACCCTAACCCTAGTTCTAACCCTAACAGAAACCCTAACCCTAGCTCTAACTCTAACAGAAAAACTTACCCTAGCTCTAACCCTAACAGAAACCCTGACCCTAGCTCTAACCCTAACAGAAACCCTAACCCTAGCTCTAACCCTAACAGAAACCCTAACCCTAGCTCTAACCCTAACAGAAACCCTAACCCTAGCTCTAACCCTAACAGAAACCCTAACCCTAGCTCTAACCCTAACAGAAACCCTAACCCTAGCTCTAACCCTAACAGAAACCCTAACCCTAGCTCTAACCCTAACAGAAACCCTAACCCTAGCTCTAAACCTAACAGAAACCCTAACCCTAGTTCTAACCCTAACAGAAACCCTAACCCTAGCTCTAACCCTAACAGAAAAACTTACCCTAGCTCTAACCCTAACAGAAACCCTAACCCTAGCTCTAACCCTAACAGAAACCCTAACCCTAGCTCTAACCCTAACAGAAACCCTAACCCTAGCTCTAACCCTAACAGAAACCCTAACCCTAGCTCTAACCCTAACAGAAACCCTAACCCTAGCTCTAACCCTAACAGAAACCCTAACCCTAGCTCTAACCCTAACAGAAACCCTAACCCTAGCTCTAACCCTAACAGAAACCATAACCCTAGCTCTAACCCTAACAGAAACCCTAACCCTAGCTCCAACCCTAACAGAAACCCTAACCCTAGCTCTAACGTAACAGAAACCCTAACCCTGGCTCTAACCCTAACAGAAATCCTAACCCTAGCTCTAACCCTAACAGAAACCCTAACCCTAGCTCTAACCCTAACAGAAACCCTAATCCTAGCTCTTAACCCTAACAGAAACCCTAACCCTAGCTCTAACCCTAACAGAAACCCTAACCCTAGCTCTAACCCTAACAGAAACCTTAACCCTAGCTCTAACCCTAACAGAAACCCTAACCCTAGCTCTAACCCTAACAGAAACCCTAACCCTAGCTCTAACCCTAACAGAAACCCTAACCCTAGCTCTAACCCTAACAGAAACCCTAACCCTAGCTCTAACCCTAACAGAAACCCTAACCCTAGCTCCAACCCTAACAGAAACCCTAACCCTAGCTCTAACCCTAACAGAAACCCTAACCCTAGCTCCAACCCTAACAGAAACCCTAACCCTAGCTCTAACCCTAACAGAAACCCTAACCCTAGCTCTAACCCTAACAGAAACCCTAACCCTAGCTCTAACCCTAACAGAAACCCTAACCCTAGTTCTAACCCTAACAGAAACCCTAACCCTAGCTCTAACCCTAACAGAAAAACTTGCCCTAGCTCCAACCCTAACAGAAACCCTAACCCTAGCTCTAACCCTAACAGAAACCCTAACCCTAGCTCTAACCCTAACAGAAACCCTAACCCTAGCTCTAACCCTAACAGAAACCTTAACCCTAGCTCTAACCCTAACAGAAACCCTAACCCTAGCTCTAACCCTAACAGAAACCCTAACCCTAGCTCTAACCCTAACAGAAACCCTAACCCTAGCTCTAACCCTAACAGAAACCATAACCCTAGCTCTAACCCTAACAGAAACCCTAGCCCTAGCTCTAACCCTAACAGAAACCCTAACCCTAGCTCTAAACCTAACAGAAACCCTAACCCTAGTTCTAACCCTAACAGAAACCATAACCCTAGCTCCAACCCTAACAGAAAAACTTAGCCTAGCTCTAACCCTAACAGAAACCCTAACCCTAGCTCTAACCCTAACAGAAACCCTAACCCTAGCTCTAACCCTAACAGAAACCCTAACCCTAGCTCTAACCCTAACAGAAACCCTAACCCTAGCTCTAACCCTAACGGAAACCCTAACCCTAGCTCTAACCCTAACAGAAACCCTAACCCTAGCTCTAACTCTAACAGAAACCCTAACCCTAGCTCTAACCCTAACAGAAACCCTAACCCTAGCTCTAACCCTAACAGAAACCCTAACCCTAGCTCTAACCCTAACAGAAACCCTAACCCTAGCTCTAACCCTAACAGAAACCCTAACCCTAGCTCTAACCCTAACAGAAACCATAACCCTAGCTCTAACCCTAACAGAAACCTTAACCCTAGTTCTAACCCTAACAGAAACCCCAACCCTAACTCTAACCCTAACAGAAACCCTAACCCTAGCTCTAACCTTAACAGAAACCCTAACCCTAGCTCTAACCCTAACAGAAACCCTAACCCTAGCTCTAACCCTAACAGAAACCCTAACCCTAGCTCTAACCCTAACAGAAACCCTAACCCTAGCTCTAACCCTAACAGAAACCCTAACCCTAGCTCTAACCCTAACAGAAACCCTAACCGTAGCTCTAACCCTAACAGAAACCCTAACCCTGGCTCTAACCCTAACAGAAATCCTAACCCTAGCTATAACCCTAACAGAAATCCTAACCCTAGCTATAACCCTAACAGAAACCCTAATCCTAGCTCTAACCCTAACAGAAACCCTAACCCTAGCTCTAACCCTAACAGAAACCCTAACCCTAGCTCTAACCCTAACAGAAACCTTAACCCTAGCTCTAACCCTAACCCTAGCTCTAACCCTAACAGAAACCCTAACCCTAGCTCTAACCCTAACAGAAACCCTAACCCTAGCTCTAACCCTAACAGAAACCCTAACCCTAGCTCTAAACCTAACAGAAACCCTAACCCTAGCTCTAACCCTAACAGAAACCCTAACCCTAGCTCTAACCCTAACAGAAACCCTAACCCTAGCTCTAACCCTAACAGAAACCCTAACCCTAGCTCTAACCCTAACAGAAACCCTAGCCCTAGCTCTAAACCTAACAGAAACCCTAACCCTAGCTCTAACCCTAACAGAAACCCTAACCCTAGCTCTAACCCTAACAGAAACCCTAACCCTAGCTCTAACCCTAACAGAAACCCTAACCCTAGCTCTAACCCTAACAGAAACCCTAACCCTAGCTCTAACCCTAACAGAAACCCTAACCCTAGCTCTAGCTCTAAACCTAACAGAAACCCTAACCCTAGCTCTAACCCTAACAGAAACCCTAACCCTAGCTCTAACCCTAACAGAAACCCTAACCCTAGCTCTAACCCTAACAGAAACCCTAACCCTAGCTCTAACCCTAACAGAAACCCTAACCCTAGCTCTAACCCTAACAGAAACCCTAACCCTAGCCCTAGCTCTAAACCTAACAGAAACCCTAACCCTAGCTCTAACCCTAACAGAAACCCTAACCCTAGCTCTAACCCTAACAGAAACCCTAACCCTAGCTCTAACCCTAACAGAAACCCTAACCCTAGCTGTAACCCTAACCCTAGCTTTAACCATAACAGAAACCCTAACCCTAGCTCTAACCCTAACAGAAACCCTAACCCTAGCTCTAACCCTAACAGAAACCCTAACCCTAGCTCTAAACCTAACAGAAACCCTAACCCTAGCTCTAACCCTAACAGAAACCCTAACCCTAGCTCTAACCCTAACAGAAACCCTAACCCTAGCTCTAACCCTAACAGAAACCCTAACCCTAGCTCTAACCCTAACAGAAACCATAACCCTAGCTCTAACCCTAACAGAAACCCTAACCCTAGCTCTAACCCTAACAGAAACCCTAACCCTAGCTCCAACCCTAACAGAAACCCTAACCCTAGCTCTAACCCTAACAGAAACCCTAACCCTAGCTCTAACCCTAACAGAAACCCTAACCCTAGCTCTAACCCTAACAGAAACCCTAACCCTAGCTCTAACCCTAACAGAAACCCTAACCCTAGCTCTAACCCTAACAGAAACCCTAACCCTAGCTCTAACCCTAACAGAAACCCTAACCCTAGCTCTAACCCTAACAGAAACCCTAACCCTAGCTCTAACCCAAACAGAAACCCTAACCCTGGCACTAACCCTAACAGAAATCCTAACCCTAGCTCTAACCCTAACAGAAACCCTAACCCTAGGTCTAACCCTAACAGAAACCATAACCCTAGCTCTAACCCTAACAGAAACCCTAACCCTAGCTCTAACCCTAACAGAAACCCTAACCCTAGCTCTAACCCTAACAGAAATCCTAACCCTAGCTCTAACCCTAACAGAAACCCTAACCCTAGCTCTAACCCTAACAGAAACCCTAATCCTAGCTCTAACCCTAACAGAAACCCTAACCCTAGCTCTAACCCTAACAGAAACCCTAACCCTAGCTCTAACCCTAACAGAAACCTTAACCCTAGATCTAACCCTAACCCTAGCTCTAACCCTAACAGAAACCCTAACCCTAGCTCTAACCCTAACAGAAACCCTAACCCTAGCTCTAACCCTAACAGAAACCCTAACCCTAGCTCTAACCCTAACAGAAACCCTAACCCTAGCTCTAACCCTAACAGAAACCTTAACCCTAGCTCTAACCCTAACAGAAACCCTAACCCTAGCTCTAACCGTAACAGAAACCCTAACCCTAGCTCTAACCCTAACAGAAACCCTAACCCTAGCTCTAACCCTAACAGAAACCCTAACCCTAGCTCTAACCCTAACAGAAACCCTAACCCTAGCTCTAACCCTAACAGAAACCCTAACCCTAGCTCTAACCCTAACAGAAACCCTAACCCTAGCTCTAACCCTAACAGAAACCCTAACCCTAGCTCTAACCCTAACAGAAACCCTAACCCTAGCTCTAACCCTAACAGAAACCCTAACCCTAGCTCTAACCCTAACAGAAACCCTAACCCTAGTTCTAACCCTAACAGAAACCCTAACCCTAGCTCTAACCCTAACAGAAAAACTTGCCCTAGCTCCAACCCTAACAGAAACCCTAACCCTAGCTCTAACCCTAACAGAAACCCTAACCCTAGCTCTAACCCTAACAGAAACCCTAACCCTAGCTCTAACCCTAACAGAAACCTTAACCCTAGCTCTAACCCTAACAGAAACCCTAACCCTAGCTCTAACCCTAACAGAAACCCTAACCCTAGCTCTAACCCTAACAGAAACCCTAACCCTAGCTCTAACCCTAACAGAAACCATAACCCTAGCTCTAACCCTAACAGAAACCCTAACCCTAGCTCTAACCCTAACAGAAACCCTAACCCTAGCTCTAACCCTAACAGAAACCCTAACCCTAGCTCTAACCCTAACAGAAACCCTAACCCTAGCTCTAACCCTAACAGAAACCCTAACCCTAGCTCTAACCCTAACAGAAACCCTAACCCTAGCTCTAACCCTAACGGAAACCCTAACCCTAGCTCTAACCCTAACAGAAACCCTAACCCTAGCTCTAACCCTAACAGAAACCCTAACCCTAGCTCTAACCCTAACAGAAACCCTAACCCTAGCTCTAACCCTAACAGAAACCCTAACCCTAGCTCTAACCCTAACAGAAACCCTAACCCTAGCTCTAACCCTAACAGAAACCCTAACCCTAGCTCTAACCCTAACCCTAGCTCTAACCCTAACAGAAACCCTAACCCTAGCTCTAACCCTAACAGAAACTCTAACCCTAGCTCTAACCCTAACAGAAACCCTAACCCTAGCTCTAAACCTAACAGAAACCCTAACCCTAGCTCTAACCCTAACAGAAACCCTAACCCTAGCTCTAACCCTAACAGAAACCCTAGCCCTAGCTCTAACCCTAACAGAAACCATAACCCTAGCTCTAACCCTAACAGAAACCCTAACCCTAGCTCCAACCCTAACAGAAACCCTAACCCTAGCTCCAACCCTAACAGAAACCCTAACCCTAGCTCTAACCCTAACAGAAACCCTAACCCTAGCTCTAACCCTAACAGAAACCCTAACCCTAGCTCTAACCCTAACAGAAACCCCAACCCTAGCTCTAACCCTAACAGAAACCCCAACCCTAGCTCTAACCCTAACAGAAACCCTAACCCTAGCTCTAACCCTAACAGAAACCCTAACCCTAGCTCTAACCCTAACAGAAACCCTAACCCTAGCTCTAACCCAAACAGAAACCCTAACCCTGGCACTAACCCTAACAGAAATCCTAACCCTAGCTCTAACCCTAACAGAAACCCTAACCCTAGCTCTAACCCTAACAGAAACCCTAATCCTAGCTCTAACCCTAACAGAAACCCTAACCCTAGCTCTAACCCTAACAGAAACCCTAACCCTAGCTCTAACCCTAACAGAAACCTTAACCCTAGCTCTAACCCTAACCCTAGCTCTAACCCTAACAGAAACCCTAACCCTAGCTCTAACCCTAACAGAAACCCTAACCCTAGCTCTAACCCTAACAGAAACCCTAACCCTAGCTCTAACCCTAACAGAAACCCTAACCCTAGCTCTAACCCTAACAGAAACCCTAACCCTAGCTCTAACCCAAACAGAAACCCTAACCCTGGCACTAACCCTAACAGAAATCCTAACCCTAGCTCTAACCCTAACAGAAACCCTAACCCTAGCTCTAACCCTAACAGAAACCCTAATCCTAGCTCTAACCCTAACAGAAACCCTAACCCTAGCTCTAACCCTAACAGAAACCCTAACCCTAGCTCTAACCCTAACAGAAACCTTAACCCTAGCTCTAACCCCAACCCTAGCTCTAACCCTAACAGAAACCCTAACCCTAGCTCTAACCCTAACAGAAACCCTAACCCTAGCTCTAACCCTAACAGAAACCCTAACCCTAGCTCTAACCCTAACAGAAACCCTAACCCTAGCTCCAACCCTAACAGAAACCCTAACCCTAGCTCTAACCCTAACAGAAACCCTAACCCTAGCTCTAACCCTAACAGAAACCCTAACCCTAGCTCTAACCCTAACAGAAACCCTAACCCTAGCTCTAACCCTAACAGAAACCCTAACCCTAGCTCTAACCCTAACAGAAACCCTAACCCAAGCTCTAACCCTAACAGAAACCCTAACCCTAGCTCTAACCCTAACAGAAACCCTAACCCTAGCTCTAACCCTAACAGAAACCCTAACCCTGGCACCAACCCTAACAGAAATCCTAACCCTAGCTCTAACCCTAACAGAAACCCTAACCCTAGCTCTAACCCTAACAGAAACCCTAATCCTAGCTCTAACCCTAACAGAAACCCTAACCCTAGCTCTAACCCTAACAGAAACCCCAACCCTAGCTCTAACCCTAACAGAAACCTTAACCCTAGCTCTAACCCTAACCCTAGCTCTAACCCTAACAGAAACCCTAACCCTAGCTCTAACCCTAACAGAAACCCTAACCCTAGCTCTAGCCCTAACAGAAACCCTAACCCTAGCTCTAACCCTAACAGAAACCCTAACCCTAGCTCCAACCCTAACAGAAACCCTAACCCTAGCTCTAACCCTAACAGAAACCCTAACCCTAGCTCTAACCCTAACAGAAACCCTAACCCTAGCTCCAACCCTAACAGAAACCCTAACCCTAGCTCTAACCCTAACAGAAACCCTAACCCTAGCTCTAACCCTAACAGAAACCCTAACCCTAGCTCTAACCCTAACAGAAACCCTAACCCTAGCTCTAACCCTAACAGAAACCCTAACCCTAGCTCTAACCCTAACAGAAACCCTAACTCTAGCTCTAACCCTAACAGAAACCCTAACCCTAGCTCTAACCTAACAGAAACCCTAACCCTAGCTCTAACCCTAACAGAAACCCTAACCCTAGCTCTAACCCTAACAGAAACCCTAACCCTAGCTCTAACCCTAACAGAAACCCCTAACCCTAGCTCTAACCCTAACAGAAACCCTAACCCTAGCTCTAACCCTAACAGAAACCCTAACCCTAGCTCTAACCCTAACAGAAACCCTAACCCTAGCTCTAACCCTAACAGAAACCTTAACCCTAGCTCTAACCCTAACCCTAGCTCTAACCCTAACAGAAACCCTAACCCTAGCTCTAACCCTAACAGAAACCCTAACCCTAGCTCTAACCCTAACAGAAACCCTAACCCTAGCTCTAACCCTAACAGAAACCCTAACCCTAGCTCTAACCCTAACAGAAACCCTAACCCTAGCTCTAACCCTAA